>JAENPR010000003.1:2400000-3600000 GCA_018135685.1 Themeda triandra
CAATCAAAGATTGTTGTATTGTTGTGCTCTACTTTTGTAACTAGATGGACGTGCTCACTTTCTTGGTTCACGAGCACGCAGAATTTTTGATAGATGAGTGTAATCAGAAAGTGCGTCGACACAAAGTGAGAGTAGCATGGTCCTTCACATTCAGTTTAGTCCTATACCTTACAGAAGGTCCATCTAATTATTCAACCCATAGAGGTTCGTCTTGCGTATCTGAAGAAATCGTGGACGCATGTGATATTGTGAGTTTGTGACGGACAAATGATGGATACCTTCTCTTGTACTGTATTTTATCGGAGTTTGCTGCCGTCTTAGTATTTTATCCCTGCGGGGGTGAGCATGAACAAGGTGGAAACCGAGAGGCATCTCCCTCTCGCGTCGCGCCTCTGCCCGCGCCAGTCTACCTCCCGTGACGAGCCTCCTTCCTGCTGACAGAAGCCACCCCTCCAAGCTGAGACGATCGCCTGTGTGCAGAGGGTTCAAGCTGCTAAGCAGCCTTGGGATAGGCCATTTGATCCTGGAAACTGATGCCTTGGAAGTAAGGCGAAGTTTGGGCAGCGAAAGCGCAAGACCTGTCTGTGAATGGAAGTCTGATATAGGAGCTTAGATCCTTTACGGATGCAAACTTTAGATTAGTTTTGATTGTGTTCATGTGTCAAGAAATTGTAACAAGGTAGCGCATGTTCTTACTGCTTCTGGGGTGGGTAGCACCGAGGGATGGAGCATGTTCGTATGATGTTCCGGATAGTGTCAATGTAACTGTTGTTGATTTGTCAACTCGAGTGCAACGAGAAACTACCAAAATTCAAAAAAAAAAAAAACCAAAAAAAAAAACCCACCCCTCCCTCTTCAGCACGGCGCTAGAGAGAGAAACGGAAAAGTTAACGGAAAAAGAAAAAGGCCATCGAAAACCCTGCCGGCTGCCGCCGCCGACGATGCTCTCCGCCATGCGATCTGGTGCCATTGGCCGGTGGCGATCGCCGCCGCACCTCCTCCCACGCCTCCTCTCCTCCTCCTCCTCCGGCACTTCTCCTGCGCGCCCGCAGGCGGCGGCGTTGCTGGAGCTCCCGGAGGTGGAGAAGGTGCTGCGCGACGTCCGGGCGGGCGACGTGCGCGTCTTCCCCGTCGGCGAGGGCGGGCTGCACGGGGGTGCCTGCGCCGACTACATGGTCGTCGCCACAGGCCGCTCCGATTGGCACGTCCGCAACATCGCGCAGGCGCTCCTCTACAAGGCACGTACTCCCCTGATTTTTCCCTTCCTCTGCCTCCCTCGAGAGTAGCGAAATTAAGGTTTCATATAGTTTTTTCCCAAACGGGGCATCCTAACCAGCATTTTTCTTGTACTGTTAGAGGGCGTTTGGTTTGGGGAATCACCTCGGTCTAGATGGGGGTGCATCAAGTCCATTCTTTAATGGAGTGTTTGGTTTGGGGAATCAGCCCATTCTAATAGGGTGAGGCATCATGAGTCCATTCCTCAAATTAGTGGAATGGCTTCATTCCTCACAGTACTAGTTATTAGCTTGTGAAATGATGTGCTGATAAATCAACCCATTTTATTCCACAAACCAAACCAAAACCTAGTTTGTAAGATGATGATGGACTGGACCACTCCATTACACAAACCAAACACCCCCAAAATTTGGTGGAATGATTCCATTTCCTCATATAGTTAATTATTATTGAATTATGAGGAATGAGATGCTGATGCATCAACTCATTCCATTCTAAAAGCCAAACAAAATAAAGTAAGTGAAGATGATGGAGTATTTCATTCCTCAATCCAAACACTTAGCCTGTAAGGTTCTTGCTTAATTTCCTACCGTTCATCCCATCATTTCCTGGATTAGTAACATCCGGGATTTAACAAAGGTTTCATTTGGCAATTGGATTCAGATGGGTGTTGTTTGAATTGAGAGCTTCACATTTGTTGGTAAGTTGGAAATCAAGCTAGCTAACAGGCTAAGAGCCAAGAATCCCCAGACGATTCAGGGCCTAAGGAAGTCTTTTTTCATGTTTGTTGGTCTCTCTGCTGGAGATCATTCAGAAACTATACCATGTGGAACACCTCCGCTGTCGTTGACGAAGGAACGTGGCCTGCAGTGCCGGAGGAGTTGCCAGCAGTGCCCGTGACGCCACATGCAAGTCTAATGAATTTTCTTTGCAGCAACACTACGAGGCCTTATCTCTTGGGAGCTGGAAATGCAGTAACACGACGTCGTACCTTCCTCCCTACGGTCCATATTGCAGCATGTTGGCTTTATTTGCTACAAGTCATGTTCCGCTGCCGGCAACGTCTTTGGCTACCTCAAGCTCGGCCGCCTTCCACGGGACTCCATCGACCTCTCTCATGCTCCGATGTTATGCTTCTACAACATCGCTGGTCGTCGGAGATGCTCTCTTCAAAAGGAGTTGGAGGCCCATATATACCTCAGCTCATAGTAGCGAGGCCTTTTCGCATCGGCGTCTCGCAGGTTCCGAGCAACCTGGGACGTCAACTGAGCTTCTCCTTGCCCTTGACGCTGTCGTCGTCAAGCGTTTTGATGATTTGTAATCTTTTAATCACCTTTTTTAAAGGTGTTCATGTGTTGCTGCTGTTCCTTAATTAATATATGGAAGTTATGGTCAAAAAAAAAAAAATAGCAGAAGAGACATGCAACCAGATTTGGTATAGATCGTGGTTTTGAATGACAAACACCATTGCAAGTGTCTGAAGGGCAGAAACAAAGATCTCTATATAAAAAATATTCTTCTCCACTGCCTCATCTTTCAGTTTTGACTACTTATAATGATTATTTATTTCTTCCTGGTAATGTTTTTAAATATATTTTTTCATTATATTGACATGTAGTGTATGTTTATTTCAAGTCTCCGCTTCAGCTGCTGGAACATGCTGTGAAATTCTACTGGCTGATTCTATCTTGTTACAGATAAAGCAAAAGCAGAAGGGCTCTGATAGGATATTGATGCCAAGTGTAGAAGGTCAGCAAGCAGGAAAATGGGTTGTCATTGATTCAGGTAATCTGAGCATCTAATATTTTCATCCTTCCCACTTTTTGATTTAATTATGGCAATTTATTTGTTAAATCTGTGTGGCGTTGAAATAATCTTATGGTGTTGAAAATAATCTTAAATATTGTCATCTAATTGATGGCATAAAGCATGTCTTCTCTTCCAATTTATTGTGTTGTGCTCCTAGAATTGTTGCATTTCTTAATATTTGGTAGAATTGAAAACCAATGGACATACGATGTTGTTAACTTGAGTGCAGTTTTGATAAAATGCTCCATGCTGAACCTTTTTTCTTATCACTAATGCTGTAAGTGATGATTATCTGTACATCTAGTCATATTTAATAATTCTCCTTATTTAGTAAGTGAACTTAACTTTAGTTGAGTTGTTTATTAACTTGCTGATTTTCTTTTACTTCCTATTTGTTTCCAAAGAGTGCAAAGATCAACGGTATTTGAGTTCTCTAAGCAAATATCTGACTTTTGGGGAAACATTAGGCTGGTGCACTCGAGTCATCCTCAAGAAATTCAACAGCGGAATTGCGATTATTTTTTTAACTATGGTTTCTTTTCCTTTTTATATAAACCTTTGTAAGCTGATCATTAAATTCTTTATTGAGTTTGAGAACATTTTCTGAGAATCTAATTATATTTTTTAACTATGGTTTCTTTTCCCTTTTTATATAAACCTTCATAAGCTGATCATTAAATTCTTTATGGAGTTTGAGAACATTTTCTGAGAATCTAATTACATTTGAGGGTACATTGATCGAAAAACTGTATTGAACATGTGAATTCCAGGTGTATCCTGAGTATTAGCTAATATGATTTTGAAAACAATGCCACATTGCTGATGCTTGTTGTCTGTAGTATACATCAACAACGGAATAGATCAGATAATTTTATGGTAATAATCGATGAAATTACATGGCGCTACAGGAAGTAGAGGCCAAATTTAATGTTAGTAACAAACTATCCAAAAAATAGAGATATTGGATTCCAAACTCCAGTTTCATGTCTTGTACCTATCATTTTCAGTTTCACGCTATCAGAAGTTGTTCTAGATGGTTGCTTTATGCAGAAGTCTTTTGCCCTATCCATTTAATTCAACCTTTTGTTATCTCAGGAAGCATAATCATCCATGCACTTGAAGAAAGGGCAAGAGAGTATTATGATTTAGAAAGCATTTGGTCAAAAGAGGCTTCCCCTAACACTTCCATTGAGGTTAGTGCCCTTATAATTGTGTTTTATTTTTGTTTCCACATATAAATGATATCTTATGTTTCTTATTAATGATAGCTGCTATTTTATAATGTTAATTGTTTATTGTCAATGTTGGATAAATCGATTGAGCACAGTACTTCTCTGGATATTTATGTGATTTGTTTGATGTTGTGAAAAGCAAAAACATGACAGTAGTTTGTTATTATATATCTGAATTGTTATATGATTTTAAACGTTCATCCAGCAGGGTTTCAATACCTTTAGATGAAATATGACTATTTCAAGGTAATTAGTGAAAGTGCAACAAAAAATGATCAATAAAAGATATCACTGGGTTCACCTAACCAGTGTTACTGGTCTCCCATTTGGTAATAGTTTAGCTGATTCTGTAGATTTGATCCTGGCTACCAGCAATTTAGTAAACAAAACTGCAATATAACAATAACAAAAATTGTATTTAGAACAGAAAGCACACGATAAATAAACATGTCTTTTATGAACACAATTTGATGTCATTGATCCTTTTGGAATACTTACAAAATCTAACGGGCACATTTTTTTCAATGTTAACAAATGAAACATATCTGGTTAAAAAAAGCATTGTTGAGGACCAGAATGAAACTACAACCATAAACTAAATACTGAATTACGCACTAAGCAGAAAGAAAGAAGCGCTAGGACCATAGTGAAACCGTGGACTTGCTCCTCTACAGTAAGTTTATTGATTTTTTTTAAAAAAACAAAGAAAGTAGTCTCGGTGGAATGAGGTTGCTTTATTGAAAATGAATATTGGATTCTTAACTTTACACTGCAGTATTCTGAAGTTATTTGCTCTAATAGTTTATGGCTTTATGCCCTAACATTCTAACATCGGCATTGAATGATTCGACCCTATCAAACATGGTTTTTGAGTCGTCACCATGCTGTTGAGGTGTACACCAGGCGGCACAGGACGCCATAAGGTTTTAGTTACGCTATATCGTCTAGGCGTTGCCTAGAAGGCACCTAGGCATCCAGGCGTACCCCAACTCCACAGGACACCACAATCCCTCTAAAACCTTAACCCACAACTGTTGTATATCTCAAGTAAAAAACATGTAATTTTCAAATTAAATTTACTATGCACAAAGGAAAATCATGAAGAGGAATGTTATTGCTGTTTATCCAAATTTTTAACGGGCTGATACTATTGGTATGTAGGGTTGTGATCAGATTAGAAGTGCCACATGATTTGCTATCGGATTATATTTGCTGCTGAATTTGATCTTGGATGCAACTTTTTTTTTTTTTAGAGAGAGGTCTGTATCTGGCCATTAGAACAGATATTTAAGGAACTTCCTCATCAGATGACCTAAGGTCATAGGTCTAGATATACTCAATCTCATTGGTAATAGAGTTCCCAAAGTCATCTCTTTCCTCATGCATGGAGGATGGATGTGTGGGTTCATGTAGCCAGAAGTCCCAATGCAGAGATCATTCTGAGCATTCTGAAAGCCTACGAAGTTAATTTATGTGCTTTCGTTCAAATGTACTTATCATTCAGTTGGAATCAAATTATCCAGATAAATGTGCTGAGAATAATTTTCATAACCTTTCCACAGAGGTATATTATTTCCTCACCTGGAGAATTTTTTGTTTATAAACTCAATGGATCAATGTCATGTTTACTGTTCAATCCATGGTTACTGTCCAGTTGTGCCCTTTTTGAATTTGGAGATGGATTTGTACAGTTATTTGTGTATAGGCAAGCTGTGACTTTTACGATTTCTTTTTTGGCTATATATCATTTTAACTTCGATTAATCTTATTCTCTTCTGGTGAGTCACAGTCCTTTTAAACCTCTGCAGGAGTTGGAGACCTCGCTGGTGAAGACCCGTCGCCGGAACCTATCACAAAAACCCATGAAAAGCCTTTCATCTTAATATATTCATACGCAGCCCTCCTGCGTGTTTGAGAAAAAAAGAAGAAACCCATGAAAAGCACCTGAACTAGGGGATCTGGTACGATGATCCGCGTGATTAGTTATGGGAGGTCGAGCTTTTCTCTTTCCATTTTGTAGCATATTTTACTTATTATGGTGGGTCCTGTATGGACTAAAATGGCGTTAATGTAAGATCTGTTGCAAACATTACTGAGTTCACCATAGGGATATTTGGACTGACAAGCCAGTCAGATATGAAGCATCCTATAGCGATTGCACACATGCAACGCAAACTTGAAATGTAGGACATTTTTCTTGCCTTGGCGCCTTACCTTTTTTACTCCCAGATTTTCTTTCCCACTTTGCCTGTGTCTTCCATTTCCGCTAGTTGGACCTACCTAGTTTCTTTTCTGTGCTACTTCCTCTGTCCTATTATAAGATGTTTTTGTCATTTCTAGATTCGTTTACTATATATCTAGACATAATATATATTTAGGTGCATAGCAGACATTATGAATTTAGAAAAGTCAAGACGTCTTATAATTTGGAACAAAGGGAGTAGTACATTATTCCGGTGCATTTGCAACAGAGGTATAAAAAAGCATAATAATAATTCAAATCTGAAATATTTTGAGTCTGATGTTTGTAATATTTTGGGTGTAACCAATTGTTGCTATTTCACGAGTCTTCACGAAACATGAACAATTAGATTATACATAATTTAGAATAGTTGTAACAGAAAACAAATGATACTTCAAATTTGAGTGTGATATTCGCAATAGTTTGTTTGGATGAACAGCAGTTGGTTAATAACTCAGGAGAAGTCAAGGTAGTGCATGCGGTCGAGGAAAATAATAAGTAAATAAATATATAACTGAAAGAAACCTGAGACTTTTTTGTTTACAAAAAAACTGAAAATAGAATCCACTCTAAGAAAATATTGTTTTAAGGGTTTAGACACGGAGAGCTCCATCAAGGCGCCGCCACCAGCGATTTGTGCTCCCGCCGGCGAGGTCGCCAGTCCCTTCCGCCTCCGGTGGCCCTTGGGGCCTCGGATGTGTGGGGAACCACGTGACCTTGACCGGCGGCGTAGATTAGGTCCCTTTTCTAGGGTTAGAGTTTTCGGCGGCGCGAGCTTGGTGGAGGTGGCAGCGCAGCCATGGTGGAATAAGGTCCTCCTGGTCTTCGTCCACCTCATCGTCGTCTGCTCCGGTGACGATGGGAGGCCTGTGAGGCGGCATAGGAGTCTGCGGCGGCTGCTGTTTCGTCGTCATGGCGGAGCGGCGGTGCTCGTGGCACGTTTTAGGTCAAGGCTATGGTGGCGGCTGTCGGATACCTAGATTAGGGGGTCCTAAATTGGGTGAATTAGAGATGAGCAAATCAGCCTCATCCCTCTCTAAGGATCCCAAAAACTAAACCGACCAGAGAAACCCCCAATCCCTCTCGAGCTGGGCCGGCCCACTACCAGGCCCGCAAAGCCGCAGAAACCTTCTAGCTCGGGCAGTGGCTGCTCACCCGCTCGAGCAAGAAATGCGGAAACCGCTCGAGCGAGCGACCGCTCGAGACGGTAGCGTAAACCGCTCGAGCCAGCGACCGCTCGAGCGGGGACGGAGAGCGCTCGAGCGAGCAACCGCTCGAGTCTGCCCTCAATCATTGCCTGTCCAGAGCACGCACGTGGCTACAGGGCTCGAACATCGCCAAAGTACTCTGACGCCGCCTAACCCCATGGCTACAGGGCCTGCAATGGTGGGACGTGCGCCGGTCGCCTCCGCCATTACGCCGCCCATCCCCTGGATTCAAGGATGGCAGGTGCCACTGTGGAGCCATGCTACGCACTGTGCCACATGCGACGTCCCCCTTTAGGCGCCGTAGTCAAGCCCCCGCACCGTCAAACACGTCGTGCCGTCCCGTCGCTCGGGTCGACGACCCCTCGAGCCGGCACCCAGGCGCTCGAGGAAGTAATGACGGACGCGATTGGCGTACGGAGCAAGCAGTGCCCTGTCTTTCCCACCTCAACGTCCATACCGCAGGGTTCCCGGGCGGACGTGCTCGGCTACGCCGGCGCCGCACCTCGACTACGTCAGCCCACGACCGAGAAGGACGAGCAGGCCGTCAATGACCATACCGCTACAGGCTCGAACCAGACCAGAGGGAGCGTCTACAGTCTCGACGACACGACATGGCGCCTGTACCTCGACGTCACACCCACGACAGCCCTATCTACTCTGCACCCCTGAGCCTCCCCTTGGCCTATAAAAGGGGATGCCAGGGCCTAGCCTAGGACAGGTTACTACGTTTTACGCCTTCACTCACACTCACTCACTAAGTCTCAGGACTACCTTGTACTCACCCCTGTACAAGCACCCCGGTGCAAGATAATACAAATCTCTCCCACTGCTGGACGTAGGGCATTCTTTGCCTGAACCAGGATAAACGCTTGTGTCCATCTTGCATCACCATCCGGATTAGGGAGCACGCATAGAAATTTACTCGTTGGTGTTATACCCCGGTACGAAACACCGACGGTTGGCGCGCAGTAGGGGTACTGCGTGTTTTTCGCTCGATTCCCGCCATTTTCCGGATGGCATCACCCACTTCCTCGTTTCCGTTCGCCACGGTGATCTGGTTTGGGAGTCTAGAGTTCGTGTCGCTCGGCCCAGGCCACGACATGGCTCTACTCTCGATCGGTGAACCGGGAGGGGGACGCTCGTCACCCCCACGCGCTGGTGGGGTCGCACGCCGACCGCGCCACCACGGCTCGCCACCACGTCGCCGACGCCACCAGCATCAGCATCACCGCCAGCAGGCACAGGGCCTTGAACACCCGCTCGTGTGCCATCCCGGCCCGGACGCCACGATGCACCCGGCCGGGGTGCCAAGTGTACGGCGAGGGGGTGGCACATGGACAGGAGTCCTTGACGTGGACCCGGCTTCACGTTCGCCATGCGCTCGCCGAGAGAGCCCGGCGTGGCGCCCGAGCGCGCGCACGGCCGACATCGCCCAACCCGTTGCCACACGGGCTATACCGAGCTCGGCGCAGCTCCCGCTTCGGGGCTCACCAACACCGCCACTACCTATGCCAACGCGATCCGGCCGGTCATGGGACCGCGGCGGGGAGAGCCCCGGCCCCTCCGCGTGCCACTATGAACTTGGAGATCGTGTGGCCGACGTCGGTGGACCGCGGATTTGACAGAGCACCGGGCTCACAACGCCGCAACACGGTCGGGAATATGCGTCGGCCGGATCGAGGAGGAGAGCACGGGGAGGCCCGGACGCCGTCGGCGCTAACCCGGACTCCGATGACTCGGACTCGGGGTGCTATGACCCGGCTCGCGAGTGTTTTCATCTCAACGACGACGTCCCGTCAGATGAGGAGACCAGAGATGGCGCCGCCATGGCCGTCCCTGCAGCCAACCGGGCAAACGTGACCCCCGCGTTCGGGACATCGGCAGCTGGAGCCCTGCAGGTGATCGAGCCGCGTGGCCCGCCACCACAAGCCCAAGATAACCAGCGACCTGAAGACGATGCTCGAGCAGCACAATGGGCCCATCTCAGAGAAATCGAGGCCAAGATGAATGAGGAACGCGCGAATCTGGAGCTGCTCAAGCGCGCGCTTGAGCAAAACCATCCGCCCCCTCCTCGAGCTCTTGGCGCTCGAGGAAAGGCACGAGACGTTTTCAACCGCATCGTCAACGACGGGCGGCCAGAGGCGCCGATCGAGCCAGCCCACTTCCCTCGAGCAAGCCAGAATGTACTTGCGGCAGCTATGCTGCTGCGGGACATGCCGGCGCCCTCGAATCCACATGCATTGCGGATACGAGACGAGATCCAGGGGCTCCTCCAAGTCGCGGCCGTCCAGCAGGCCGAGAGCTCGGCCTCGAGACAGCGTGAGGCAGCCCCAGAACAACCACGGCACGAGCGGGAGGGTTCCGTCCACCAGTGGGCACCCCCTCGAGATGGTAGAGCCCCTGCTCGAGAACGCATCCTCGACAACCGCGCGCCTCAAGATGCGCGTCATGACATCAACGACAACCGACGACGCAAGGCTGCGGGTGCCGAGGACCGTGGCTACAAAGCCCATCGAGGGGGGCGTTACGACAGCGACGAGGACCGGCAGGCTCCCGAGCCGCCAGGCCCTCGAGTCTTCAGTCGAGCTATCCGCAACACGCCGTTGCCAAACCCGTTTCGACCCCCACGAGCGTGGTCAAGTACAACGGAGAAACCAAGCCAGAGCTCTGGCTAGCTGATTTCCGGCTGGCCTGCCAGTCGGGAGGGGCTCGAGAGGATAGGGCAATCATACGCCAGCTTCCTCTATTCCTCTCTGACACCGCTCGACGGTGGCTCGAGGAGCTTCCCCCCAATCGATCTACGATTGGGCCGACTCGGGTCCAGATTTTCGAGGGAAACTTCAAGGGCACCTACATCCGACCCGGCAACTCGTGGGATCTCCGAATCGCAAGCAAAATACCACGGAATCTCTCGGGACTTTGCTCGACGTTTCTCGAAGCCGCGCACCGAGCCGCCACACATTCCAGATCACGACGTCATCCCGGCATTCGTCTCGGGCACCACTTGCAAAGAGCTCGTGCGGGAGCTCGGGCGCACCGCCCAAAGACGGTGAACGAGCTCATGGACGTCGTCGCCGACTACGCCGCCGGCGACGAGGCCGTGGGGCCTTCTTTGGTGGGGGCCGGGAACAAGCCCGCGCCGTCCCCGGGAGGCGGTGAGGGCTCGAGCAAGGCCCAGAAGAAGAACGGGAAGAAGAAGAAAGGCAACCAGCAAGGCAAGCGCGCTGTCGTGGAAGACGAGGTGGCCGCAGCCGAGCGCAAGAAGCCTAGACCCCCACCGGACGGGGGCGTCTTTGACAAAATGCTTAAGCAGCCCTGCCCATACCACAAGGAGCCGGTCAAGCACAACCTCGAGGACTGTCGAATGCTTCGAGGCTACTTCAAGCGGCTCGGGATCGACAAGGACGACGACAAGAAGGACAAGGGTGGAAACGATCAAGCCAACGACAACGACGACGATGGGTACCCGCCCATCACCGAGTGCTACATGATCTACGGCGGCCCAACCACCCAGATGACACGTCGAGAGCGGAAGGCCGAGCGCAGGGAGGTTTTCGCCCTGAAATCCGCCACGCCTCAGTTCCTCGACTGGTCGGATGCTCCCATCACGTTCGACCGTGATGATCATCCAGAGCACGTCACCAATCCCGGCGCATACCCTCTCGTCGTCGACCCGATCATCCTCAACGCCCGCTTCACTAAAGTTCTCATGGATGGAGCGGCGGCCTCAACATCATCTACATGAAGACCCTCACGCGGCTCGGCCTCACAAGAGCTCACCTCCAGCCAAGCGCCGGGGGCTTCCACGGAGTGGTCCCTGGCAAGAAAGCGCTCACGATCGGCCGCATCGACCTCCCCGTCGTCTTTGGGACACGCTCGAACTTCCGTCGAGAGGTCATAACTTTCGACGTGCCTAGTTTCGAGGGGACCTACCACGCCATCTTGGACAGGCCGTGCTACACCCGGTTCATGGCAATCCCCAACTATGCCTACCTCAAGCTCAAGATGCCGGGACCAAAGGGAGTCATCACCGTCGACTCCACGTACGAGCACGCCTACCACTGCGACGTGGAGTACGTCGAGTACGGGGAATCACTGACAAATGTGATGGGAACATCTGAAGACCTAGCCATGATGCTCGATCACATGGCGGCTGAGCCCTCTGCTCCAACACCCAAGCGACAGGCCGGCAACTTCGAGCCCGCTGAAGACACCAAGAAGATCCCGCTCGATCCGAGCTCCTCGGGGAGAAGACGCGGTCATCGCACCTCCTCGACAAAGCAAATAGGAAGCAAGTGCTCGTCGACTTTCTTCGCGCAAACGCCGACATGTTTGCGTGGAGTCCCTCGGACATGCCCGGCATACCGAGGGATGTCGCCGAGCACGCCTTGAGATCCGTCCGGTTCGAGACTGTCAAGCAACGCCGCGCCGCTTCGACGAGGAGAAGCGCAGGATCATCCGCGAGGAAGTCGAGAAGCTCGAGAAGGCCGGATTCATCAAGGAGGTACATCATCCCGAGTGGTTAGCCAATCCTGTATTAGTAGAGGAAAAGAATGGAAAAATGAGGATGTGCGTAGACTATACTAGTTTAAATAAGGCATGTCCCAAAGTTCCATTTCCTTTGCCTCGAATAGATCAAATTGTTGATTCCACTGCGGGTTGCGAAGTACTTTCCTTTCTCGATGCCTACTCTGGCTACCACCAAATCAAAATGAAGGAGTCCGACCAGCTTGCGACTTCATTCATCACCCCCATGGGCATGTATTGTTATGTCACAATGCCTTTCGGCCTTCGAAACGCCGGGGCAACATATCAGCGCTGCATGCTCCATGTCTTCGAGAAACACATAGGAGAGACCGTCGAGGCCTACGTCGATGACATCGTTGTCAAGACTCGAAAAGTAGAAAACCTTGTCGCGGACCTCAAGTTGACGTTTGGATGCCTCCGGGCTAAGAACATCAAGTTGAATCCCGAGAAGTGTGTCTTTGGTGTGCCTCGAGGCATGTTGTTAGGGTATATCGTCTCCCGCGCGGCATCGAGGCCAATCCCGAGAAGGTCGCGGCCATCATGAGAATGGGGCCAATTCGAGACCCGAAAGGGGTGCAAAAGATCACCGGATGCTTAGCCGCACTCGTCGGTTCATTGCGCGCCGGGAGAAAAAGCCCCGCCTCCGAACCGGCTCCTCGAAAATCCGAGCACTTTGCGTGGACACCGCGCGAAGAGGAGGCCCTCTCGAAACTGAAGAACATGCTCACATCTCCTCCTGTGCTCGTGCCGCCTCGGCCGGCTCGAGACGGCATACCCGCCGAATCCCTCCTCCTCTATTTTGCCGCAACCACTCAGGTGGTCAGCACAGTCATAGTGGTCGAGAGGCAAGAAGAGGGGCACGCGCTCCACATCCAGCGGCCGGTGTATTTCATCAGTGAAGTGCTCTCAGATGCCAAAATTCGATACCCCCATATCCAAAAGCTGCTCTACGCAATCGTGCTCACCCGTCGAAAACTCCAGCACTACTTTCTTAGCCATCCGGTGACTGTGGTAACATCATTCCCACTTGGGGAAATTATCCAGAACCGGGAAGTCGTGGGTCGGATCGCCAAGTGGTCGGTCGAGCTCATGGGCGAGACCATCACGTACGCCCCACGAAAGGCTATCAAATCCCAAGCACCGGGCCGACTTTGTCGCGAGTGGACCGACGTCCAACTCCCCCCATCCCGAGATCCAGCCGAGCCGTGGACCATGTATTTCGACGGGTCACTTATGAAGACGGGAGCAGCGCGGGCTTGCTCTTCATCTCACCCCTCGGAGTACACATGCGTTACGTGGTGCGCATCCACTTCGCCGCCTCAAACAACATGGCAGAGTATGAGGCGCTCGTTACCGGGTTGCGCATTGCCATCGAGCTTGGGGTCCGACGCCTCGATGCTCGAGGCGACTCGCAGCTCGTTATCGACCAAGTGATGAAAGCCTCGAGCCGCCATGATGAAAAAATGGAAGCGTCACGCAATGAGGTGCGCAAGTTGGAAGCCAGCTTCCATGGTCTCGAGCTCAACCACATCCCGAGGCGCTTCAACGAGGCTGCGGATGAACTGGCCAAAATCGCTTCATCTCGAGCGCCGCTACCCCCGGACGTCTTCTCGAAAGATCTTCACGAGCCATCCGTGAAGTGGGACTCGGGGGCTGGAGCAGGACCAGCCGTTGAGCCTGCTCCTACGACCGAACCCCCTCGACGGGGCCACGGTCATGGAGATCGACCAGTCACGAGCCCACCAACCGACGCGCGTGCACCATTCCTCGAGTATCTCATTCGAGGAGTTGCCAGAGGATCGAACGAAGGCGAGGCGACTAGCTCGTCGAGCCAAAACTTACGTCCTTTACGGGGACGACAGGGAGCTCTACCGCCGGAGCCCGACCGGTGTACTTCAGCGTTGTATCTCGATCGAGGAGGGCAGAAAACTGCTCAAAGACATGCACTCGGGGGCTTGTGGCCACCACGCTGCGCCAAGAACCCTTGTCGGGAACGCGTTCTGGCGAGGCTTCTATTGGCCCACTGCAACTGCTGACGCCGTCAAGCTTGTTCGAGCGTGTGAGGGATGCCAATTCTATGCCAAGCAAACGCATCTCCCAGCACACGCACTCCAGATGATCCCCCTCACGTGGCCATTTGCGGTCCGGGGGCTCGATCCGGGTCGGACCCCTCAAAAGACGACGGGAGGCTACACCCACTTGCTCGTGGCCATCGATAAGTTTACCAAGTGGATCGAGGCCAAGCCCATCACTAACATCCGCTCGGAGCGAGCGGTCGAGTTCTTCACCGACATCGTCCATCGCTTTGGAGTCCCCAACGTCATCATTACTGACAATGGCACCCGGTTCATAGGCAAAAAGTTCTTGGACTTCTGCGATCGGTACCACATCCGTGTGAACTGGTCGGTAGTCGCCTACCCTCGAACTAATGGCCAAGTCGAACGCGCAAATGGCATGATCTTGCAGGGTCTAAAGCCAAGGATTTTCAAACGCTTGAACAAACACGGCAACAAGTGGGTAGCTGAACTCCCATCTGTCCTGTGGAGTCTGCGGACGACCGAGAGTCGAGCCACTGGGTTCACCCCGTTCTTCTTGGTCTATGGGTCTGAGGCCGTCCTCCCCACTGACCTCGAGTACGGGTCCCCTCGACTCAAGGCCTACAACGAGCAGACTAATCGGGAAAGGCCGGCAAACGCCATCGACCAAGCGGAAGAGGCTCGGGACACGGCGCTCCTACACTGCGCGCTACCAACGAAGTTACGGCAATATCACGAGAAGAATGTGCGCAAGAGGGATTTCAAGGTCGGCGATCTCGTGCTCCGTCGACGCCAGGATAACAAGGGCGCCACAAGCTCACTCCTCCTTGGGAAGGCCCGTTCCTCGTGGTCAAGATGCCGGCCGGAACGTACAAGTTAGCCAAAGAGGACGGCTCGACCCTCACCAACGCGTGGAACATCGAACAGCTACGTCGCTTTTTCCCCTAGACCTCGATGTTTTGTACATATTTCGTCTAAATGTACCGCTAGTATGAATAAACGAGTCAATTCCTTACTTTTTGTTCATACACAAGGTGGGCTCGACTTTGTTTCCACAAAGCCAAGCCCCCTCGGGGGCTAGACCAGGGGGGGGACCCCCTGAAGTCCTCGAAAAAACGCGCCTAGTTTTTTCGAAAACAGTGCTCGACATAAATCTTTCCCCTCCTCGCCTCGAAATTAATCGTAAGCTAAGTATTTGCGTCACCTCGAGCTCGTCGAGCCAGGGCGATCGAGCACAGGGCCTCCCACGCTTCCGAGCTACGGCACCCTAACTCATCCCCTCTCGAAATAGTTCGAGCACAGCGCCAACACTTAGCTAAAACAAAGTAAAGGCAGGAAGTGGAAAACGACATCAAGCGCAAAGAAAAAACTAGAGCATAACGGTTTAAATTATAAACATCTGAGTATGACGATTTAAGGCCACTCGGGCCATTCCCGTGACCAAAATGCTTGTTTTCTTACAAGGGCCTTGTTGCCCAGATTTCGACTCGCAGGCCGGCTAAAAACTACTCCACGTCAGGCGAAAGGACTTCTCGCAGCAGATCACCTCCAAGACGGGCGCCCGGCTCCTCAGCCTCGGCCTTGAGCTGCTCGATCCGGGGGTTGGCCTCTCCTTCTTGCTCACCCTCGGCGTAGGTAAAGCCGCTCGCAACGGCCTCCATCCCGGCCCGGGCGTCCTCCCTCGAGATGCTAAACCCCGAGTAGAAGATGGCCATCGTCCGACGCGCAGCAAAGACAAGGGCTTCCTGAATACGACCCCGCAGAGAGGCGCCGAACTCACGGACCCGGCTAGCGTAGCTCTGGCCAGCATCCGGCCCCTCGACGTCCACCACCGGCGGGAAGCCCCAGTTGGCGCTAAGGGTGTCGATGGCGCCGGTGATGTGGGCCTTAGCTGAAAGCACGCGGTCAGCCAGCGCGTGGGTTGACTTTGCGTACTCGCGCGCGTCCACCAGGTCCGCCTCCAAACCTGAAAAAGGACGACAAGAATCAGGTACTCAATCAAGTGCTCGGACAACACGTATGAATCACGCACAAAAAAAGGACTCGAGCGCTTACCAGTGCAGCGGGTCGAGAGCCCTTGCTCGCGTTCAAGCGCCCGCGCAAGCTCAGTCTCTTTTCTCCGGAGGGCGCGCTCGATGTCGCGTTTCTCCACGCGCAGCTCCTCATAAGCTTTGCCGGCGCCCTGGATGGCGAGGTCCTTCTCCGTCATCTCTTGACGGAGGTTCACCGCCTCCGCCCTCGGAAACCGCTCGCCCGCTCTTTCTCCGCCTCGAGCGCACTCGAGAAAGCCTCCTTCTCGGCGGCCTCCCGGTGACCGTTGCCGGAGCTCCTTTACATAGGCCTCGACGCCGGCCTTGTCCTTTGGAGCTGCTCCATGTCCCGGCATTTGGCCCCGTAGCTCGCAGCCGCCGTAGCCGCGTCCTTCTTAAGCCGCTCGAAAACTTCGTGCGCTGCGCGCGTATTTCCGACGAGCGGTCTCGGCCTCCCGCGCGGCTCGGGCAAGCTTCTCGTCCGCCTCCCGCTGTGCCACCTCGGCCCCCTGCGCCACTCGAGCAAGCTCATCATGAGCCTTCTTGGCGTCCTCCTTGGCGGTGTCCAGGGCGGCATTGGCATCTCGGAGGAGCCGAGCAAAGCGGTGCCGCTCGCCCTCCGCATCTTGCCCCATCCGCACATACCGCCGGATCTCGTGCTCGCTCTCTTGCGTGGCACGGATATGCACGGATTTGGCATAGGAGCGACTCTGCGTCGTCTGAACCTCGAAGGGGAAATGTTAGAACATAGAACGCGATAGACCAAAAGGGCAAACATCCGAACTCGAGGGCACTCACCGAAAGAAGCCGGGGCATGTCCTCCGAAACGAGCGACAGAGCAGTCTTCAAGGCGCTTTCAAGCCATTGCCGGCGCTCCTCGGCCTCCACGTGCACCTCAAGCTCCTTCTGATCGTTCATCACGATCGGGGGTGCCTCGTGGTCAAGGGGGTCGGAGAGCACCAGCGGCGGCCTCTCCCAAAGAGGGAACTCCTCCCGCATCTCCTTGTCGACGGAGGAGTGGAGTCTCCTCACCGCCTCCAGGTCGACATCCGCCGTCACCACCCGCTCAGCCAGGGTAGGTGGGCGTTGCGGTTGACTCCAGGAGGAGGACGCCTCTTGGGCAAGCGCCCGCGCTTCAATCCGCCTCCGCTCCTCGATGGAGACGTCAGTGGGCTCGGTGGGACCAAGGCCGACCGACCGCATGTGGCTGTCGACGATGGCAGCCGCCGTCAGCTTCCTTTGGGCCTCCTCCCACTGGTCGGCGTCAGTCATGACCTCTAATCTCACCTCGCCCGTCTCCGATCGGGCACGAGGTGGGGCACCGTCCCCCAACGGCCTGCAGAGGCCGCGGCGGCGGCCGGTACGGCACCGGATGGAGCTCGCTCGACGTCCCGGGCGCTCATCACCACCCGTGACGGAGGGCCGCTCCACCACCGGCGCCGCCGCGTTCCCCCCGCCGCTCGCGCTCCGCTTGCGGCTGATGCTCTTCGCCACCTGCGGCGGAAGGCTGCACCGCCGGCTCCGCCTGCTGCTCCACCGGCTCCTCCGCCTTCTCCCCCTCTTGCGCAGCGGCGGGGTGCTCCTCGAGCGCCCCCTCTCGAACGGCAGTTTGGGCCTCCCCGTCCTCAACCTCCATATCCCGAGGAGGGGTTGGGGCTCGGCTCGGCTGAGGCTCAGGCGCCGTTCCCGCCTCCTGCATCTCCACATCCCCCACCGGCCGATCGGTGGCGACCAGCGTTTCCTCCTCCTCCTTCTCCCTGCGCTCCTCCTCGAGCTGGCGCAGGCTGACCGGCCAGGAGGACTTGGCGCCCGAGCTCGGACTCTCGTCTTCGAGCGTGATGGGCTGCTGCTCCGATCCAGCCCCCATCGCCGGGATAGAGGCCGCCGGCCGGCGCCATCACCCCTTGGTCGCCGCCGCCGCGCCGCCTGGGCCGCGCCTCGACGATGACAGGGTCTCGAGCGAGAGGGCAGTCGAGGCCGTGATGGTGGTGGCATCCTCATCCCCCGTAGCCTTGGTCACGGCCCCGGCGCACTCGCACGGGACGCAACCGCCATCGCCCGCCACGCCTAAGCGCATCCCCCGGCCCGCTCTAACCAAACTGGAGTAGAAGGGGGAAGAGTCACTCCACCTGACATCGACGGGGTGCCGCTCGACCCTCCTGTGGTCCTCAGCCTCTTAGTAGGCAGCATGGGGGGGAGGGACGGTAACGTCTGCAGGGGACGCTTAGTCCTAGAAGAAAGAGAAAAACAAAAATTCATTGTGACAAAATACTCACACGCAAACAAAATAGTGCGATAAGGGATAGGTCGACCAGGAGACTTACCCTGCGGTCGAGGTAGCACCGCTCGAGCCACCCGGCTTGCTCAAAGCGCTCGGGGGCTGTCGAGCCTCAGTCGCCCCCCTCGAGTCACTCGAGGACTTGGGGACCTCGAGCCCACCGCTTGCGCCGCTTGGGGGCTTCGAGACCCTGGTGGCCGCCCCTGTTCTGGCCGACTCCGTGGCCGGGACAGGCACGGTGTCCCTTACGGGATCCGGGTCGCGGGTCGAGGTCCGCTCGGCCGGCGGTCGCTTGGAAGGAGCCCGGCGTTGCTCGCCGGGCTGCGCAGAAGTCGAGGTGCGCACATTCGCAGCCTCATGCTGCCGGGTGTGCGCGCCCGTTGAAGAAGAATGATGGCGGGGCGACTCCTCTCGCCGCCCTGCTTGAGCCGGCGACGGCGAGCGAGCGCGGCGGGCCGGAGCGTTGAGACGCCCACCCGCTGCCTCGCGGGGGGCCGGCGACGGCGCTCGAGCACCGCGGCTCGACGACTCCTCCCGCTCGGCCCGTCGAACCGCCGACGAGTCGCCGCGCGTGGCCCTCCCCGGCGCCAAAGCTAGCTCGCACGCGAGCGGGAGGCGTCGGGGCTCGGGTGGCGGTGGCGCCATCGCTATCGGTCGCCTCGTCGTCCTCCTCGTCGTCATCGCCCTCATCCTCATCGGTCGACTCAAGGCTAGGGCTCCAGTCGGTCGGGTCCGCCGCCAGACGTATTTCACGCTCCCGGCGGCGCCTAGCCTTACGCTTCTCCTTCTCCTCTAGCGCACGGGCTTTCTGCGCCTTCTCCTCCCTCCTCGAGACCACGGCAGCGTGTTCTCGTTCGCCCCTCAGGCGTCTTACCTCGCGGACGGGCGCGTCCTCCTTCACCGGGGGCCTCGACTCCGCGTGGTCGTTGATATTCTGAAAAAAGGAGAGAGAGAACAGGCCTCGATAAGGATTGCTCGAGTAAAAGAAACGACGAGAGAAGAGCTCGAAAAAAAAACTTACAAAACCCAGCAGGTTGGTGGCCGGACGCATGCGGAAGAGGCCGACTTGGTTCTCGCCGAAGTTCCTCCCGCCGTCGATCGCGTCGCGCACCCGAGCCACGATTGTGGCGACCGGGAGGGGCACGTCCGACATCCTGCTGGCCGCGAGCGCCGCAGGATCGGCATCCTCCGTCATCTGGTCGAGCCGTAGCGGGCGCTCGGCGAGCGGGAGCACCCGGCGGCTATGGAACTCGGCAACCACGTGCGCGATGTTGAAGAAGAGGTTGCCGGACCTCCGGTTGCGGAGGCTCGTGATGGCGTTGAGCAGGGAGTCCATGCGGGGCTGGCGCGCCGCCGGCTGGCCGTGCGTCCAGTTGAAACCGGGCGCGGTTAGCACGGCGCCGGTATATTCCGGGAAGAGGCCCTCCTCGTTGCGGAGATAGAACCATTCTCGGTCCCAGCCGGCGTTGTTCGACGACCACGCGCCGGATAGCCAGCACTCTTTCCTCTTCAGCCCGATCGAGCAGGAACCCGCTCGAACGTAGCGGCGGACCTTTGGTTTCATCGCCTTCTCCTCTTCCTCCTCGTTTTCCTCTTCCTCCTCCTCGTCATCGTCATCACCGTCGTCGTCGGCGGCCTCCTTGTCCTTCACCGCCTTGGTGAAGAGCGTCGCCTTGAAAATGTGGGTGAACAGGTCCCACTGCGGCGCCATACCCAGGTACCCCTCACACACGGCGGCGTAAGTAGCCACGAGCGAGATGGAGTTGGGGTTGAAATGCTGGAGCTCAACCCCGAAATGGTGGGGGAGCGCCCGCATGAAGCGGCTCGGCCGCACACCAAGTCCCCGCCGGTGGAACCTGATAAAGCTCAGGATGTAACCCGGCGGGGGATTGGGCTCGAAGTGGTCGTCGTCCGGCACCCTCCACTCCGGTAACCCCTCCGCCGGATTGGGCGGAAGCAATCCACCATTCACCAAGTTGAGCAGCATCGCCTCGGACACCGTGGACCGAGGCCACGGAAGCGCCTCCGCCATCACCACCGGCGTGGGAGGCTTGGCGGCACTTTTGCCTTTGCCCTTGCCTTTTCCACCGGCACCCTGGCCGGAGCTCTGGCCCGTCTTCCTGACTGACCTCCTCATGTCGGTGACGGGAGCGGGACGGTGGAGCAACGGCGGCGGCGGAGCACGAGGAACGGTGGCGCGGGGAGCGGTGGCGCAGAAAGCAGACGCGATCGCGGGCTAGAGTGGCGCCGGCGGTCACGGGCGGCGGCGGCGGTGGCGGTTGCGAATGAGGGCAGCGGCGGATTGGATCCCAAGCAAAGCGCAACTGAAGGCAAGAATGCAGGGAAGAAGAACCAGGAGCCTGCTCCTCCATATTTATAGAGCCCAAGCCGATCCGCGTGAATCGCATCCAACGGCCTAGATTACACCATCCAACGGCCGCGCGCCCCCGGCGGACTCGATGAAAAACGGTAACCGCATTTATTGCCCTGACAAACCGCCACCTACCTCCACTTACAGGGCGCACGCGTCGCGAGACGGAGCGGAACCGTCGCCAGGACACGATCACCACGATGCGCCGGTTTCCGCCTAAAAAGGCGCGCCGTTTGTAACGGACGGATGCGCCTCGAACGGGCGCAATGACGGGACATCTCGACAGACGGTCCCTTACACGGCGGTCCCTTACACGGTAAGAAACCTGAGGACCCCGGTCCCACAAGTAAGTCTCGAGGGAGCGGAGGCTGACCCACGGACGGGTTCGAACAGCCGCCCTCGAGCACCCGAGTTAGGGGCGCCTATGGGAAGGAACCCTCGAAAGGTTCCGCTCGAGAACGAACCCTCGAACCCAGATGGCGCGTCCAAGGCGGGGCGCTAGGTATCCAAGAGATCCCATCGACGGGAGGTACTCGAGCGCCCCCGGGCCACGAAGCCGTCTCCCCTCGAAAGGAGGCGAGCTCTCACTTGGACTACCCGCCATCAGCTCACAGGAGGGTATGGCGCTCGCTCGGTCGCGAGTAGTGTCAGACCTCTCACCACTTGGATCTGATCCAAGAGATCCAGCGAGGAACTGGATCACGACTCCAGCCCAGCCATTCGAGGCTCGGGGGCTCGAGTCACACAAACAACCTCCCCCGACACGGGAGGAGCAGGAAATACTCAGGGGCTCGAACAGTTATCAGAAACCTCCTACCTCGAGCTGCTACAACTCCAGTTAATAATACTCATACTCGAACCCGTTCATCTCAAAGCCCCCAGAGGAATGCCTCATTTCTCTGGGGCCTCGGGGGCTACCCCCGCGGGGGACGCTCGCGCGCCCCCCACGGAGAAAGGACGAAACAACTCCTCGAAACAACATGACCCTAAGTCTAGGTACTTCAACTCCACTTCATGATCCCTTGCTTGAAGTTTTTTCACAATCAAGCAAGGGCTCGGGGGCTACTGTCGGATACCTAGATTAGGGGGTCCTAAATTGGGTGAATTAGAGATGAGCAAATCAGCCTCATCCCTCTCTAAGGATCCCAAAAACTAAACCGACCAGAGAAACCCCCAATCCCTCTCGAGCTAGGCCGGCCCACTACCAGGCCCGCAAAGCCGCAGAAACCTTCTAGCTCGGGCAGTGGCTGCTCACCCGCTCGAGCAAGAAATGCGGAAACCGCTCGAGCGAGCGACCGCTCGAGACGGTAGCGTAAACCGCTCGAGCCAGCGACCGCTCGAGCGGGGACGGAGAGCGCTCGAGCGAGCAACCGCTCGAGTCTGCCCTCAATCATTGCCTGTCCAGAGCACGCACGTGGCTACAGGGCTCGAACAGCGCCAAAGTACTCTAACGCCGCCTAACCCCATGGCTACAGGGCCTGCAATGGTGGGACGTGCGCCGGTCGCCTCCGCCATTACGCCGCCCATCCCCTGGATTCAAGGATGGCAGGTGCCACTGTGGAGCCATGCTACGCACTGTGCCACATGCGACGTCCCCCTTTAGGCGCCGTAGTCAAGCCCCCGCACCGTCAAACACGTCGTGTCGTCCCGTCGCTCGGGTCGACGACCCCTCGAGCCGGCACCCAGGCGCTCGAGGAAGTAATGACGGACGCGATTGGCGTACGGAGCAAGCAGTGCCCTGTCTTTCCCACCTCAACGTCCATACCGCAGGGTTCCCGGGCGGACGTGCTCGGCTACGCCGGCACCGCACCTCGACTACGTCAGCCCACGACCGAGAAGGACGAGTAGGCCGTCAATGACCATACCGCTACAGGCTCGAACGGACCCGGAGGAGCGTCTACGATCTCGACGACACGAGATGGCGCCGTACCTCGACGTCACACCCACGATGCCCTATCTACTCGTACCCCGAGCCTCCCTTGGCCTATAAAAGGGGATGCCAGGGCCTAGTTCAGCAGGGACGACTACGTTTTACGCCTTCACTCACACTCACTCACTAAGTCTCAGGACTACCTTGTACTCACCCCTGTACAAGCACCCCGGTGCAAGATAATACAAATCTCTCCCACTGCTGGACGTAGGGCATTCTTTGCCTGAACCAGGATAAACGCTTGTGTCCATCTTGCATCACCATCCGGATTAGGGAGCACGCATAGAAATTTACTCGTTGGTGTTATACCCCCCGGGGTACGAAACACCGACAGCGGCTGAGGGCATGGCGGCAAGATGGAATGTGGTGGATCGAACTCGATCTGCCGGCGGCACGGATCGGGATTGAGCGAGCTAGGCTTCACCGCGACGACGGATGCCATCGTCGGCGCCGCTCTCGTCGTTCCAACCTAGATTGTGATCCTGACGGATGGGTGCTCAAAGACTTCTTCGTCTCCGCGAGATTGAGCATCTACTGCAGTCCACCTCAACACCGGTGGTTTACTCCGGCTTCTGGTGATTCAGGTTTGGCGGCGTCGACTGATGTCGGCGGTCTTCGTCGGCAGCGGATGCGGTCGGCTTCCTTTCTCGTAGAATATAGATTGGACAGCTATCCTACGTATCCTTATTTGGTGTACTTGTATTTGAATATGTTTATTTTTATTAATTAATACAGGTATACTTTATAAAAAAAACTGAAAATAGGGTGTTCTGTGCCGCACATAGCTGTCTTCTACAAACATGGGTTCAGAAGATCCAATATGTTGCGCAGTTTTTGATTGGATGAGTGTCGCAGCAAAGAATACTGTCCAGGTCACATGCATCTCTACACCATTTATAACTTTATAACGATATTTACCTTTGTTGATAGTGGTCCATGTTGCTTTTTCGGTATTCTGTTCCCTTCTGAACTCCCACTGATGTATCATGATTATTGCATTCCAAGGAATTGGATGCATCTCAGAATCCAATCAATCCATGTACGAATTGATGATGTCGCCGCAGTTGCAAATGACCTATATCTGGTATTGTATCCAAATTCTGAAGCTGAATACACCATATGCCAGCTTGTGCTTTCATCCTGTACAATTTCAATTTTAACCATGGTATAAGCCCATTATCAAAATTCAGAAGCTGAGTACACCATATGCTTTCTGAACTCCAAATAGACTATGGCAGATTGCACTTTCATCTTGTACCAATTCGATTTTAACCTTGGTAAGCCCATTATCACAATACCGTTGTACCAGTTTCTGTTATTGCTTTCTCAACTTAGCAAAACATTTCTCTTCAGTTTTTCAGCGACAGGAGTCACTATCCGCCCAAACGGTCCAGTTCTCCGACACCCTCGCAAATCCGGTGCTATCATTTTTTTTGCCGGATCAAGAGTTGTGAGACTATCCGCACTCATCAACCTCCATTTTCTTACTCCATACGTCCAGTGCCATCAGTTCTCTACTCCATATGATTTCTTCCGCACTCATTTAACCTCCATATCTCATACTCCATTTCACATATCAAAACAGGACCCACTTGTCACTTTATCTAAATATATTCATGTGAGATCTAGTTTTGAAGGATTTATTGAAACGAATTGATAGTGCAATTGAAATTTAATTTGGAGTTTCATTTGTGAGATATAACATTTTTTGTTAGTTGTAATTGTGGGGCCTACCACTGCATGTCATGTCTCTCTCCTCTCCCTCTCTCGCGCATGCGCATGTGGGCCAGTCAACAGGCTTCCGCCACAGGCTGCTCGAAGCGCCATGTTTGGCGCTCGGCAGCTCGTTCCGGAGTCTCTGGCGTACGCCGCTGCAGCTCTTGCAACTGCCATCGCCTCCGCCAAATCCGATGTGGCGTGATACCGGTGGGTATCCAGTTTGCCGCTGCGCATGGTCTGAGACTGTCCGCAGCCATGTTACTCCATTTTCTTACTCCACACGTCCTGGTCATCAAGATTCTCTACTCCATACACGTTTCTTCCGCACCCATGAACCTCCATATCTCATACTCCATCTCAACTACCGAAATCGGGCCCACTTATCACTTTATCTAAATATATTCATGTGAGATCTAGTTTTGAAGGATTAATTGTAACGAATTTAATGGTGCAATCGGAATTTAATTTGGAGTTTTAGTTTGTGAGATATAACATTTTTTTCTAGTTGAAATCACGGGGCCCACAGCTGCATGTTGTCTCTCTCCTCTCCCTCTCTCAGCGCGCATGCGCGCGCGCCCAGTCAGAGTCCGATTCCGGCTCTCCGCCACAGGGCTGCGCAGGCGCCATATTCACCGTGTGGCCGCCAGTTCCGTCTCGTATCCAGGTCTCCGCTGCAGGCGATTCATACGCCATTTGTCCGCCGTGGCACATGCAGGGAGCCTTTCCAGGCCCCCGCTGCGCATGGTCTGAGTCAGGGCAGGCTTGGAGCTGCCTAAGGCACATGGAGGACAGGTAGGCATCTTTGTTTGGGCAATGGTATAACTGACAGGCACATAGAGGGCAATCGCTTTGATGTGCAAAGACCTACGGAGTACAGTAAGCTTACAAAACATGGACAAAACCATAAGCCAATGTCAGGCTACAGTGGCACAGGCTTGTGATGCACTGCAACCTTCTGATTTGATGCCTTTCATCAGGATTGTGAGGCCTCGTTTAGATCCCGAATCGGCGCCTGATGCTACAGTGTTTCTGTCGGAACACTGTAGCAGCTTTTGTTTTTTAGTGCAAAAAATTGTCCAAATATTGATTAATTAGACTCTAAATGTTCGTCTCGCAATGTACAACAAAACTATGCAATTAGTTTTTGATTTCATCTACATTTAATACTCCATGCATTTGCCGACATTTTGATGTGATGGGGAATAGGAATTCTGCATAGTGAAATTTGGGTAGTGAATTTGGGAACTAAACAAGGCCCTAGTAGTTGTAACTCTATTATAGCAATGAATAAAGGCTTTAACAGTAAATGTGCAGCAGAATATGCACCTGTTCGACGCTGTATCATGTGATCTGGAAGAGTATAGGGAGTTGTCAGAGGGTTAGGTCTGCCGACACGCCACGAGGATGCGAGTGTTGTTTCCTAGGATTATTTGTGTTTATGTTTCATAGATTGTAAGTACTACTGTAACAATTAGTAAGTACAGTAATAACCCATCAAAGTCTGGAGCAGCACCTCTGAAGTAGGAGTACGGCGAACATGAACAGTGGCGGCATGGGGCATGACTGTATTTTGGGTGCTGGATATGGTTGCCACGGCTGCAGCCCGAGCAGGGACCAACCTAATCCAACGTTGTTTTTCACTTGTTTTCCCCGTATGCAGACGAATCAAGCAGAGCTCGCACAGGCCAAGCGTTGCCGCGCCTCTGCGTTGGACGTGGGGACGTACGCCTGCCTGGGGGCCGGAGTAGCACGCGGCAGCTCTGGCCTTGTTGTTTTGTCACTGAATAGCGAGTACCAGCGAGGCCGAGGCACCAACCAACCGAAGCCATGGACACACCCAGTCCGGGCTGTGAGATGCGCCTGAGTCCCAGCGCCGTCGCCCGTCAGACTCTGACGATCAAGATACCCCAGCCGTTTGGATATTGCTCTGGGTCCACACGAGAAAATCGAGGGATGAAGAAGTTTGGTAGGGCTCGATCGATCGATGGTGGAGTTAGCTGCGATTACAAAAGAATGTACTACTGTATATGAAGCAGGAGACAATCGAAGTGTCTTTTTGATGAACAGATGCCATAGTTCTTTGCGTATCTTCAGTCATGAGTTGGTGGTGGCAAGAGCAAGACCAGGTACCAACCCGAGGCCACCAAAACCACCTCTCCACCGAACCAAACGGCCGGCCTCCACAAAGACAAGGAAGCATATTGAATTCAGTCCATGTCACTGCTAATAAAACTAAAAGCGCTCCGTTTGTTTGATCCATGGCTTTGTTTTCCCCTCCCCAAAAGAACTAAAAAGTTCACTGAAAACAAGGGGACCCAACCCAAGTCCCTAGCACAGATCTGCTCTGCTCAAAGATTGCCGGGAGCTCATCTACTTTACCTGCAAGTAGACGTCGTAGTATACTAGGGTAGAGACCACACTTATATTAACACCGGATAGATTTATATTAACCGGATAGACTAGCCTAGCCATTTGGATGTTCATTCACGATGAAGTTTATAGAGCCGGCACGGCACAAGGCTAGAAGGCAGAAAGAGGCAGCAGAATGCAGCAACTGCGTGCCTTGGGGTCATTAGCGGCAAAAAAAAAAATAAGCCAAACGGCGCTGTATTTTAAGCCGTGAGCACGTGGTTAGCCAGGCAGCGGCCAGATCTGGGTGCTAGGAAATGGAGGAACATGCACGCCGTAGTCTGCACCCATCAACCCCTGCATGGCTAGGCTGCTTCTACGTGCAAGTAGTATTTATTTATTTTATTAAGCTTTAAGACTAACTGCACTGGGAGCCTTCAAAAGTAACGCAAAAGTCTTTTGCGTAAACTCAAGGCTGCAGCGGCATACGCAGAAGGCATACGCAACCCGCAAAACGGTCTGTCTTCCGGCATGCATGGGGGAGGAAAAAGTGAAACGCAAAGCAGAGGTGCGGGCCCATGCGCATGGAGCAGCGGAGAGAGAGGGCGGCCTGGGAGTAGCCGGAGGAGGAATCTTGACGGGCCCCACTTCTTTTAACTAACAAAAAATGTTATAACTCACAAACTAAAAAAGCAAATTAAATTCCGATTGCACCACTAAATTCGTTTCAATAAATCGTTCAAAACTAGATCTCACATGAATATATTTAGATAAAGTGACAAATGGGCCCACAATGGTATTGAGTAAACTGTAAATGATTGATGAGTGCGGAAGAAAGTTGAATAGAGTAAGAAATCTGGCTGACCAGGACAAAATATTCCTTTAGGCTTCGTTTGGATAGCCTTGGATCGGCGGGGATTGGAGTGGATCCCGGCCTCCCGTGGAAACCAACACACGTCGGGATTCGATACACGTGGGTACTGAAAACATGCATTTGGGTAACACGGGATCGGAGAAAAACCCGTCCGATCCACTTCCATCCACGGGGGAAAGAAATATCTTCACCCGAGGCCGGGACGGCGCTCCCGTCTCGCGCTCGCTCCTCGCTCGCGAGTTGCGACTCTGCCACCGCTCCCCCTCGCCGCCAGGTCCGCCGGCGACGACGCCGCCACCGCTCGCGCTTGAAGGTATGATCTCCGCCTCATCCAGTCCTCCTCGGCCTCATCCCTTCCTCCCTCCCAATCTCCTGAGCCGGTTTCCCTTGTTAGGGTTTCAGTATACCGCGGCGGTGGCCGCCGGCGGCATAGGTTCCTGCCGGCTTGGAGGAAGACGGTGGCAACTCCAGATCCTTAGGTGCGGATCTCCTCCTCTCAGTTCCCTTTTCTCCCTATCGCATTGCTTGAACCTGCTAGTATGGTACTGTGTTCCAGGATTTCTGCTGCTATTTGCTCCAAGATCAGGATTCACGGTGCTATCTACTCCAAGATTTCATCACCATCTCGAAATTTTCCAGGTCTGCCCGCATTACCCTCCCTCTCCGCTGTCAGTTTCTTTTGTTACGGGAATAATAGTGCTGGTACAAGTAGTCTGTACAGGCAACAGGCATCAACCTTTCTTCAGAAGGCATGTTTGCTATGATATAGCTTTCTCGTTTCTGTCCCTGTTTTATCCTGTTGCATTAGATGCAATTAAACGTGAGAACAAAGCCATTTTTTTATTCTCATAAAACATAGATGACTCCTTGTTAACACGTGAGAACAAGCCAGTTAACTCCAGGCTATCTATTAAACCCATGTGTTTGTTTGCCAACTATTATTTACTTTGCTTAGTAGGACTGTATAGGAGTTTCTGATTGGCACTTCACTCTTTATATTTAACTCAGCACAACTGCCTTTTTCTAGTATCTAGTTACATCATCACCATGCTTGATCTCTATTATTTTATATTTTGTTTGGTTGAATGTTTGTTCCCGTTTATTTTTTAGAAAAAACTCCATGCATGCTGTTGTTAGCCTTTCTTGTTAGTTCATCGTTGTGTTAGTATGTACTAGTCAATCTATGACTTACTAGTTCAAAATGCACTACATTTACATTGTAGAAACAAACTTATGGATGCTCTAGCTAAGAAAAGAAGGGATGACGACGACGACGATGAGATTATGCTTTTCCTTCTACCTGCTCTATATCTATTGGGTAGTACAAGTGAGCCTCGACAAAAAATACCTAGGCATATCTCAAGGTTGCCTGGAAAGGAGCGTCTGGAAGAAGTACTCAATGGACATGTGAAAGATTGTTGTGTTGCATTTCGTATGGAGCCCAACACATTCAGAGCCATTGCAACCTATCTTAGAGATGAGCATTTGTTACGGGACACTAGAGGTGTTAGAGTCGAGGAGCAGTTTGCTTTCTTCATGTATATGTTGTCTCACAATGCAAGCTATGAGGATATTCAGTATGAGTTCAAACATAGTGGAGAAACCATCCATAGGCACATTAAGTCAATCTTCAAGATAGTCCCAAAGCTTGCTTGCCGGTTTGTGAAACCTACTATAGCTACAGAACCTCATTGGAAAATCAGCACAGACTCTAGGTTCTTCCCTTACTTTAAGGTGAATCATCTGAGACTCTACTTAGCCACATACACCTCTTTCCTTACTCATATATTGCTAACATACACACTTCACTCTTTCAGAATTGCCTTGGTGCTATTGATGGGACCCATATTCCTATTACCATCTCTCAGGACAAGCAAGCTCCATATAGGAACAGAAAGGGCACCCTCAGCCAAAATGTCATGCTGGCTTGTGACTTCGATTTGAACTTCACCTTCATCTCATCAGGCTGGGAAGGGTCTGCAACTGATGCGAGGGTCCTTAGGTCTGCTTTGCTTCGTGGCTTCCGTGTACCTGAGGGCAAGTTTTTCCTCGTCGATGGTGGCTATGCAAACACTCCATCATTCATTGCTCCTTATCGTGGTGTAAGGTACCACTTGAAGGAGTTTGGGCATGGTCATCAACGTCCACAAAATTACAAGGAACTCTTTAATCATCGCCATGCTGTTTTGAGGAACCATATAGAGAGAGGGATTGGAGTTGTGAAGAAGCGCTTTCCTATTTTAAAAGTAGGAACCTTACATCCCATCAAGAACCAAGTGAAGATACCAGTTGCTGCTGTGGTATTCCATAATCTTATTCGTATGCACAATGGAGACGAGGGATGGTTGAGGAATCAGCCAAATAACATCACTCCTAGTAGTTTTGTTGATCTCCCTGAAGGCGACACTACATACAATAATGATGTGGCATCATTTAATAGCCAAATAGAAAATGGAAATTCTGCAAGAGATGCAATTGCATTGAGTATGTGGGCAGATTATACCCACAACCAGTCATGATGTGTGTGTAATTTTTTCAGCCATATGTAAGAGTTTGACATGTGTAATACTGGATGCTTATGTAATGGTTTATTTGTATACTTATGTACTGGTTGCTTTATTTGTCTACTTATCTATTTAATTGCTATCTTGACTATAAGTTGCTGGTGTTTTGATGACATTTGTTTATGTAATGGCCTATATACTCTCATTGAACTAAAGCAGGAATCAAGCTATGCTTGGAAAGGGCTCTCCAAAATTACTGATGCAAGCTGGATCTATGAAGAAGAAGAAGAGAGCATCACCTAAAGCAGGTGTTCAAGGTAATCGACCATTTCTGAGTTGTAAAATAGATAATTCAAATAGTTGAGTTCATTTGTAATGTATTTTACACATATATGCCTCTCAACATTTTTATGTAAAATGATGACCTTATACATGTGCAGTGGTACGCTCCAGAGCGCACTGGAATTTAGGACTGGAAAGAGCTTTGGTTGATCTACTCCATGACCACAACAATGATTGCAATAGGGGGCAGAATGGATGGTCTAGTGATGCATGGAATAGAATTGTGAAATCATTCCATGAGAAGTTCAAGCACATCTCATTTTCAAGGCAACAAATTATAGACAAGGAGAAGGAACTTAAGAGGGAATACAGGATGCTCAAAGAAGCGAGAAAGCAAAGTGGGGCATCATGGGATGATAAGTTATGCATGATTGTGGCTGATGACTCTACCTGGGACAACATCATCATTGTAAGTTCTTTTTCTTTACCTCGAAATTATGTTCTTGTTGTTGCTCTTATGCATGATTCTGCTACCGATATGTTACCGTTGTTCTTTGCTTTTATGCATGAATTTTGGATCATATGGAGCAAAGGTTACCAAGTTCAAATCCAAACCTTTTCCCCTATTTGAGAGATTAGGAGAGTTATATGATGGCCACACAGCTGAAGGATCCTTGAACTTGACATCTCTTCCTGAGACAACATCTGAGCCAAGTATCACACAAATCAATGGTGGTGATGATGTGAGCATATTTGGAGGTGAAGAATTTGAATCCACACCAGTGTCTCTTCATGATGGGGATGATGATGATAATGATGATGATGTGAGCATATTAGAAGACCAGTCTAGTAGACCTCAGTCCAGTAGGCCTACTATACCAAGAAAAGCAGCTGTCCCTGATGGGGGAAAGAAGGTTCAGAACAGGCAGAAGGAAGCTGATATTGGTGGGGGAAAGCGTGCTTCGAAAAAGCAGAAGAAGGAAGAGGTAACTCACATGATGTCTCGGTATCTGGAAGTAAGAACCAGGCAAGTGGAATGTGAGGTCGCAGACAAAGCAAAGGCAGGATCAGGAGAGGATGAATACTCCATCAAGAATTGCATTAGTCTCGTCAAAACCATGCAAGAACTCACCGGCGAAGAAAAGGTTGAAGTTGTAGATCTTTTCAAAGATGCTCAGAACCGGGAAATCTTCATGAGTCTAGATTCAGCAACACGCCTGATATGGATAAGGAAGAACTGGTTAGTATTCGATTTTGTTTTCATTTGTGACTATAGCTGCCACTATAACACAAGCTTTCTTTGTTTTCATTTGTGAATTTATGACTAAAATAACATCTTTTTTATTTTGCAGCGGCTCTGGAAATTTTTAGCTGGCACTGCATATCCTTCATAATCAGGTATCAATAATCATGGTTAGACAATAGTCATCATTGAAGCCATTTCTGTCTATCTTCTACTTGTCTTTCTCTGTATGAATCTGGCACTGCACATCCTGACTGTTGTAGTAGCAGTGTAGCAGTTCCTCTTTGGTCTGCATGTCTGCCATTTACTGATGTATATCTCTAGTGTTCCATATCCATGTCTTGGTTTCTTAGAACTTTGGTGAGGTGACACATAGTGATCTATGTCAGTTTGCTTGTCATGTGTGATCTCAGATAGTAAATGGTAAACTTCTTTGATGCATGGTTAGCTTTAGCCATCATTGGAGCCATTTCTGTCTATTTACAAACATCCAAATAGTATACTAGTAGTCTTGCTTTGGAGTCACCATCCATGTGTTATCATGTTTGTGCCTTATTTTTTTAATTATGGTTTGTGTTTTATCTTGATTGGGCTGCAAACAAGTGTTAATACATTAGCTTTTGATGTTTGCTTTCAACAGGTCTGAGGATGTGGAGTTATGAAAGACATCCTACAACATTTACCCATGGAAAAACCTGCTAGTGATTTCATTTGAAGGCCCACAAAACTTTTTTAAATGGAAGATGATAGTATCGTGTAATTAATTTTTTGTGCTGAATTGTCGTCATGAGCGTGATATGATTCATCTTGTGTAAAGATGAAAGCGTGGTCACTTATGTTGCTTTTTACGTTGCTGTGACCACACAAGTCTCACTTAGCCATACATTTATTTTCCTAGAATGAGAACTGGATTATGTTGTTTTTCTGCTATTTTTAAAATTTTAGAGATGGAATATTCTAGCATTTTCTTTAATTTTCAGATTTTTTAATGAAAGTATCAGTTATTTTATCCATTTTATAGTTCAAAAAATGTTTTTTTATTTTTTTAACTTCAGAGATGACTGATGGTATTTTAGCTCATTTGTTGGACAACGTGCTAGCTTGTTACAAAAAATATTCAGTTTCTCGGCTCAAAGATGCATCCGCAGTGATTTATCACCAAGCCAAATAAAAACGGAAGGGGGATCAGGACGTGGGAGGGGAAGTGATCGGGCTGGAGGGGATCGGGTGGGCACGCGGGAATCACCCAACCCCGACGTGGTGTGCTGCCCACGTGTGCGTTGGTCCCCTGTTGCCAAACGAAGCCTTAGAGGGATGAAAATAGAGTTCCATGAGTGCGGGTAGTCTAAGAACGAGATGGAAATATCTGCTCCATTTGGGCATCTTTTTTATTTGGTCTTTTTCCCGTTATTACGTGCCACAACAAATGACATAGACGTGCAGTCATGTAGGCGCCACTTCTTCACAAGAATCACAGGAGGCATCCGCAATGGACCACCATCTTGTATGCATGGGGTGGGCACTAGGCACCTGCACTTGCGTAACAGCTGTGAGCAGAGGAGGGACGAGGCATGCACGGCAATTACTCCTAACTTCTTTTTTGATCGTGCGTCTTTCATTAAGCACAAGAACAATTACTCGTAATCAAACACGAACACGATCATTTCCCATAATTTTATTTGCTCCTATAATATACTGAGAAAACGAAATTCTCCTGCAGCACAATAGCAGTAACTGGTCAAATCCGCCGTGTAAAAATATCTACAGACCGGCACAAATCTTGGGTAACAAGTTCCCCTTCAGATGAGTGATGACGATCGATTGGCAGCCTCGACCGGCGCAGATCGCTGGAGGTCAACTTGAGCTCTTCCCCGGCCGTTCAGCCGGACCGAAACCTGTCGGTGGGAAAATTGCTCAACGTGTTTTCGTTTTCGTTTCTTTTTCTCCGCAACCACCATCGCATTTTTTTCGCAGCAATGGGGGAGTTTCCGTACGAATATTTATTTATCTATTATAAAGCGATCATTACTCGGAGATTAATGGCCGCGCAATATACACATGGACGTTTCTTTCTCCCGTGGTCGATGAGGGATCGCTGTCAGGTGAGTCAATTTGACAGCTTCCTCAAGCTTTGATTGCCTAGTTCCACCTGCTCACACTCTGGCGTCCTCTATTTCCACAGGACTCTAAGTTGAGTCACTCAACCGTTGGTTTCTTCTCGGCCTAGCTTAGCTTTCCACCCTGCCATGCCCTTCCCTTCCAAGAAACTACTCCAGCCAGTGCTACAAAACGTTCAGCCTCCAAAAGGTTGATTTGACACGATCCTGAGCTGTTTCACTTGTTGTAATATAACGATAGTTCGATTGATACTATGTGACACAAGATACAGTTATATATACACCACCAATGTAAAGCTTTTAACTTGTTATCATACATGCAATGTGCATTTGGTAGGACGAACAAGGATAACATCTAATGAAATCACTCTGTCCCTTTTCAACTATTGATCTTACTGTCCTTACTTGCATGGATTAAAAAGGATCAAAGGAGAACAAAGTGTAAGTATCCATGGTCACAGTTCTTTTTTTGTAAGTATAAATCACGAGAAGATTGATAAAAGTATCCATAAATTAAAGCAAAAAAGAAAAAAGTGTTTATATATACTAGTAATATATAGAGTCTAGAAAAAACATTTTTAAAGGTCAAACAATTTGAAATCTAATTAGATCTAAAAAAAAAGTCACTAACATTTACGATACCGATAAAACTATTAATATCATAAAACATATTTATATTATATATATTTGAAGTCATATATGTTAATAATATTTCTATAAATTTTGTTTCACTTAATTAAGTTTGCCTCAATTCAAATCTAGAATTGTATTTCATCAAAAGGAAAAAAAGGGGAGAAAACATAGTAGGAGGAACCGAACAAAATGCTCCCCTGCTCTCTCTCTTTGTTCTCCACCGGGACGGAAGAGAGAGAGGAAGAGGAGGGAAGGGGGAGAAGCAAGCGAGACGGGAGCAGAGCATAGCCCCATAGCCGGCCATCGCCTAGCCGCCCGGACGAGAGAGAAATCAACAGGAAATCCCCAATCCCTGGCCCCGAAAATCCCCTGGGGATCCGCCGCTGCCTAGGAGGCCCCCTTCCCGCGCCGCCCCGTATTCTCTTCGCATCGCACGCGGCGACGACGCGCATTGCTATTTCCTTTCCTATTAGTAGCATCACCCGCTGCGATTAGCATGTCTCTGCCCAATGCCACCGCCTCGCCACCGCCGCCGTCGCCGGAACCCTAGGCCGCCGGACTCGGGGCTCCCGTCGGCGGGGGAGGATGCAGCTGCGGATCTCGCCGAGCATGCGCAGCATCACCATCTCCAGCAGCAATGGCGTCGTCGACTCCATGAAGGTGCGCGTCGCGCCGCAGCCGCCCCCGCCGCCGCCGCCGCCGCACGGGGCCGCCCGCCGCGGCGGGGGAGGCGGCGGTGGGGGGTGGTACTGGCGCGCGGTCGCGTTCCCGGTCGTCGTCGCGCTCGGCTGCCTCCTGCCCTTCGCCTTCATCCTCGCCGCCGTCCCCGCGCTCGAGGCAGGCGGAAGCAAGTGCTCCTCCGTCGGTAAGATGGACGCCTGCGATTTCTCTCTCTCTCTCTTTCTGGGTTTGGATGCGGCGCGTTGGGTTGTTGATTTGGTGCGTTTGGGGAGGTAAACCTTGGATCTCAGCGCCCCTGGCATAGGATTTCGCGGTGTCGGTGGGAATGTGGTAATGTAGGAATGCTTCTCCGTCCGAGAACGTGTGATTTGTCCGCCTACGAGCTTCAGATTCAAGGTCTCAGGTGTCGGCGATCTCATTTGTTTGATGTGCTGATTTGAACTGAAATATATAGAGTTGACTATTTGGGTTTATGATTCAGTTTCCAGGCCAGTAGATTTGTGGATCTTAGTTAGGTATATAATTTCCTTGCATTGGCCGAAATGTAGTTTCTAAAGCCACCACTGTGGTTAGGATTGAGGGACTGGATTTACTCCTACCAGCTGCAGTGTTGGCTGTGGAAGAACTTTTTATTGTAATTTTGGGCTGAGTTCTGTGATCCCTCATCCCTGAAAGGCACTATCAGTCCTACACTATACACTGATCATATGTTTCAACTCTGAACTGGGTACCTGTTCATCTGTACTCTAAAATCTTAGGTCCCTGCTGATTGTTTGGGCATGAAGGATGGGTATATAAGTTATAGGGATATAATAACTAAGGCCTTGATGTGCCTGGCTAAGTGATTAATTGTAGGTAATAGTGCTCCACTTCCGCACCTGGCAGCTGATTACTTTTAGATAAACGTGCTCCACTTCCATGTGTACCAGGCATAAGAAGTTATGCTGAAGCTGCTCCTAGATTTGTGCAAAATACTGGAACTTCAGTTTTAGTACTTTGAGTACCTTCCATACCGTAGGGAGTAGGGATACTTGTCCTAACTGGGACTGGGCACTTGAGGTTCAGGCAATCAGCCTTGAATTGATGGTATGAAATGTGACTTGATAGAATATGTTTCATGGGTTTGTGGAATGTTTGGCAGACCATTCTTTATTTGTGTGTGTAAAATTTGGTTGAAGCTCTCTACACTCTACTTGGGTTATAGCGTTAGAGGCATACGGTCTTCTGTAAGTTGCTGATGTAATGAGACAATTGGTTTTCTTCATGCTTCAAGCTCTTCTAGTATGGAATTAGTATTATTTACCCCCCATTATTCCAAATGTAAGTTTAGGACCATGACACGGTCTTAATCTCCTTTCACTTGCTTTTTTTAATAAAAAAGCTATGCAAAATCTAAAATGTATAAATAAATAAAAGCATTTTCCATGATGAATCTGGTAACATCAGCCATGCTTTGTGATGTTCATCATACATTGATGTGCCAAGTGAAAAAAAAAGTCTGGCCAGAATCCTAGAATGGCCTACATTTGGGATCGGGGGTAGTACTTCTACTGTTTATTGTAGAACCCCTGGGTTGCATGGGGCCTACATTTGGGATTGGGGGTAGTACTTTTATTGTTTACTGTAGAACCCCTGGGTTCCGTGGGTCATTTATCATGGTTAGCTTATTTCTTTCCACGGAACTGACATTTTGTATTATATCTCATAGTTTTTGTGTTTTGTAACCTTTGTAATTCATGTTTTGCAGATTGCTTGGGGAGGCGAATAGGGCCTAGTTTCCTTGGTAGGCAGGGGGGCGATTCTACAGTGAGTTACTAAACTTGTACTTTTCTTTGAGTAACTCATGACTCTTTTTTACCCTTTTTCTTAGAGACGACAATTTGTTTATGCTTCTTACTCAATGTTGACAGAGGCTGGTGCAAGATCTGTATAGAATTTTTGATCAAGTTAACAATGAGGAATTCCCATCTGATGAAAAGTTACCAGAATCATTCAGGGATTTTCTTTTGGAGATGAAGGATAACCATTATGATGCTAGAACATTTGCCGTTAGGTTGAAAGCTACGGTATGGAACTAACTTGCCTTTTTAATTCACACTGTTGCATTGGAATTTTTGGAAGTTAGTGCTGCATGAGCAAGCTTTTAAAGCAAACCTGAATTGGTTTTTGTGATGTGTATTTGGGAGCCCCCAGTATGATATGGACTATGGCATATTGATTTTGGGCACTCAAATAATCCATATCACATTTACTACTAATTAAACATAACAAAAACCCATTTATTATGAACGAGAATGCTATGTACATGAGAACGGCAACCTATTCTGTGACAATATGAAATTATTGCATAGTATCACATTATATCTCGTGCTTTATAAAACTTTAGAGACACACTTGATTTATTTTCATATGTTCTCTGAAGAAGGGTGAGCTCTTTTTTTTTTAAATAAAGGATATTTATACAACCGGAAGGTCCTGGGTTTGAGTCACAGTCTCCTCGCATTGCACAGGCGAGGGTAAGGCTTGCCACTGACACCCTTCCCCACACCCTGCACAGAGCGGGAGCTTTCTGCACTGGGTACACCCTTTAAAGGATATTAATACATGGCATGATCACTAAAAAATTAGAGCTGCAGAAGTATTTCACAATTGTGTAAGTGAATCTATACATTTTCTGGGAGCTAACGTATAATTGTGTATTGCTCCTGGATATGTAATTGGTCATCCTTTTCAGCATGTGGTCCCCATCTCTGTGTAATTGTGTATCGCTGCTATTTTGTACACTGCTTTATAAAATATTGATTGACCTTTGGCCTTAGCTCCTGGTTAGGTGCTTTAGAGCACTATTGTGGTTTGTAACATTTATGCTTATTATTTATGCTTATATTGCAGATGGAAAGCATGGATAAGGAGGTAAAGAGGTCAAGGTTGGCAGAACAGCTGTATAAACATTATGCTGCAACTGCTATTCCCAAAGGAATCCATTGCTTGTCTCTGCGCCTTACTGATGAATACTCCTCAAATGCTCATGCACGGAAACAGTTACCGCCACCAGAACTGTTACCTTTGCTTTCTGATAATTCCTTCCAACATTATATTCTAGCCAGTGATAACATTCTTGCGGCTTCAGTTGTTGTCAGCTCAACTGTACGATCTTCCTCAATGCCCGAGAAAGTAGTCTTCCATGTTATTACTGATAAGAAAACATATCCAGGGATGCATTCATGGTTTGCTCTTAATTCCATATCTCCTGCAATAGTTGAAGTAAAAGGTGTTCACCAGTTTGACTGGCTTACAAGAGAAAATGTCCCGGTACTAGAGGCTATAGAAAACCATCGTGGAGTTAGAAATCACTATCATGGAGATCATGGAACAGTTTCCAGCGCAAGTGACAATCCTAGGGTGCTTGCTTCGAAGTTGCAGGCTCGGAGCCCCAAATACATATCCCTGCTGAACCATCTCCGCATTTATTTGCCTGAGGTGCCTTGCCATTGGCTTTCTATCTGTCACACTTACTTTTTTTACCGGTTTATTTAAGCAATTTCATATTGATGTGTCAACCAGATTCCATGGTCATGTTTTCTAGCATATCTTTATGCCAGGGCATTAGCTTGTTTAGGTGATTGCCTCCAAGGCTCCTGATTAAGTGAGCTTGGAAAACGTCACGCTGCATGCTTTCTTTCATAGAACAGAGGTGGATGGGATAGTCTACTGTTAGGGTCTCCTTTGGAAGCAAGGGGGAGCAAAACCCAGGGATGGACCCCTCCCCCAAAACTAAGATCTAAGATGATAATTAAAATGATATCCCCATGGATTTCCCACACAGGGAAAAGTCCGGGGGTGGGATTGGAGTTTCCAAATTAGGCCTAGATGTAGTAGGACATACACGAACCAACTTCAATGTAGTGAATATGTGGTTTCGCCCAAAAAAAAGGTAGTGAATATGTGATCTGTCTTATTCACTTGTGCATTCAATTTGACTGAATACTTCTGTAAGAACACCATTTGGATGGGCCTAAATCTTGCTGGGATTAGTTAGTACGAGACAGTTACCTACGATCGTTACCACGTGATGCATGCTAAAACTGTTATATTAACAGATGCCCCACTAACTGTTCCAGTACTAAAATGCATGTTTAGTTCTCTTTCTATATCTGATTAAAATGAAGATATTCAAACGTGTTTCTGTTTTGTCTGGATAGTTATCACGTGTTGACTGTGCACTTTTGCGTGCTGCTAATGTGCTGAGCTGTTATATTCCACCACCTCTTTTTAGTTTCCGTTATCCTTTTTCCAATTCTAGTAATAATCGAGTTCACTTACCATACAGTAGTTCACTTACCATACAGTACAGCTTTAAAGCTAGCTTATACTCTGTAGTGAACATTGTGAAATTTGCATGTACACTTTGTACATCTTTTTAACCTGATCCATTCGCTTCTCTTTCAACCAGCTCTTTCCCAACCTCAACAAGGTGGTCTTCCTCGATGATGACATTGTTGTTCAGCGTGACTTGTCTCCCCTTTGGGCGATCAATCTTGAAGGGAAGGTGAATGGAGCTGTGGAAACATGCAGAGGGGAAGACAACTGGGTGATGTCTAAGCGTTTCAGGACGTATTTCAACTTCTCACATCCCGTGATAGCTCGGAGTCTTGACCCAGATGAATGTGCTTGGGCATATGGTATGAATATATTTGATCTGGCAGCTTGGAGGAAGACGAACATCAGGGATACATATCATTTCTGGTTGAAGGAGGTAATGCATTTTACACCAACAAGGATATTCATTTCCCTGTCTTACTCTATGTTCCATAGTTCATTGACTATGTTTCTGAACTGAAACCGTTCTGGTATGTTTGCATGCAGATTTTGTACTGTGTACATTGTTCCAAAATCTTAAAAAGAAACCTTGATTAAACATTCTTGAGTAAATATAAAAAGTGAATTTCCTTTTCTGCTACCTGGCTTTGGTAACCATGCGTTTATATATTCTTCCAGGCATAGAGAACTATAAGCAATAAAAAAACATAGTTATCTACTGCCTAAAACATGATAAGAGTTGTTGGTTGCCATTATTTATCTTCACATTAATTTCGATCTCTTTTGCAGAATCTAAAATCGGGTCTTACACTCTGGAAATTTGGTACTTTACCACCCGCCCTTATTGCATTTAGGGGTCATGTGCATGGCATAGACCCATCTTGGCACGTGCTTGGCTTAGGATACCAAGACAAGACAGATATTGAGAGTGTCAGGAGGGCTGCAGTGATACATTACAATGGCCAGTGCAAGCCATGGCTAGACATTGCTTTTAAGAACCTACAACCATTTTGGACAAAACATGTAAACTACTCCAATGACTTCGTTAGAAACTGCCATATTTTGGAGCCTCAGCATGTCAAGGAGTGATTTGCAGTAAATGCTGGGCACAGCGAGGGAGTACAGTTTATGGTTCGTTTGTTGGCTGGAGAGGCTGATTGCTGCTGGATAAGTTTACTGGTTAATCAAGAAAGCAACCAGAATTCAATACAACTGACCATCCCCTGCGAAAACTGGCATTCAAATACCTCAGAAGTTTTCATCTGTATCATAGGGGAACACAATTCTTACCATCTGTATCATACTGGTGCATCATTCTTTTATATACTGTAACTGCACAAAAGGAGCTCTGGGATTGGGCTGATCCTTCGTCACAGAATAATTCAGAAGGCTAGAAGATCAAATGATTGGTTGATCAAGATGATGAAAGGAGGTGGATATTATGAGGTGGCAGATTTATATGCTTACCATCCATCCATTTAATTCTTTTTTATACTCGAGTCATTGAAATTTTGTTCTGGTAGTTTTGTGATTGCTTTAGTAGGTTGGAGATGATTGTAGTAGAGGTGCCATTGTTTGTGGAGTAACCTACAGGATATTGTTACAATTGTTGACATACTAAAGATGTGCAGATAATTCTTTCAAAGAGTATTTGCGCTGAACTGTGAGAAATAGAGATTCAGGTTCACTGAATAAAATTTACGTCACTCCATGGATGAGGCTATCGAGAGCCAGGGCTGGAACAAGGAACGCCACTCTGTTGCTTGTCGGCAGGCTTGTAAACTGCCGAAGTCGGATATTCTCGTCTGTTTTAGACAAAAACGTTTGGCCTCTTGACTAAATTTAACCATTGCATAGTATAGCAGTCACTAGTTTTGTTTGGATGGCGTACTCGGGTTGCCTAGCAGCAAGTTCGAGGTGCTTCTTTTGCTCAGACATCCGTTTGCTTCGCAACCAAATGCGGCAAGCCAAAACTCGTTTATGCGTTTCAAATTTCACAAGAAGCGCCGCATTTGTGGTGCAGCCGGGTGTTTGTGTTGTGCTATCTCTGGAATCAACAGATCCTCGAGTTTTTTTCTTCTTCTTCGTGAAATTACTGTAGTCTGTAGGCGTTTCGCCTGTGGAAAATGTGAGAGAATCTGAGGTCCTGAGCAGGCTAGTCGAAATGGAAGCTCAGCACTGTGGTTGAGGGCTCAGTGTCACAGTGTGTTTTCCTGCTCACGTAACAATACTTTGCCGTTTTGTCCAAGTCGTATGATTTCTTTCACAAAATAAGCCTATAGAACATTTCAAGGCATACTGCAGCAAAAATATTTATTTCAAAAGCTCATATGTCAAGAACAAGCCTTGGCCTCAAACTTGGGTAGAACTACAAAGGCGATCGATGTTGGTGCTAGGTGCACCGGCGAATCGACTGCAACGAGCACCGGATCCATAGCTGGAATGCTGCCAGCATCTCCAAGTTCTAACGGGACCCCGTTGAGCAGCATCGTCTTGCTCTGGAGATCACCGTCCTTGGCTGTCAGATGGTACTCCTCCCTCCTCTTGGTGTTGCTTGTTGGTTTCCTTCCCAGCCATGAGACTGCTTTCTTGAGCCTGTGTGTGAAAGAACTGCCCTTCTCAAGGTCAGGTCTTTTACCGAGGCTGACGTTGATGTCATTCTGGAGAGTGACGTTGTATCCAGTAGTGTTGCTTAGGTTGATCAACAGAAGCGTGATGCCTTGCTGCATTTTGAAGCAATCATGTTCAGAATGGGTAATCTAGCAAACATAATTCAGTATTTCTCTTGATCGTGTTCACAGACAACAGAGTGGTCATTTGTAGACACATGGTTTACTAATCCACAAAATTCTCATATCATCAACCAAAGTTTGGTAATATAAGATTAAATCTTCCTAACTGCTCTAGTAATTCTGTTGAAAAAGAAACAGATGATTTACAAAAGGGTGCAAGCCCATACCTGTTGTTTCCTACAATGAGCATAAGCACGTATTTGACGTGGTGCATTGATGTCAACTGAAAGAACTCCATTGCCCATAAGCCGATGCCATAGCAGAGCACTGATAAAGTGGACAAATGTATATATCAAATTGCTGTCTATAATCACCAATATAATTCATTTTATACAATTTCATAACTCTAGCCTTGCCTGTAGTAATCAGGATTTGGCAGAAAAGTTTCTGTGTCAAGCAGTCCATAGTTGCCACCGATGAGAGTCTGCCTGCAGAACACTTTTGTGTTGTACTTAGATGCCATCCCAAGCTGATCTAGATACCTGCATTCATAAAAAAAAATGTCATCACAAACTCACACATCGTACTCGACCCCAGCATCAGAGTATAGTCATGTTATGCATGAAAAATAATGAGAACTGACCAGATGCTATTGATGAATGTATTTGACACCAGTAGACCACCATTGTTGAATACACCGCCACTTTCACTGACCCAAGCAGAAGCCCATGTTCCATGTCTTTGGATGGTAAGCTGCATGTCTCTGTAAGTATCTTCAGCACGATCTAAGTACTTTGGGTCTAAGATCTTCCTTATAAGATGAATATCATTCCCTGATAATTAAGTGTCATTGTTTATGAATGCTGTGTATTGATTACATAAATTGGCATTGCTAATGATAAAATGAACATGCCTGGTTAACATAGCAGCATATTTTTCTGACTGGATAAAAGTGATTTAAGAGAAATATTTGAAAATTTAGTTTATACATTTTATCTGATATGCAGTTTATGTAATCACTTTTATAAGGAAGAGTATTCCTTCATTCTTTAAATTAAATTTATTAAATTTAAAAAAGAAGAAGCAACCAAACTAAAATAATGTACCTTTGAAAGAACAGAACCTTTAAATAACTAATCATTTGGCATCAAATAAAATTATGTGCACTTACTTAGAAGGACCACAATTTTGTTTACATTACAAAAGCATTTGTATCATCATGGATTTCTTTAGCAGGTACAGTTCAGCCTACAAATATTCATCCATTTATTCAGATTCCTCAGGATAAGCTTAGAGTAGTTCTACCTACATAAGCATCCGTATCATCTTGGAATCTACTAGGTGCAATGTTTTGGAACAATGAAACAAGATACTTGGATGAGATTACAGTCAAAACAATAAATCACATACCTCCGCCAAGATTATATACATGGTGAGATAAGGCATTGACAACACCATGACCTGAAGTCTCAAGTAGCTGAGAATACCACTGTTGATCAAAGAACCCTCCTGGGGCTAACAAGAGTGGGTGGGACAGTGGTGCCTTATACAATTGCCGAAGGATGGATTTAAATTCAATTACATCCTTTCCGTAGAGTTTAGCATCAACTTTGGCTCCGATTCCATGCCCACTCAGCTCATTGCCTGACAAAAGAAGAGCCTGTGTAAAAATGTAATTCTAAAACAAACTGGCTCACCCCTTATTCGATGCATCACAAACTTGGAGAACATCTTGGAATATAAGGAGTAACACAGAATGTTTCAGTAGCAAAAAGATAGTATTACCAAATTCCCAAGAGCTAACTGGGTATCCCTTCGAGATTGTGTATTTTATAAAATCAAATGCATTTGTGGAGTTCCATTTGCCTGCCCAGATGGAACGTCGAACATTATACCTCCCGTAGAGCGCATTCACACCAAAAGTGACAATTGCTCTGCACATAGATGTTTGCTCACCCATTAGCTAGTCGCACTTAGCATGCAGAAACCTCATATAAGATAAACAAACAAATGGAAGCTGATTTTTTTCCCGACCCATATAGAAAAAGAATGAAAATTCAATATACATGCAGATGCATGTGTACAAATATGTGATGCATATGTAGTTACATTGACAGGTTGAACTTATCATATCTTACATATTATCTCACAATTTATTATTCCTAAAGATGTATAGAAATGGATAGATTTTAGTTATTTTTATCAATAACCAACTGAGCCAGCAAAATCATAGACTGTCAAAACCCAAACCACATAAATAGGCATGTCATATAACGGTTTTGGAATATGTGAGTTGAAATGTGTTAACATCTGCAAAAGTTATGCTGGATAATTTAAGTTCTCACAGCAGTGGCAACAAAACAAAACTTAAAATTACAAGTCTCACCCTGTTCGCTGAAATAGATCATTCAGTTTGTCCCACCTATCCATACCAAGGCAGCCAACTGAGAAACCAAACAAGCCATTGGATACATTTGTGAATGGGGAGCATGGACTTTCTGTTCCCACATCATAAACAACTCGGTCTTGCAAGGAGCCTCCCAGCCTAATCCTCAAATGGTCAAATGCTGCAGATACAGTTAACAATTTTTATTTTTAAAAAAAGGACTGTCTGATGCATGGAGCAAATTAACAATCGACCAGCCTACTAGGTCCTTTATGAAGTCACAAGGGATGACAAATATGAAACCGGCAACCACTGAATGTAACTCAAACGGCCTACCTTGAATGGCTTGAGCAAGAAATGGGTGATCCAAATCCTGAATGGACCCGTTGATGGCACAAAAAGTGTTAGTCCAAATAGCAATGTGCAGCCTACCAATAACAAGAGAAGAAAATAAATATAAAGCATATGCTCCACCAGATTGAGAATTGACGCCTGGCCCCATGGACACTGATTGTAGTTGCACTTCTCCGGCGGCCACCAATCAATTGTTGCACAGACGTAGTTGTCATCCGTGGCAGCAATCCTACTGGAGCCTTTGATTATGACCGTCGCCTCCTCCGGCTGCTCAGGCTGAGCCGAAGCCCAACGGGAAGCATGCAGGCAGATGAGCGCAAGCAGCAGCAGCTGCCTCAGCTCCATGTTTCGTTTGCTACCCTACCTACAAGGCAAAAGTACAACCCAAATGTGTCATGATCATGCGGCACACCATTCCGCCGGAACAAATTCTTGGAACATAACGACTAGCAATAGTAGGTGCGAAAGCGAGAGGAATTCAGTTTGCAGGTCTAAGTTTGTCCGGAACTCTTCGAATTCAGCAACCGAACACCGCATATATGCTTGGAAATGCAATGCAAACCGGGCCAACGATTCAGAACAGCAGCAGCACGAACGAGCAACATGCTTATGCCAAGAACAAGAAAGACGCCATTGTTGAAGCGGAGAAGGAAGCGGAGAGTCCACCTCTCCCGAGCAGGGCCTGGCATCCGCCGGAGAAGTAAGCGCGGATTTCAGCGGTCCCCTCGCCCGCCGATCCCGCTGATGCAGGACACCAGTCCTCGCCCCCGGTCGCGGCCGAGCCGCTTACTGGAGACTACTAGAGTAGAGACCACGGGAGCTTGGGCCGTCGGCTCCGCGGATCCGGACTCCGGAGGCGTACTGGGACCTCAGGCCTGGCCACCGATCCGGCGATCCCCGGGGCCTCCAGACGCCGCTGCCTTTTGGGATGGATGCCGTCGGTGCCGCCGCCGCTGCTGCTACGCGGCAGTAGAACACCGCAAGCGGCTGGTTGCCTCGGGGAATCGCGGATGCAGAGCAACGTGGCCACGTGACGGCAGCAGGGGAGAGTATACTATACACTGTGTACCTACAGACTCGGACAATAATTCTCTGTAACCAACCAACCAATTTCCTGTCCGCAAGCGGCTGGTTTTTTTTTTTTTTGACAAATAACATATTCATTCATACTTAACGGCAACAAGCTGTAGTAAAGTTTACAAGGGGCAAGTCCAGTTGAGAGTAGAACTTGTGGAACAGGACATGGGCCAGAGCCATGTTGATTAGAACAGCTAACTGCCATTCCTGAAGCAGTGGAAACCAAGGCTTGATGAGCTAATCCATCAGCCAAATTATTCAAGTTTCTGCTAATCTTATACAGAGAATAGGAGCTTTCCCTAGCAGCATTACTAAAGATTTGGGTAAAAGGCTTGATTCTCCAATCCGGTGGATTTGCTTGATCCATGGAGTTGATGAAGAGCACTAGTTGTTCACAGTCAGAGAGGAAGTTGCATCCTGTAATGCCAAGCTTGTTGCTTATGATAGCAGCTACAGCAAGGGCTGTCGCCTCAGCCATGAGAACCGAAGTGCAGGATAGAAGATGTGCTTGAATGTGGATGGAGTAGTGCACCGGTCCCTGCAAATTGGAGATGTATATACCTAATCCCGCGCGTCTTGGGGTTGCTTGAGCATTGTCAGGGAGTAGTGAAGCATCAATGTAGCAGACAGGACCTTGTAGAGTTGTTGGATCATCAATGGAGAATCTGTTCATCCGTGGATTGTGCTGCAAAGAAAAATCAATACCTGAAACACCATTAGGTGTTGGAGTGGAGGTAGAAGGTCCAGTAGGTTGCACAGGCAATGATCGATGTTGATCTCTGGGCTGCTGCTGAAGTGAATAAGCTGTTAAAGAACCTGGCATTTGTCCAATACCAGTAGAGTTGATATTGGAGAGCATGGATGCTGCTGCACTGTGAACTCTAATAGGAGTCCAAGTCTTCCCATTGAAGTGGTTATCATTTCTAGCTTTCCAAAGAAACCACAGAGTTACTAATATTTTAGAAAGCTGAGTTTCTGTAGTATTAGCAGTGATAATGTTTTGCAAAATAAGTTGTATGCCATCATCTTCCTGGGGAAGGGAATCAGTCCTTAAGGAAGGAATGAAAGAGAACCAAACAGCTCTAGGGAGGTTACAATGAAAAAAGATGTGAGCATCAGTTTCATTTTGACCACAGGAGGCACAAAAAGGATCAATATGAGTTGAATAAGTTGAAGCTCTCTGTGCAGTAGCTAAAGCACGCCTAATCAGTCTCCAAGTGAAGGTCTTAATTATAGGAGGGAGGGTTTTAGATTTCCATACCTTATGAAGGATTTGATTGACACGAGGGGAGGATACTCCTTGAGCCTTGTGTAGGAAGGTTAATATGACTCGAGCCGCCAAGTGCCTATAAATATTTTTGGTGGTGCACAAACCTGTTTTGGCAGCAGCCATCTAGGAACATCTAATCTATCCTCGTACTGTAGGAACGAAGTAATCGGTGGGACCGGCTGTGCATCAAAAGTAGTACTTAATAGATTCAAATTCCAATTTTGAGTGTTTGGAATCCATAAGTCTGCAACAGTAGAGGGCAAAGTGTAGGATCTCTGGAAGAGTAAAACGGCCTAGAGGGGGGGGTGAATAGGCTCGCAACAAAAATTCTTCGAACCGCTTGTCGAGTCCAGGAGGGCGCGGCATGCGTGCTGGCCAGTACCCGCGGCACCGCCGCGCTATGCACGTAAAACGAGAATAGAGTGTAATTCGAAATCGTGCGAAACAAGTTTACCAATCGACTTTCCAAGCTTCCTACACGCGGGGATTACGGATCGAGAGCCAAACACGGCTCAAGAGGTAGTAGGAAGTAGATCGACCTCAAACCCTAGAAACTTCTCAACAACAAGTATGAATAAGAAAACCGAACAAAGCACGGGGTGACACAAGTGTTTAACCCGTGGTTCGGCTCGCCACAAAGGCGGCCTACGTCCACGTTGTTGAGGAAGTCCACGACTTGAAGCTCACCACTAAGGCTAGCTTTCTCCTCGGTCTCAAGTCAAGAGAGTGAACTCTTGAGATGAGGGGTGATTTCTTAGTATTGGGGTGAGGTTACAAACCTCCCTAGGCTGACCACACGAGTTGGCGGCTCTAGGGCGACGCCTAGCCGGCTAGGAGCAAAGCTCCAAGAGTAACAAACCCTAGGCGCGGCCAAACGTGCACCAAATGCTCTTTTGACAGTGGGAATCAGTGGATCCACTCTCCAATCGAAGTTTGCTGCCCTTTTCCTCAAGAATCCGTGGTGGAATCAAGGGGAATGAGTTTGGAGCTTGGGGGAGCAATGGAGGGAGAGAGAGGGGAGCTTTTCTGGTGCTTGCAACGGTTATGTCGCGAGGTAGACGAAGAGGTAAGTGATGTGGGCCGACAGATGGGTATAAATACCCCTTGGGCCTAACGGTCACTTATAGGCGTGGCACTGCCGCGCCCCCAAAACAGCAAGAAGATATTGAGTTGTTGGCTGGCTGTTTTGGTGGCTGGATGAGGTTGGTGTTTAAGGATTGAGCATTTGGTAACACTTTTGACTAACAACCTTAGGATCCCTCTTGATAGTACGGCTTTTCCTAAACTCAAATTCAAACCGAAAATGAATTTAAACCTTCTTTGAATTCGGCAAAGCCTCCTTTTAGAAACGGGGACCCCTCCAACCTGTACATCAATCTTCCGTATTTCAATGCCTGCTTGTCATCTCAATAAGTCTCATTAGTTCCCTAATTTGGTGGTCATCAACGCCAAAACCCACATTAGGGCTTGATTGCACTTACAATCTCCCCCTTTTTGGTGATTGATGACAACCTAATTAGAGCTCATAAAAGATATCAAACACTGAGACATGAGTATAGGGCCTCCCCCTAAATATGTGAATAGGATTTGAATTCCGGGAATTGGTATAAGAAACCAATATTCACATCTTTAGGAAAGTGAAGGCAGCCTCCCCCTATCTTCATGCCTCCTGTGGGGTGCTAGAAACAAGTGTCACAAGTAAGCACGAGATGCATATGACAGATCAGTTTCACAGCAAGCAACATTGCTGTCAGCAGGGCGCGGCACTGCCGCGCCTGAGAGCGGCACTGCCGCACTTGCCAGACTGGCTCAGCTGACAGCAAACACCCACACAGAGACAAACACTTAGAGAGGCAACTAATTAAACAGAACAAGATAAGCTAAGTAAACACACAAGATACATGTCCATATCCAACATAAAGAGAGTGAAAGTCCCTAGTTTGGTTTTGGCTAATTGATGAAACCTAGGACTAACCTTGTTTATCTAAGTGGTTGATTTAGAGAAAGGTTGTCCACATGATGAGCATATTGAATATGAAGCATGACACGTGTCATGTGATCAAAGATGAAGATCAAGACGATGCTTGGCTCCATGGACCGGTGTTGAAGGTGAAGGGCTAGTCGAGGCTTCGGAGTGAAGGACCATGCGATGGTGAAGCTCGGGCAAGACTAGGCGCCGATGGACCGATGCACGGTGAAGGGCAAGTGAAGTCGGGATCGATGGATCGAGACGGTCACATGATGGTGTGAAGCGTTCATATCATTTGGAGGAACAAAATGGGCTCAAGGCAAAGGTATAACCGATAGGGCCATTTTGTTTTGCACTCAAGACACCATAGAGGGTGTGAGTGGTTTAGGTTCGATAGCCGCACTATTAAGAGGGGAAGTCTTATCGGCTATTCGACGCACGGGTGCCACTAGGTGAATTCATGAAGTGCATTGCATGTAGGGCCTAGTGAGCTAACCTAACCTTTGGGAAATGATTGTGAAAAGCTAACACACAAGCACATGGAGATGTACACTTGGTGGTGTTGGCACATTTACAAAGGTGGCGTTTGGGCGCGCCGTGGTTTGCGGGGTAGAGATGGGTTTTGGTCCCTCTCTTCCTCCCGCCGAGCCTGTGAGGCGGGATTCGGCGCTTTCGGAAAAAATGGATGCATATTCTCTATTGCGCCGGATGCAAAATTTGGTTGAAATCATGCTATCTCCGATGATCAAGTTGGTATACTTGTTGGATAGCATGTTGGAGAAGTTGGTGTCACGACACGGCGACGAAAAAGACGGAGGCCGCGCCCGGCGAGGCGCCGGACGCCGGGCGGACGCGTCCGGCGGGCGGACGCCGACCGAAAGTTTCGGTTTTCGGCCGGTCGGCCGGGCGTCGGGCCGGACGCGGGCCGGACGCGCGGCGGGACGCAGAGCGATTCATCTTTGCGTCCGGCGCGTGTTGCGGCTCGGCGCGGAGGGGGTTCCGACGAAGGCGGCGGACGCGGGCCAGTGCCGCGTCCGGCGCACGCCGGACTCAGAACCGAAAGTTCCAGAGCGCGGCGTTGCGAGCGGACGCGGGCGCCGGACGCCGCGCCGGACGCCGACGTGGCGGCACGTGGTTGGCCGCGGCGCCAACGGTCGTCTGGGGCGCGCGCGCGGGCTGAGGCGCCGGACGCGTCCGGCGGCCTGCGGCGGACGCGTCCGCGCGTCCGCCGCAGTGAATTTGCGCCCCCGGGTAACGGCTAGTTTGAAGTGTTGGGTCTATAAATAGATGGGAGGCCGGGCTTGGCTCCCTCTCTTGGCTCTCCCAACTCATTCATTCATCCTTTGAGCTGAAGAAACACTCTCCCTCTCATCTCTCTTGCTTGATTGTGAATCCAAAGTGAGATTGAGAGATCACCTAGTGCATTGCATTGCTTGAGGGCATCTAGTGGCACTTGTGAGTGGTTTAGCCGGTGGATTTCTTGTTACTCTTGGAGAGTACCGCTCCTAGCCGGCTTGGAGATTGTTGGAGGCGTTAGCAAGAGAAGGTGATTGTTCTTGGCCACCTCCGGTTGATTGTGAGAGGTTTGAGCTCACCTCGTGGGGATCACGAAGAGCATCCTAGTGGATTGCGCGTTGAGGGGCTAGTGACTTGAGGGTCACACCGAGGAACCATCTAGGTGTTGGTCGACACAACGGGTGACGTAGTTTGGCGGTGCCCAAGTGAACATCCGGGGATAAATCATTGTGTTCATCTTGTCTCCGGTGATTGGTCATCATCCTTTGTGTGTTGCCGATTGTGATTGATTGTTCATCTCCTTGGTGATTGGCAACCTCGACTCGACACGTCGGTATAACAAGCTCCTACCCTCTCTTGTATTACTTTGATTACATTCTTGCAAAGTAGAATTGCTTGCGTGGTCGGTCGGGAACCACATCTTGTGTAGACTAAATCCCGTGGGTAGAATTGCTTGTGTGGTCGGTCGGGAACCACTTCTTGTGTAGACTAAATCCGTGGGTAGAACTCTTGATCACTAGTGGTAGCTTTTGTGTGTACTAGTGATCACCTACTAGAATTGCTTGGATAGGAGGCTTGCAACATCTAGTAGGCTAAGCATAACTTGCTTTCCGCCGTTTGTGTATCTAACGAAGTTTGCTTAGTGAGTTTGTAGAAATTTTTATAGGCTATTCACCCCCCCTCTAGCCATCTAGGACCTTACAGAGAGTCATAAAGGTAGCAATATTACACAAAATAGTTTTGAACGACACTCGACTCACAAACTAGAGAAACTACTCTCACACTCAAGCTCAAACTAGCTAATGGGATAGGACATGCTGCTGCAAGTGAACTGAATAACTGAATAGCATCACCACCAAGTCTCGAAAAAGTTGGACCCCTCTAATTCTAATTTTCTCCCCCTTTGTCACCAAGCATCAAAAAGGGAGAAAAGAAGTAGAAGGATCACTCCTCATCATCACTGTCAATACGAGCACGACCCTGGCGGTGAGTGTGTGAAGTGAAGCGTGGAGGTCTAGCTGAAGTAGAAGGAGCTGCTGCAGGATTAGGATCATGAGCTGCCTTGCGCCTCCTCTGGAAAACTCTCTCAGATGATTGCTCCTCATGAATAGCATCTCCATCATCATCCTCAGACTGCTCCTCATCCTCCTCATTCTCCTCATCCTCCTCATCCTCCTCATCCTCCTCTGATGACTCAGTGAAATGTGGAGAATCTGGAATAGGTGGAGGAGAGGGCACTGGAGAAAGTGGTGGAAGTCCCTGCTGCTCTCTCACAAGCTGAATGGCCTCTCTCGCTCAAATTTTGTCCTTGTAGGCTCTCCGAGAAGCATAAGTGCAATGAGACATCATTGACTTCGAGATAGGAACCAAGCTTCTTCCACCTAGAGGACTTCTTCCGTGCCTATAGCCGCCGGAGGGACGAACTCTGGGCTGTCCTCGAAGTGTCATCGGCTGCCCTCTTCTTCTTCTTCATCACTTTCCTCAACCACAGCTGCACCTGCACCCTTATCGTCAGCAGAAGTCTTCTTAGGAGTATAGGGTGTGTGAGTGCGTCCTTAGGAAAGTGCTTGCCTGTCACTCTCTCAATCATATACATCAAGTAAGGAGCATATGGCAAGTTCCTTCTCCCATCATCCATGGCAAAGTGGCTAACTCAACCCACATGAATCTAGGCACATTGAATCTCTGTCTCGGGGGAACCGAGCAAGCACATCTCTCACATAGCCATTCAAATCGATCTTTGCTCCATCCTTTGGATTGATGGTGTTTCGATAATGTTGTTCACCACATAGTAAATCCCAATCGGCTCATTTCTCTTGCCAACACTCGACTATCGGGATTCTTCCACACATGCCTTAGTTCATCGGCATGTGCATCAATAGGATCTAAGTGCTGTGTATCCCGTCATAGCCCCTATCCGCTCTCCAAAACCAAGAATCTGACAAAAAGTGACGAAGTCAACTCGATAGTGCATAGGTCCAGTCATCCAATGAACAACATCTGCCTCCTGATCCCAAAAGTATGTGGCATGGAACTGAGCAAGCACCTCCCTGTTCCAGTCATACTTGAAGGCCATGATGTCCTTCATCTCAAATCTCTCACGAGATCTTTATAGCCGCATTGAATTCAGGCTTCTTCTGATCTTTCACCTTGTCCCACTCTATGTAACCCATGTTACTGATCTTCCTCCTCATGCACACAGAGTGATAGAAGTTGGACTGGAAGACATTCCAAAACCTGTAATCAATGCCATTTGCCTGCCTCTGTTCATAGGGGTTTCTTTCTCTTTCAGCCTCAACCATCTTGTATTTCTTGAAGTAATCAATAAGTGGATGAGGTGTTGTATCTTCAGGAGCATGCATTTCATAGCTATCTGTTTCATCCCTGATGTAACTGTCATCAAATTCTCCAATGTGCTCGGGAGTGCCTTCTTTGTCAGTGGAGGAATAGAGTATCCTTCTCTAATCCTCATCTCCTCATCCCGGATCATTTGCTCTCTTTCTTCTCTAGTCGGTGAGGCGGCATGAGTTGATGAAGTTCCTGCTCCTTTGCCTCTCGCGAGGTGGTTGTTTAGCAAGGTTTGCTCCCTTCCTTTTCCCTTGATTTCCTCCTCCTTGATCCATCTATGCATTCAAATGGGTTGTGTAAGAATTTGTAAGAGAAGCAAAGCGGTAGGTGAATAACAATGTTAGTTGAGGAAATAAGTTAACCTGTGATGGGGTGAGCAGAGCTAGCAGTGCTGCTGCAGGGAGTGCGGCAGTGCCGCGTCTCCCCCTGCGGCAGTGCCGCGCTACCCAGCTCACCTCATCACTTGTTACTTTAATTCTTCAACTAATCTTGCAATCTCACTACTACTTAATACACTCTTATAATCCAGAGACACAACTAACAATAGGATTGATACTTTTGCCATAGATTCATTAAAGATTTGTAGGATGAATGGTTAGAGAAGATTGGTGCTTAATCTCAATCAATCCGTTAATCCCAAAGGTGAAGAGAACTGCAAGTTTCTACAGTTGCCAAGTGCTTCTCACACTTAGGCCACGGCACTGCCGCGGGGCAATCTTCCATTCACCATAGAGATCACAAAATCGACTCAAACTAACCATCAATCTCTCTTTCCAACAGTCAATCTTAACCCTAGAACCATGAATCCAAAGCCAAAGCATAGCCATTGCATAGATCGGGCTAGGGTTTACCTTTCACGTGGATTGGAGGGGAAAGAAGAGAAAGGGCTAGCCCAGCCCTAGACCGAGGCCCTCCCCCTGCGTGAGTGGGGAGCTTCGGTCCTGGCGCAGCACTGCCGTGGGAGCGGCAGCAGCAGCACCGGCGGCCACCTTGGTCGCCTCAGCGCGATGGAGAAAGGAGTCGCGGCTCCAGGCTTCGGGGAAAGAAAGAGGAAAGAAAAGGGAAGGACTGAGGGCCGATGAATAGAAGAAGAAAAAGAGAACGGGCCCACCAGACAGATCCCGGCCCAGTCTGGCGCAAAGCACAGACCGCGGCACTGCTGCGCCTCAGGTGCGGCACTGCCGCGCTGGCCAGCAGCAGGCTATACTGCTTAACACCTTTATAAATTTCTTTACATCAGATATGGACACATATTGTTGTAAGATTCTTGACCAGAAACAAATCATCAATACAAACTATGGCCATGATTTTACAAACAGAGATTTTGAAAACATTTTGAAAGACATAAATGTAACTTTGCAGATTTTGACCTAGCATACTAGTGTATCAATCAGAGGCATACTAGATTTCAAACCACGTTGCTGGAATCAAGGATATTTAGTTCACCACGCAGCTCACAGAACCTTGACTTGTCAAGAGGCTTAGTGAAGATATCGGCTAGTTGTTTTTCGGTGCTCACATAGCGAAGTTCGATATCTCCTTTGGTTTCGTGGTCTCTCAAGAAGTGATGTCGGATGTCTATGTGCTTTGTCCTTGAGTGGTTTACAGGATTGTTTGCAAGCTTTATGGCACTTTCATTGTCACACAAAAGTGGGATTTTGGTGAATCGACATCCGAAATCAAGAAGGGTTTGCTTCATCCAAAGTAGTTGAGCACAACAAGCGCCGGCTGCAACATACTCGGCCTCAGCTGTGGAAAGGGCTACACAATTTTGCTTCTTAGAGCTCCAAGACACTAGGGAACGTCCAAGAAATTGACATGTCCCCGAAGTGCTTTTTCTCTCTACTTTGCAACCGGCATAATCAGAATCTGAATAGCCAAGTGTAACATCCTAGATGTTAATAACAACTAAAATCTGTTTAAGAAGTTTTGTTAAGGCCTAATCATCGAGCATCATGGCATTAATGCATTCATGTTTTAATATTATTTTTGATGTGATGCTTTGTTTTACATATGAAATGATGCATGTGATTGCTAATGCCCGATTAGTTAGTGTAGAAAGTAAATCGAGCTCCAATTCGTTTCAAAAACCCTGTTTTCCCGAAAACCCCGATTTATCCCCTTTTCGTATTTCAAAATCTACAAAGAATTTGGGGTTGGTCCAAAAAGGAAAATTGTGGGTCTTGTTGAGAACTTCAATTTTGGTGTACAAAGTTTTTCAAGTTTCCAAAAAGAATTTCAAATTATTTTGAAAATACAGATTTCCAAAGAATTGTTCCCTTTTTGTTTTAAATTCATATTTCAAAAATTATCCATATTTTGGGAAAACTTTCTATTGTGAAAAGGTTTGGTTTGAAAATATGAGTATTTCGTAGTTTTGGAGTTTTTCAAGTTTTATTGAAAAATCAAACGTAATTGCATATATTTGTTTCTAGGGTTTTGTCCCCTTTTCAAAATTTGATTCAAATTCAATTTTCCTTTCAAAATTTGAAAATGGCCCAGTTGAGAAAGTTGTAGAGCATGAAATTTCAGCCAGGGTTGCTTTTTGGAATTTTTCGAGTTTAGTTCAAAAATTTGGAGTAATTTGAAAAATTCCACCCCCGCTACGATTCTTGCCGACGTCACCTTCGTCCTCCCCCCTCTCTGTTCCTCGTCGCCGTGGCCGCGCGCGCCCATGCCGGCTTGCCGCCGCGACCGCCGCAAGATAGCCGCGCTAGAAGGTTCGCCGCCCGTGTCGCCTCCCCGTCCGCCGTCCTAGCACCTTAAAGCCGCGGCCAAATCCCGTTTCCCTCCTCCTTTCCCCTTCCCTCGCGCGCCGACGCCATCGCCGCTCCGAGCTCCGCCATGGCCGAGCTCCACCTTGCCGTCGAAATTGTCGCCACCGCCCGCTAATCCCCCCCATCTTCACCTCCATCAGCTCCGCCTCGTCTTTGTGCGTCCATCAAGCCTCTTCGCGCCGCCCCGCGCCGTCCAACGAGCTCGAGCGCTGCTTTCTTCGTCGATTGTTTTTCAAATTCGTCGTCGCAGCCGTGTTCATCTTCGTGTCCGGCATCTCATGCTCCTCTTGGTTCTTGTTTTGGTGGACAGAATCTTCCGGAACGCTGACCGTGTCTCCAGAGCGCGCCCTGCCATTGTTGTCGCCGCCTCGGCTATCGACGAGCTCTATGCTCTGCCACCGTTGCGTCCTCATCGTCATGCGCGTCGCTCTCACGGTGAGCTCCTGCATGTGCCCGTGCTTTTGATTGTGTCCGAGTCGTGCTAGGGTTGCCAGCCGTCGTTGCCGCCGTCGGCGTGGTCATGCCAGTCGCCGCGCGCGAGAGTAGTGCCACTTTGGTCATACGCTCGCCAAATTAGTTCGCGTATCGCGTCCGCTTAGTCGCCCGGTGCGATGCTCCGTCGCCTTCGCCGGAGAAGCTCCGGTGACCTATGCAACCTCGCCGCCGCGCCGCCATGACGCTACGTTCGCCGGCGTTGATGCGCCGCCACGTCCGCTGCTGCATTAGCTAGCTCAGGGAGTTCGTCTAGTCTCGTAGGCCGTGTAGAGCCCGGCCGCATCGCCCAAGCCCTCGCCGCCGGCGAGATCACCGCTGGCCAGGCCGCTGCTCCGCTCTGAAACGCGGAGGGACCACTAGTCATGAATTAGGAGAAGGCCAGGGGTCTAGATGCAAAGACTTGAGACTCAGTGAATAGTGCCAGAAAGTATTTTGGACCTGTTTGTGTTTTGGTAAAACCGCGAGGGCCTTTTTGCAAAATTGCCTCGCCAGGCCTCTGGCAGGCCGAGTTGGGCCGGCCTGCTCGCGACCTGGGCCGGTCTGTTCCTGCGCGCCTGTGGCCGAGCCGGGCAGCTCGGGCTGTGGACCGGATTCGGCCCGGTTCGCCCTTTTCTTTTTATTTAGATTTTATTCTTTTTCGTTTCGGTGAATAGTAATGTCTTTTGTTATTTTCATATAGAATTATTGGTAACTCCAAAAATTATGAAAATTTTTGTGTATGCTCTCTGTCATGTGCTTGATCTAGGAAAAATATTATATTCCTATTTTGAGTGATTTTGATATGTTTAAAAATTAGCCCTTTTAATTGAAAAATGCTTCTTCTTTTATTTATAGTTATTTGTTTATTGTTCCAAAAATCTTGAAAATTTTTTGGTAGTCTTCTCAGGTCATGAGAAGCTTGAGTTTAATTTGTGAGATTTGTTTGACAACTTTTTATTTAGTCTTTATTTTATATTTAGTTTTTAATAGATCTTTAATTGCTTATTTAGTTCTTCATGACTTAAGATTTTCTTGAGTGACTTTGGAATTGATTGAAGACCTTAGGTCATTGATCTTAATGGCCTTTGGCACTTTAATTAGTTGTTTGTGCTCTCTTGATCAAGTCATTAGGGTTTAGTTGATGTGTTCTTGTATGAATTATCTTGATCTGTTGGTTGTCGTAACTAGAGTAGCTTCACCGGTGTAACCCTAGGGAATTTCGTAAGCTAGTTTCGTTGGGTTGCAACTCTATCACGAAGGAAAGTTGTACTCAAGTTAATCTAGTTGTTATGCTTTCATCATGTATCTTCATGCATCATGCCATGAGCTCATCGTTCTAAATCACGCATCATTAATTACGTGTAGATGATACGAGAGTGGGGTGGATCGTGTTGATCAAAGTTTGGAGAGGTGTCATCCGACAAGGGTATTCGAGAAGGTCATCCACCAATGATGTCGAGTCATCTCTCTTGATGTTGGTGTTATCCATCCATGGTGTTGGTGTCAAAATCGACCATTGAAATCTAACTTCACGCAACTCGGGCAAGCCCCGGAGCATGCAACCCCTTTCTATTTATGCAAATATTTTATTACACCTTAAGTCTAGTGTAATGTGCATTAAGTTAATAGGAGTTGGTTGATACCATTGCCGCATATCTACCTTGATTTACTTTTATATTATGTTATCCCACTAGTATGTGTAGGTCGATTCCTTATGCTTAGCCATGCTTAGACTTCGGTAGAAGTTGTAGGCTGATAAATTTTAATCATGAGTTACCAGTTTATATTTGTTTCTCTAGACCTAAAGATGGTTCACGAGAGCATATGAACATGGTGATAAGAAATTGAGACCGGTCGGGTAACTTGCATCGAGAATGGAGTCTTGATGTAGTGTTTCCGACTGTGTCGGTTAAGGACCGTTCGTTGTTGGCCCTTGGATCAAGACCTTGCAACTACTCACATACCTGCGGGGCAAGTTCTTGCTTAGGAGATTTCATTACTAGGACGGCAAACCCACGCACCGGGGAGTGGTGAGATGGCGGGAGTAGCGGATACCCTCGGGGGACAAGGTCTCGGGTTCGAGGGGACCGTATTCTCGGGTGGCGTGGAAGCCGCGGCTAGTTTTGTGACATCCGAAGCTAAGAATTGATATAATTGTGGACGAGAGTCTCCTTATATCGTGTGTTTAGGAATCCTCACTGAGTAAATCGTTTCGAAATGTCGTACTCCTCGGTTATGGAGACTTGATCCTCGCTTTGCATCGTAGTTTTCAAGTGAAATATGAAAGAATTGGTTCATGGTGGACTCTTGGTTTTAAGGAAGCAAAGCGGTGAAGGATAATTTCAAGTGTAATGCCTAATATGATTGCCGCAAATAGAACAGGTGCTAATCTAGCTTTAGTAGGTTGAATTAAGCGATATTTTTATCCTGTTTAAAACATTGAAAGTAAGGTTTCAAGATTAGTAATGCAATTCCGCAAAACTTCCCTTTTCTAGCTCAACTACTCAAAAGCCAAACATATCCTTGAGAGTCTTTTCTTTTAGTCGGGTAAGTCTTGCGGAGTACCTTCATGTACTCGGGGTTTGTTCTACCCCCGTTGCGAGTCTTGGCAGTTGCTCCTAACCATGGTTGTGTCATTTGGGCTCGACATGATTTGGTTGCCTCTCACGACTTGGGTGTCTTACCTAAGTTGTCTTCTCGTAGCTCTACTCTACTTCCACATTTAAGTTAAGTTTGTAAAAGTTGACTTATTCATAATTTGTAAACTTTTTAATGTTATCATTCTTCCGCACTCGATGTATATATTTTTGTAACAAATGTGGTAATGTTGTGGTTACTCCATTGTTGATCCCGGATATGAGTAAAATTGTGGTTTAATCGGTGTTCGTTTAGAACATCGACGAGCTTCATAAGTCGTGTTCATGCATAGTAATCGAGGTCTGTTTAGACGAGGATTAGTGCATGTGGGCCACATTACTTAGGAGGTTACGCCACGAGAATGGTATCGGAGCTCATACGATGGATCAGCTACAACATTACATTTGAAAACTTCAAAATGACTTTTCAATATAAAAGTTTTTGAAGTTAACAAATTAAAAATGGACCCTTATCTATTTTCTTTCTTGCTGAAAGACTTTTTGAAGACTGATTGATGATTCAAGTAGAAGAACTTCGACGAGTTTTTGACTCTTTCAAAAGCTGAGAAGAAAGTTGATTTCATCGACAAAGCTTCGCTGAAGTATCTTCTAACAGTTCGTCTAACAAGCCCTCTAATTCACTAACTTGGTGAAGATGAAGTTTTCTAACATTGTGAGGACGTATAGGACGAGCGTATCATATGAAAATCTTTTGGAAGTTAAAAGATCCCCTTAAGGTTGGAATGGTTATATTCCTTTATGATTGTTCTATTGTTAAATCTCGCCATGTACCAGGATTGTTTATCAATTGAATCTTTTATTTCATAAATTTCGATCTTTGGGAATTTGTGGAATATACCTTGATATACATCATTATCTTAAAGATGAAACCTGGTACAAATTCTTGATTCTTTTGTTGAGTATGTGCCATGCCTTGATTCTTTTCAACTCCGACACATACTATCTCCTTGGTGTCATTTGATGACATATATCTCATTTGTTTATAACTTGATTATGTTCTCTAAGGTACCATGATCTATGACCGGGAAATAGCGATGAAACACGGGGTCTCCTGTGGCTTATGACCATAAGGAATTCTTGCCGGACGTTCGCTAATGTCGGGGTCTATGATCATGAAACCTTATAGTTCACAATTAGTGTGTTCACATTCTCTGAACATGCTAATCTCTTGACCTTGATATTCGACAAATAATTGTCGAAAGTCATTATGATGTGATCTATGGTGGTGCTTACAATTCCCTCCCTATGTTTGAAGAACAGTTACATCCTTTATAATTGTTCCATTTTGAATCTCGTCTTATACCAGGTTTTTGTCACTGCTAATAATCGTGTACTCCATAAGTTTCGATCCTTGGGAATTTGTGGAATATGCCCCTGAAGTACACTATTACCTTGAAAATTGAAACTAGTGTGAATCCTTAATTCTTTTTTGAGTATGTGTCATACTTTGATTCCTTTCAACTCGACTGTGCTATCTCCTTGATGTCGTTTGACGACATATATCTCACTTGTATATCGCTATGAATATGTCCTCTAGGGTATCATGACTTATGACTTGGAAACATCGCCGAACGAGTGCTCGTCGTTATCCGGGTCAATAATCATGCTCCTCTTGGGTGCGATCCTTGTTTGCACATTCTAATTTCTTGACCTTGATATCCGACTTTGTTGGCCAAGAGTCATATTGATTGTATTCTGTAGTGGTGTCTCGTAGTAACTATGGTGCCGTGTCAACCTGGAATCTCCGTGATTCGCGACCACATGAGTTTTCGCCAAGTCGTACCTTTCGGTATCATAGTCGGTGCTCGAACCATTATGGTTCACACTTAATGTGCTATCGATCATTCGACACTCCATAGGGATTCAAAGTTGTTCTTTGAATCCTAAAGAAACCTTGTGGTTGTGACCGACTTCTGATCTCGGTTACTGTATCAATGTTTCAAAATGTGGGTTACTGTTGTTGTGCCCTATAGTGGTGCCGTGTTCCGTAACCCTGGTGCCGCGACGGGACCTAGGGTCTCTTGTGTGAGCCGGGCACACAAGTTGCCGCTAGGTGCGCGCAGGTATCAATGTTTGTGGGCATGAGCCATTATAGTCTCATGACAATGTATCCTACTCTTCGAACTTATCTTAGGAATTACTTTGAAACTCCCTTGAAACTCTAAAGACCTTGTTAGTTGCAACCACTTTCTTCTCATGGTTGTAACTCTCGAATCGAACCTTGATGATCTATGAACTTGTCAAGTTGATTTGCTTGACACATTTCCTTTTCCATTACTTACCCCACGGGATTTTGTTGCTCCAAAATCTCGGGACGAGATTTCTTTAAGGGGGAAAGGATGTAACATCCTAGATGTTAATAACAACTAAAATCTGTTTAAGAAGTTTTGTTAAGGCCTAATCATCGAGCATCATGGCATTAATGCATTCATGTTTTAATATTATTTTTGATGTGATGCTTTGTTTTACATATGAAATGATGCATGTGATTGCTAATGCCCGATTAGTTAGTGTAGAAAGTAAATCGAGCTCCAATTCTGTTTCAAAAACCCTGTTTTCCCGAAAACCCTGATTTATCCCCTTTTCTGTATTTCAAAATCTACAAAGAATTTGGGGTTGGTCCAAAAAGGAAAATTGTGGGTCTTGTTGAGAACTTCAATTTTGGTGTACAAAGTTTTTCAAATTTCCAAAAAGAATTTCAAATTATTTTGAAAATACAGATTTCCGCAATTGTTCCCTTTTTGTTTTAAATTCATATTTCAAAAATTATCCATATTTTGGGAAAACTTTCTATTGTGAAAAGGTTTGGTTTGAAAATATGAGTATTTCGTAGTTTTAGAGTTTTTCAAGTTTTATTGAAAAATCAAAAGTAATTGCATATATTTGTTTCTAGGGTTTTTGTCCCCTTTTCAAAATTTGATTCAAATTCAATTTTCCTTTCAAAATTTGAAAATGGCCCAGTTGAGAAAGTTGTAGAGCATGAAATTTCAGCCAGGGTTGCTTTTTGGAATTTTTCGAGTTTAGTTCAAAAATTTGGAGTAATTTGAAAAATTCCACCCCCGCTGATTCCGACGTCACCTTCGTCCTCCTCCCCCTCGTTCCTCGTCGCCGTGGCCGCCGCGCCCATGCCGGCTTGCCGCCGCGACCGCCCCAAGATAGCCGCGCTAGAAGGTTCGCCGCCCGTGTCGCCTCCCCGTCCGCCGTCCTAGCACCTTAAAGCCGCGGCCAAATCCCGTTCCTCCTCCTTTCCCCTCTCGCGCGCGCCACGCCATCGCCGCTCGAGCTCCGCCATGGCCGAGCTCCACCTTGCCGTCGAAATTGTCGCCACCGCCCGCTAATCCCCCCATCTTCACCTCCATCAGCTCCGCCTCGTCTTTGTGCGTCCATCAAGCCTCTTCGCGCCGCCCCGCGCCGTCCAACGAGCTCGAGCGCCGCTTTCTTTCCGCGGCCGGCAAGCGGGCCGCCGAGCTCCGCCGCCGCCATACGTCGTCTTCGTCGATTGTTTTTCAAATTCGTCGTCGCAGCCGTGTTCATCTTCGTGTCCGGCATCTCATGCTCCTCTTGGTTCTTGTTTTGGTGGACAGAATCTTCCGGAACGCTGACCGTGTCTCCAGAGCGCGCCCTGCCATTGTTGTCGCCGCCTCGACTATCGACGAGCTCTATGCTCTGCCACCGTTGCGTCCTCATCGTCATGCGCGTCGCTCTCACGGTGAGCTCCTGCATGTGCCCATGCTTTTGATTGTGTCCGAGTCGTGCTAGGGTTGCCAGCCGTCGTTGCCGCCGTCGGCGTGGTCATGCCAGTCGCCGCGCGCGAGAGTAGTGCCACTTTGGTCATACGCTCGCCAAATTAGTTCGCGTATCGCGTCCGCTTAGTCGCCCTGGTGCTGATGCTCGCGTCGCCTTCGCCGGAGAAGCTCCGGTGACCTATGCAACCTCGCCGCCGCGCCGCCATGACGCTCTGTTCGCCGGCGTTGATGCGCCGCCACGTCCGCTGCTGCATTAGCTAGCTCAGGGAGTTCGTCTAGTCTCGTAGGCCGTGTAGAGCCCGGCCCCGCATCGCCCAAGCCCTCGCCGCCGGCGAGATCACCGCCCAGCCGGGCGTCTCCGCTCCGCTACGAAACGCGGAGGGACCACTAGTCATGAATTAGGAGAAGGCCGGGGTCTAGATGCAAAGACTTGAGACTCGGTGAATAGTGCCAGAAAGTATTTTGGACCTGTTTGTGTTTTGGTAAAACCGCGAGGGCCTTTTTGCAAAATTGGCTCGCCAGGCCTCTGGCAGGCCGAGTTGGGCCGGCCTGCTCGCGACCTGGGCCGGTCTGTTCCTGCGCGCCTGTGGCCGAGCCGGGCCAGCTGGGCCAGTGGACCGGATTCGGCCCAGTTCGCCCTTTTCTTTTTATTTAGATTTTATTCTTTTCTGTTTCAGTGAATAGTAATGTCTTTTGTTATTTTCATATAGAATTATTGGTAACTCCAAAAATTATGAAAATTTTTGTGTATGCTCTCTGTCATGTGCTTGATCTAGGAAAAATATTATATTCCTATTTTGAGTGATTTTGATATGTTTAAAAATTAGCCCTTTTAATTGAAAAATGCTTCTTCTTTTATTTATAGTTATTTGTTTATTGTTCCAAAAATCTTGAAAATTATTTGGTAGTCTTCTCAGGTCATGAGAAGCTTGAGTTTAATTTGTGAGATTTGTTTGACAACTTTTTATTTAGTCTTTATTTTATATTTAGTTTTTAATAGATCTTTAATTGCTTATTTAGTTCTTCATGACTTAAGATTTTCTTGAGTGACTTTGGGATTGATTGAAGACCTTAGGTCATTGATCTTAATGGCCTTTGGCACTTTAATTAGTTGTTTGTGCTCTCTTAATCAAGTCATTAGGGTTTAGTTGATGTGTTCTTGTATGAATTATCTTGATCTGCTGGTTGTCGTAACTAGAGTAGCTTCACCAGTGTAACCCTAGGGAATTTCGTAAGCTAGTTTCGTTGGGTTGCAACTCTATCACGAAGGAAAGTTGTACTCAAGTTAATCTAGTTGTTATGCTTTCATCATGTATCTTCATGCATCATGCCATGAGCTCATCGTTCTAAATCACGCATCATTAATTACGTGTAGATGATACGAGAGTGGGGTGGATCGTGTTGATCAAAGTTTGGAGAGGTGTCATCCGACAAGGGTATTCGAGAAGGTCATCCACCAATGATGTCGAGTCATCTCTCTTGATGTTGGTGTTATCCATCCATGGTGTTGGTGTCAAGTCTGACCATTGAAATCTAACTTCACTGCAACTCAGGCAAGCCCCGGAGCATGCAACCCCTTTCTATTTATGCAAATGTTTTATTACACCTTAAGTCTAGTGTAATGTGCATTAAGTTAATAGGAGTTGGTTGATACCATTGCCGCATATCTACCTTGATTTACTTTTATATTATGTTATCCCACTAGTATGTGTAGGTCGATTCCTTATACTTAGCCATGCTTAGACTTTGGTAGAAGTTGTAGGCTGATAAATTTTAATCATGAGTTACCAGTTTATATTTGTTTCTCTAGACCTAAAGATGGTTCACGAGAGCATATGAACATGGTGATAAGAAATTGAGACCGGTCGGGTAACTTGCATCGAGAATGGAGTCTTGATGTAGTGTTTCCGACTGTGTCGGTTAAGGACCGTTCGTTGTTGGCCCTTGGATCAAGACCTTGCAACTACTCACATACCCTGCGGGGCAAGTTCTTGCTTAGGAGATTTCATTACTAGGACGGCAAACCCCACGGGAGTGGTGAGATGGCGGGAGTAGCGGATACCCTCGGGGGACAAGGTCTCGGGTTCGAGGGGGACCGTATTCTCGGTGGCGTGGAAGCTGCGGCTAGTTTTGTGACATCCGAAGCTAAGAATTGATATAATTGTGGACGAGAGTCTCCTTATATCGTGTGTTTAGGAATCCTCAGCTGAGTAAATCGTTTCGAAATGTCGTACTCCTCGGTTATGGAGACTTGATCCTCGCACCTGCATCGTAGTTTTCAAGTGAAATATGAAAGAATTGGTTCATGGTGGACTCTTGGTTTCAGAAGGAAGCAGCTGAAGGATAATTTCAAGTGTAATGCCTAATATGATTCTTGCAAATAGAACAGGTGCTAATCTAGCTTTAGTAGGTTGAATTAAGCGATATTTTTATCTGTTTAAAACATTGAAAGTAAGGTTTCAAGATTAGTAATGCAATTCCGCAAAACTTCCCTTTTCTAGCTCAACTACTCAAAAGCCGGCATATCCTTGAGAGTCTTTTCTTTTAGTCGGGTAAGTCTTGCGGAGTACCTTCATGTACTCGGGGTTTGTTCTACCCCATTGCAGGTCTTGATAGTTGCTCCTAACCATGGTTGTGTCATTTGGGCTCGACATGATTTGGTTGCCTCTCACGACTTGGGTGTCTTACCTAAGTTGTCTTACGTAGCTCTACTCTACTTCCACATTTAAGTTAAGTTTGTAAAAGTTGACTTATTCATAATTTGTAAACTTTTTAATGTTATCATTCTTCCGCACTCTGATGTATATATTTTTGTAACAAATGTGGTAATGGTGTGGTTACTCCATTGTTGATCCCGGATATGAGTAAAATTGTGGTTTAATCGGTGTTCGTTTAGAACATCGACAGAGCTTCATAAGTCGTGTGGAACACATGCATAGTAATCTGAGGTCTGTTTAGACGAGGATTAGTGCATGTGGGCCACATTACTTAGGAGGTTCTGCCACACCAAGTAGAGTGAACTTGGAGCCCTTGGGATACCACAAGCCAAGGTTAGGTGTGTGAACTAGATATCTCAAGATCCTTTTAACAACCGTTAAATGGCACTCTTTCGGGTCAGCTTGAAATCTAGCACACATGCACACACTAAGCATAATATCTGGCCTAGATGCACAAAGGTAAAGCAAGGATCCAATCATGGAGCGATATACCTTTATGTCTGCAAATTTCCCTTTTGAATCAAGCTCAAGATGCCCATTTGATGCCATTGGAGTATTGATAGGCTTGGCCTTATCCATGTCAAACTTCTTCAGAATATTATGGGTGTACTTGGTTTGACTTAGAAAAGTCCCTTCCTTCAATTGCTTGATTTGAAACCCAAGGAAGAACTTTAGCTCACCCATCATGGACATCTCAAACTTTTGTGTCATAGTCCTACTAAACTCTTCAACATACACATGATTAGTACTACCAAATATTATGTCATCGACATATATTTGGCACACAAAGATATCATTTCCAACTTTATGAGTGAAGAGAGTAGGATCAACTTTGCCTATTTCAAAGCCTTGTTTAAGCAAGAATTCCTTGAGGCATTCATACCATGCTCTAGGAGCTTGTTTCAGCCCATAGAGCGCCTTTCGGAGTTTGTAGACATGATGTGGGAACTTGGGATCTTCAAAACCCGGTGGCTGCTTGACATACACTTCTTCTTGTATAGGACCATTGAGGAAAGCACTCTTGACATCCATTTGATGTAGCTTGAAATCATGATGGGCAGCAAAGGCTAAAAGCATTCGAATTGCTTCAAGCCTTGCCACCGGTGCAAAGGTTTCCTCAAAGTCCAAGCCTTCAACTTGAGTGAAGCCTTGGGCCACCAATCTTGCGTTGTTCCTTGTCACAACTCCATTTTCATCTTGCTTGTTGCGGAAGACCCATTTGGTACCAATGATGTTAGTGTTGGGTCTTTCCACCAAAGTCCACACTTGGTTTCTTTCAAAGTTGTTGAGCTCTTCTTGCATGGCCATGACCCAATCCGGATCACCAAGTGCTTCCTTTACCTTGAGAGGCTCCAAAGAGGAAACAAACGAATAAAATTGGCAAAAATTGACCAAGTGAGAACGAGTTGTTACCCCTCTTTTGATACTCCCAAGGATGTTATCAACGGGATGATCACGTTGAATAGTTTGCCTTAGCCTTGGATGCTCAATACTTTCGTCTTCAATGTCTTCAGAACCTTCAGCATCTACTTGCTCAAGTATAGGCTCCAGATTGAGCCCTTGAACTGGTGAAGTAGGAGTTGGAGAAGCTGCTGCTGAGGTGGAGGGCGCGGCACTGCCGCGCCTAGGCGCGGCACTGCCGCACTGCTGTTCTCCAGCAGGAGAGTGCTGCACCTTCTTACAGAGTTTGTCAGCGGAAATTGGTGCAACAGCAGCTTGGGGATCCTCATCATCGATCCTTGTTCTTCTTGTGGTCTTACATCACCAATGGCCATTTGCTTGATTGCCTTACAAGGTGGATCCTCCTTTCCTACAACACTTGAATCAATTTGCTCTACTTGAGAGCCGTTAGATTCATCAAATGTCACATCTACCGTGACCTCAGTTCTACCCAAGGTTTTGTTGAAGACACGGTAGGCATGCTCATTTGATCCGTAACCAATAAGAATTCCTTCATCTACCTTAGATGCAAACTTAGAGGTTTTGGACCTTTTGCTAAGTATGAAACACTTGCACCCAAAAACTCTAAAGTAAGACACCTTTGGTTTGTTACCGGTGAGAATCTCATACGCAGTCTTATTGAGCTTCTTGTGTAGGTAGAGACGATTGATGGCATGGCAAGCGGTCCTGATGGCGTCAACCCAAAATAAATCCGAAGTCTTGTACTCATCAAGCATTGTCCTTGCCATGTCAATGAGTGTTCTATTCTTCCTCTCTACTACACCGTTTCGGGGGTGTATGGGTGAAAACTCATGCTTGATGCCTTCATCTTCAAGAAACTCTTCGACTTGGGTGTTCTTGAATTCGGTCCCATTATCACTTCTTATCTTCTTGATTGGGAGACCAAATTCTCTTTGTGCCCTTCTAACAAAGGTCTTCACCTTGTCCCGTACCTAGCACTTATCATAGACAAAGAATACCCAAGTGAAGCGAGAATAATCATCAACAATAACCAAGCCATACTTATCACCCCTAGGCCGAGGTAGGCAACCGGTCCAAAGAGATCCATATGAATCAACTCCAAGGGTTGAGTGGTAGTCATGATGCTCTTTGCTGGGTGAGGTATGCCTACTTGCTTTCCTGCTTGGCATGAGCTGCATATCCTGTCTTTCTCAAATTGAACATTAGTTAATCCAAGGATATGGTTGTCTTTTTAGAGTTTGGCCAAGTTCCTCATCCCAACATGAGCTAGTCGGCGATGCCATAACCAACCCATGCTGGATTTTGCCACTAAACAGGTCTCAAGCTTAGCTTTTCCTTTGCTGAAATCAACTAGGTAGAGCTTATTCTTGAGTTTTCCCGTAAAGACAATAGAGGAATCGTCCCTCTTAAAGACTTCCACACCCACATCAGTGAAGAGACAATTGTAGCCCATCTCACATAGTTGTGAAACAGACAACAAATTGAACTTCAAAGATTCAACATGAAAGACATTTGAAATTGAATGCTCAAGTGTTATAGCAACTTTACCAAGACCAACTACTCCCCCTTTAGAGTTATCAGCAAAGATGATGTTGTCACTGACTTTTGTAGTTGGGGAGTAGGCTGAAAACATACTCTTATCTCCGGTCATATGATTTGTACATCCTTTGTCAAGCACCCAACTTGACCCACGGGAGGAGTATGCCCGCAACACAAGTTTAGTTGCTTGATTTAGGTCCCCAAACTTTCTTGGGGACTTCAAGGTTAGTCACAAGAACTTTAGGAACCCAAATAGAAGTATTGCGAAAAACATTTCTACCACTGCCAACAAATTTGGCAAACACCTTCCCCTTAGTGTCATGCTGCAAAACAAAGTTAGAGTTCAACACTTGGAGAGGTGTCTTGACACTTGATTGATAGAACCTTTCTTTCTTAGGTGCCATGGTAGAAGTATTTGACTTCTTGGGGATCTGTTTCTTCTGTGGAACCTGCTTCTTGGCCTTAACATGAGAAGCAGCAGTGCAGGTAGCCTTCCCTTTCTGTGGGGGTGCGGCACCGCGCGCCTTCCCCCTTGCCACTTCTTCTTTGCGCTTGGCAGCATTCTCTTCAGCGCGGCTGGGCCGCATACGTGCCACACTCGTGCGGGCTTATACGTACCAGCCTTGCCCTTGCTCATGAATTGGACACATTCGATGCCATTTACCATCTTTCTTCCATTTGTCTTGGCACCTTTCTTGTGTCCAAGCCCATCCTTGATGCGAGGATTTCTTCCATCTTTATATTGTGGCATCTTTGGTTGATTCACTTTGCCACCTGCCACTTGCTTGCTGTTTTTGCCTTTTGTGTCCAGCATGGTGTTCAACCTAGCAATCTCTTCCTTCATAGCTTTCATATTTGCAAGGTTAGTGGAATAAGCATTTATATCAAGATTATAGCACTTTCCACAACCTTCACTTGTAGAGGCTTTAGAATTGTCATTTGAGCTAGAGAGAGGTGGGGTGCTCTCACAAAGATGATTGTATTGCTTCTCAAGTTTGTTGTGCTTTTCAACTAAGACACAATACTTGTCATTGAGAGCAATATTAATCTTCTTTGTAAGAGCAAGCTCTTTCCTCAAAGATCTTGTCTCCCTTTTCTCTTGCTCAAAAGCTTCCTCACTATCAATATAGAGATTTTCAGTCTTTTCAATGACATTTTCTCTATGTTCTAGCTCAGCTTTGACATGTTCTAATTCCTCCATGAGAGCTGCAATAAAACGCTCGGTTCTAGGATCAAGATTCTTAGTGGGCTTCAAACACTCACTAGAATCTTCATCACTAGAATCACTGAGATCACTACTAGATATGTCACTAGGTGATGGAGAAGAAGATTTCTTGTTCAGTTTTACCTTTTCACCTTTTGCCATGAGACAAATGTGATGGGAGTCATCATCATCGGACAGGTTGTTGAAGAGTCTTGGTGGAGAAGATGTGTTGTGAATAGCTACTTGTTGCAACCTCCTCATCTTCATCACTTGACTCTTTAGTTGAGTCCCACTCATGCCCAATGTGTGCCTCCCGGCATTCTTGTATCTTCTCTTTCCATCTTTTCTTTCTTTCTTGTTCTTGCCTTGATTCTTCTCAAGTGGAATGTCGGCAATAAAGTGTTCGGTCTTTGCCACATCGGAAGCATGTTCTCTTTTTCTTGCTTGGAAACCTTCTCTTGATGAGCTTGTAGCCATTGTTCTTGATGTCTTTGTTGTAGTTCTTTATAAACAATGACATGTCTTCTATCTTCTTGTGATCGGCCCCATTGTCATCACTTTCACTTGATGTGGATGTTGAATCTTCTTCTTGTGGTGCTTGCTTGATCTCCTTGGGTGACTTGTTGAAGCTTGCTTGCTTTGCCCTTGTGATTGCAAGCTGAAGTGTGCTTGTGAGGCTTGCTAGCTTTGAGTGCAACTTCCTTGATCTTCATCCCATCAAGCTTGGATTGAAGCTCACCAAGCCTCTTTCTCTCATTTGCTTCTTCTCTTTGCATATCAAAGGTCAACAATCGTCCAAGCACATCATTGGCAGTGAAGTGCTCAAACTTCTTCTTGTCTCTAATCAATGTCACAACGGTTTCATTTCTTGGAGAGTAGGCTTCTAGCATCACCTTCACCACTTTGTGATCATCAAGATCCTCACAACCAAATCCTTTGATTTGACCAACCAACACCATCAACCTATCAAACATTTCTTGTGGCCCTTCTTCACCTTTAATCACAAACCGGTTGAGCTTGGCCATCAAGACTTCAATTCTTGCCTTCCTCACTTTATCAACACCTTCATGTGCAATGATCAAGGCATCCCAAATCTCTTTTGCCACATTGACATTCATCACTCGGTTGTACTCATTGCCATCAAGAGCACTCAACAAGATGCTTGTGGCTTGACTGTTGAACTGGGCAGCCAAGAATTCTTCATTGGTTGGATCTTCGGGGTTTTGTGGCTGCTGCACTCCCTTCTCCACAATCTCCCAAAGTCCTTGATGAACACCTGAAAGATAGTTTCTCATCAAGTGCTTCCACTTGGCATAGTTAGTCCCATCAAACCGGGGTAACTTGCCCATGGGCACATTGACAATAGACTTGCGATCACGATGGGTTAGATGAGAATAATTAAAGGATACAGTGGTGTATTTCTTCTTGTTGCTGCTGCTGCCCTTGTCCTTGATGCTCTTTTTCTCATCCTTCTTGTGGCTTCCTTTGGGATTCTTGGAAGAGTGATATGAGACATCATCATCACCATCATCTGAGCTGCTAGAGAGCTCACTAGATGATGATAACTCTATCTCCTGCTTCTTCTTCTTCTCTTCCTCAGCAAGTGCCTTGGCTTTTCTTCTTTCTTCTCTTTGCTCTCGGATAAGTCTTCTAGCTTCTTTTCTGCTCAACTTATCCTCAAGCTCTCTTCTTTTCTTCATAGCTTTTCTCCTTTCCTTCTTTCTTCTTCTTCTTTCTGCTTCACTCGCATCTGTAGTTTTGCCACCATCTTTGATAGTGGCATTATCAGTAGTGGACATAGAAGTGTCACTGCTGTCCTCTGTAGAGTGCAGTTCAACACTCTTTGCCTTGGGGGCTTGCTTCGATGCTCCGGCTTCTTCCATACTTCACGCGGTTAAGCGTATACGAAGCAACGAGGCTCCGATACCACTTGTAGGATCTGCGGAAGAGTAAAACGGCCTAGAGGGGGTGAATAGGCCGCAACAAAAATTCTTCGAAGCTGCGTCGGTCCGGAGAGGGCGCGGCACGCCCGCTGTGCCACCCCGCTTGCGCGCGCTATGCGATGCGAAACGAGAATAGAGTGTAATTCGAAATACGTGCGAAACAAGTTTACCAATCGACTTTCCAAGCTTCCTACACCCGGGGATTACGGATCGAGAGCCAAACACGGCTCAAGAGGTAGTAGGAAGTAGATCGACCTCAAACCCTAGAAACTTCTCAACAACAAGTATGAATAAGAAAACTGAACAAAGACACGGGGTGACACAAGTGTTTAACCCGTGGTTCGGCTCGCCACAAAGGCGGCCTACGTCCACGTTGTTGAGGAAGTCCACGACTTGAAGCTCACCACTAAGGCTAGCTTTCTCCTCGGTCTCAAGTCAAGAGAGTGAACTCTTGAGATGAGGGGTGATTTCTTAGTATTGGGGTGAGGTTACAAACCTCCCTAGGCAGCCACACGAGTTGGCGGCTCTAGGGCGACGCCTAGCCGGCTAGGAGCAAAGCTCCAAGAGTAACAAACCCTAGGCGCCGGCCAAACGTGCACCAAATGCTCTTTTGACGGTGGGAATCGGTGGATCCACTCTCCAATCGAAGTTTCTTGCCCTTTTCCTCAAGAATCCGTGGTGGAATCAAGGGGAATGAGTTTGGAGCTTGGGGGAGCAATGGAGGGTGAGAGAGGGGAGCTTTTCTGGTGCTTGCAACGGTTATGTCGCGAGGTAGACGAAGAGGTAAGTGATGTGGGCCGACAGATGGGTATAAATACCCCTTGGGCCTAACGGTCACTTATAGGCGCGGCACTGCCGCGCCCCCAAAACAGCAAGAAGATATTGAGTTGTTGGCTGGCTGTTTTGGTGGCTGGATGAGGTTGGTGTTTAAGGATTGAGCATTTGGTAACACTTTTGACTAACAACCTTAGGATCCCTCTTGATAGTACGGCTTTTCCTAAACTCAAATTCAAACCGAAAATGAATTTAAACCTTCTTTGAATTCGGCAAAGCCTCCTTTTAGAAACGGGGACCCCTCCAACCTGTACATCAATCTTCCGTATTTCAATGCCTGCTTGTCATCTCAATAAGTCTCATTAGTTCCCTAATTTGGTGGTCATCAACGCCAAAACCCACATTAGGGCTTGATTGCACTTACACAAAGGGTTAGTGATAATTGGATCAAGCAAATGAGCATGGATAGAGTTCCACATAGGGCACCAAGGGGTAGACCAAATAGAAGAATTCCCTGCATGAATCGATATGTAACATTATTAGTGAGCTCTGTTTAATCGCAAAAGAGAAGACCAAAAAACAGATCTTGTAGGTGTATAAGAAGTTTCCCAAAAGGATTTGTGAGGATAATACTTTGATTTTAAGACAGCAGTAAGAAAGGGGTTCTTTGAAGTTGCAATATTATAAGCAGTGTGCATAACAAGGCTTTTGTTGACATTATGTAGATCTCTGATACCCAAACCTCCATTTTCCTTGGATTGACAAATGTCATCCCAGGATCTGTAGGCTATAGGGTTGGTAGGATCATCCTGCTGCACACCTGCCCACCAGAACCTTCTCATAATCGAAGTGATTTTTTCAATAAAAGTGTTAGAGAAAATAATGGTAGACATATAGTAAATAGGAATAGAGGATAGCACTGATTGAATATAAGCAAGACGACCAGCATGGTTAATCTTATTAGCCTTGACTGTAGTGAGCTTAGCAAGAAATTTATTACAGATAAAGTTGTAAGCTCTATTCTTATCCTTGTGGGAAAAGATTAGAGGATGCCCAAGATGAATAGTATTTGGGAGCAGATCAGGGACTGGAAAGATACTTTTAATGAGAGTTCTAGTGGCAAGATCAACATTAGAGCTAAAAAGGATAGAAGATTTGTTAAGATTAGGAGTCGACTGAATGGAGGCAAAATTCATTGAGAATATTGTTGATCATTGTAGCTTCTTGACTATTTGCCTTGCCACACAAAATTAGATCATCGGCAAATAACAATGAATGTATTGGAGGACAATTATAACCCAAAGAAACTCCTTGAAGATGAGCATTTTGCATAGCAGTGTTTAAAGCTATAGAGAGTTCATTGATTGCTATGGCAAAAAGAAAGGGGAGAGAGGGCATCCTGTCGATGCCTTGCTTGGGGTAAAAGAATTCATCGGCTCACCATTCACCAGGACTGCCATAGGAGGAGAAGTGTAGCAGGCTTTGAGTAGTTGAATGAAGTGCGGGGGCAGTTGAAGCCGGTGGAGAGCTTGAGCAAGAAAGTCCCATTTCAATCTATCAAAAGCTTTAGCTAAATCTATTTTGAGGAGAAAAGACTGTCTTTCCAAGATTTAAGACTAAAAGAGTGAATAATCTCTTGAGTAATAATAATGTTGGAAGAAATATGCCTATCTTAATAAAAGCAGATTGACCAAGATCAATAAAATCAGGAAGGTAGGGCTTGAGCCTATCAGCTAAGGTTCTAGCAATAAGTCTATAAATTACATTGCAAAGACTGATAGGTCTAAAATCCTGAGGAACAGTGGGCTGCATCCTTTTAGGAATCAAGGTAATATAAGTTTGAGTAATTTCTTGATCTAGCATTGTAGAGGCATAAAAATCACTTACTAGTTGATAAACATCTTTGGAAATCCAAGTCCAGGCCGATTTGTAGAATCCAGCATTGAGTCCATCAGGTCCAGGGGAGGCATTGCTTCTCATTTCTTTGATGATGGAGTGTAGCTCTTGAATTGTTGGTGTCGAATTTATAAAGGGAGGATGGCCATCGTCCTGTTCTGCATTGGTGGTTCCTTGCTGATCGATGTGAGAGGTGCCGTCCTGCTGTTGCACTTGCTGCTCGTGGTGCTGTACTTGCTGCTGTCGTGTAGAATCAGTGAACAAGGGAGGAGTAGTAGAGGGCACAGTATTCTGCATAGTCAAATTCAGAGTTGAGTTACTGTAATTAGAAGTTATCCCATAAATATCATGAAAGTAATTAAGTAGAGTAGTGGCCAGTTGATCAGGGGTAGTAGATTCAGAGCCATCTGGATTATGAAGATAAGCAATGGTATTTTTCCTATTTCTCTTAGTGATAGCCTGGTGGAAATAAGCAGTGTTCCGGTCCCCAAGCTTGGCCCAACTCTTTTTTGCTCTCTGAAGATGGAACTCCTCATGCTTGTCTAGGATGTCACTATGCTGGGAGGCTAGATGCTTTTGGAGACTAAAGTCCTGAAGGTGGGGAGGAATCGATTGTTGCTGGAGAATTAGTTGCTCAATATTACTAAGCTGAGAGGAAAGACTAGGCTTAGCTTTTCTCATTTTTTGAGATCATAGGATAGGTATTTGGTTTTTTGATGGAAAGGCCGATTCAGCTTCAGGTGGTCCGGTCCGTCCGTTGGTTCGTTTCGTCTCGATGCCATCATCATGCTAACGAATTCGTCGCCAAGAAACTCGTACGCTGAAACTGGCTGGACGGCAACACGTAGTAGGAGGAGCAGTAGCTGTGAAGTTTAAGAATTTTAGTGCAAGTGATGCAGAAAACAGAGATTGGGTGAACATGAGAGCAGCCCGACAGTGACACTGTACCCACTGCCCATTGGGGATTGTCCCGGCTCAACGACTTGTTTATCAGTCGCCGTACAAGGTGGCTTTGCTCCACCATGATCGTTGTGCAAACCTAGATCCGTTGGCTCGTAGGTAACCACGGCCGCAACGCTCAAGGACACCAAATCACGTTTCATGACACTTTTTTTTTCCCAGGTGCGTGCCGTGCGCCAGAAAGCAGTTGAGGGTGCCTTCCTGTTGCTTCAGCTTCAGTCCAAGAATCCAGCTTGCCGCCGCGTGCACCAAGGTAGCGTTAGGTGCAAATAAACGTTTAAGTTTGGACGAAACAAATCAACTACCCGAATTCAGGCTCAGTTTGTATGGACCATCTGCTGTTTCTTTGTTATTACTTCTGCCAATACATCCGGCCTTTAAAACCTCGGCATCATGGCTTGTTTGGTCAATAGATGTGTGTCCATTATGATCATTTTCCTATAAAGGAAACTTGAAGCGAAGCTCATTGCAAGGCGCAAGGCCGTACACCAATCCTCTGGGGGGAAGGCGCCATACAACAACTGTACCAGCCTGAGCAAAATCCGCGAAAGACCGAGGTGAACCACCGGAGGAATCAGCAGCAGACGCACCAGCCGCTACAGAAAAAACAAGCCCGTCATCGCTCATGTTCAGCCGGTTAAGTCGGCATTTTTTAGCTGTCCGTGCGTTGCCACGGTTTTATTTAAGGGATGCCCTTAAAAACAATTGGATGACGGCTATATAAAAAGCTACATACAGAACCCAAACCAGCATATTGATAATTGATTAATAATTTTTGTACAAGTTGATACAATTTGTGATTTTGATCGGTTCCTCTTCCAAACCACCGTTGAATCTGCCGAAATCTGACTTTTCGTTGGCAAGGGGCAGCAGGATGTTAGTGAGGAGAAACATACGCAGAATGTTTGCACCGGCACTGCCAGCTTCCGCTCGGCCCATTGTCGACAAATATCCTTTGCGGACAAGTTGAAATGTTGAGTACCTATACATACAGTGTCCAGCCCAACAATTCTGCTCTACCACCTTTGATCCTGTTCCTGTATACATGCGCGTTCGCTCATTTCATTTGGGGCGCCATGTACAACTATGAGATCGCCGGTCTTTGTTCCTCATTCATGATGAGGCTAGTCCTAGTCCGTGGCAATGTGCTGAAGCATGAACGCCCTCGTCTTGCCGTCCGGTACGAGCCCAATGCTCCGCATCTTGGCATACACCCTGTTGGCCATTCTGATCTTGCCTCGCAAACACAGCCCGTGGATGACCGCATTGTAGATCAAAGAGTCTGGAGCCACCTCCTGCAGGCGGTTCAAAAAAAAATATTAGATCACTAGGGAGGGCATCCATGAATGAACCATGAGAGCTGGATTTGAAACCACCAAGACTGCAACCAGGTTGGACCGAATGATTCAGTAAACCATAATGCATTGTGCTGATACTTTGTAGCGTTCTTAATGCTCAGTAGTTTAACATCCATAATGTTCTGCAGGTTCAACACCCATATAATCCATACTTTATACTAATACGATGTTGTTCCAGTGTTCTTAATGCTCACTAGTTTAGACAGCCATTGTCCTTGATGGTCAAATAATGGTTAGCATCAGTACAATGAGCAATTTTCTGCAAATCTTCTCTTTTCCTCTCCAAATATAGATAAATGCAACCATACGATCATTGTTTTGAATGCATACACCAAATAACCGGATCACAAAATTAACCATGTGGCTTGAAATCAATATCACTAGTGTCAAGAACAGAAATCTAATGGGAGCAACACATTGCCAATTATTCAAATTCAGGAGCAGTTATGCACAAGAAGACATTTCTTCAAATTCAGGTGCAGTTATGCACAAGAAGCCATTTATGACCAAGAAAAACTGGAAAAGAATACACGTCTAAGAGGAATTTTTCATCTTTGTATCCAGCCACAGTGTTGGTAGTAACCATAGAAGATTGTTAATTGCTAAATAATTAAGCAACAGTAAATGTAATATTGAAGAACCAAAGTCAGAGTGCCACCCTTCCAATCTTTTGGCACGAGAGCAGTACAAAAAAAAAAACCCACATTTAAGCAAATGGGAATTCAAGACTTGAACAGAGATAAAATAACGACAAAAAGAAGTATTACCTCTAATATATCCTCTACTTCAGTCCAAAGAGATCCCCAGATGCAAGCTCGTATAACAGATAAATGTGTGAATGTGTCAGGCAAACACCTTTGACTAATCATGCGCTGGTACACTTTAAGAGCAACTTTTGGCTTGCTAGCAACCTCACAAGCACCTATCACATGATTGTAAGATACCACTGATATTTCCAGTCCACTTTTTTCCATCATCCACAACAGCTGCAAACCATGTTCCCATTGACCAAGCTTTTCGCAAGACATCAAAGCTATGTTGTAGAGATGATCATTTAAGAGTGCCGGATGCTTGGCTTTGATTCCTTGGAAAAGCTCTAGGCAATCCCACCATCGCTCAGACCTGTATAATCCTGACAACAGTGCGCTCCATGTATATTGATCAGGCTTAAGGCCTGATTTTTTCAGCAGATGGTACATCCTAAAGGCGAGTTCATCTTGACCAGCCTTCCCCAGTGAGTTGATAATTGAATTGAACAAAATTAAACTGGGTTTCATGCCAGCATTCAGCAGTCTACTAAATGTGGACAGTGCAAACTCCCACTTCCCTTCTTTAGTGCAGGATGCGATGATAGCCTTCATTATATCCTCGGTCGGATCAAGTCCCTTCTGGAGCATTTCCTGATACGCAGCCATTGCTAATTCAGACTGTCCACATTGGACGAATATGCTGACTAACAAATCATATGTCAGCAAAGTTCCACTCAAAGAATTCTCCTCTAGCCTTCTCCATAGTCTCTCCACAAGCATCCATTCTTTTGCTCTTCCACACACAGATATCATTGTATTGTAAACAATGACATCAACGATTTTCTTTGAATCTTCCTCCTCCTGAATCTTATTGAACATTTCCAATGCAGAAACATAACCGTGATTGCTCGCAACAGCCTTGAGTATCAAGGTATACGTGTGCCCTGTTGCCATTCCTTTCGCCTTCATGAACTCAAACATCCTCATTGCATCTGCCAGTGGACTTCTACGCACATAGCAAGCCAACAAGGAGTTGCAGGCATGTGCGCTCGGCTGCAGCCCAGACGCGCGCATTGAATCGAACAGCTCAGTGGCACTCCTGACCTTGTTGCTTTGGCTGAGCTTTATCAACCTTCTTGACAGCGTCTCCTCGTCCCTCTCCTCCAAGAAGTGCAGCCTCGACGCCCCATGCTCAGATTTCCTGTCCGGCTCCGACGCCATCGCCGGTGGAGCACTCCTTGCGGCCACCTCCTTCTGAAAAACGGCCGGCCTCGTCGGACGCCGACGCGGCCCGCGCCTCTTGCCGCCATCATGGCCATCAGCGTGCGGTTCACCATCGACGCCCCGAAACCTAACGCCGACGTCCTCCTTCCCGTCGACCTCCGAATCAAGTAAGCATGGAGCCGCCCTACAAACGCAAGCTCCGACCGTAACCATGGCGGCGCTTAGACCTTGTGCCTGGCGGGCGTCGCCTCTGCTCCGGTCTCCGCTTCGTAGAGGGAATCTTGTGCCATCACCACCGCCCCCCTTGCCGCGCGGGGGCAGCTCTTGGCCCAAGGAGCCGTAGCTCGTGCTGCAGCCGCTCCAAACTGTAGCCATGGCCGCTGCGTAGCGAAATCCGAAGATTTCATCAACACGCGGGGGCTCTCTTCGCTAATCTGGGAGAGGAACCAATCCAAGAAAACGGAGAATCGACGGAATTTGGTGGGAAATGGCACTTCCAGATGGATTGGAGAGGTGGAGAGTAACCGCGCGAGGAGAGAGGAGGCAGGCAGTGGGAGAGGAGCAGTGTGGTGAGTGGATGAGGGGATTAGGGATGACTAGATGTATTAAATGGGCCTTATTATTAGTGGGCCTGAATATTTGGTTTGGCCCAACAAAAACGGTAATGCTTGGCTTCGTACGTTCGAGGCGTCGAACGCCAGCGTCAAAACATGGCCCGGCCCAAACACACCCGCGCCACGCGCGTCCGTCCAACCCGGCACTCCTGCCCCACAGCACCCACCCACCCCACCATCTGCTCCCCCCACTCCAGATTCGTCATTTTCCTCCCCATTCCCTTCCTCGCCTCCTCCGCCGCCACCTCGCTCACTTGCGGCGGCGCTGGCCCGTCCCTTCCACCCACGGCGGCGCGCTGCCCGTCCTCCCACCCATGGCGGGCGCTGCCCGTCCCGCGCCCGAGCAACGGATGGCAACGGACCTCCTCCCATGGCGGCGCTGACCTCCTCCCGTTGTGAGCCGCACGGGCCTCCTCCCATGGCGGTGGCGACGGATCCACCGCCGGCGGCCTCGGATCCGTCGGATCCGGCGCAGCGGCCGCGGATTCGAGCGTATCCGGCTCTCTCCGTCCCCCCCCGGTGACCTCCCACGGCCGGATCCGGCAGCGGCGCCCTGCACCTACAAACCCTAGCGGCGGCCATGGTCGCCTCCCATGGCTAGAGGTGGCGTGCTCCTCCACATCGCCGACCTCCTCCCCAGCTCCTTCCCCTCCCACTCCCCAGCTCCTCCCTCATGACTCACCGCTCCCACCGCGTCAGTCATGGCGGCGACGCTGGACCTGGCCCGGGAGGTCGCGGATCCACCGAGGTGGTGGCGGTGGATCCGGCTGAATCGGGCCTCCTCCACCTCCTCTCCCCCTCTCTCCTCTACTCTTCTCCTCCTCCTCTTCGTCCCCACCTCTGGTTTTTAGATGATGGGGCATTTTTTGTTTCAACAAGTCATTTCATTGCTTGGCAACAGATGATGGGGATTTGTTTCAAAAACATTCTGATGTTGCGTGAAGGAATTTTTTTTGGAGATGTTGCAGCAGGGGGCTATCCTAATGTCCCAGCTCCTCCCTCGGTTTGTGTTTGGCAACAAATGATGGTGATTTTATTTCAAAACGTTCTGATGTTGCAGCAGTTGCGATCTTCTCTGATTCGTTTTTTTTAGATCTATATGTTTCATTTGATTCAATCTGTATGGCGCAACAATTGGTTCTTGTTTGTTTCAGCACCTCTATCCTGGTGTTATCATGTGTTTTTAGCAAAAAAAAATGTGTTTGGAAAAGTGGCTTTGCTTGATAGTTTCAACAAGGTATTTTATTTTGTTTCATTAGGGTTCTTCTTGATGTTTCTTTTGCTTTTTCTCCCCTACGACCCCATATTGTATCAGTTTGTTTCTTTCTTCTTATGTTTGAGATTTATCCTTTTTTTTTTTTGTTCCAATTGGTTCCTTCTGATGTTTCTATATTTTTTTCAGTTTGTTTCATCAGTTCTTTTCTTCTTATGTTTCATATTTCTCTTTTTTTTGTTTCATTTGTTTCCTCCCTATTGTTTTTGTATATTTTTCAGTTTGTTTCAGATCATTCAAGTGAAACAAGTAGTTTGTAGTTTGTTTCTTTTTTCTATTTTCACGTGTTTCAATTTTCTTTTTCTCCTTGTTGTTTTACACTCTTTGTTCTTGTTTCAGTAGGGTTTTTTCTTCATTGTTTCTATATTGCTTTTCATTTTGTTTCAAATGTTTCTATTTTTTTTTTGTTTTTAGTTTCTTTTCTCTCGTGTTTCTAATTGCATTTTTAATTTGTTTCAACTGTTTTTCATCTACTGTTTCAACTTGTATTCATCTTTGTTTCGATTTTCCAGCAGGCATGCCGGCCATGGTGGGCGGCGGCGGCGGTGGCGGACTGGTATGCGTGGCGGAGCAGGGCCGTGGGTGCGCGCCGTGTGTGTGTGGGTGTGCCCCGCGTGTGGGGGGGGCGGAGGTGTGGCGTCTACGTGTGCCCGTGTGCGTGTGTGCCCCGCGCGGCGGTGTGCGTGTGGGGGGACGGAGGTGGGCCGCTCGCTCCTTACTAGGCCGCGCGGTAGGAGCGTTCGATGGATCGAACGTTGGATCGAACGTTCGATCGCTAGTGACGCCCCAACAAAAATCCTAGTCCGTCCAGACTGCAATTCGGCCCAGTAGTTCCAAGGCAGTTTTGATGGGTTTAATAATTTATTTTTCGGGTTTTACTAAAAAAAAGGTAATATTTTTCAGGTGAAAAAAAGGTTTGTGTAGCATTTCAACGTAGTGTAAGACCGATGAAACAACCCTGTCACCAAACATGAACTGTGGATACTCGGTGCTAAACGCCTGATTCTGAGTGACGATCTGTGAACACTGAAATGACAAAAGGAACTGATGCGTTGCGGGCTTGTAATCTTGTACCGGTACTATCTGTCTCATCTATTTGACCTTACTTCTGCGTGAACATAATCTTGGGGTAAATCAGTATCACCCTTTTTTTTTTGCGAGTAAATCAGTATCACTTGTTAGGACAGAACAAAGACAAACCCATCCTCTTTCCAGGGCACTAAGATGGCATAAAGTGGCTTCTTTAATTTCAAAAGGGCAAATCTAGCATCCAAGTACCACCATCACAGGACAGATTCAGCACTTAGTGGTGAGTGGTGACTAATAAAGCTGACATTGCAAGTGAACGAGTTTCAACTTCGAACATTGCACTGACATGTGTATCTAATGGGAATCTAATGAGCAAAGCTGGCATGATTCCTTTGCTAGCTGCCTAGCTATACCTCGAATCGTTACCAAACCTAGCCCCGCGAAGATGCCGATTCGTGCCGACGAAAGTTATCCTCTGAATGTCACAAAAGAATTGGGCACACTCCATCGTCAGGCATCAGCTAGCTGTCTGTCTTGAGACTTGAGTGTTGAGCCAGGACCGGAGGCGGCACAACGGAGGGAAGAATATCACGCGCTGGGTCCCAAAACTGGATTCTTGAAGACTTCCATTCCATGGGGGTAAAGCGATCCCATTTCCACTCCGGTTGTCTGCCTCAACAGTTTTCATTTGCTTGCCCTCTCCTGCCTGCAAGCAAGAAGTTTTAAATACGAGGCTCTCGCTTGTTACTGAAGCTGCGGCGGCTTCTTCTGCCTTGGAACCTGCCGGTTGGGGCTTCTCTACAAATACGTTGCGCGCCCGTCATGGACGGCGACTCCAAGAAGCTGAGGTAAAACAGGTGCGCGCATGCAGCAGGACCTAGACATCCATCTGCTGAAGGGTTTGCTCTTAATTTCATCTTCGTGTTTGGCTTCGGGTTGTTTTCTTTTTCATGTCATACCATATTGTAACTGGGATTCGGTGGTCCTAAAATCTTCCTCCGTGAAAGTTGAGGTTGTGCAAAATTTTCCTCCGTGAAAGTTGAGGTTGTAGCAGGGCAAAATTTTAGTTCAGGTTGTGCGTTTTGGGATTTGGAATTGGAACGGCCTTGCATTCTTGCGATCGTCAGGTACGAGCAGATTTAGATTTCACAGATATTTTTTGTTGCAGGGTTCGGTTTTCTGGAGTAGGAAAGGGAGGTAGAGGTGGACGCCAGGGTTCAGCGATACCACCGCAAGAAAGCACGCCTATTGGAAGAGGTAACTGATGAATATACGATGATTTGGTTTTCTGTTCAATCTGTATTTCAGTTGTAATTTGGACAAGGGCTGATAGGGGTCCCAGGTTGCAGAAACTCTAGTGTTACTGAGCTTTGAAATGCTTTAATGCTGGGTGTTGTTAAACGCAAACACTAAACTCTTGGTCCTGAATCAATTTGACAGGAGTGTTCTCCCTGAAACTTTTAAAAAAAAGCACTCTACAATCAATTTCGGTTTTGAAGGTACCTTGATGAACCAAAAATACTATAATTTTAGTAGCTTCTACTTCTATTGTTTTTTAGATTATAGTGCTATATCATTATGACCAGCGCTGTAAAAAAAAATAGAAGGTAAATCGTAGAGCATTAAAAAATTCAGATGTTCTGAATTACTTGGAAGGGAAAAACACTCTTGACATGGATGTGTAGAATGCAGCTATGTTTTCCCCATTTTCTGACAGTGAATTATTTTTTAAAAAAAAAAAAATCTGTTGGTGGACCGATTCATTTTCTTGAAAGAAACAAAACCATCCAACTGAAACGAAAAAAATCTAACAAAATTTTATCAATATAAGCTGGGCAGAATCCTGCCTGCAATTTCGGAAGAGCAATCTGACAAAATGGCAATGTAACGTCCAGCGGAAATGAACAGCAGCGGGGAATATGATGCTGCATTCGCAGCCACAATTGCAGCGGCAGCATTTGCAATTGCTGCCCGTGAAGAGAAGCTTGCAACTCAGAAGAAGTCTGTCCCCGTCGAGGAGGTGCCGCCAGCCCTGTCGCCAGCCAAGAGAACTGAAAGCACCAAAAAGCCTGCAGGAGCCAACAAAATCGCAAGATGGTTTAGCGGCAAAGAGCCTCTAGAACACGACGATGATGGTCCAGGTAGTGTAAAACATGTTCTACCTACTCAGTTACTCCCATTCATTTTCCATCTGTACTATAGCAAAACCTGCAAATCTCTTGTGCAATGCTGAAATGAAATATCCTTTCAGTTAACGTATCAGTAAGGAGGCCACCGCCGAAACCAGCACCTGGAAAGCCTGAGGATATGCCTACAGATCACAAGGTGGCACCCAAGATGCTTGAAACTTCTCTGAGTGCGAAGAAGAGTTCAGGATCCTCCAGCAAGTCAGCAGACAGGAAAGGGAGCAAGAAGTTTGAGCAAGAACAGGCTGTTCAGAAAGCACCCTCGGCCGCCAGGCCAGCCACATCATATCATTCTAGACGGAATGGAGAAGACCCAGCAAGAGTAACTGCTATTGGTGGCACGGGATCTAAGGCTGATGAATGGGAGAAGGCAAAGCTTGCAAGAGTTAGAGAGGAGTGAGTATGGTCTATTTTAGATTCTGAAGGCCATTTGATTGAAGTTATGCTGATATGGACTTCCAAATTTAGGTATGAGAAGATGATGGAGACCATAGCTGAATGGGAAACTGAGAAGAAGGTGAAGGCAAGACGCCATAAAGAACATAAAGAGGTTCTTAGTTTTGTTAATGCATTCATAGTTTATAGAACACTGCACTATTAATTCAATATTTCCTTCGTCGAAAGAAAAAAAATCTGCGGTACAAGCTCCAAACCCAAAAAAATTTGATAATGCTAGAATTCATCATGATAAATATTGATTAAAACCACATTGTTTGAGGAGACTCAGAGCTGAGCTTCTTGACTTGCAGACTGAGTTGGACAGAAAGAGAGCAAAAGCACTAGAAGAATACAACCAGGAGATGACGAGGATCAGCAAAATTGCTGGAGGAGCAAGGTCAATGGCAGAGGAACGAAAATACAACGATGAGAATAAGATCAAAGAGAAGGCGCACAAGATACGATCAACAGGAAAGCCTCCCCGCACATGTGCTTGCTTTTGAGAAGAGTTGTATACGTTGAAATTTGGAACCATATGAAGGACGTGATTTGAACGATTGTAAGGCACACAATAGTGGCGTACTGTATTATAATATGTACTTGGCTTTGACAAGTTATGAGTGTAGATTTGTACCTCCCCCCTTCAAAAAGAAGAGAGTTGTATCCAACACACAACATATTGACGCATTCCACTGAAAGCAGCATCAACTTATTTAAAGGGCGTGGAGTTAAGAAATAAGAATTAAAACGAAAAACAGATCCATGCATCAACATTCAAGATGAAGCACGGAGTAGGATCTGCCCCAAGAACAATGAGAAAGGAGTATATATATTCATAAGAAAGAACAAAAATTAGGATTCTCATCGCAGAGTGTTTGATATACAAACAATAATAACACCACAATGAAAACCAAATCAGAGGTAGGTGCAGCAAAACCAGCTCTTTCAGTATTGCATTTAGGAAACCCAAGCCGAACAAAAGCACAATTGGTTTTACAGTGTATTATTTGATTTACAGTGAAGTAGACTTCAAAGCACTCCTTCCATTACTATATACTGTCCGTAAACCTTTTTCCACAACTCGCTCTACAGGAGAAAATTTGTTGTATTAACTGAACAACATCCTTCCAAACATAACCAAATAAAAGAGGAGACCCCAAACATGAATGCAAAGATTGCAACATTTTAGAGGCCTACAAGTTCTATCAAGTTTCCTCAGGTGCATGTCCCTCATCATCAGGAATTGAATCTTGTGAATTACCAGCTTGTGCTATGGATGATGTGGGTTTGCCATCCTGGAGAGAAATCACTGTTTCAAAAGCACCAACTAAAGCTTTTACCTTGCTTTTCCTGGATTCAACTAGCTTGCTTGCAGTTTCTTCAATTACATTATTGAACAATCCTTGTGCGTCTTTCTTCTCTTGTGCATCTTGATGCCGCAGTTTCACACCAGGAGATTCCACATCAGTAGGAACAACATTACTGGTGCTGTTCCTTCTGTAAATCCTTCTTGCTGGTTGGCTTTCACGATTTGAAGCTTCATTTGCAGACTTTCTTCTAAATTTCAGTCTCCTTGGGCCAATGCTGTCTGGTGGGAGTTCTACAATTTTACCCCTCTTAAACTTCAATTTATAAGGTGTGAGACTAGCATCATCCAATTCAAGTCCTGAGGTTCTTCTTGATCTTTGGCCACCAGACTTCAAAGATTCATCCCTATTTTTGTTGATTGTTGTCTCATCGTCTGTACCCGATTCATCTGATTCACTTAACTCAAAATCATACTCTTCATAAAATTCATTATCCGATAGTTCTTCTGGTGACTGATGAGGAATAAACATCCTTGATTTCGGTCCTCCTTGATCAGAGGTATTTTCATTGCTGATACTTGCTAACTCATCGCCAGCAACAACACTTGGTTCAATTAGCATGGACTTAGGCTCCTCAAGAAGTCCACCATCTGATGAAGTTTCTGAAATTGGTTGGCAGTGAGAAGCACTGTTCGTCCTACTGTCAAAAACTTTACTAGCCATATCATTCTCTGCTGCTTTTCCAGAACCAAGATCAAGACAAGACTCAGGCTCCTCATTGTGCTTTTTATCAAGTACCAGTAGCCCTGGAGATCTTTCAAAATCTTCATGAACTCCCATTTCTTCCTTACCTTCAGAGATTAGAGACTCCACAGACGCATTGATTTCAACTTGATCATCCTCAATTTTTGAATTACTTTGAGTTGATATAAAGTCATACACATCTGTGTTTTCCACAGTTGTTACTTGTTCTGGTAATTGACAAAGAGCTGCATAATCTGTTTGGCTGTCATAATCCGTCGAAGCCTGACTATGAACAATATTATGCTCTGGTAGTTTATGTTCCAGATAAGATTCACCTAGGATAGCACTGAATTCCTTTATATCTAATGATTGCTGCAGCTCAAGGGCAATGGTGCTCTCCAGGAGGACTTCACCTCCTAATACTTCGCTTGTTTCAGTTCTTCCCACCCCATCGTCCTCTGAAATGGATTGTCTTGTTTCTTCTAGTGCTGGCTGAGAATTGTCTACGTATTCTGTAATAGCTGAAGAGAGTTCAGCGAATGCTGAATTGTTGTAATTCCTTGTAATTTGTGGATCATCAATCTGTGCTTCCACAGAAGCAGTCAGCTTGGGTTCCAAAGAGAGGGATGATCTGGGCATATCTGAGCCTTCCTTCCTTTTTATATTTGAATTGCTTGACCTTCTAGGAATTTGTCCGGCTTTTGCACGCATTCTAGTTATATTTGCTGCAACAGGTCCCTCCGGAGTATTTTTATGTTTTGAAAGTGGATGCTTGCTAGAAGCCTGAGATGCAACAGGCCCCTGTTTAACCATGTTGAGCATAGTGGGAGAAGAAGCTGGCCTCTTGTGCAATGATTGATTAGCCATTGTGACTCTATCCACATTTCTAGATTTCTCCAGCAAGGTCTTCTCTGGAAACTTTGATTTGGCAGGAAATATAGCCCCCTTGCCTGGCATTGCTTCTTTTTTATCAATTTTTGGAACTCCATTTGAACACCTTAGATTTGTCAGAGCCTTCTGCCCAACAATTGAATGCATCTTTCTTCCATCAGAGTTCAGAGATTTAAATTGAGATGGTGTAGCTGTCCTGGGAAGCATATGCTCACTGGATGGAACACCTTTTCGGCTTGCTGATGCTTTCTTGGGTGCAAACCTTTCAGCTTCACCCAGAGATATGCTCGACTTGGCTAGTAAAACACTCCTATTTTTGACATCCTTGGACCTATCCAAGATAGCAGATCTGTGTAGTGTCAAATTATTCAGATGAGCAGGAAGTTTCTTTCTTCTTCCTCCTGAAAAACTTGGCTCCTCCTCAGAAGGGTTTTTGTGTCCATACTTGCAAAAATCATGGCATGAGCCTCTAGTAGCTCTGAGATAATTTGGTACAGTCTTCTCATGCTGTTTTGACTCAAGTGGTGAAACTGAAGTCGTAGGTGTGATGCCACTAGGTGAACCTTTTTCCAAATCTTTGGACATTGAGGTCTTTCAGTTGCTGAAATGGTGCTGGTGTCAGATGAAATCTCTTCCTCTTGAACTCAAAAGGTTTTAGGCTGTTGCAACAAAGGACATTTGTTATTTCAAGACCTTTACACAGCCACACACTAAGAATCTACAAAAATAAAATAAAAGATAATGGGCGAGATCAATAGGTCACTATGCTTCAATAGATTACTGAATAGTAAGTGGAGAATTCACACCACAAAAATAACTATTCGACCAAACAAAATCAAATTTTAGTTGCCTTAATAATCTACTTCTGCCAAGTTGATATGGTACTTTACTTCTGCAGAGTTGAAGTCCTTGAATGAAAATTATAAAGACAAAAATTGACCTAATTCAGTAAATTAGAATAAATATTTGCACATCATCAACAGAAGCATACCTCCTAAAACCAGGTACCGCGCTGTTCAATCAGAAATTGTTAAAGAATGCTTTCAAATTCCATGTTGAGAAATTGGCCTGAATTTGAAAGGAAACAAAGTCAATAAGACAGTAATATTTCATAGTCATCAGTCACATCACATATAAATTCAATATTAAAAAATAAAGTGCACATCATGACCAGTTTGCTTAACCAATAAAGTGCCCACCACCAACCATATTACAGAATTTCTACAGAAAGAGGAGATAGAGGAGGGAATGAACATAAACAACAGGTTCCTCTCGATAGAAGCAATGGAGCAGCCAGAATGTGACAGAACACCAAATAAGAATTCAACTATCTGTGTCTAAACTAGGATTTCCAAATCAAACTATCCCTGTCATACTTGATTACTATAACAAATCCAAATACGTACAAGAGCCACAAGTGACAAAAGATGCCCAATTCAAGAACTATGTATCTTACCGTAACTTGGATCGTTCTCCTAGGAACGAGCAGATTTGGCCACTCCACTACTAGTCAAGATGAAAATAGAGGAAGAGAGGGGTCTAGAAAACTGTTTGAACTAAATATTCTCAGGGTAATCCACCTATACAAACACCGAACAGAATTGGGCAGAGATCATGTCGAAGATCCCACTCCTCCACAAATACGTCATCCAATTAATCTATCATTAAAGAAAAGCCATTTTTTTTCTAGCCAAGCTGTCTAGAGTCTAGACCACACTGCTCCAGCATTAGTCTTTCCAGCTCGAGACTGCAAGGACTTGAATGATGAGTAAAAGCGCGAGATAGTACCAACCAAAGTCCCCACGGAAAATACGTAAAAGAAAAACACGGGAACAAGGGGACCAGCGGCATTAATCTTAAAATGTGGCACACTTTCAATGGCAATTTGTCGTCCTTGAAAAGAAATCACTAACCAGAGGAATCGAATTCAGAAAGACCAAATCCAATCTTTAACGCCCATTACATTACACCAAGCAGAATCGTTGTCAATAAGGTATAGAAATATAACCAAATACCTATACATCATGCCAGCAGCCAGCGCAATTGCTATGATTCCTATGAAAACAAACTGAGATGAAAATATATATATGGCGACGAGATTATTTGACATAAAAACTTCATCTTTCTTAGTAAAAATTTTACTCTTTTCAAACAAAGAACAGACACAGAACAACCCGAAGCGTCGTCTAGTTAACCCGAGCAACGAAGCCACATCGCGGAACGCAGGGAAACCAGGCGAATCAAAAGCGATCACACAAAGCCCATCGGACCAGAGGGAGCAAGACCAGAGATGATACCTTTGAAAGGAAGGCAGAGGCCCCCCGGCGGAGCCTCCCGCCCTCGCGGCCGCAGAGGCAAACGAAGCAGCTGGCGACGCGGTTGAGGAAGAGAGGCAGCGGACAGCGGTGGCGGAGGCGACGCGGTATGCTGGGCAGGTCGGCAGCTGGTCGGCAGCCAGCCAACTTTCTCTTCTTGGGAGCCCGGAGCTGGGGAGAGGAGGGGGAGGGGCAGACGTGCGCGCAACAAAGAAGAAGGCGTAAACCGAAAGGGCGTGGCGACGGCCGTTTCTTTTGTTTCGGCTTTCCGCGTCCTGGCAGCGTTAAATTACTTCGTTTCGTAACGCCTGGGTGTTGCCGTGCAGACTGCTTGCTTAGCTTTGCAGACCTTTTTTTTTTTTTTTTTTTTTTTTTTTTTTTGAGAAACCGCTTAGCTTTGCTGACCTGGGTTTGGCAAAAAAAAAAAAAAAAAAAAAAAAAAAAAAAAAAAAAAAAAAAAAAAAAAAAAAAAAATTATAATGGTTTGGCAATTTTCCGGCCAAAGCAGTTCAATTCATCACCAATTCACCATGCCATAAGGGATAGGGCTGGGCCCGTACAAGCCCGTGGGTTAATTATTTCAGAATGTTTTAATTAAATATTAGATTACTTCAATATGCTTGCAAAATCTTCGGGAGGCCTACCGGAGCAAAAATCTTTGCTAAAAAATATACTTCTTATCCTAGGATATAAGTCGTTCTCGTTTATCGAGAAGTCAATTTTTTTAAAACTTTGATCAATTATTTATAAACAAAGATTGGTATTAATAATTTATAATACGTAAATATTATAAGTTGATAAATAGTTGAATATACTTTTATAACAAACTTATTTAGAGATATAAATGTTACACGTTTTTTTTTACAAACTTAGTTAAATTTGAGAAGATTTGGCATTCGTAAGTCATAACAACCCTCTTTTTCGGACAAAGGAGTAAGTGTGAGTTTGATGACACACAGGCTACACTCCATCCATTATTGGCATGGGTCAATTTCAAACAACGGTAATAGGTCGGGTAGAAATGGAACTTTGAGACAAAGATTGTGGTGTTCATTGTTTTAGACAAGTGAAAATAGGTTTAGACGTTAAATGAGTTGGAATTGGCCTCAAATGGGACTTTTTCCTTGGATTTATATGGGTTCAACTCATGGTTTGCAATGGGTTATTGTAGCTATACATTCATCTCCCACAAAATAGGTGAACATGCTACTGCTGAGTCTTGTAGCGATCTGTTCAAAGAGCTCTCAGCACCCATACGTCTCAAATCGGCATCAAACACGCCTCAAGCGACCCTCCCTGCGCAGAGGAAGGAGATGGCACCGACGCTCTAAAGCTTGTGCTAGGCTGCCAGGCCATCTTCGGCGCTAGTTGCTAAGCGTGTCCAATGCAAGCTAATTCACAAACTGGATTTCATCAACCCGCAGACCTTGGCGGTAAGCACAACGGTCATTGCATACATTGACGTGTATGTACGTAGGTGATCTTCCAGAGCAAGCTATCGGACCCTTGAGTGGGAAGCATCTAGCTATGGCCCTAGAGGCGTTGATTGAGTTCGATGCAGCGGAGATGGAGGTCTAGGGAACTGCTGCATTGTCAGTTTGATCAATGGTTGTTAGTTTAGTGCCAGCATCGATTGGTCCTTAATCGATGGAGTTAGAGTCTTTTGCACCTTGTGATGTGCGTACCGAGGAAGATGGAAGTATGCCAAATTTAAGTGGTGGTGAAACTTTTTTTTTTTTGATAAACCATACCTGTATTACGAAATAAGTAACAGATACAGAAAGAAAACTTTAAGTTGCCTCAGAAAAAAAAAATCCTCTCTAGTTTAATGGACCTACGCAAAGAGATGAGCCTCGCCATTGACAATGTATAGTACGTATATAACTGACTGTTTGGTCAACAACTAGTGCATCCCCCATTGCCAAGATCAAATTTATGTGTCGTCCTATTAGAAGCATTTTTTTTACAACTTTGTTGGGAACAACAAAATATATTTGATTATCTCGAGGATGATCTTTATGTTATTACAACAGTAATGAAAAAGGACAATACAGAAAACAATGAATTATCGTTTATCCGGGTCTATCGAGATTAAACATAAAAGATAAGTTAAAATCATTTTGAAAAATTACTTCTACTAGTTGGCCTAGGTACTAAATCAAAAATCTTGATGGTACACATGTGCCTCCAGTTGGCAATGGGGAATTCCCCATTGGGGATTGACCTCCCATCCCCGTCCCCGTGGGGGAGAAAATTCCCCATCCCTGTATCCATGAATGTCGGGGGACATTTTTCCCCATCCCCATTCCCCACGGGGAATTTTCCCCATCGGGAATCCCCGACCCCAATAATAATTATGTTGAAAGCAATAGAACAATAAGCATAACTAACATAGAAGTATCAATTGTCATTCAAAGTTCACACAACTACATTCTCAGTTTTCTTGGTTCTCACATATCATGGCATCCAGCCATCCAGTCAAGAAACTATCATAAAGGCATACAACAACTTCCAGCAAGGCGAGGAAGAGGAAGCATTCGGCAAATCCATGTTCAGGAAGAGGAAGCAGGGAACAGGGACCTGAACGGCGGACCTCGAAGTCGATCTATGGCAGGCGTGGGTCAGCGAGGTCAGAGTAGGACGCGGACCCACGGAGACGGAGTCGCGGTCGCGGTGACTCGGCCTCGCTCGCTGTCGTGCCAAGTTCTGCCGGGCCTCGCTCGCGGTGGACGTGGAGTGGCAGCCGGGCCGATGCCGATCTGCCGGCGCTCGGCGCCGACCGCCCGACCTCCGCTTCGGTCGGACTGGGCGGTGTCGCGGTCGCACTCGCACTGAGTCGCGGGAAGGGAGACGCAGACATGCAAGGGCGCAAGGCGGCTGGGACTGAGAGGAGTGGACTCGGTGGATTGGAATGGAGGAGTGGAGCTAGGGTTTTCAGCTGCAATTTATACTCCTCGTTGTTGGGCTGGATGTTGGACATGGGCCTCCACATCCACATTCTGAACATATTAGCAAATATGTGTACTAAAGGGGTGAGTTTGTGGGTTTCGGTTTCGGGCAACCACCCCATCCCCGATCCCCATAGACCCGATGGGGATGGAATTCCTACCATCAGGAGCCCCATTGGGAGAAAATCCCTCCCATCCCCGATCCCTAGTAGAATTCCCCACGGGGAATCGGGGATCGGTTCCCCATTGACATTTTGACATGAGCCATCCTTGCTAACAGCCATTGCTATAGTACACTAGATATTGTGTCTAACATCGTTTTAAACTTGATACCGTATGAAATCACTTTTCCAACATTGCAGTATGACGTTGGAAGCCATCACATTGACGTAGTTGATATCCTTATCACAGACATTTGATACTTAATCGGTTTGAGACTTGAAAACACATATCGTTAATACACTTATAATTTTTTTCTAGGATTCAACATATACAGGAAAAAAGATATAAATTTCAAAAAAGGGATAAATTATATGCTAGTTTAATTATTGTGTTGTGAAACCCACAAGTAGTCACTGAAAATGTGTAATAGAGGACACTATACACCTAAGAGAAAACAACCGAAAACTAAAACTAAAAGAGATGGATGGCTTGGACAACCACCTCTCTTATGTATAGAGTCATATTATACATTCCGAGTTTGTCCTTAGATATTTTCCTTAACCATTTAACCCTAAGAGCATAATGGTCTTAGTTGAGATCCATGCGTCTGGCGTCCACGAGGCCTTCGCGAGAATGCTTGCCTCGACACAAGCTTTCTGATGGCGCCACGCGCTACCACAATCTCCATCCCGGGTTTTGAGGCCCAAGCTAGGCAAACTTGAGGCCCAAACCACACTAAACCTAGCTGGAGGAGTGTATTTGCTACACCTCCATGATCTCGACATGTGTCATCATTTGTTCTCGACTACCCAATCACCAAGTCATTGTGCCCCCACTTGACATGGTCAATAGTCATCTATTGACTTGATCAACATGGTCTATGTCGTCTCCTCATGTACACTTGCTCGTCAACATCGCCAAGTGCTAGCCGCCCACGGTCTGCCTCAGCACCTCCGTCCCTCGGTTCAAGGCTCCATATCTATACTTCACCTGTCCCTTGTTCATCACTATGAACTCGCTTGACCTTCTCCATTATCATCAACCATCTCTACCCTCAACACCTGCACCCATCACAAGGCAAGAGACATGTTGCACAAAACCACACTCGCGCCATAGGTACTCTCAAACACTCAACTAAAGCATGGTCATCTCTTTAACACAATCACTTAGCACACATGGACATATCTCAACCATGTGCTTGCAACAATTACCAAATCACTACTATACAGAGCATGTTTATTGTAATTGTTGAACGCTATGTAATTATGTGTTTGGAACCAATGATATGCAATTGAAAATACAATGTCACGTGATGGCACAAACACCTATTGTGTCGTCGCTTAAAAGTATCAAATGATGGTAGGAATAACCATCGCACGTCCGCTTCTTCTTTTGGCTGGTTATGCACGACCGATGTTAGACGGGGGATAGGAGATTTCTCCATGGATTGCAGCTCCCGACCCCTGCATCTTGTGCGATCAAGGTTCTGAAACAATTGACCATATCCTATTGGGCTATTGTTTTAGCAGGGAGGTTTGGCACACCTGGATGAGCAAGCTACATCTGTTGGTCGTCGTCAATGACTTCAAAGGGCCAGTGTTGCTCTGGTGGCTATGCGTCAGAAAGGAGATACCGAAGATATTGCACAAGGGCTTCGACTCCTTCTTCTGGACCGGATGGTTACTGTGGAAGGAACGAATGCCATGACATTAAACGTGTCGAATACCTCGACGTCACAACTTACCTGTGATACAAGAGGAGGTAGATAACTGGTGCAAGGCGGGGTTCTGACACCTCGCGTCGCTCATGGCGAGGATGTGGGCCTCTAGGAGAAAAGTCACAAAATTGTTCCTTATGTGATCACAACCACGTGTCACATGGTGTGTTAAGGCTTCAATAACCTTGGCTTAGTGTCTCCTAGGGTTCTGTACTTTTAACAAACTTTATTCTGCTTAATGAAAAACGCGCCTTGGCATGACGAAAAAATGGTAGGAAAAACATATGTCACGTCGGTCTTATGGATTAATTGATGGTCCAAAGAGCATCTGTACCTTCACATAGGGGGGCATAAAATGATGCTACAAAGATTGAGTGGAAAAAAAGTTAGATGGTTCTTGATTCTAGTTAGGCCTAATGAGGTTTTAACCACAATATTAAGTTTGGGTTAATCTAGCAATGAAATAAAATGTTCCATGTTCAAATGGCCGGTCCAATTGAAAGGCGTATTTTTTAGGATTGGGGTCATGTAACGATGTTCCTACCGTGTTTCTTTTTCATTTGATTGATGCCAAATGTCATTTTGAAATTACCTGAATCTCTGTCCATGAAAATTTATATCGTTCTCTCCAACCTCCTCATCTTGTCATCTTGATTAATTTAAGATTTGAAACGACAAGGGTACTCTGATCCTGCTTTGACATTTATTTACCAAATGCACAATACTCGTTACAAGGGTAAACCGAGCTTTGCTGTGGTGCCAGAACAAAGTGAAGCGGAACGAATAAATCAGAAATGGAAACAAAATGCAGACTTTTTTTACGATATGTTTTTCCCTTGGCAACCAACTGAAAATATCGAGATATATTATTACGTACCTACAATCATCCTATAAAAGATTGGTAACTTGGTTGTTTTGGGATCGGATACCACCTAATTTCCTCTTCCTTAAGCAAATGCACTAATTTTCCTTTAAGAGCATCTCCAAGAGCTCCCAAAAACCACTTTGTATCCTATATTTTTTGACAAAAACACAAATTGTCCTCTCCAACAACTCCCAAAAGCTACTTGGGAAAATACGCACTTTGGAAATCCGGCCCTCCGCGCGCGGATCGCTACGCGCGCGTAGCGAGCGCGGATCGGTGATTTCGGTCGCCCCTCCCGCGCGATGGCTGGTTCCCGCGCGATGGATCGCTGTCTCCCGCCCGATTCCCGCCCGATCGCGCGGCCCTCGCCCGATTCCCCCTCGCGAGCGATAAAAGGGACTGCCGATCTCGCGCCGCCGCTTGCGGGGATACGCTCGCCTGGCTCGCTGCCGCGCTCGCCTCGTTCGCTGCTGCGCTCGCCGTGCTCGTGCTGCTGCGCTCGCACGCTCGTTGCGCTCGCCAGCTCGTGCTGCTCGCTCGCTACGCTCGTACGTGCAGCTGCTCATTTGTGGTGGTCGATGCTTGTTTGTCGTGGTCGAGTACCCTACGGTGCTCAATATTTTGATTGGGAATTCTCAAAAGTTTCGCTTTTTCATTACGATCGCGTAGGATCAAACCTCACTCGATTTGGTGCAGCCGTTGTCGAGAAATCGCGGGTCAAAATCTCTTCCCCGCCGGTCAACGTCAATGACATGCGGGTCCCATCTGTCATCCTCTAGTTTTACCAAGTTGGAATACCAAGTTGTTGGAGATAGGTCTTTTTTTCACTTGGAAAACAAAATAGCAAGTTGCTAAAACCCTAGATTTACCAAGTGAGTTTTTGAGAGCTCTTGGAGATGCTCTAAGTGTACTGCTATTTATGAACGCACGACGACGAATCTGTCAATCTTGACTGAGACACAAGAGACCGGCAAATCTGCCGGATCCTGTCGTACACATCCCGTCACCAATTGGGCACCGGGCAACAACAGCGCCCGATCGACGCAACACGCACGCTTTGCGTTGATCATCATCTCCCTCTCCGAGCCAACCGATGGCACGACCGACCAGCTAGTCAACCACGGGCCAACCCGCGTCGGCGCGTGCGTGCGTACATGTTGGATCCGATCGCCGATCGGCGACGAGCAGGCGACGACGACGACGATGCTGAGAATTGATTGCTATGGCTGGCTGGCTGCTACGACGTGCGTCACGTGGCCATGCAGCCGAGCCATGCTCGCTTGCTAGAGAGTCCTTAATTTGCAGTGCCGACGTGCGCGGTTGCCCCGGCGCGGCCCTCCGATTCCAAGAGAAAGCAGTCTGTAGGTGCGCAGCCACCTTCTGGCCGGCCTTCGTGATTGAAAGACGCGGTAACTAACTAATTAGCAAGGCGCTGATGAGACATTCATTAATCGCATCACATCAATAGCACAGGTACGCGACGATCGGTGGATGGATGGTTCTCGTGCATCCCTTTCGCGTCGTGGATCGCGTTCTCCGAGCAGTGCGATTACTTGCACTGCGTGCATTAGTTTGTTTAGCAAATTCAGCAGGTGCTCTGCCAATTCATAGACATATTAGCTTTCGTTCATTTTTAGTGATGTGAAGGAGAAAGGAAAAGAGTACGATGTGGCGTCGTCCGGCCGTCCGGCCTGCCGAAAGTAGCCTAACAGATGATTAGTTGGGTCAGGAGTAATTAGCACCTTGATTGCAACGTATTAGCTCAGCTTAATGATCATTTAGAAGTTTGAAAAGATGCCTGAAGTAGTGGTGGCACTGCCGCATCAAAATAAAACGCATGCATGCATATGCTTCGAGGCCACGCAAAACGCGGGGAGGAAATAGTGTCAATCCAGGGCCTGAAGAATGGTATGATAGCTTCCCTTTTCTTCCTCCATCACGTTTTCTCTTTGAATTGGCTGGTGAATCATTGCTGCCGCCATTTCGCTGGATCCGGCCGCCCGACGAGCCTTCTAGTATCATCAGAAAACGATTATGAAATCTGCAGATACTATGGGGTGAGGCCGTGTACCGTGTTTGCGCCTGCCGACGCCTTCCAACCGCTGTGCTAAAATTCTTTTTAATAGAGAAGAAAAGCACAACACAAGGATAGAAAATTTACGATTTACCGGCTGAAAGAAACCAAATTAAAGGCTCCCTAGTCCTAGTCCCTATCCTGTCCCTCCAAGCACAATTCAGCAATCAGCATACACCCAACCACCGGCAACTTACCCTGTTGCTTGACCGGCCGGAAAATCTGACTTCGCCTGTCTTTTCTCTACCACAGCACAGCATGAGGTAGCTAGCCTGCATCCTCTCACTAATTCATCTCAACGATCAGTACAGCTACTAGCTTTTCAATTACCGCAGCATGAGGAGAAAAAAAAATGAAACCATGCATGACGGGTGGCCAGCAATACCCCCATAGCCAGATTGGTGCATTGTTCTCACTAAAATGAAGGAATAGAAAAACTCGCACAGGCTCAGAGCTCTTTGGATACTGTAGTTAGTTTTAAAATATCTGTTTTCCTATGTCATACCTCCTACCCTAACTTATAACAATTTTGTTGTTTAGAATATTCAGGTGGCTATATATGATATTCAATACAAAAATAATCTGCACGCTCTTCATTCTGGATAGATAATAACGACATCTCCTAAAAATAAAACTTGAAGTACTGTAGTTGTTGATATTGGTGTACATCACATCTTCGTTGATATTATGGTACATCACATCTTCGTGAGCAAATTACTTGAGAAAAAGTCCTATGTGCACTATGCATTCTTGATTAGCATCTTACAATTTTTTATTTCTAAAATTTAAGTGATGATGGATATTAGAGTATTAGACATGGAATTAAATTAGTTGTACCCAGCTCCTGTGCACCCCATGGTGATGGGAAAAAAATGGTGATGGTGGGGTGCACCCAATTTAATTTGGCAGGATGATTTTGAGTATTTTATGTCTCAAAAAATGGTATCCGGTCGGGGATCACGGGCGGGGAATCGACGGTTCTCTGGTCTCCGTGGGGACGCAGGGTGAAAATCAAGCGAAGGCCCGTCCAAGGCCCATCTGCAACCGGCCCTAAAAACTTCCCAACTCTACCTCACAGATAATCAGACTCCTGCAAACTTCTTGCAAGGAGATAATCATGACTCACCTCCGGACTGGAAAATCAAGCCCTTCACTCAGCACTTTATCAATAATAACTCTACTGGCTCAAGATCAAAGATTCACAAAATCAGCAGAGAGCTGAATAGTATTGCTCATTGCCTAGCGGTAGAGGCATTCAGATCCTCCTAAAGCAGTAGCTCAGAAGTTATCAACACTCAATGTCTAAATCCTGATCATGAGCTTCAATGTCCAATTATTTATGCTTTGAGCAATGTAAACATCAGACATTGTACTCATTTTGCAGCCGTGTGCTGCTAATCAATTCAGTTTGTTTCTTCGTAGAAAAAAAGGGCTGCTAATGTGTCAACACTCAACAGCGGCACCCTTGTTTAGTTGTTTCAATAAATAAAGATAGTAAGGCTGTAATGCCTCTTGGACCTTAGGTGTCAGATGAGGCACCATCTTTAATAGAGGCCACACATAAAGTGAACCAAAGATTCACTTCTTCAATGATCTCATCAATTTATTTACCCCAGATGCTAGTCGAGTTTACTGAATCAGGGTCCTTTTCCACGAGGGGAATTTGGGCAAGTTCAGTTCATTTCAGCATCACATCACACACTTGACACTTCGACACTCACAAAACGAGAAAGGGCATGGTGGCTACTATCACTATCAAGCAAACACAGAACAGTAGGTTTGCTCAGCTTCACCATGTCAGAACAAAGCCTGGACATTGCTCATGCCTCGTGATCTGTATTTGACAAGCAAAAGCAACAATGATTCACCATCAGCACCTGCTGCACTGTCACATGGTCTTGTCGCCACTGCATTATGGTTTTAAGATTCACACATAAATAACTAAATAAGAGCTACCAGGATGGCCAGACAAGATGCTCATTTTCTTGAGACTAAATTTTTTAACAAGGAATGAGCATTTCATGATGACAGGATTTCATCACAAGCTAGTCACAGAGACAATGTAGAGATTAACGACTTGCATACATGCCTGATAGAAATAACGATAAAGCTAAAAGGTTCAAGATAAACTGCTACTTGAATAACACAAAAGCTCAAGTCTTGCACCAATCTTACTGATGCAAAAAAAAAAAAAAAGGTGTTGCCCCACCATAGACCTCATGCTAAACACCTCGAGCTTTTCATGCACTTGATCCACCAGCACTTGGTCCTTCACATGTATCCTCTGCTTCTAGTGCTACAGAAATTTTCAAATTTTGAGAACAATATCAGCTGATTGAGAACTTAAATTAATTTGCCCCAGATGAACACTTATTGCTCGCCAACCAAACAGCACTACTTCATTATTCACAACAACAGTTAGCATCAACACTTGCACAAACACAATAAGATAACTGCATCCCTAAGTTTAGCACTCATATCATCATCGATTGACAAATGAGGCTACGGATGAACAAGATTAGAGCTACACAGAAGGCATCTAAAGCGAAAAGCTCACCCAAGTAACTACTCTTTTTCTTTTTAGAATTACACAATACTATTTTAAAATTATCACTCCAACTAGATCAATAAATTCATAGGCACGTCTGATTAATTTTAAAGATTGCATATAATAATAACATTGAAGTAGGATCAAACTAGTTAGATATAAGATTGCACCTTCATAAATACAATATTGTAGAGCCTATGGCACCTTAAATAAACGTTGTAAAATAAAAAATTAAGTAAAGCTGCACCTGGAGTGTAGAAGCTCATGTATGGAAGAATGGTGAAGATTTCTCCCTCGCATACCTTATTCCTTTCATATTTCTTCGGATCAACTGCGTAGATCACATTGCCAGCTCTCATGAAAACAATACTAAGATCATCCGTGGAGCCCACCACATTAACAAAGGTGATGTCAGCATCAACAGGGAGCAGCACCTTAAGCTCAATGACTCTGCTTTGTTCCCATGTAGCAACTACTTCATGAGCATCCTTCCTCGACCAGATATAGAGTTTGGACTCGTGATCAATGGCGACGGCGATCCCCAGTCCACCATCCTCCGTCGTTGTGAGCGTAATCTGACAACGAAGGGGCACCCAAGACGGTAGTCGAATCCAAGACATTTGGTGCAATTGCACGTCGTACTTGAGAGCTGTTCTTTCATTCACCATCCCAAAGTAGAGCGCATTCCCCACAAGCACACTCCTCATCTGACAATTGACATGACCAGGTCGTCCGTGACTGCAGATTGGGTCACTCCAGGCAGCGGAATCAGATGAGTAGGTGAAGATTAAGGTCTCCACTACACCAGCCTTCCAAACAGAGCGCACAACAACAACGATGAAAGGTCCATGGTGGCAATCAAGGTGGTCGCAGCTGGTGGAGGAACAGAGAACCGCTGCGGCCCAGCTCAACGGCCCCGCGTACCCCGCGGGAGACCGCGGAAGGGGCACCTTCCGCTCCTCGCCTGTGATGGGGTCCCAGACGGCGAGCGCCCTGCGTTCCGCGCGGAGGAGGACGCGGCCGTGGCGGGCGTCCAGCACGAGCCTGTGGGCGCGCTCGGCGGGACGCGGGCGGAAGGCGGCGGCCGTGGGCTCGAAGCGGCGGTACACGCGGCTGCAGCCGCTGCAGAACACGCCCAGCATCGGCGGGGCGCGGTGGAACTCGCCGACGCGGCGGCGGAAGCCAGGGCCCGAGACGAGGCGGCGCCAGCGCTTGCAGACGAGCGCGGCGCGCAGGAGGCTCGCCGGTTCGCCGGGTGGGAAGCGAAGGAGGATCTCCTCGACGAGCTCATCCGGTAGGGCCACCGGTGGGGGCGGCGGCGGCGGCGGCGAGGAGGAGGAGGAGGGCCCGGCCCCCGGCTGCGAGGCCGAGGAGGCCGCATTGGCCATGGCCGCTTCCGGTGGCTTGGATCCGGGCGAGCCCAACACGGGGCGGCGAGTGGAATGGGGGGAATCGGAAGCGAGGAGACGAGTGGGTGGGGCCGCCGTGGCAGCCGCATAAAGGGAAGCGGAGCGGAGGAGAACGAAGCGTTGCCGTGGCAGGGTGAATCAAGCGAAGGCCCGTCTAAGGCCCATCTGCAACCGGCCCTAGAAACTTCCCAACCCTACACACACAAGCCGCCGCCCGCCGCCGCCGCTAGCTTCACCACTGCGGACTGCACCAGCTGCCAGCCGACTACTCCTCCGTTTCTCTTCCTGCGACATTGCTGCGTCGACGGCGAGGGCCTCAGCAGCGCCGGCGAACTCCGCGCGCACGCCATACTCGTCTCGCCGCACGGCGTCTAGTCTGCTGCCCGCAGCGTACTCCATCTCGCCGGGTTTAGCAGCCACCCTCCTCTCCTCTCCGCTCCAACTTCACCATGGCGCTTCACGCCCCGGTCCTCGTGCTGAGTAAGCGGCCCCCTTCTGGCGCTCGCGCCGTCGTTTATCGCCCGTGATCTGCTGATCCCGTCTTCGGCAGCCACGATTTGCTTTGTTTCGATTTGTTAGGGCTCAGTCCTGTCTGATCCGTTCTCCACCCTTGTGTGTGTTTCTGTGGAATTTGTCTCAACCTGTTTCGGTTTGTGGTTTGGTCTGAGCAGAGGACTCGCTGAAGCGGGAGTCTGGCGCCAAGGTTCACCAAGCCAACATCCAGGCGGCCAAGGTACGGATTCTCAAGCTGCCCTGCTCGTTCGCCTGCAGTTAGCCATTTGACTGTACATTCACTATTCAATAATATTCCATGCTCAATAATATTTTTTTCACAGGCTGTTGCTGACATTATACGCACTACATTGGGGCCCAGATCCATGCTGAAAATGCTTCTAGATGCTGGTGGAGGTATGCGAAAGGCTTGATTGTAGTCTGTGCGTTGCATTGTTGGACAGAAGTTAATATAAACCATTTTGTGTTGAGTAACTTTGGTGGCTGGTAAATGATGGATTTTGCATACTTGATTGTGTGGTGTGTTAGGCTTAGCAACTCATCTTGTTATGCTTGGTTGCCATATGGAGTTGGACATGTGCTAATATCCTTTAAGGGCTAAGATTAAACTGCTCTGCAATGTGAATTGCCAATTAAGGTGTTGCCTCTATGATGCTTGATATTGCCAATGTTTCAGTTTGCAGTAAAATATTTTTGACTACATATGTTTAATGATGATAGTAAAACTTTGCTAGATTCCAAAGACTTCTGGTTTATTGGTGTAATATCGCCCCGCCCCCTGAACACGGATGTCCTTTTATTTGAGAAATAACATCAATTACACTATCGGTTATTGCATCACAATCGTGTATATTTGCCTCTTTTGAGTCTCTACAGTGTTTTGATACTTTTTTCAGGTATTGTGGTTACTAATGATGGTAATGCTATTTTGAGAGAAATAGACATCGCTCACCCTGCTGCCAAGGTATGCCAAATTATATTGGTTGCTCAGCTGTGAAAGCCTGCTGATGAAATTATCAGTCAACCATCGCAAATTCTTTTCCTATATGATGGATGACTTTGTGTTGCGAGACCCATATATATACCTAATTGTATTTGTGTGCTAATGTGCGGTCTCTGACTCATGTTGCGAGTCCCATGTATCTAATTGTGGTTGTGTTAATGTGCAGTCTATGATTGAACTAAGCCGTACACAGGACGAAGAAGTTGGTGATGGCACTACATCTGTCATTGTTCTAGGTATGCATTATTTTTGTGACATTTGTTTTGGGGAAATTGATGGCCTATGATGAACAACAACATTGCAATTTATTTGCATCAGACTAAAGCAGTGCTATTTATAGTATCATCTAATTATGGTGCAACTGTTGAATCTGTTTCTAGTCGAGCTTAGCAGTTGACTGTTATATCTGCCGCAACTAGTATTTCTCATAAGCATGTTACGAACAAACGGCTTGCTGTGCAAACTGATGCCTACTAATAAAATTCTTTATAATCTCTGACATGGTTTTTGAGGTGTGCCATAGGTGTCCAGGCACTCCAGGTGCTCACAGGATGCCACAATTATTTTTTTTTCTGTCTCGAGGACAGCTCCATTTCCATTAATCGTCTAATGGAATACAGATGTTTGTGACCAAACCAGTATAAGTGAGAGGGGAAACAGACCATGAGACACTAAAATGACAGTCTGTTTCAGACCATAATTCTAGCAAGGTGGATACACATAAATGACTTGTTTCAGACCCTATTGATGCCACAAGGTTTAAGTTATACCGTATGGCTTAGGCGTCACCTAGTAGAAGTTGCCTAGGCTTCGGGGCATAGCCCCAGCGCCACAGGATGCTACAGCGCCTTAAAAACCATGATCTCTATATCACATTTGTTACATTAATTCTAGTTAAGTAGTTGTAAATTCTTAAGGATTTTCATAAGATAAGATATTTCCGTTGCAACACCAACTTAGACAAACGTATTGACTTTATTTTTGCCCTCTTATTAGTTCATAATACACCTTTTCATTTCTTTTCTAGCTGGAGAGATGCTACACGTTGCACAGGCATTCATTGACAAGAACTACCATCCAACTGTTATTTGCCGAGGTAAGATTCCTTTGTTCTCAGTACTACAGTTTACGGGTAATACTTGCTTTTTTTTCTTGATCTCTTATCTTTTGAAACTTGTATCTTTCTCATCTTCAGCATACACCAAAGCGCTTGATGATGCTATTGCTGTACTTGACAAAATTGCAATGCCTGTTGATGTGAATGACCGTAAGTTTCAGTGAACATATTATTTTGCGCTGGATCCTGGCACTTTGTCAATGGCACGTTTGTGCTTAAAGGAATTAGCACTTTCCTCTTGCATACACCATGTGTTTAAAAATAGACTGATGTCACTGAATATACCATTAATGCAGGTGGGTCAATGCTAGGCCTTGTGAAGAGCTCCATTGGTACAAAATTCACTGGCCAGTTTGGTGACCTTATTGCTGTAAGTATCTTTCCTCCACGTGGAACTTCAGCAATTCACGTTGGCTTTGTCAAGTCATACTTCTTTTACTTTGACCAAGTTTACAAAAAAAGAAAAGATAAACAGTCCAACATCTACAACACCAAATTAGTACCACCCTCTGTCTCAAATTGTAGGTGTTTGGCTTTTCTAGATAAATAGCTTTTGCTCTGCACCTAGATTTATGTATATAGATATACGTAACAAAAGGTTTGTATCTAGAAAAAACAAAACAACCTATAAATTGGAACGGAGGGAGTACATCATTAAATTCTCCATGAAATATGGTTTGATAGTGCATTTATTTGAACTCGTGGACAGTAATACATTTTTCTAAAATCTTGTTCAAAATTAGAGAAGTTTGACTTAGGACAATGCCGAAATGATTAAATAATTTTGAACTGGGGGTGGGGGAGTACTACCTATTCAACCTTGGATTTTACTTATTTGATAACTCATGTTTCTGTATTCAGGACCTTGCTATTGATGCTACTACAACAGCAGGTGTGGACCTTGGTCAGGGTATGCGTGAAGTTGATATCAAGAAATACATTAAAGTTGAAAAGGTTCCTGGTGGTCAGTTGGAGGATTCTAGAGTCCTTAAAGGAGTTATGATCAATAAGGATGTTGTAGCTCCTGGAAAAATGAGGAGAAAGATAGTTAACCCCCGTATCATCCTGTTGGACTGCCCTGTTGAGTATAAGAAGGGAGAAAATCAGACCAACGCTGAGTTGATGAAGGAAGAAGATTGGTAAGAGATGTCCATGTACCACAATGATCTTACTGAAATGCAATGCATGTATAGTTATAAAGTAATTTTGGTAGAATTCTCTAAGGTATATATTATATGGCAAACTTTATTGCAGGCAGGTTCTGCTGGAGATGGAGGAAGAATACATAAAGAACCTGTGCGCTCAGATTCTAAAGTTCAAGCCTGATTTAGTCATCACAGAGAAAGGGCTCAGTGATCTCGCTATCCATTATTTGAGCAAGGCTGGTGTTAGTGCAATCCGTAGACTTAGGAAAACTGACAACAACAGGATTGCTAAAGCTTGTGGAGCAGTTATAGTGAACAGGCCTGAGGAGCTCCAAGAATCTGATGTGGGAACAGGAGCTGGCCTGTTTGAGGTGAAGAAGATAGGTGATGAATTCTTTGCCTTTATTGTTGACTGTAAAGATCCCAAGGCATGTACTGTTCTGTTGAGGGGAGCAAGCAAGGATGTATTGAATGAAGTTGAGAGAAACCTGCAGGTATTTCTTCCTCCCCATTTCCATGTATCTGTACTCCTTGCAAAAATAATTCTAGAAACCTTTATTTTATTAGTTGGCAGGCACAATATGATCTCGGTTAGCCATTCCCTGCAAATTCGTTCCAGCATTTTGTTTCATTAATGGCCAAATCCTTTTGACTTTCTAAGAAACATGCATGTCTGATTAGCGGATCTTTGGTTCCCTCCTGTTTTAGTTTCCCTTATTAACTCTTTTACTGTAACTACATATACAATTTTTCTAATTTTATTAGGAACCTAACTACCTGTAATGAACAATCATTTCCCTCAAAGGATGTCCAAGTTTAGGCTAATATAATGGTCTTATTGCAGGATGCCATGTCCGTTGCAAGAAACATTTTGAAAAATCCAAAACTCCTTCCTGGAGGTGGTGCTACAGAGCTGACTGTATCAGCAACACTGAAGCAAAAGAGTTCTTCAGTTGAAGGCGTGGAAAAGGTATTGTTTTGTTACTGTTGATTACCTGTACTGTATTGGATATTAACAGTTCTTCAGCAAAATATTATTGCACCATTCTTTGCAATTCCTGATTGATTTTTTTTTTTTTCAGTGGCCATATGAAGCTGCTGCTCTAGCATTTGAGGCAATTCCAAGGACTTTGGCCCAAAATTGCGGTTTGAATGTTATTAGGATAATGACACAACTTCAGGGAAAGGTAATAATCCCAAAACTTTATATTTCTGTGAACTTATCCCTATGGAAGTTGTACTGGTAAATGTCTTCTACCAGAAACATCATGAACTTGGCATTTATGAAAGGATGGCAATTGGGATAGAGGGTGTTGTTGGTTCCCTTGGTGCAGATTCAATTAAAACTGCACCACTTGCAAAAATATCTTGCACACTTTTTGCAAGTATTGCGCTGGGGCTCTATTTAGTAGGGGAGGAGCCAGAAATTATTCATGAGGGGGGCCAAGTGGTAACAATTGAACTATTGAAGATGTGCAGAATAAAAAAAGTCAACAAATTACCTGTGGATATGGGCTATTGTGACATAATTCCATGTGATTTTAGTTTGTTATCCTAAGTTCCTAGAATCTAGGGTCAATCTTTTTTTACCTTTCAGATTTAATTACCAGCAAACTACCCTAAAATCTGAGTTAGGAGAGCATAGGCTTATAATGGATTTGAGTTGTTTGTTATAATTGATTATATTAGAAAAAATAGCTACTTTATGTCGATCACATGTATGTTTTTTTCCTTGTGTCAGCATGCTAATGGTGAAAATGCGTGGGTTGGCATTGATGGAAGGAGTGGTGATATTGTTGACATGAAAGAGCGAAAGGTATTTCTCAATATCCGCACAAATGCAAATTTGGCCAATGTTTGTTCGCTTGTCTAACCACAATGTTATCCATTTTAGATCTGGGATTCCTATGCCGTTAAAGCGCAGACATTCAAGACAGCAATTGAGGCTGCTTGCATGCTTTTGAGAATCGATGACATTGTCAGCGGTATCAAGAAGAAGCAGGCTCCTGGAGCCTCAGCTCCAAAGCAACCCCAAATTGAAACTGAGGGCGATGCTGACAATGAGCAGATGATCCCAGAGTAGAAGCTGTGACGAACCTACACTGGCGAAGTTATTTACTAGTGCCAGAATAGCACTTTGAGCAGAGTTCATTTTGTTTGAGTGTTGGTAGTTAGCCCTAGCTTAAAGATCTATCTGGTTTTATATAGTTTGGTGAGTGGTCAGTGGTCCCAGGGTTTTGGGATCCAGGTTTTGTGGTTGCTGCTCATTTTGGTTTGGACAGTTGGACGACAAAAAAAAGCAGTGAAACAGTCTTTTTTTATGGCTAACTTTGCCTGTTGTACGCCACAAATCTACTTTGTACATGGTAATGCTTGCAGTCGTTTCTCATTATCCGAACTGAGTCTTAATGCTGCTGTCCTTTCTCATGATTCGAACTTAGTCGTACACTATTACAAGCTCACAACTTCGTGTGACTGGATAAACGGCACTTGCTGACTTATTAAGCGAGGTGGTGCTAACTACATGGTTTTTGAACGGTAAAAGATATGTATTACCTCTTTACTAGGTAAATACCCGTGCGTTGCACCGGGAAAAAAAATATTGTTCTCTCTTTTTTGATCAAAAAATGTTATTCTCTTTTTTGCTGTAAGGCTACCATCACTTCCATATTTCCTTTGGGCTTCAATTTGTTCCTGTGAGGTCCGACCATGAAGAGCAAATTTCGGTACAAGAACGCTGAACTGAACTCGCGAAGAATTCTGTCATGAAACAAGGCCAACGATGTTCCAGTCTGAAGTTGCACAAAATATCACAAAATAAGCATTTTAACCCAAAACTTAAGAGTCCACATGTATTTATCCCATAAGAAGACAACAAAGCTTGAGAGTCCATAGGCACTTTGTTCATCAGTTCACTGCTATAAGTGCCGAAGGCAAAGCAACCAGCAAGCAATACACGGCTATCACAGTTTCAAGTCGCATGCACCGCATGATAAATTAACACAAAAAACAGGCATTCTTCCATCGTAGGATCCTATCTCATCTCATAAAAAATGCTTTACATGAGTGACGGAGTACAGCTCACATAGAGAAAGCTAGCAAGAGCCATATCAGCAACTGAGTCCTTCGCCACCTCTGCCACTATCTCTTCGGTATGCACCCCTCCACAGTGGAGGTAAAGGTGGCATTCCACCAGGTCGTTACTGTCCACGGCAAAACATGTTGTCACGTGCAGTAGTAACTACACAACCATTTGAAAGCATATGCCATGTGGTTATGAATCGCCAATTATATTTAAAATGCTTAGGTAGAAACTACTCTGTAAAATTGTATGGACTCGACAAAATTTCTGTTTTGCTAAGTATTAAGAACTCTGATTATTTCTAAAAAAGGCCATGAGAGAGGAGAAGCGAAAGGAAGCAGATAGCAAACTTGAAAGATGAGATAATTGCCCACTAAAAGGTTAAGATTATGGAAATAAGAGGTATCGCATATTTTGTAAGGTCCATGTACAACAGGTTTTACTTTCAGTTTTAAATCTTGAAAAAAAAATAGTGGGTACAACAATGCAAGAGATGAAGCCAACATGATCAGCTTGTTCAGAATTGAATCCCTTCCAGGTAAGACTGCACCCAAAATGAATATTAGAAAAATGTAAAGTGACTGTATTTGCCGTGTATATTAATGAAAACTGCTGCTGAGCATCAGGGCATGTTTTCTCATGATGCTGGATGCATTACTGCTTTGCTAGTGGCAGTGCCATCGCCCATTTGTTTGCAACCTCCACTCTTAGACCCCCTCCATTGACTCCATTGCAAACTGACCTCTGGGCCCAAAACCATATCAGATTATGACTAACTTTAGAGTATTTCTTGTTTCAAAGATGAACACAAGTAGTATGTGCATGTAAGTTGCAAGCTTTCAATGTAAGAAATGGAACTCTAAGAGGCAGGATTGAACTGCTAAACTAAACAGACTCTAATCAAATACCAGAAATCTAGTGGACAAAAAGGTTAACCAAATTCGCTATCATTAAATAGTCAGTATTACGTTGAATTGAGGAAGTTTAACTTACCAATTATCACAAAAGTAAGCATCAGTATACAAATTTCAAAGAACAAAAAAGCTTTCCATGGCAACAGCCGTCAGCCAACATGTTATTAAGTAATACGTACAATCTGTGACTTGGCTCTTCATTTTTCCAAGTCTTTGAATATATAAGATACAAGAAAATGAGGATGGATGTAATTTAGTACAGAAACATCTTCTAACCAATGCAGTTGAATGTGAACACTGAAGTGCGAACACACCTTTTTTCAGCAGGGAGGTCTTCGTGAAATAAGAAATAAGAAATTGTATATCTTTTCTTCAACCTGCATTGCCAATGAAATCAATTAGTGTCAAGAATTCATTGCGCTTGTAGCTAGTTGCTGCCTTCGGTTGCCCATTTTTTCATCACAGGTCTCTCTCTTCAATAAATATACCGCCACATCAGCAAAACACAATAAATAGAAGAGTAATAAATAGTCTTGGACTCTGTGATAGAGTCTGCATTGTGAATACCCTAAGTGGCAGTCGAAGCTGCAGTTAGGTTCCACCAGTTCATTCCCGGAAAGCTGAGTCCGTTGTGGAGTCCATTTCAAAATAAGAAAAGAACAATGATAGTAGATCGAATAGCCTATCCCGAGAATAACATAGCATATTTAGATTCTAGAGGTCTTTGACTGCATTTTTAATACTACTTATATGTCATTATAAGGAGAAAGATTTAGCTGCTCAATCACAATTCAACTTGGCAGGAAATAGAGTATAAGAAGTAAATAAAATATCTCATTTATGAAGGCATGTTAGACCAATATGAAGAGGACCCGTCTGCTAAAATATAAATAGATGCACATGAAATCCTTACCAGCGACGCATTTCGTCAAACACCTCATGGTGGGCAATGGGCATCCCCACGAATGACTTGTCCTCTATATGGCGCATACGGCCAGGCTATGCTTCTAGCTGTCTGGTACGCGCTGCAGCCTACAGCACGGTGACGCCTCCTGGGTGCTTGCTCGCCTGCCTGCCGGACGACAAGAGCTCGGATGTGGGATCTGGCCTGGGCGCTGCGCGCCTGCGCCGCTGGCCTGCTCGGCGGCCACAGGGAAGAGAGGGAGGTGGCGCAGTTGTCAGGTGGCGCGGCGTGGTGCAGTAGGGGCGATCGGCCAAGCCGGAGGAGGGGAGATGGCCGGTGCGGCAATCTGACAACCATGCGCCGACGAGGTGGGCTGGCGATTAGGGAGGGCGAGGTGTGCCGTGCCGTGGGCGACGTGCGCCTGGGACGAATGGCCCACATGTCGGCGCAAATGGGAGTCACGGTGGTATATCTGCCGAGCGGCTTCACCAAGGGCAGCTGACGGGTCCATTTCAAATTTATTGTAGTAGAGATTTGTTTTGGTTTTTAAGACGGAAATTTTCATACTCAGGTCTCTTTCCTTTTTCAACACGGATTTGCACTTTGCAATTGCAATCAAGGTCGGCACTGTTGCTGCCCTAAAACAGAGTTGTTCTGTGTCAGTCCCAGCTGCCCTAACAAAACAATCAGAGTGCCAATCCTGGGATCACCCGTGAACGAGCGCATGTGCCTATCACCCCAACTCCTAAAACAGAGAAGATCAGAGTGCCAATCCTGGGATCACCCGTGAATGAGGGCATGTGCACCCCAACTGACGTGAAGTGGAGAATGCTATGTTATCCCATCTTAAGTAGATAATACCCAGCAAACAGATACCTGAAGTTGAATAGCTTGCATTTCATTGCATAGACATTACATTGTTCTTATATACAGTGAATGCAGATTATGAATGGACCACAGTTTTTTCAACCAAAACAGAAAGCAAGCTAACATAGAACCACAAATAAAAAGCACTGTAGTGCATTTCAAATAAATAGATAGTTACAACAGAAATAGGGTGCTAGGAGGACAGAAAATCTGAAGAAACTATACAAGGCCCACGAGGGCAGGTGGCCATGAAATACATAATTGTATCATGTGTCACAGCCTCACAGGGATACAAACTGTGCTGACATTTTCAGACCACGAATTAAGCGAAGATCTCTCTGACAAGCCAATCCAAGCTGGGATAAGCAAAATAGAGGATAAAAAATGAGGGCAGTGCAAACAAAAACGTGACAAGGGCATAAAGGACCAGGACAGCAGCACTTGCAGGGACAGCATAAAGTACTATCAGCAGGAAGATTATCACGAGTGGAAACTTGGCTGTCAGCTGCATGAAGCACACCATAAGCTTTTGCAGAGAAGCACTAATGTTGTCAGTGTGGAACATGTTATGGACGACGACTCTATTGTTGGCAGAAGAGCTCTCTGCTCGTGCAGTAGCATTTCTCCGGTGTTGATGACTGGAACTTGTGTTGGAACTAGAATGCCATGAGGAATGATGCTCGTCGTGATTAGTGGAATGGAATTTTGCTCTCTCACCGTTCATGCTCTCGACCATCCAGAGAAGAAAGTAGTTCTTGCGTGGGAACCTGAGGTTGCCCTTGTAAACCAGACGGAAAGACAACAGATTGCACCAGGGGCATGAGATGAACAAAGGCAGCTGGATAGGAAGGGACGGAAACTTGACAACTGCCCAGTGAAGACCAAGGATGCAGTTTTTGCACATTGTGTGGCCACACCACAAGACATAGGGAACATTCTCCACAAGGTTGAAGGATTCCCAGCATATTGGACAATCAAGGCCTTCCTCTCTGCTTGTACATGAAGAAACTTCATCATCAGAACAATCTGGATTGGGTATGCTGCATTTTGAGGTTTGTGCCTTTTTCTTTATGCTTCCAGCTATGGCATTTGATGCAAAGCTCCACATGATGTCCTCACCAAAGAAACCTGAGAAAACAATCTTCAGTATTTGATAGAAATATAGAATGCAAATCAATACTTGGGGTAAAGACATGACTGGCTATGGTATCGATGATCACAAAATCCACTATATATTATGCATAAGACAAATATTAGGCACAAAGTCCAAGTTCTAAAGGCAAAGAAATCTTATATGCGGAAACAATTCTGAAACTTAACAGGTTGAAAATGTAAAGTATACATCAACCAGATGTCTACACAATGAATCGCCACGTCTGGTTCTTGAAGGATTAGGAAAAAATTCTGATGAAATACAAAACTGGCCTAGGTCCTGCAGAGAAACAGCAATACAACATCCTGATGCACTGACAATTATTCAAATTGCACATGAATTGGAAAAACATTCGTCTGTGGTCGGTAGTATTTTCTTCTTCAAAAGAAGGTAACGATATCCCATGCCCCAATGGCAAATTAAATAAATGGACCGGTGGGGGAAGAACCACCCCCATGGCATTGTAACAGGGGACAGTCAGCATTGGGTTCTATGAGAGCAAATGAGCTTTAAGTCATGTCAATACAAAATGTATTTACAATTTTACATGTTACAAGAGTGCATTGGATGCACAGGCATATGAATTGGAAGAAGTAACAGATCCTAGAAAGCTACAACTGGGAGAGTGTACACTGTACCGCACCCATCTTTGAAACGTAGAATAACAAAATTCAGGATTGTGAATTTACTTGCTTGCAAATGCACAGAAACCAAAAATTGGGTTGTTTTTAATCCATACAAGTCAGAATGAAAATAGCAATCCTAACAATAGTATGTGATTTCTCACTGAACAGACTTACAAAGTGCATAATTGCAACAGATGAGATATTCATCATCATATAGCATCCGGAGCATATCCCTTCAACAGGTTTGCTTAAGACAACTTCAACAATGAGATAGGCAGGAAACAGGTAATGAGGATGCACCAGTTCCCAGATAAAACCTCATAATCAACCTTGCAGCCCAGCTAGACCAGTGGGGGGCCATTCTATGTTCTATCCACTCATTCAATTACCATGATCAACAGGACTCCAAGTGTATTTGTAAACGATCCCTAGCCTATTTTGGTGCACGGTTCACCCCTTGAACATGAGATCCCAACATATGTATGTGTCACACAAAATTACTGTGTCTACCGGTTGCCCCCCAAAATAACAATTATCAGCAGTTCATCAGTGTTACCGCTCCCACCAAAACATGAACCAACCCTAACCTAACCAATATTTTGATATTTTAACATCCATTCCCCCTCCCTTCCGTATGCACTAGCCGCCCACTCCCTTCAGACGAACGTTTCGGATACAAATACAACCATCGGATATTCGAATGCCATTAATCCATGATCGACGACGATTCATCTCGAGCACGAGCCACGCGTCCCAGTAAGCAGAAATTGCCAACGAGTGTGTAAGCGCGGGCAGGAATTGGAACGCAAATCACAAATCAGGCAGGTGACTAGTATTAGGGGAAGGAGGCGGCGGCGGCTTACCAAGGAAGAGCCCGGATCCCTCTGTCTAGCAGAGCACGGGGAGGAGGAGTGTCGCGGGAGATCGTCTCCGGTGATCACGAATTCACGACTCGTTCATCTCGGCGAAGACCGCCGCCCCCTGCTTGCCCCGTCGCGAGGCCGAACGATGGAGAGGTCAAGGCAAGAGGCGGAGCGCAAGACGGAGTAGTGGAGGGCCGGGAGAGGAGGAAGAACCGAAGAAGGCCCACGCCCAGTCACCCCTGCGGCAGAAGCGAGAAGACGCAGAGTGTTGCCGTGCGGCCGTGCCGTGTGCAGAGATCTGGGCCGCTCGCTCCCTTCTTTGGACGGCTTGGACGAAGAACCTCCTGTTGTACAGTACTTACGGTCGATGGAAACAAAGTGGCGGGTGACACGGTCACGTCACATCATATTCCTTTTGGTACATCTGTATTGTATCATATCATTGCTAATCTGGCATTAGAAAATGTCGTCCCCGGGATCATGTAAAGGATCCCGCTAATGGACGGACGATGACGTCAGCGCGTTGGTAGCGACCTCAAACGAGATCTCTGCCCTGACAGGCCGCCCGCAACTGCAAGAACCAAAGAGGGGGCGTTGTGACGATCGACGACGGACGACTTGACGAGACAAGGAAGCGGAGACGAGCGACAGCAAACGCTCCAGTGTCGCGGCAAACGCTGCGGTGCCGTTGTGCTTCCGGACTCGGGATCCATCCACGCTAGGATCAGGAGATTCCTATGAAAGAAACTGCTCGCGGATCAAGCAGCGGTTACTTCGGGTGCCAATGCTGTCATGGTGAAGGCCTAAATTTCGGCTACTCCCGCTCTCTACTCTGATGTCTGAACACACCTCGGCCCGATCGCTGACAAACCGGAGAGCAATTGACACTGATACTGAACTTCAGATTCGTTTTTGTCTTCAGAAAATAAAACTGATAAACCTGTCTCGTTATCGATGTAGCTATACATTGCCGCTTATCGAACTACTATAGTGATTTCAGCTCAACCCAGAACACGAAAACCATCACGTCGCTTTTATTTAATAGTGCCTGCACGCAGCTAGCTTGTTACAGCAGAATCAAATACTTCAGCAGTAGATCACGGACGAACAAACGGCCCCTTCGCACACAGCATTACAGGTCTACAGCAGCATGCAGCTACCCGACGCCTCAATGACAAATAAAATACTTCTTCCGTTCTAATGTATAAGTCATTTTAATTTTTTATGTCTATTTACTATATATATCTATATCTAAATACATAACAAAATAGATGTACTAAAAAAGTTAAAAGCTACTTATAATTTGAAATGGAAGGAGTGGATGAAAATGGAGTGTGATCAACAGGATTAACCTGCTCATGATAGTTAATACCATCTTGAAGATTAATCAAACGGATTCAGGGTATTTTCGAGATAGGGATTGGAAGGAGACAAGCCATGAACAGTAGTAGATTGGGGAGAACTTAGGGAAATCCTTCTGCATCTCCTCTCCCTGATCTTTCTTTTATGTTTTATATACTACATTTTCCTTAGTCCCTATATACTATTGCATAATCACACAACAAGACGATACACATATACACCAATACGAACCAAACTATTGCATAATAGTCACATAACAAGACAGTACAACAACACGAACCCGTTAATGCAAGATACTTACCTAGCAAATTTCTGCAAAACTACTCTTGATCGCATTTTGTGGTGAGAGAAAAATCAGTGCCTGGTGACAAGGAATCATAATAGGTAATCCACCCTCAATCATACAGCCACCAGCCCACCACAGTAATCAAAAGTGAATTTACATGTTGCATTAAAAATTTATAGAAAGATAGTCAAGCCATAAAAACATGGAAGGATTCTTTGCAAAAGATAACGTCGTCCAAAGGACATGGTATCGTGTGGGACCATAACAGCATGCCTTCCTTTTCCCATCAGGGATCAACACATAAAAAAAAAAGGGTATTAAGGAAAGAAGACCGGCGTCATTTAGCAATTATTTATCAGGGGAAGAAAACAGAGCCTATTAATTGGGTACATCACAACACACCAAGACATATAAGCTGAACAGCAACATGGGGCGGTTACTTCTTCTTCTTGTGAGGTGCACTTGAATTGCTGTGGCATGCTCCTTCACGCTTGCTGCTTGTTACATTTTCCTAAATCAGATAGAAAAACGGTTGGTAATCATAACAATAGGCATTAGAAATATAAAGACTGCAAAGTAAAAAAAAAAATCCTAAACCATCAGATTGGGCAATTATAAATACAGTTGGCAATTCAAATGCACTAATGGTCCTACTATATGGGATCTAACCTGATTATATGCTGTACTAACATATGTTTGTGGACTTTGCCTTAATAGTAGATATGTCCATGCCATGTCTAGTAGCGAGCACTGTGACAACACCTTAACTTGCTTTAGGGCGGCTATGTCCTAGATTGCTCAAAGACATACAGAGTTACCCTAAACTAATATGCCAATATTTAGCTCAAATATGAGGGCACACTAATGATTGTAAGGTTAAAACTTCCATTAAAAGAAAGATTTTGGCCCTGGCAATGTAGTAGCAACATGACCTGTAAGCTTTGCAAAACATATGCTATGGATTTGACAGGAAATATGAGTTGTCTGTCACATATAAACTGCAGTCATGTACACCCAGATCATCATCATATGCACATTTTGCTACCACGAAAGTTGGAATAATAATCTTTGGTGTAAGTGCCCAGTTCCGTAATAATCAATCGCAAAGCCATATGGTTCATATGCAGCTAAAAAATAGGTAATAGTATACATTACCTGATAATCCATACAGGACCATTGTCGGTGAGCATAGAAGTCAGTTGCGATGACTCGCGGAATGAACTCTAGGCTTCTCCTTGGTGGACAATCGCCAGCTGACTGGATCATGTTACTCTGCATATCCAGACTGAGCACATACTCGCCTTTGGTCATGACGTGGCCATCCACATAGTCAATGTCACTGAAGAAGAAGGACACAGCCTTTGGTCGTGATGTTAGGACAGGGCACATGGGCACCTGCTGTCGCAAGGCCGGAACACTAAGGAACGCCCTGTCAGCCCAAAGGTCTGCGATAAGAAGATTGCTGTCTTTCTTCCAATTGTTCGGCAGGGTCATAAGAAGATCGCTGCCATTGTCTTTCGTCCAATTGTTCGGCAGGGTCAGGGTCCAACAGGTAATGTTGATCCTGTCTCTTGGGCAGTCATCATTATCGTAGCCGTCCATGGACAGGAACTTGATAACTCCATCAACACAACCCATGGTTCTGTGCACCGCCGGCGACATCCTTGGCATTGGAGGCCATTCCCTCACGTTAGGCTCTGGCCGGGGAATAAACATTATCTGATCATATGATAGCACATTGAATGCCAGTATTCCGAAGTAGAGGTCGACCCAGCATGCCCAAGATTCCAGAAATGCAAAAGATAGATCTGTCACACAGTAGTCGTCGATCGCCTTGGAGTGGAAGCTGGCATTTTTCTGTATCCACCCCTGTTTGCTAGTGGACGGCGACCACAAGAGCACAGAGTATTGCCTGGAAAGACGGGACTGTACCACCACGGCGAGTGTGAAATTGCCGCCTTGGCCCCGGCGTACGATGGCTGGAACGTACCCAAAAACCTCTCTGAACTGCTCAGAGTTGATCGGAGGGGCGACGACGAAATTGTTGGCGTCACCGTCGTAGACCAGGTAGCGCCCAGAGGAAGCGTGAGAGGAGGAATCGGGGCCGGTGAAGAGGACAAGGAGGTTCTTGTCGGCACACACTACAGTGACAACCTCCAGCTGAGCCCTGATCTCGCGGTGTGTGGCCGGCAGACGAAGCGATATGGTGGAGATAGGGGGGTACGGTGAGTTGAGGGACGAACCGGACCAAGCCCTCCCGCACCCAGTCCACCACGCCCATCGGTTCTTTCTCTTTGATTGCGTTGTCCAAGAAGACTATGCCGGCTTCTTCATCCTCCATCCTCTTCCTCCTCAACTCGATCTCATCGCGTGTCTCGATGTCGAACTCGCTCGTGCCCGCGCCGCCAGTTGTTTTCTCGCCGGTTCTGGCGACGAGGCGCACGGAGCGGTCGAGCACTACCCAGTCAGGAGGATCCATTGACATGGTGGGAGTGCGGGATAGGCCGGCAGATCTATGCGAGTTGCGACTTGCGAGAGGAATTGCAGGGTCGCGGACGAAAAGGGGAGGAACGGCGGCGAGGAAGGGAAGAGAATAAAAAGGGAAGGGGGAAAGCAACCTAGCGAAAACCGATCCGGACAACCTAGCCAACATTGATCCGATGGTTACTTGCGCCGTCGCGGCACGTATGGTTGGTTGATCCCTTCTCCCGTCAAGCACGAAACGTCGCCATGGTCCATGGCGAAACAAATGCCGCCGACAGTCAGACAATACAGAGATACCTCGGGTGATGTCTGAACGCAATTGATGACAACGATACTGAAACTGAAAAACTGACTTGCATTCATCGAGGCCCTGAATCAGCACAAATAGGATCAGCCGAACGAGGCCGATCGATGCAGCTGCACAATGCCGACTGTCAATTCGCCGAAGGCCGAAGTACTTACATCGTGATTTCAGCCCAATCCAGAACACGAAAAACGATCCAGCTCACCTGAGTCTATATAACCCTATGCTCTTCGCTTTCCCATCAAATCCTAAGAAGATTTACGGTCGCTGTCTTCGGATAACGAAAACACGAGGGCCAGGGAGAGCGGCACGACGGCGTAGGCGCCTAGCTTGAGCAGCTCCTCGGTGTCCTTGGAGATGGCGCCGATGCGAGACCAGTCGCCGCTGTTCCTGCGGAGCACCAGCAGCAGCAACCCACTGTAAGGTCCGAGCAGCAGGCAGGCAATGCCGGGATACATAGCGCGGCGCGACCGCGTGGAAGCTCACCCGGCGTCGACGAAGCCGAGGGCGAAGAGCGCGACGCCGGCCCGCAGCAGCACGGTCCTGGAGAAGAGCACGCCCCCTCCAGCCCGCCGGCCGTCCTCGTCCTCGTTCGCTGCCTTCTTCTTCGCGCTGCACGGCCCGAGCCGGCGCCCCCGCACCGCCCGCCGGGGCGCGAGCTGGCGCGGCAGCGGCGAAACGGGCGCGCAGGCAACGGTGCTGGCGCCGGCGTGCAGACGCAGCATGCCGGCCGTTCAGCTGGCGCCGGGCAGCGTACGTGCGCTGTTTGAGTTTGAGCGGCTGTGCCTGGCTTTTTTATCGCTCGTTGGTTCTCGACCACACGTGTGTTAGCAGCAAAGCCAGCAAAAGCCAAAAAGGCTTGCACTGTTGCACAAATGCACACACTTTTGTAGCTCCGCCAAAACCGCCGTGCAATTGCAATTGGCTGTCCAATGTGCTTCGACACTGCCGCTGACCATCCAAGACTTTCGAGTAAATTTGTGGAGTGGTAGAGTAGACAACGGCTGCGTTGATTTCTCCTCGCACAGCCAGTTCCACCTTATTAAGTCACATTTTCCAATTCGACCGGTTCGGAAATTTAACCAAGACCCGCGTCCGACATTTTGGAGAACATGCTGGTTTAGGTGGTCACCGGAGCAGACTAGACGTGTTTAGAGAATCAGAGAGACAGAGACAATGGTGAATATGGCATGGCACTAAAAGTTACTCTCCATTCTGAATTATAAGATATTTTGGATTGCTACTAAATAACACTTGGTTTCAATATAGTTGAAATGTATTGTCATGAACCTGTAACTGCTCAACTTAAAATCAAACACTATCAACTTGTGTTTCCAAGATGTTATTATAGATATAATATATATTTCAAAACAATAAGATTCGCCATTAATGTCACACGTGTGACTTTGCCATGAGAAGCACACTATTTTCTAGACCAAAAGCAATGAGCATCATGATAAGTATGGTTTAATAGCAATCGACTTTTGTACGTAACACTAATTCTTAAACACATGTGTGGAACAAATAAAGGCTTTGGTTTTTATATTGTCTTTGGAACACGTGCTATGAAAAATACATGAATTGAGATGCCATGTTTAACAAAACCTAAAGGAACTAAAAAAAAACAGAAAAAAAAAGGGATGAGGAGGCCTCGAAGTATTAGAGGGAAACAAAGTTTTTTTATGCTTCCAATTTTAATTTTCTACCAGACACACGAAGTACAACTCGGATGAGAACGAGCGACGTGCACGAGAAGTTTGTTTTCACGCCAGTAAGTTTTCCAGGAGGTCTAACCTCTTATTTTATTGTGAATTCAAGCCATAGGAATGCAATCCCATAGAATGTTTCCTATTCTTTCATTTTGAAAGAAATGTGTGTAGAGATAAAATCCGAAGGAAGTTGAACCATCTAAAAATCCTATGCCAACCCTCTGTTCCAAAGGACCAGTTAGATTTAGAAGGTGGTAGATTAATGGCATGTGCATTCTTCCATTGTTTATATAAAAAAAACTCGTGTGTTTCATTGTATTTGGTGTAAAGCACAATGTGTTTCTCAAGGATAAGTCACGTGTGTGTGACACTAATGGTTAACCTTTGTCGTTTTGTGGTGTGAAACCTATGATAACACTCTAGAAAACACATGATAAATAGCGGTGTTGCCACAAAATGAATTGTTACTAAACAACACCGCTATTTGTATGCATCACGATACACTGTTTTGTACACCTCATGGAAGTTTTGGGTTTTGACAAGCTTAAAACGCATTCGTCGTTAAAGCCACTGGCGGAGCTAAGGGGGGGGCTGGCAGGGGCCCCACCCACCCCCTAATGTTACAATAATTTTTTATACGACATATAGTTTAATAATCTATATTAGAAATATATAGTAAAATGCAATTGCCATGTGTTTTTTGGATGATTTCTCCACAATAAAATCACACAAATTCGCATCTTATCCTTACTTTTAATATAGAGCAAGCGTAAAAAATCTATGCTTCAGGCGACATTGTATCCATTTGTAGAAGCTTGAAATCTGTGTTTTCTATCAATAGATGTCAATCTAGTGGCTGCTAGTTGTTGTCTGAATATAAGTTATACATTTTAGGCGCCAAAATATAGCAAATCCCTCTTATCTATGGGTGGGCTCCTTATGAATAATTACTTGCTCCTCTGTCTACGGACATAATCATCTACCACAGGAAAAAAAGTGTATAGTTAAACCTTCAAATACTTGATAAACTAAAAGAAAGAGCCTTGCTTGATGCAAATATCCAAGCAAATAAGCTACACTCAGTTCTTATATGGTTGAAACTATTAGACCGGCCCCCTTGTGCATAATTTCTATCTCCACCACTGGTTAAATCTAAAACTGTCCAACTTAAAACTAAACACTATTTGTATGCACCACATTGCTATATAATACTAGTTCTTAAAACACGCACGAGACAAAATAAATACTTTGATTTAGATTTAGAAGGTGATAAATAGATGACATGTTAAAGCATGAAGACGTGGCTATGTAGCACTAGTTTTTTTTTAAACTAAAATTGAGAGAAACAACTTTTCTTTTTTTGGTTTTGATTTTGAGGCATGAGCATTTTTTGTTTTAACTTTCTGTCTACGTTTAACAAAGTGCTGCTTGGTTGATTCGTTTTTCAGCGCTGATCATGACTAGTTTATGTATATGCTAACGGATGTGTCACCGACCTGCAAGAACCGGTGACCGAAGCTGGTGATGATCCAGTTACTGAAGCTGCTGAACCAACTAAGAAGCTCACTGATGATCAAGTTGGCGAGGAACCTGATGAAGATGGTGACGTCGAAAACGGAAACGATCAGGGCGCCACTCCAGCTGTTGAAGCCAAGCGGGCTCGTAAGCCCAATCGCCGTGTCTTTGGGCCTGAATGGGTGTAAGCAGGCCGAGCGCTTTACTCTTTGATTCCAGCCCATGAAACGGGTCGGCAAGGTTGCCGTGTAAAAGGGGATGAACCCCGAAGAGAGAAGACAGGATTTGGCTATTGTTCTTCAGACCGAGCCGGTTGGCTGCGGCGGCGGGGCGACGGCGATTGCCGGCGTGCTCGATGAACTCTATCAATTCCTCAATATAGCTACATAATTCGTCGTAGATTTCTGTATTCGTTACATGATGACACAAGAGTCGATCTATTAGGTCTTCAGCGAGCCGAACATGTCCGATATCTAGGGTAGTTGACCTTGCTCGTGTCGGTAACTGATATATACTCATGAGTTCATCACTCATGCATTGCAATCCACACGCCAATTTCCAAAAAAAAATCCATTCCAAAACCCCTACACCCGCATCTCGCAAGTCCGTAGCGGCGCGTAGCACGGCGGATGCTCCCGCTCGAACCCAAAAAGGCCCCACTCGGACACGCCACATCGAAGTGTTTGAGACGCTTGCCCGGCGCATCCCCACCCCACGGCGGCACGGCCCAAACCAAACACCGACCCGAACCGCACGTCTCCTCCCCCTGCATCCCCCAACGCAACCCTCCTCCCCTCCCCCCTTGTCTTCCCCTCCTCTCCTCACGCCGACCACTCCCTTCCTCATCGCCGCCGCCGCCGCCGCCGCTTACTCGCCCCCCACAACCGCCTCGATCCATCGCTCGCGCTAGGTTTTCCGCCCGACCCCGTCCCGGGGCTCCACCGGCCTGGCTCGATTCGTGCCGAGGGCGGCTGCTCCGAGCTCGTAGCCACCGGTCGCCGCTGTAGCCCGCTGCTGCGGGGGTTGCTCTGCCGTCGGCTGCCGCTGGTGTCGGCGACTAGGGTTTTGGGTCCGCCGGGCGGGGGAGGGTGCATTGGTTGGCGCGCGCATGGGGATGGTGCCCAACGGGCTCCTGCCCAGCGCGTCCGCCGGGGTGGTGACGCGCCGGCTCGACCCCGAGCGCTGGGCCGTCGCGGAGGACCGCACGGCGGAGTTGATCGCGCGCATCCAGCCCAACGCCTACTCCGAGGGCCGGAGGCTGGCCGTGTACCACTACGTGCAGCGGCTCATCATGAACTGCCTCTCCTGCCAGGTAGGGTACATGCTCACCAAGTGCTCCGATTGCACACCACAGGTAGCAGTGGAGATTAGCATCTGTCTGAAGTAGAACGCTCTTAGATGGCGGCGAGGGCTGCTGTGTGGATGTGCTTAGATGAGACTGCTACTTTGGAACTGGCTAGTAGTGTAATAATCCATGTTTTACTTTCTGTTTGTTATTTGAATGTTTGTCTGAGCAACTGAAGCTTATTCTGGAGAGAGTGCTCATTGGAAATGGTGGCTTATGGTTCCAGAGGGCCTCTGGTCACTTAACACCAATGCTTCGGATCTGATACTTGTTTAGAAGCATGAAGCTTTCCTACAATGGGGATGACTGGGGAAAAGTGATCTGTGCATTGGGGAAGAGCATGAAGAGAGATCCTGGATAGTGTATACTTTAACTATATTCCCCTCTTCATTATACACATTCCTGTGACATGAGGTGTATGGAAATCCTGTTTATAGTTATAATTCAATAGCCATATGTGCTTGTATGAAAATCCTGGCTTGTCTGTTGAGATGAGCAGTTGCTGTGCAGCCTAGGAGGCAGGGCTTTCTTGAGGCTGAGACCCAGCTATAGCGGGCTAAAACAGCTAAACTGAATGTGATTACAAATAGACGGCGTACTGCTCAAAACAGCTAGTTGTCTATAGTGGCTCTTATAGCCGGCTATTTATTTGCTTGCTAGGTGCATCGGGATACCACTTTTACCTTAATTCATGCTTCTTTCATGATTGAAATAGACTTGATTGTTTGTCTTATGCATGTCAAGGGGGGATTTTTTCACTAGCATTTTGGACCTTCCTGCTCTTATTCACATCCAGTTATCCAGTTGACTATATGTGCTTCAAAGAGATTTTGTCTCTTCCTCTCTGCAGGTTTTTACCTTTGGGTCAGTCCCTCTCAAGACTTACTTACCTGATGGTGACATTGATGTCACTGCTTTTAGTAATAGTGAAGAGTTAAAGGAGATTTGGGCAAATATTGTCCGGGATGCATTGGAGCGTGAAGAGAAGAATGAGAATGCTGAATTTCATGTAAAAGAAGTTCAGTATATTCAGGCAGAGGTATTTTTCCCTGTGATATCTCTTTTAGTTGCTGTATAAGCATCAGAGGAGCTCAATAGGAGGTTACACCTCTGCTAAATGTGTACCTATAATAGTTTAAATTAGCATCATGGGCTCATGGCTGCATTTATGACTTATGATTCTGGCAAAGTTACTACCAGAAGTTGCCTATTGCATGATGTGGCATATGAATCTGTACAGAACAGAAAGTAACAAAATATCAAAGTTGAACTTCAGTTTAGTATGTGGCTCTGCTAATATACTATTAGATTAGATTTTAGGAGGGTTATGTTTTTGAAGACACTTCTTGCATACGACTTAGTTCTTAGTACAGAAAAATGCATCTGATATCCTTTTTTTTCTTGCTCCCTTCCCTTGCGTTCTTTCGGGGAATATACCATGTTTAAGGATTTGTGTAGTATATTATTTTTCTTTCATACATTTGTGTCATTATCACTTGTTTCATGTATCATGTACAGGTCAAGATTATAAAGTGTCTTGTGGAAAACATTGTTGTTGACATCTCATTTAATCAAGTTGGTGGACTATGCACACTATGTTTTCTTGAAGAGGTGTGTTCTCACTTTCCAAATCAAGCTTAATTGTGTATGCAGAGCACGTGCTCGACACTTTACCATTTATATCTTATAATTCTGTAAAAAAAAATATGTTGGCCTGGTTCTGTTCAAATATGAATGATTTTTTTTTTGCCAATATTTGCTTCTAATGATTCTGCATTTTAATAGATTGACAACTTGATCAGCCGAAACCATTTATTCAAGAGGAGTATCATATTGATAAAGGCATGGTGTTTCTATGAGAGTCGTATTCTCGGAGCTCACCATGGTCTTATATCTACTTACGCATTGGAGACACTTGTTCTGTACATATTTCATATATTCAACAACTCTTTCACCGGACCTCTTGAGGTGACTTTACATTCTCATCTTTTATACGTATCCTGACATGAAATCAGTGCTTATTTTCTATTCGTGCATGTGCAGGTGTTGTACCGCTTCTTAGAATTTTTCAGCAACTTTGATTGGGAGAAATTTTGTTTGAGCTTGTGGGGCCCTGTTCCTATTAGTTCACTTCCAGATATGACTGGTAATCCATATGTATAGCTTTGTTTTGATAGATCAATGCTTGATTGAGATATGGACGTTTTGATCATTCATGTTACATCATGCAGCGGAACCCCCACGGAGGGACAGTGGTGGATTATTGCTGAACAAGTCCTTCCTGGAAACTTGTAGTTCTGCATATGGAGTTGTGCCTCGCACCCAGGAGAACCAGGGTCAACCATTTGTTTCAAAACATTTTAATGTTATTGATCCTTTACGTACAAACAACAATCTTGGGAGAAGTGTTAGTAAAGGTAACTATGAAGTAGGGACATGCTTTAAGATTTATCTTACTGGTGAATTGAACCGAGTAATTGTTCTTTGGTAGTTTCGCTTCACTTATTTCCATACAATTGATGGTGTGTTGTGTTTGATTTAATGATTTTTACTGTGATTCTGTGGTATTTGTAATGCTGGACGACTATATCTTTTTACTGTGATTCTGTGACGATTATATGTTTTTACTGTGATTCGGTATTTGTAATGCTAGACGACTATATCATGCACTGTATATGTGGTAATTGATTGCTAGTTCGCCACCTCAATGTTTGGCTGTTCCAGTTTTTTTTGCTTCTTTTGTATGGAGAATTTTGTGGCAGTATTCTTTTGCTATCACAGTAGCTGTTTGGTTAACATAATTAAGAAAATATATTTTGAAATTTAATCAGTTTAACTCGTTACGGTGCGTTTTCTGTTAGCAGAAGTATTTGGTCAAAACTCAAAAGTCCACATAATTGTAACTCATTCTAGCTTGTGTACTGGTGAAATGTCATTGTTCTCCAGACATGCATATAAATTTTCTAGCAAATCAACCTAATACTGGCAATAAGAATTTCATTCTTTTCTTATGCCGTAACAGGTCATCTTTAGCTATAGTTTACTTTGTTGTCCGGTCTATTCTGGTCTATCTAGCTATACTAAGATGTCTGATACTTTAACAAAATAGCATCCTCGCCTCATTTCAAAGCCATATGTTCTCACCGGTCCTTTGTAATCATTATGTGAGTATATAATTTGAATGTTGCGATACAATCTTGTTAGTGCCAACTTGAAAAAATATTTTGGCCTAAATAATCTCTGCTGAGCCAGCAATTTTAAGCTTCATGCATCCCTCCTTGGTAGATTTCATTTAGAAATTTCTTGTCTAATTGGTAAGAGATCCAAACGGGCATTAAACAGCAACTATGCGCACTTACTTTATTTTAGGTATGTTCCAATTTATGCCAATACTGACAGCATTTTGTAAGAATGTGACCCGTGATAGATTCTCCTTGAGCAGTTTTGTGATGTCACACATACTCACTCTTACGTGTGTGGACTTTTTGAGTATGCTAATTAAGGGCAGCATACTTTGATTGTTTAATACTTGTATATGACAATTCTTCATTGTGCTCTTTACTCGGAAAAGAAGTATTGTCGTTACTGTGTCTTCTTATCCTTTTGTTGCTAAATATGTCCAGTCTCTTAAGAAAATGTATTCAGTGAAAAGTTTTGGTTTTTGCAGGAAATTTCTTTAGAATACGCAGTGCTTTTGCGTACGGTGCAAAAAGACTTGGAAAGCTACTTGATTGTCCAAAAGAAGATTTAATTGCTGAATTAAACCAGTTTTTCACGAATACATGGATAAGACATGGGAGTGGCAGTCGTCCTGATGTGCCTACCCCAAGTCTAATTGATGTGCGGCCTCTGAAGGTTGTTCCTTCTGTAGTGTCAAGCAGCCAGAGAAGTGTCACAACATTCAAGAAAAAGGTTGAAAATCCTAAAGTTCATGCTAATCAGGATAATCTTCGTCCAAATCAAGATAATCTCACTGAAGTTGGTCACATTTATACCGACCCTTCTCAGCCAATTCACAAAGTTGACATACATTATCGTAATCTGCCAAGAGCAGCCAATCCTTCAGTTTCTCATGTTCAGCACCAAAAGAATTATACACCACAAAGCAATGCTAAGGTCCCTGAACAGCTTGAAAGAAATAACTCAGCTGGATTGATGCAGAGTGAAAGGGATAAGAGAGTGCCAAATGGTTTCTTTGTCAATGACAGAAATGGCCAGAACAGGTCTAGATTTGCAAGGACCCGATCAAGTCCTGAACTCACAGACTCTTCCACCGAAGGATTTCGTGGTAGGCGGACTAATGCAGTTGGTATGGAAAAATCGTTGGGTGTTGATAGCAGCAGAAGAAACATCTTGGTTCCAGAAGTGTCTAGCAACCACAGCACTAAGTCTTCACAGGATGAATCAGTGTCCTCCTTGAACAGTTCATCTCACCCTAGTGCAATGGCAGCTTCTGACTCAAATAGTGTTTCAAGCAGCTATCGTGATGATAATGGTTTTGTGATGAATGAAGAACTCCCTTCTGTTTCTGAACCATCAGATATGCACCATGACGAACAAGTTTTGGTTAATTTAATGGAATCCGTGAAGTTGCATGGATTCAATGGACAGATTCAATTGCCGATGCAAATACCTTCTCATATGTCTGTAGCACATCCCCCTTTACTGGCTCCAACTGCTTTTTCACAAAAGCATTTGGCTGGGATTCCACCAGCTAACTTAATTGGGACACCGTGGTTTCACAATATGCAGTTCCTGCATGGATTTGTTCCACCTCCTATGGCCCATTACATACATGATCCAAATTTTGCACCAAACATTGAGGATGGTACTGAGACTGAAAAGCCTAATACATCAGATGTGAATCATGATGCTGGCAAAACATGGCAAGAGTATGATGTCGGGTTTTCTAGACAGTTTGATGCTGAAGCAAGAGATCCTCACATCTATGGTATTGATGGCAAAGAACATTCCTCTTTGCCTAATGGTGTACCAGGTGCTCCCTTGGAAAGGCAGATGAAATTTACAGTTGAGAATAATGGTGTAGATGATGAAACTTATACTGGCATGTTCCAAAATCATAGAAGTAGAGAAGCTGCTGTAGATTACTCTAAGAGAAGTGGTTATGTGAATGTTTCTTCTTCACATGCCAGTTCATCCAAAGGCAAAACTCTGGATTCGAGTTCATGGGATGAAATGACTATAAATACAAGACCACCAAGAGAAAAATGGGGAAAAAGATCTGCCTTTGCGGCACCTGCCACGACCCCACATGGTAAGATTGGGTGGCAGATGGGAAATACCAATGAGCATCTCCCAGCTGAAGTTAATGATGCCCCTAGAAATGGGACAGTGGTACCAATCATCACTGAAGCTTCTGAGATAGTATCAGGGTCTGATTCTTTTTCAACACAATCAAGAACTAGTCAAGTACCAAATGATTTTGATCCATCACAAATTGGCATGCCTAATCCAGTGTTTGCACCTTTTCTTATTGGATCACCACAGCATAGGCAAGCTGATAGCTCTGGGCTTACTTTTGTTCCAACAGGTCCACCAGTTCCTTTTGTTGTGCTCCCGTTCGTTCCAGGGAATAGTGATGGTTCTGGTTCCCAGTTTGAGAGAAGTGAAGGAATCGATCAGCTTCCTGCCAATACTGTAGGTCAATTTTTTGGTTCACTTAATGATGTTCACCAACAAGATTCCAGTGCTACCTCAACAGTATCATCTAGTACTATGACTGAGCCGTCTGGTGAACACAAGCCTGACATCTTGAATAGTGATTTTGCCAGCCATTGGCACAATTTACAGTATGGGCGACTCTGCCAGAATCCTCGTCCCATGGGTCCTTTTATATACCCTGTTCCGGTGCCACCAATGCATTTACAGGGCCATGCTCCATGGGATGGGCCTGGAAGACCAGCTGCACCAAATGTTAACTGGACACAAATGGTGGGTGGTCAACGAGTATTTCCTGTGATGCCTGTACAACCGGCTACAGAAAGAACTGGTGTTCTTCAGCCCTACGGTGAAGATGCACCCAGATACCGTGGAGGCACAGGAACCTACTTGCCAAATCCTGTAAGAACTTAATATTTCTTTAAGTATCTTGTATCATGCATAGAGAGCCTATTAGTAATAATATATCATGGAAAAAACTGAACAAGCTTGATCCTTTAATGTATTACAGCATTTCAATTTTACTACGTGGTTAGCTGAGAACATCAACGTTATCAATGCAAACTTTGCTTTCTAAACTTTTTACTCATTCCAGCTTGTTGCACAGCTGTTATGGGCTTGAGATTGTTGGTCATCCATGCCCTGTTGTTCTTTAATAATCTAGTTCAAAAAGGTTACACCATCAGAAATAAATTTGTCGTACATCTTATCATAGAGAGCGAGAGGACTGTAAGGTCCATATCTAGAAGCTGGGAAATAATTGATTCATTGAAAATGTCATTAGATGGGTCTTGATCATCCTATCCATTTCAAATTTGTTTCCACCCTTCTCTATTTTCTTTTCCTTTTTAGTGAATTTTAGGATTTGTCCCATCAATCCAAACCTGCAAATGGCCCTTTAGATGATTCAATTGCTTCACTCATTCATAGTTCTATTAGATTCTGTCAGTTCGGTAAAATTCAAAGTTTTAACTTGCTAATCTTGTAATCATGAACTAGTAGTTTTGGTGTTTCTGAGCACTAAAGAAAGGATGCACCCTGGATGAACTTGACTAGAATTACTCTGAGGTCCACCAAACGCCCTTTTTTTCCCCAACTAAGCCTTCTTGCTTTAGGCCTTGTTTGGATGCCCATGTATCCACCTCAGTCCTCAAATGGTCTTTAATCAACTTGAAAGCCATGTGCTACCCGCCAAACAATAGCATAGTAACTTTACGGCATTTAGGTCAGAGCTTCTTTAAGGCTAACCTAGGCCTTGCAAAACAGCTCACTAATAAGCTTCAAAATGTTCATGTTAACATTGTCCAATTCATGTACCATCCCCCTACCCTTGGTGGCAAGCTACACAACTGTACACTGATCATGGTTAAGGTGCACATACTAGAATAGTACAAAGGTTGAAAATGTTTAATCACCAATAAATGAATCACAGCCTAATTGTGTTATGCCTAGTTATTGGACTCTTGAGTTGCCACATTAAGAAAACTCAGTGCATTTTGTGACTGAATTAAAATATATTACTGGATTATGTGTGATGTAGGCTTTCTTATCGTAGTTCTACATTGTGTTCTTCTTGGGTCATGGCACTTTGATTTCCATGTTTTGCAAGAGATAGATTTATTAAGCAATGATTTATGAAATTGAGTCTGGACTATGGAATACTAAGCTGTCAATTCTATGGCTTCTGTTCAGAAGGTTCCTTTTAGGGACCACCGTCCCTCAAATTCAAGAAACTACAGAGGAGGTTATAATGGTGATAGGGGTGACTATAGTGACAAGGAGGGAAGCTGGATAAACTCAAAACAACGAAATCCGAACCGCGGCTATGGACGTAGCCAGTCAGAGAGGTCTGGCATGAGGTCTGATAGACAGTTCACTGATGAGAACCAGCCAGATAGACAACGGCGAACTTATAGAAATGACTCGTACCGGCATGAGGCAAGCTCTCAGTATCTTGTGCAGGGCCAACCTTTTGGATCCACAGGTTCTATGCGCAAACCAGGAAACACTGCGCATGGGGTTTATACACCACCATCTACGTCTTCAAATGGTGCCAGTGCTTTATCTGGCCCTCCAGGACCACCATTTTTTATGGTGTACTCTTATGACCAAGGCTCAAATCATGGTTCTTCCTCATCTGAACCAATTGAATTTGGATCTCTTGGGCCACTTCCTGCAGTAGATGGTGATGACATACCAAGGTCGACACGCCAAGTAATGCCTAATGGGTTTTATGGGCAAAGGCGTGCTCCATATAGGGGTGGTTCCTCTCATTCTTCTCCTGATCAACCATCCTCGCCACAGCCTCGTCGGTAATACTTGTTATTATATTCTTTGTTTATCACTGTTTTATTTCAATGTTTTAGTATGAGCAGTCTGAAAAATTCACATCATGAATATCAAACAAAACTTATGTTATCTGTAAAAAAACAACTCATCATGCTTTTATCTATATTAGCTAAGGTTGACAGACAATGATGGATAGCTGAAAATTCAAATTTGTTAAATTCTCACGTGTTGAAGAATCTGGCAGATGAACATGCAGGGGTGTGCAAATTAGAGGGCAAACAGGGATTGAAGACATAGGCTGCTTCATATTTCATGTTGATAAAAAAATGTTGAAGTAGTAAAGTCAAGCCCAGAACAAAAGTCCCAAATCATTTTATTTTTATTCTCAGTTGGCCTTTCAGAGTTTAATGAGAATAGTCATTCTCTCATGGTTCCTTTGTCACATTGGTGATAATGGCCAGTAACCTCATTTGCATACATTATGGATGTGTGCTCATTTTTGGTTGCCCGTGGCGTGGCCTATATGAAGTCCGAAGTATACAGAAAACAAAGTGTGTTCAATTGACACTCATAGCTGTTAGCCCAGAACACTCATAGTAGTTTCGAAGGTATAATTAGCACATAATCACATCAGACTAGTACAACGTCAGGGATTGTGGTTGCCATCATTTATGCAGCTTGCTTCTATGAGTTGATTTAGCTATGGATAGGAGCGCTTGGAGACTAGTTATCAACGTGCCTGAACCATGACTTTTGGGTTGCCCTGTAACGTGTATCTTCTGGGTTTCATCTCTAGCCTACCCCAACTTGCTTGGGATAAAAAGGCTATGTTGTTGTTGTTGTTGTTGTTGTTGTTGCTTCTATGAGTTGATTTATGTATTTACCTGCAAGTATTTAGCAACATTTGTTGTGCTGAAATTTGTGTTTCTATTTGCTTTGAAGGTAGTTGGTTCTTCATATGATGGCTTGATCACTTGGTTTCTGGCATTGAAACTTTGCGATAGCAATATTTCGGTCCACCCCTCGTGATCATATCCTGCATGGGTGCAGATGGTTGGGCCATCAGCAGCCACAAAAAAAAAACAAGTATATGCCCTAGATGGCTTCTTGGTGCTTTGTGATCTCTCTCAGAAGCACTGAAATGTGAATACCATCAAAAGAGGCATCAATTACCGCAGGTTATTTTACCAGTCACAATGGTGCTTCCTTGAATCAAAACAACTATCTTCGGGAAACATCATGGAGCCGTCAAACCCAGCATATCTTCACACAAATCCGAATTCAAACTGAAGATTATGAGCAAGGATGAACTGTGTTCCGCCCATCTCATTATATGAATTGTCAAGAGTAATAACAATATTAGTTTAGATGGAGCTGGAACAAGCATTGCTGCATCGGAAACATTCTGGAATGCTTTGGGTTTTAATGTGTCTGGGCGTGTGTAAGTGAAAGCTAATAATGAATCCTCGTACCATTTTTAGGTAGGATTAAGCTCATGTAACACACAGCAAACTGTTCACTTAGATGCACTTATGAGTTAAAGTGAATCGTGTGAAACAAATTCTCGTGCTGAAGCGGAGGGATGACTCCAGAATCAGAAATTCAGAATACTGTCCACGAGTAAAAGGTTATCCATGTCGATCTTCCTCGGGATCTTTGCATGTGTGTGCTGTGTTGGGATCTCCGCATGTTTCTCTGCCTGGGCATTGTGATGCATGGATTGTTTTCAGGGTTGTTTCATAACCATGGTTTCATGGTCATTCTCAGAACTGAGTCCGCCATCAATCCAGAGAGCGACAGTTTTATAGGTTACAGCAGTACACTTCCGATTCTTAAAGACCGAGGGGAATTTGGGGATCTTGAGAATTATTGTTCTGAGTCCGCCATCAATCCAGAGAGCGACAGTTTTATAGGTTACAGCAGTACACTTCCGATTCTTAAAGACCGAGGGGAATTTGGGGATCTTGAGAATTAGTGTAGGTGGTAAATTACTGGTGCTAAATGAATTTTACAATGGGTACATATGAATTGCAGCTGCAGATTCTGAGCACGCATGATGTCGGTGATCATTCTCGTACTCCTAGTCGCCTATGGGCTGGTCTAGATTGTTTGCGTATTTCCCTTGGTAATCAGGGTATGACGAGTAAAATGGCCATTCGCTGGTATGCTACAGCGGCGAAGTGTCCCCCTCCGTCTGCTAAACTGAATCTGAATCATGTGCTCAGCTCGCTATTCTGCTCCAGTTCTCTTCTTGAGCTCCGAAATGAAGTCCTCCCTCTCCTGGTCTGTCATGCCCTCCGTGGAGCAGTCCCCGACGCCCCACTCGGCGCCCCGCAGGCAGTACTTGTCCTGGATCATCCTCTCGTTCCTGCAAAAATCATGTAGCGTCAGCGTTGAACATGTATCACCAGAGAGATTCTTAAGGAGTGAAATACGTATGTGTTTACTTCTCTTTGTTCTGCTTGGACTTCTCGAGCAGCTCTTGCAGCACCTTGGACTTCTTGAACCTGTTATCGAACTCGGTGTACTTCTTCTGGTTCTCCGCTTGCGAGCGCAACAGGAAGACACAGGGTTTCCATCAGTCAAGAAGGCGAGAATGGTGAAGCTTGCAGCAAGAACAAGCCTTTGGCCTTCACAAGGACTCAACAGATGACAGGTGACTGAAGCAAGCAACTAACCATTCCATTTCTCCAGGAACTCGAGCCGGGGGAGGTCGGGGCCGGGAGTCGACTCCAGTCCCGAGAAACCGGACAGGATGCCGGCGTTCACTGCAACAAAATGTTCCGGGCATTAGTTTGGAAATACCGGCGTCACCTAGCAGGTGCGCCGTGGCGGTGAGCAAGAAGCCGTACCTGGACTGGACCAGAGGACAAGCGAGAGCGAGACAGCAGCCGGGACAGCCAGCGATACCCGGCCTGTCATCGCTGGCGGCGGCGGGGCGGCGCTGCATCGCCCCTTCGGCGGTGCTGCGGCGGCCGGGGGCGCGGCGGGGAGGCCGCGGAGGCCGAGCATGGCTAGCTACTTCGCTTGCTCTGGTAGCCTGACTGTTTGCGAGTGCGAAGGCCCAGCCAGCAATGCGATGGAGGATGGATGGATGGGATGAAGCCATGGAAGGTGTAGCACTAGTGGATTGGTGGGGGCAAAGTCGCCGTTGGGGAAGGATGGGTGCCGACTTGTTCTCTTGTGAACCACTAACTAAAAGCTAAAACACGATCAGGTGATTACACTCCTTGATCTTTTTTTGCGTGCACCTGTCTTGGTAGTTTGTCTTGGTAGAACAAGGTGTATTTTTAGAGTTGGACCTTGAGAATTATGTACGACTGTATGAGTAAAGTAGAACGACATTCGTTGGTTCCTGGTAGTAGGGACCTCGGTTTTTTTTACCGACCGAATCCTACCGACCGGCCGCCTCCGGACGCGGTAAACCGGGCGGTTTGTACGGAAACCGCCCGGTTACCGCTCGGTTGCAAATTCGAATTCAAACCTCGCTGTTGTTCGGTTCGGCTCCGGTTTACCGCCCGGTTTGTCCGGTTTACCGCCAGGTTTGTCCGGTTTATCGGTTTGGCGGTTTGAGCGGTTTTTTCAAAATTCAAATTTATTTTTAAAAAAAATGCTAAAAAATTCCTAAAAATACTTCATGATTTGTAGAATCCAATGATGTCAAAATTACTCAAATTTGAGTGTGTTTAGTATGTTTTTCGATCTTAATGATTTAATGGGCCTTAACGGGCCTTGTGTATTTTTTCTTTTTCTTTTTTTTTAAACTTCTAAACGTCTAAATAAATACTAAACGAACTCAAATTGAAATAATTTTGACACCATTGTGTTCTATAAATCATGAACTATTTTTAGGAATTTTTCGGCATTTTTTTTCAAATTTTAATTTTGAATTTGGGACTTACCGAACGGACCGGGACCGGAACCGGTCCGGCCCGGTAAGTCCGTAGAACCGCGGTTACCGGCCGGTAACCGAGCGGTAAAAAAAACCCAGGTAGGGACTCAAGGGGCCAGGGCTAGGAGTGCTCCCTCCGTAAAATAAAAGGAACTCTAGGTTTTAGAAAAATCATTTTTTTTAAAAAAAATTGATTTGATCATATTCTTTTAGAAAATATCAATATTTGCGTCCCTAATTAGATTTTTTATAAAATGTACTGAATATTTAATATAATTGTATTTATTTTGTCTCATTAATTTTATTTTTATAGAGTTGGTTAAACTTCAAATTACTTAATTTATTGGAAAATGGGAATTGCATTTTCCCCCCAACAAGTCAGAATTCCACACGTCTCCGGTCTCTCGGCTTCGGAGCCCATTCATCGCAGCCGTCGCCCGTCGCGCTGGCCGTGTTTCCTGACGCGGCTTCCCATCCCACGCTTCGCCTAGACGGAAGCTCCGCGTGGAAGTGGAAGCAGCTAGCAGTAGTGCCCTTCCACGACGGCCGCCGACGGGCGGGCGGGGCAAGAAGAACATATACCCGCCCCGACACGGCATCGCACGCACGCACCACCCAGAGCAAGCAAAAACCCCTTGTTCGCTTGTCTTTCTCTAGACAGATCCACACCCCCCAACCAACCCGAAATGGCCTCCTACGACGGCGACGAGGACTCCGGCCGCCGCCGCCCATCCCAATCCCAGCACCACTCATCCGGCGGGGGCAGCGGCGACCTCGCCTCGAGCGCGAAGCTCGTGGCGGAGGCGGCCAGGCTGGCGCTCCAGGACCACAGCCTGGAGAAGGTGGACAAGGGCCGCGTCGCCGGGGCCGCGGCCGACCTGCTCCACGCCGCCTCCCAGTACGGCAAGCTCGAGGGCAAGCCCGTCGGCGGCTACCTCGACAAGGCCGAGGAGTACCTCCACCAGTACGGCCGCAAGGAGGGGGGCGGCGGCGGCAAGCACCAGGGGGAGGAGGGGGAAGGGAAGTACGGTAAGAAGCCCGGCGGTGGTGGCCATGGTGGGGGAAGGTATGAGGAGGAAGAGGAGGAGGGGTACAAGAAGAAGCCTAGTGGCGGGAGGTATGAGGAGGATGAGTACAAGAAGAAGCCTGGTGGCGGTAGTGGCTATGGAGGTGGAAGGTATGAGGAAGAAGATGGCTACAAGAAGAAGCCAGGCAGTGGTAGTGGTGGCTATGGAGGAGGAAAGTACGAGGATGAAGATGACTACAGGAAGAAGCCAACCAGTGGTGGCTATGGTGGGGGAAGGTACGAGGATGAAGACGATTACAAGAAGAAGCCCACGAGTGGTGGCTATGGTGGGGGGCGGTATGAGCAAGAAGATGATTACAAGAAGAAGCCTACGAGTGGAGGCTATGGTGGTGGGAGGTATGAGCAGGAAGATGAATACAAGAGGCCTCCGAGTGGTGGTGGCGGTAGCTATGGTGGAGGCAGGTATGAAGAAGATGATGAGTATAGGAAGAAGCCAAGTGGCGGTGGCTATGGCGGAGGAAGGTATGAGGACGAAGATGATTATAGGAAGAAACCTAGTGCTGGTGGATATGGAGGTGGAGGAAGATATGAAGATGAGTACAGCAAGAAGCCAGCAGGCGGTCAGGGCGGAGGGAGGTATGAGGAAGATGATGAGTATAAGAAGCCCAGTGGTGGTGGATATGGTTATGGAGCTTCGAGTGGTGAAGTCCATGGAGGAAGGTATGAAGAAGAGGACTACAAGAAGAAGCCTAGTGGGCACTCAGGGGGACGCTATGAGGAAGAGGAGGGGTACAAGAAGACTAGTGGCCATAGTGGAGGGAAGTATGGCAAGGAGGAAGATGAGAAGAAGAAGAAAAAACATGGCGAGGATGAGTCAGAGGGTGGCGGTATTGGAGATTACCTGAAGTTGGCACAGGGTTTCATGAAGAAACAGGATGGGGAAGGGGAGAGTGGGGGCGGCATGGGAGACTACTTAAAGCTTGCAGAAGGTTTCTTGAAGAAGCGCTGATTAATCTTCCATCTCATGTTTCAGGAAGGACTTGCTGTGTTTGGTTAGTCCCTTCCTGTGTGTCTCCAAGTAGTGAAAGTTTCAAGTGCATTGCTCATGTCGTCTGTGTGGTGTGACTTGTGACATGAATGCTTAATGTACTGCATACGCTTCTGGGATAATAAAAGCTTGTATGTTAGTTATATATTCTATGTTATTGTGGTTACGGTGAGTGAATCTCTTGAATACGTTTTCATTCATTATCTACTGTTGTTATGGTCCTATTGTTTGAAGTTTCTGTGGAGATGTGTTGGTTCTTGATCTTGTCATGCTGGGTACTAGTGCATGGATGTGCATCTTTTCCTGAACTTGATTTTAGCTTTGCTAAACCTGAGACAAACTAATCAGCCATGTTTATTTCAACTTTGTTGGTGGTGGTTCTAGACATATCCTTTCAAAATAGCCTCTGAATGGATAGTTTGAACTTTTTATGGTACTTGGTAGTACTAACCATCGAGCCAGGCATCTTGCTTAAACTAACTTCTCCTTTGTTGGGCCATTTCTTATCTCTAGAAGTGGTCTATGGCTCTTTTTACTTGGCCCTTGTACAGTGCCTGCAGGTTTATGTCACATGATAATAATTTTTCATATCTGTGTACTGTTGATTGGTGAAGAATTTGACACAAGTAATTTACAGACTTGTATCTAAATCGAAGTAATGTCTTCGAAGTAGTTCAGAATTATTAGTATTTCGCCTTTCCTGATTCCATTGCAAACTGAAAAGGCACAAGTGCACAGCTCAATGGAATATTTCTGCAAGGGCACCTTTTTCAGCTGCTTGTTTGTTCAATCAAGCAGTTTATTTTGCTTCTATTTGTATGACTTCTCAGGCTCCCAATACCTTGATTCCAATGCGTTCATTTATTTTTCTTCAATAAAAACTCTAGGACTCTTCAAGTGATTGAACAACTATGACTGCGGGCATTATGTATCCTTTCAACCACGGCTTTTGATCTCCACTCAGTCATTCAGACTCGCCCATCTGTCTGAACCATTCAGACTCTCCTTTTTTCTGAGTTATGAACCTTTCTTGAATGGTTGTCGGGTGCACTGCCCCAATCAGTCTCATGATCAAAGGTTTCTCTCATTACCTATGATGACAAGATTCATGGGATTGAAAGTTGAAACAGCCAAACAGCCAAGATATTACTTCTAGCATATACAGATGTGCATCAGCCAATCAAGTCTCTGACAATGATGATTGGCATGATTTTTTTTTGCGATTTTTTTTGGTAATTGATCTGAAAAGCAGTCGCACTTCGATGTTAAAGCTGGGACAGCCGTTCTTGAAGCAAGATAAACATGCTGGCAGAAGGGAACAATATGAAATCCATGGACCTTAGCCCAAGGACTGGTGAAAAAACACTCGGATTATTTCCTCAATCGACGGCCCCGTACCGACATTTGATTATTGTATGTCTGCAAATACTGTATTTATATTAACTCGTCTAAAGTGGTTGCTTGGTTTAGTTGGTTATGTATCTTCTTTGGTTACTAAAATTGATGTGGCGGATAGAATTGAGTACTGAGTTTTTTTTTCCTTGAACACGCAGAAGAACTGCCTATCATTATATTTAGAAGAAGAAGAAGAAAAAGGGGCAAGAACCCATATTCAGTACTGAGTATTACAATGTAACTTCAAGAATACATTCTTCTCCTCTAATATATAAGTGCTATAGAAGATGAACTTCTGATGTATTCTGTTTGTTTGAAGATGATCTTCGCATGAATTCTGTTTACTAGAAGGTGGTGTGCAGAAGTATAATGTATAATATGATTGATAATCCATATATTTTTCATTGGCTTTCAGTACTGAATCTCATCATCCAGAAGTTTATGCTTCATTCAGAGTTACTTTGATTCTCTTCAAATTGGCCGTGGTTCGTTAATATTTGTGTGTTGTGATGCAAGTGCTTTTTTGTTAGATCGATCCATTACTCACGCAGTTGAACTAGTACATGCATGCATGTAGAATGAGATGAATTGGTAATTTTTTTGCTTAGTGGTAAAGTCATTGCTCTTGGCTATATATGTATCTTGTCCGGTTCTCTTAGACAGCAAGGGTCTGTGTTTGGTTGGGCTCCAGGCAACCATCAACCTGTGCAGGTCAACAACCAAATCCAAGGTATGCAAATTTCAAATGCAGGACCTTCACAACTGGAGAACAGGTACCTTGTCTACATGCCGATGCTGATTCAAGGAGTCAGATGCTACTCTGATGCTTCATTAACTCCAGATAACTCCCACAAAATGCCTAGCAGGGCTTGGGATTTTCTTTGTCAATCCACAGGTTCAACCGGCACAGACTATCTTCGTCAAAGCTCAAGTCTATGGACTCCATTCTGTCCTCATGGCAGAGGCTGCTGCGCTTGCGCTCGCTGCTCTCATCAATGACCACCTCAAGTTTGACAACACTACATTCCTTTCAGACTCTCAGATTCTTGTGCACTTCCGTAATGCAACGGACCACAATCACCCTCCGGATTGAAGGATGAAGCCTTTCACCCAATTATTCAAAAGTATGGCTGATAGATGTCATGGCAGGATTCTACAAATCAATAGAACTATGAACTCTACAGCAGATGAACTAGCAAGACAGGCTTTCTTAGCTCCGGAGCACTCTGCTTCTGTATTCCAACCTGTATGCTCCTATGCTTCTCATACTGATCAGTGTACTCTGAGGCACTTTCTGATGCACACCTTCAGTCTGCTAGACTGATTGTAGCGTTTTGCTGCTGAAATAAATGTGTTTGTTGAAAAAAAAAAAAGAAACTTGCCCGGCAGGAGCTGCAACCCAGATCATTTTGACCACCTGGGGCTATGATCGTTGCCTAAAGGCACCATTTTGGCCTACATTGTTCTTTACAAACAATAACATATAGCATATAGTGTAAAAATGCGCAAATCCAAGTTACAATGTCGACATAACCCTATGTTAGATTTTGAAAGAAGTCTATTCTTAGCCATCCAACTATTTAATTACGCAAATTTGTTTTTAGCCATTCAACTCTAAAGTCAGAAATCTTTGACTACTGAACTATTAGTTTCAAAGATGGGTTTTGTATTTCTAAAAATAATAGCGGGTATATTTTCTATAATGAAAAACACAATTAGTTATTTTTGTTCAGAAAATATGAAATCAATACAATTTTTCTAAAAAAATAACATACAATTACTTGTGGTCATACTCCTTATTTAATTAAATCATCAATTTGTGCTACTCTAAACCTAGAGTTCGACCATCAAAACCACACTCTAAATAGAGAACTAAATATTTTGGAGTAAAATTAAACCAATTAGTTTTCGAGGACTAGCAATGCCATACTAGATACGACGCCTAATATGGTGCACCATGACACCGTCGATATTAGCGCTGTGTTCCAAATGTTCTCTGATGGAATTTTCTGATTTATATATACAAACAATTACGAATTTAAGAAATAAATATTTTTTATTTTTCTAATTTAGAGAATTTATGCAGTATTGATAATTCCATGGTCCACTATTTTCAGTTTTATAGTTGCATGGCCAAAAACAAACTGGGCAACAACTGGTTAGCCAAAAGTTAAGCCCAATGCATATATTACCTAGAATAGAATTGCCTGTTGGAACAGACTATGCAACTCAGCCACCAACCAACCACATGTAATGTGGTATAACACAGGAAGACATGAACCCTAGGAGCAACTAATGCAGAACCAGAACACAAGCTAAATGTTCACATTACTGAAACATCACACATGGGAAGGACTCGTCAGATAACATGCACGGGTTGTCTTCTGCCAGGCAGAAACAGATCCATATGCTTCCAATATACAAATCTACCAAATCACAGGTCACAGCACATCAATCGTCGATCACATGAGACCCAAAAAATGCTATGAATGAATAATACTACGGAATACGGATGAGGCAAACGAATCGAGCTCAGAACTCCTCAACAGAGACGGCTTCACGAGGGACCTCGTAAGCATCCTTCTGCCTCAGCTTCTTCACACCGGCGATGAAGCATATCTTGTCAGACTTGTAGCTCTCGATGCTCACGCTTGCCACCTTCACCCACACTACCACCTTGGTCTTCATGCCTTCAACCCCAGAAAGCTTGCCTCGGGACAGAGTCGCCTTGACACGAGGAGCATACCGTATCGTGGAGGAATCCTTGAAGCTCACCTCGCAGGGCTTGGACAGGTGCACCACCAGCTTCGAGGTTGATTCATCGTACTCATAGCAGATGATGTTACGAGGGAAGAGACCTGGAGGGAGGTTGTGCTCACGCAGTAGATCAGAGAGAGACTTCTTGTGTCCTGGATAGAAGAAACTGATGTCGGTGCATATTCTCTTTTTGAAATATCAATTATACAGCTGTGCAAAGGTGCTACAGTATTAGGTTAATGAAGAGATAAACAAACATAATTCAGAATCAGAAAGTGTTGAGCCTTGAGGGAAAGTCTAACTTGATGGAGCAACTTTGACTTAGAAATTTATGACGCTACAAAGACTAAAAGATTTCTTCAATATTTCAATTATTCATCATATAGACCAGCCCAACTTGTATCCGGACTAAAATGCTTTATTGTGTTCAATCGTTCGTCACAGAAATTGCAATCAGACAAATAAGATAACTGTGATCCACCAACAGATCAGAAGGAAGACATCAAACAGTAATTGGACATAGTATCTGTTAGTTGATCTCCTCCTGACTCGGTCCAACGACCGAGTCAGGGCCTTTGATCGCCCCTGATCGGGGGAGCCCAGTCAAACACTGGCTGGTGGGCCCCTGTCGCACAGTGCCTATAAGAGGAGGTGGGGGCCACCGGCTCGAGTTACGAGGTTCACCGCAGCCGCCACTCCCCCACCGTCCTAACCCTAGTCCGATCGTGAGGGTGCACCGCCGCCGACGGGAAGCGCCATCAGCATCCTCACCGTCACCCGCTAAAGCACCGATGGCCGCGCCGCCGCCGGACGCCACCGCTCTTCCCCGACGGTATGTCTATCTCCCACTCTCTTTTCTCTCTGTTCCCACTAATCCGTGCACCAAGATGGTGCACAGGGAAGTTCTACCCCATGAACAAAGAAAGTCGATCCACTGCTAGTCGATCCTAACAGCTTAACAGTCCTAACAATGGTATCGGAGCAGCCTGGTTAGACAGTGGATCTAGATCGGGAAGTAAGAAAAAAATGCAACCGATTTCGGATCGGCAAAGCAAACCCTAACCCTAACCCTAATCGGGTCTCTGGACTGGGAAAAGAGAAGAAAGAAGACGGGAGGTCCTACCTGGGCTTACCTGTGCTCACCGCCGACCGACCGCCGCCGCTCGCCGGCGCGCGGTACAGATGGCCGACGTGCGTGTGCCCCTGTGAGCGCGCGAGCGCCCGCCGCGCGGCCTCAGCCTCGGGCGCACGACCGGGCACCGCCGCACGTCCGCTCGACGGCGGCGCGCTCTGCCTCGGGCGAGCGCGCGCGCCGGCGAGGGGTCCTGCGACGGCGCCACCCCGTCTTCCTCCACCAGGCCGCCATGGGCTGTGCGGCGCTGTGCAGACAGAGAGGGAGTGGAGAAGGAAAGGAAAAGAAGGGCGCCAACCGGATCTAACCGGCGGCGTTGGCTCTCGCCGGCGTCGAAGGCCGGACGGCCACCATGGCCGCCGCCGTTGCTCTGCTGGAGCTGCGGCGCATGAGAGAAGGAAGGGAAAGAGAGAAATGCCCTAGGGTTTGGGGAGGCTGCCGGCCTGGGGTTTTGATCCCCCGAGATCGAAGGGCGTCCGTCCGATCGGGATGGACGGTCAAGATTGATTGGGCCGGCTTTGAGCCCAGGCGGACGCGCGAGGGAGGCCAGATTCGCGGCCCAGGCCCACGTTAGGGCCTGGCGCCCGATCGGCTCTCCCCGCCAGCGACCAAGGCCGAGCTGGGCCGGGCCATTTTCTGCTATTGGGCCGAGACAGCGCAAAAGATAAAAAAAAAAAAAAAAAAAAAAGAGCGCTGGCGCTAGCGGGCCGCGCTGGGCCGTCAGCGGGCTGCGCGGGCCACTGGGCCGCCGGTGGCAGCAGCGTGCACCAGCGTGGCGTGGGCCGTGAGGTGGGCCTTCGGGCTTTCCAGAAACCATATATTGCATATTTGAATGCATTTTGAATTGAAAGTTGATACATTTTCTGCACAAATTTATCCAACGATAATTTGTTCAGACAACAGTAAAGTTATTTTTCAAAAGTTTCTGGAAATTGAAATATTAAAGTTAAAGTTTCCGCTGCGTATTTAAAGTTATTATCGTTTTCATTATTAAATTCGAACCAACGGGAGAGTTTAATATTTGAAAATGGATAATTTTACGATTATTATAATGTTGTTATTATTCGACCAACGTTGATTAATAGCAATATTATGATGTTATTGATGATTTTATCGATGCAATGCTCCCGCCGCTAGAGTGCTCGCGATGGGGAGATGGGTCACTTGCCACGCGCGAAAAGGCTAGCTTGCTGACAAAAGTGGGCCTCCGGGTCAAATTCTAAAGAAGAACAATTGAAAATATTGTCACGTTTTCCGCTACAAAGTTAAAGTTTATTGTCTTCTTATTAAATTCGAACCAACGGGAGAATTTAATTTGAAGAGCAGTTATAGTCGATGATAATATGTTTATCCTCTAATTAAAGTTGGAACCAACGGGAAAATTTTAGTTGGAGGAACATATGGTTTATTGATAAAGTTAAATTATAATATTGTTATTTTCTGATGATAGCAATATTATAAGTTTATTTATAAGTTTAAAGTTTATTTCTCTGATATATTTTGCATCAAAGTGACCAATTTTTCAGAGAACATATAGAGATAAAGAATTGTATTTTACATGTTTCCGCTGCAATATTGATGATTATATTCTAATTAAATTCGAACCAATGGGAGAATTTAATTTTGAAGAATGTCATAAGGTTATTGAGTTTTCATATGTTAATCCCATTTCTGCCCAACGGTGATGTGGAATTAATATAGAAGGATGATGTTTTATTCTATTTCTACCCATCGGTGATTTAGAATATAAAAGAAAGATTAAAAGTTTAATGGGTATGTTTTAACCGAGACCAATGTAGGGTTATTTTCATGCTCATTATTGATTATTATTGTTGAATACTTTTCAGACAAAGGATCTTCATGCTTTCATTCTTGAAGGCAGAAAGAAATAAGTTGAGTACTTATGACTCAGATGATGAAAGGCCTAAGGGCAAGTTTTGTAAGAAAGAAAGCCAATTGTTTAAGGGATAATGTTCTCTTCAAAGAATAGCTTGAAAAGAAAAGTTTTCAGGGATATGACATAAGAAAAGAAGAGTTTAGTTTAATAAGTGTTTTTATGTTTTATTTTAACAAATGTATTTTATGTGCTCCTTTTATAAAGAATAAATTAATCTTTAGTTCCAAGCACCCTCGATAAGAGTTGTAATAAGTCATATACATGTCTAATTTGACCAACGTCGGATTAACCATGTGTGTGATATGTGGTACAAAGTATTCGGAATATTTTTTGATTCGATGATTGAATATGCCCCGAGAGCCATTATGGCACTTATATCCCTTAAAGGGAATTATCTCGCATAGCGAGAAAAGGTTGACAAAGCAACCCCATGACCGGGTAAAGTTAACATAGTGCAAATGTTGATCAAAATCGCATAGCGGTGAAGTTTGGCATAGTACTCATCCGCACGGCAGGAGAAAGTTACGATGACTCGTGTGCTTTAGTGTTGACCGTGCACTTCCATTGTGTCATAGTCATTAAGCACTCAATGAGTTTAAGGAGAACGTAAAGTTACTGAGATGAACCTAAAGAAAAGAATGACACGCAAGTGTAACTTGCAAAAGTATTAAAGGAATCGTTGAGTTCATGAAGTGGAATGAGAAAATGTACTCCAAAAGATTTTTAGAAATAACTTTGTTTTGCATGACTCGATCATGTGATGAAGTAAAGTGATAAATGTTTCCTCATTCCTAAAAGTTATGAATGTTTTCGAAAGTATGGCAACAAACTTTATGCCATATTTCGAGGGGGAGAAATCTGATATAAATCAGGAAAGGTAATTGATAAAGACGATTGAAAGATATTCCCCATTGTATAGTTTGAATTTAGAGCAAATGTGATCTATAAAATATGAATATGATCGTTGAGGGAGTACATCGGTCATAATAATGATACCCCAAAAGTAAAGGAATAGCTAAATTGCTGGATCTTTTATAGTTCCGATGAGATTAAGAAATACTAAGATATAGTGCTTTAAGCGCCATATGAGGTATATAGACTAAACCCAAATAAGAAAGTTTGAAGATACACTATCTTTGTAGAAGATGGAGTAATCTGGGGGAGCATGGTATGAAGATACGTATCCTATGATATAGGAGACTATAGAATCAATTGCCTCTTGGCAATAACCAGCAACAACGACCCCAAATGAGAGACATGGTGAAATTCAAATGGAGGGTAATACCATCTCAAAGAAGAAGCTATGAAAGCACTCGCTTGTCTAAATGGCAATGAGCTAAGCATGCTAAAATGAAATCAAAGATTACCAATGATGGTTGGGATTCATAAGTAATTCCTAATGGAGCCAAAACAAGTAGGCCGTAATGGGTTTACAAGACAAAATATGTGACTCCAAAGGAAATATGTGAAGATATATATAGCATGTCTTGAATTGAAAGTTTTACGCAAAGCAAAAGAATGCACTACAATATGTGTTAGCGATACGTTATGATGAAAGTAATGACGGCATTTCCCAATAGGGATTTGTAAGGAATTGATTACGTGCACAACCTTAGAGTTTGTCGAAAGCAAAAGAGCATAAGGGATGTCGCCTAAAGAAGTCAACTATCATAGTTGATTTGAATTAGAAAGTTTGGGTTTTAAAGAGAATGAGGGGACAATTGCTTTTGTGCAAAGTTATAGAATGGGAAATTCATTTCCAAATCCTATATATGAGGATGACATCTTACTTGCTAGTAATGATGTCAATCTACTATAGGAGAAGTTCTTGTCCTCAAGGTTCAATAGGAATGTTCTCGGTGAAATGAATCTTGTTATACGAATTGAATTGAAATTCACCGTGATAAAAGAAAAGGGGTATTAGGACTATCGCATCGGCATACTTAGAAAAGATTCTAAAGAAATAAAGTATGCAAGTGTGAAAACCTACGCTGTTCCTATAGTTAAGGGTAATGGATTTGAGAACTATAATGTTCCAAGAATCGATATGAAATAGCTCAAATGATTATGGTACCATATGCTTGTTGTTGGAAGCCTAAAGAATGCAAGTATGACATTACCCTAACACAGTTCACATATCCGGGTTATTTTGGCAAAGACCGGTCCGGATATAGATCACTGGAATGGAGTAAAGAATGTTGGCCTCATGCTAAGTAAGAAAGAGTATGTACTCTCGTTGTGGGTACAAATGTTTGTTTGTGGCGAGATGTGTATAGAAATCCACATTCTAAACACTCATAGTTGGAGTTTTATTGTGGAAAAGCTCCAACAAAGAACTATTTTGTATCATCGGTGATGCAAAGTTAAGGTATAGCATGTAACAAGGCTACGGGACGGGCAAAATGATTAAGATAACTTATACCCGGAGTTGATGATGGTGCACAACGGCAATAACCATTTAAGTTGTTCACTCCTAAGACAACGAGTCAAATGTGATGCCAAACACATTGACATAAAGATTTACGTTGTAAAGGAGAAAGTCCGGAATCATATTCAAGGTATTGAACGTAAAAGTAACAAGAAAGTGCTTGCAGATCCGCTTACCAAAGGCTTACCACCCGGTGTGTTCGAACACACATCGACATGGGTTTATGGTATAGCCTATGTTTTCCGGACAATAAACGGCCCAAAAGTTAAAGAACTTATTTCGGAACGGAGATATGTATTGTAGGCCGTGAATTCTATCGGCAATTGACCGTGACGATGAAGCAGTTCTATGCATTAATTTGTAATGGAATGTGTAAAAGTGAAAATGTCAAAAGTAAGGTATATGTTGAGATCAAGGGGAGAATGTTAGTTGATCTCCTCCCGACTCGGTCCAACGACCGAGTCGGGGTTTTGATCGCCACGATCGGGGGAGCCCGATCAAACACGCGCACGGTGCCTATAAGAGGAGGTGGGGGGGCCACGGCTCGAGTTACGAGGTTCACTGCGGCCGCCACTCCCCACCGTCCTAACCCTAGTCCGATCGTGAGGGTGCGCCGGCGACGGAAGCGCCATCGGCATCCTCACCGTCACCTGCAAAGACCCGATGGCCGAGCCGCCGCCGCCGGACGCCTTGCTCTTCCCCGACGGTATGTCTATCTCCCACTCTCTTTTCTCTCTGTTCCCACTAATCCGTGCACCAAGATGGTGCACAGGGAAGTTCTACCCCATGAACAAAGAAAGTCGATCCACTGCTAGTCGATCCTAACAGCTTAACAGTCCTAACAGTATCTACTAACAAATGAAATGGATATATAGATGATGAACACATTATTCACAAGACCTGTATTTGGCAAAGGAAAAGTACACGAAAAGACAGAATTCAGTTTGCATGCTTTAACAAGAGAAGTTAAGTTGTCCAGCTACATTATGGATTGCTTTTGTTCTTCTGGCCACAACAAACTAGACGCTGCTTAGAAGCAAGTGCTATGACAAACAATGCGCATTACAGTACAGTCTGGCAAATCAATTGGCTGTAGTTGGTGCTTCCCTCGACCAGAACATAAACTACAGAGTCTTGCTAATACCGCCAAAGACATGAGGAAGACCAATGCCAAGATTGCACGTAAAACAAGCTGTTAGGTGAGCAAGTCCCCTATCAATTGGTCCTCTGTGGACTTGTGAATAATGGCATCAACGAAAACCGAGTCTTTATCTAAAAAGAACATGGGCCCGATGCCAACAAATGCAGAGCAGCAGGATGTCACAAAAGTCATTTCAGTTTGGCCCCCATGTGCACTCTACTTTGCAGATCAAAAGGATACAGGAAATCCAAGAAAAGCTAGATTCAATCAGAGGAAAGGTTAGGAATCAGGCAGCCAGTACATACAATCATTTTAAATAAATCTCTCTTTCCTGCATTGCTTTGGTTTTAAGCATGAGGCAAAGAAAAGCTAACCGCAATGGATAGTTGCACTGATGACGTTGCCAAAACAACTTATAGCATGCAACCAGAAGGTTCTAATTCATCATGTACTCCCTCCCTACCAAAATAAATGCAGATCTCACTTTGAGTCAATAAATTCTAAATTTGACCAGGTATATACAAAAAGTATTAATGTTTGTGATCTCAAAATAAACACATGAGATAAATTGCATTGTTTGGAGATATAATGTTAATACTATTTTCAAAAAACCTAGTAGAACTCCGAAGTGCGAGATGTACATTTATTTTGGAACGGAATGAGTCCATCTCTTCAGAGTCACTCTCATTTTCACGGCCACAAAACCAACCGTGGAAGTAGAATGTAGAATGGAACAGAACAACCGTTACCTTTGAGCTTCTCGAAGACCCATTTTGCCTTCTCCTCCACCGTGCTGGAAAGACGCTGCAGACAAGATCAAAGGCTATCAGTTTGGACATGTGGTGGATGCTGCTGAACTTAACGACTTTCATCCAAAGTTGAAATTGATCCACTATTTCGTCGCCCCCAAAAAAGGGTCCAGTTCAATCAAAGAAGGATTCTTTCCTTTATCACTCTACTAGTACTTGCTATGATTAAAACACAATGGCAACGAATTTAGTGACGTATCATCAAGGAGGGAAAAGGCGCAAGCGAGAATAATCCGCTACTAGTGACTAGACGCTCCAAGAAGTTGAGTCGTCAGAACTGACAAGAAACAGAAAAAATGAGAACGGACTTCACATTAGCACATCAATGACCATGCAGCCAGTAGTGTTTCTAATCTCAACTTCCCCAGGACGGCAGGACAGGACAAAATAAAGATCGAAAGCAGCGGATCCAACGCATTGTCCGGGAGGCTGGATCAACCGATTGCGCGGAAAGTCGAGACGGAAAAAGGGAGAGACGGCGGCGACGGCGAGCACTCACGGAGATGTCGCCACCGATGGCGGAGAGCTCCTGCTTGGCCTTGCGGGAGATGGTGAAGCTGCCGAGCTTGGTGAGCGCCTTCTCCATCCTCCCTCCGGAAGCGCGGCTGGCTGGCTCTCTCTTCTCTGCGCCGCTCGGCCGGTGGTGGTGGGGTGCCGCAAGATGGGCGACAAAACAACCAGGTTCAAAGATGCGGCGCTCGGCCCCGGGCGGACCCGATAAATAGGCAACGGCTCGCGGATCGAGAGCGTCGTGGGCCTGCGGCGCCGGATCCTTTGCGACAGTGAGGCCTGCTTCCACATTTGCTGCCGTAGATTGGTGCTCTTTCTTTCACTTTTTCTTTGTTTTTTTTTGGGCTGCCTGGATAATGATGCCAGTTTCCATTTGATAGCAAGCGTGGGCCGTGGGATGGTGCTGTCGTTGCCGTAATTCGAGCAGGTTTCCGTCCATGCGATGCGAGTTTTTCTCAGACGGAATCATCCACATCCATGATCTAATAATCTTCTTGGACTATTTCGAGGGCGTTCGTTATTGTCGTGTTGGATGCGTGGACAAGTGTTTTCGCCGGGAGAGCCGGAGCGTGGACGTTGGTGGTGGTGGCCTTGGTGCAGCGGCAGGAGCGGAGCGGGGCCGTTGGTGGCAGCGCGCATGCTGCATCTGTGTGACCGTCAGGCTCACGCAGTCGGGTTCTGGTCACGGGATGGCGAACGGACGAGCGGGGAGTGGCGAACTGACGTACCGCGGCGGCGCTGAGCCGAACGCGTGGTTTGAAGCGGCCGCGGGAATGGAGCGTCCAACGGCCCGCCGCCCTCGCCGCGCCGCGCGATCCATCAAAGCTGGTGCGGCGAATTCGTAAATCCGTACTATGGCCCGGAGCTTCCGATGTTCAACAGAGGCGCCTTGTTTAGATTCAGATTTCACTCCCTAAATTCCACTGTGTAGAATTTCTATTCCCCATCACATTAAAATGTTTACATACGCATCGTGGAGTATTAAATGTAGATAAAATCAAAACCAATTACGGTTTTTTATATGCATTCACGAGACGAACATTTGAGGCCCTAATTAATCAATATTTGGACAATTTTTTGCACTAAAAAACAAAAGCTGGTACAGTGTTCCGACAGGCGCCGATTCGGGCGGGATCTAAACGAGGCCGGAGTCGGGATGGACACGTTATCCAGTCAGTTTTTGGCCTTGTTTGGCTGCACATCAGTCCACCCAAACCCAATCCACATGAGTAGGGAGGTACGCATTGGGGGGTGTGGATTAGCCTGCAGCCAAATAAGTTCTGCCAGCTTACTTTTCGACACAACCGGTTTCGAGCCAGGCATTGTCGTCTCATCCGGAGCCATGCACGGCTCACGGATGCCCTCCACGGTGCTATATCACTGCTGCTCAGCATTATCTCCTCGTTTGTGGATTGTGACTCGTGAAACAGAGGCCGTGTGGCTGTGAGCGTCTCTCATCTCGCACCGTGCCACCGTGCCAGCGTCACACGACGCACGTCGCGCCTTGAGAATCACGGCGGTTTAAGCTAGCTTGGGCCGTCCAACGAGCGTGGGCCATGCTTGTCAGGTCGACACAACGCATATCGGGGTCTGCCGACTCCCTTGGAGCCCTTGGGGAACATGATGAAGGACCGGTTGGCCAAAGTGGGCCGAACAGGCCTGTATTGGACTCCTAACCACCATCAAGCACCTGATTAGCAGCAAAATAGTCCCATATCGGCTAATCAAGGCCGAGGAGCTTAGCGGGGAAACAATAAATATAGATGGACGGGCAACCTTCCAACATACTTACCTGGACGGGGTCTATGGCTGATCATGAAGTGTCATGGCCTAGGCTAGTGGCCTCCATTGCACTTGGGAGGAGCACTAGCTTACCATCTCCCAAAAGGGAGAGTGGACGTCATAATTTGTGGCAGAGGGGGTACGCGTTCGCGCGGCCCCTACCAAATTAATTTATAAATTTTATCTTAGTTATAAAGTTAAATACTTAATTACACATTAAATGTTATTTTTAATAGAGCATTAAAAACAATGAAAACACTTGAGTTGTAAAACAATAACTCAAAAGTATAATGAGTAGTTGCTGAGAGGAGCATACTTTTATGATAAACTCACTTCCATAGGTTTGATAGTATGATTGCTCATAGGGGAACAGCCCATATGTTTTTTTAAAAAAAAATCAACAGTCCATTCTGATGGTACCATGATTTTGACAATACAAACCCGGTGGGATTATTAATCCCCAACTCAAGCAGTCCACTTTTTTTTTTTTTTTTTTTTGATCAAGCAGTCCACTCAACCAAGCACAAACCTTCAAGTTTTCTAAACGTTTTCACATAGAAGGCCCTGGCCGGAGTTGGGCCTGCTCAACTGGCAAGATACGACGATTCGGCCTGCAAGCGAGATACGGCAAGCCCGCGAGCTCTCTCTGCCTACCCAGACAGCCCATTTGTGGACGACCTTATGTGCGGCGCGGGTCAGCCCAGTGGGTTTAGCGTCTCATCATCCCTCACGGCCTCGCTGCTTGCCTTGCTGGTTGCAGCCGCAGCGCGCTTCTCCCCTTCTTCCACCCTTCCGCCGCCGCCGCCGCCGCACACCATCCGAGGGGAGATGGCGCTCTACCGTCGCATCCTGCTCCTCCGCCGCCTCTCCCACCTCCACCCCTCGCCGGCGCCCGCCATCTGCGCCTCTTCCCCACCCACCCTCGCGGGGCTCCTCACCCCCACCCCCACCCCAACCCCCACGGGGCGCCGCCACTTCGCCTTCTCCTCCGCCGAGGAAGCCGCGGCCGAGCGCCGCCGCCGCAAGCGCCGCCTCCGCATCGAGCCTCCGCTCAACGCGCTCCGCCGCACCTCGCCTCCCCGCGGGACCCCAACGCGCCCCGCCTCCCGGAGACCACGTCCGCGCTCGTCGGCCCGCGCCTCAGCCTCCACAACCGCGTCCAGGCGCTCATCCGCTCGGGCGACCTCGACGGCGCCTCCGCCGTCGCCCGCGCCGCCGTCTCCTCCCGCGTCCGCCCCACCGTCTTCTCCTGCAACGCCGTGGCCGCGGCCATGGCCCGCAACGGCCGCCACGACGACGCCGTCGAGCTCTTCGACTTCTTCTTCCGCCGATCCAACATCGTCCCCAACATCGTCTCCTACAACACCCTCATCCTCGCGCACTGCGAGGCCAGCCGCGTCGACGCCGCGATGCAGGTGTACCACGACATGCTCGCGTCTGCGCCCTTCTCCCCCTCTGCCGTCAGCTACCGCCACCTCACCAAGGGACTCGTCGCTGCCGGCCGCATCCGTGACGCGCTCGACCTCCTCCGCGAGATGCTCGACCGCAACGCTGGCGCCGACTCCCTCGTCTACAACAACCTCATCGCTGGCTACATCGACCTCGGCGACTGGGACAAGGCCTTTGATCTCTTCAACGAGCTCGCCGAGAGGTGCCTTGTCTACGACGGTGTCGTCCACACCACCTTCATGGAGGGCTACTGGAAACAGGGCAAGGACAAGGAGGCCATGGACAACTACCAGTCCCTTCTTGATCGCGGATTTAAGATGACGCCAGCCACCTGCAACGTCCTGCTTGAGACACTCTTCAAGCACGGCAAGCACAAGGAGGCCAACGACCTTTGGGAAACCATGATCGACAACCACAGCCCGCCAAGCTTCATCGGCATCAACGCTGAGTCCTACAGCGTCATGGTTAACCAGTGCTTCAGGGAGGGCAAGTTCGAGGAGGCGATTGAGGTCTTCCACCGCCAGCCCAGGAAGAACGTCCAAATGGACGTTGGTTGCTTCAACAACATCATTAGCAAACTCTGTGAGAATGGGATGCTTGCTGAGGCAGAAAAGCTCTTTGAGGAAATGGAGACCAAGTCTGTCCTTCCAGATGTGTACACCTACACTTACCTTGTTGACTCGTGCTTCAAGGAAGGCCGTGTGGAAGATACGATGCAATATTTCTACAAAATGGCAGATGGGAGGGAGCATGGGCCAAAGTTCAATATTGGTTTCTTCAACCGCATGTTTGAAGGACTTACAGAAGCTGGCCGGATTGATGATGCCTTGAAGGTGTACGGGAGGATGCCTGACAAGGAGATCAAACCAAACACCACCACTTTTGAAATCCTTGTCAAAGCTTTATGCAAAGAAGGGGATTTGGATCGAGCAAGGGGCCTAGTGGTGGACATGGCAAGGGCGGTGTTGTGCCTCCTCCAGAGTTCCGTGAGTCTGTTGTTGACTTTTTCAAGAAGGCTGATCGACAGGAAGAAATTGAGAAAGCTTTTGAAGAAAAACCTATGCCAACACCCCAGCCAAAGACAGAGTATCAGTCGAGGAGTGAGTATCGCTCTCGCAATGCAGTTGGTGTTGCTCAAGCAAAACAACCTGGCTTTAGCCCTGCTCCAGCGGTGGAGCCTGGATTTGTTTACTCTCAACCACAACAATCATTTAGTAACAATCAGATTCGGCAGCCGCTGCCTGAGTTTGGTTCATCTCATTCACGGAATTCAGGTTTTGGTGCTCCTCAAGCACAGCCTGGATATGGTGCACCTCAGCCTGTACATGCTGTAGATGGTTCGTCTCAGCGACAACTGCCACAGTTTGGTGCTTCTCAGGGTGCACCAGGATATAGTAACATAGGAAACCAGCCACAGTTTGGTGCTTCTCAGGGTGTACCAGGATATAGTAACATAGGAAATCAGCCACAACAGCCGCAGTTTGGTGCTTCTCAGGGTGTACCAGGATATAGTAACATTGGAAATCAGTATGGTCAGTTTGGCTCTCCACATGGAGAACCAAAATTTAGCAACCACCCACCACAAGTTGGTTATGGTGCCCAATTGCCTCAGTCAGGGTATCATCGGTTTGAGCCCAACAAGAACAGGCTGGATTTGGAAATCAAGGAGCGATGCCTGCATATGCGGCTTCAAGCCAACCCTCATATGGCACCCGCTGGAGCTCAAGTGGTTATGGATCAACCCAAGAGCAATGGGGATACAATGGCCCTCAAGTGCAGTCACATGAATCTCAGATACCACATCACCAGGCAAGTTTTGGCATGCCACATGTCCAACATAACAATGACTTCTATAGGTACAACTCTGGATACAGGCCATCTAATGGTCTGCAGGGATTTGATGCTCCCCATGGTGATTCTGAAACTGCTTCATCTGAAGTACATCAAGAGACTGCCACTCCTGAAGATCAGCAACAAGTAGCATTTGTGAAAGCATGAGTACTGCATAAATATTTTTGGCTCCAAGTCAAAAAAAGGTTTTTCAGTCGCAAAATGAATTATTTCTTTAGATATGATTATATGAAGATTTTGATGGATAGATATGAATCAGACTTCGATATTGTTCCTATGGTCCTCACTGATGTACCGTTTAACTATAATCATCTACTGTTTCTCAGGATGAAGGAACACTTTTTACTGTTTGTTTAACTTGGAACTATTAGTCAACACATGCTTAGTGCTTTTGGAAGTATATGTACGTTGCTATTTGATCTTGACAATATAACTTTTATTTACAAGTATTGATCTATCTAGGATTCTAGTTTTATTTACAGATATTGACAATCTATCTGTTATTACAAAGACTCATCCTTGTTTGTGCACCGCAGAATTGCTATGTTTTTATCGAGGTGAAGATGGGTATATAGGTGTTTTTTGGACGGCAATGTATCATATTCAATACAGCTTCGTGTGCAACCTATGCATTGCATAGGTTGCACACGAAGGTTGCACACGAAGCTGGATTGCACATGTCTTTTTCGACACTGTAGCAACTATAATTAGATGTCCCAAATAACAAGTTGATCTGGTTGCAATGGCTGTTTTGTTTTGATTGAGATGGAGATACAGACCATGATATGTTTTTTTTCGATGATGCGGTAGCCTGTTGTTTCATGGTGCAACAAGCAATTTAGTTTGTTTGAGTCATTTCTTTTCATGTTGCCGTAAGGCTCCTCAGATGTTTCATAAGATGTTTCGATAAGTTGTACAATTGTGTTTCAATGTTCTTATGGGCCGGTGTATATCTCTCCCTCCCTCTCATTGCCTGTCTTGTTTGGTTCGGACTCCAGCGAGTGTGGGCGTTTGCCTGCTGGCCGCACGGGAGGGGATGGTGGGTGTGCGAGGGAGGAGGGGATGGTGGGTGTGCGACTGTTTGCTAATCTTTTGAACTGTGAGACAAATCACCATTCCATGCGAGCGATGCATCCTAGCGATATCCGTTTTTTAATCTTTGGTAGGTTGGTAAACAGGCTTTTTTTCTGAAAAAAAATAGCTCTAGCTCTGATTTTTTTTTCCCCAAATAAAATATAAAAGCAAGTATATGTTAGTAGACTGAATGTTAAGTTGAAAAAAGAAAAAGAAAGAGAGAGAAAAACGATGAGCTATAAGTTTGTATAGCTAGCTTAAACATAGTAACCAAGAAAATTTGTGAGAGGATGGAATGGGCTAGAAGTAAACCAACTACTATATTACTAATAATTGGCTAATAAGTGGGTTGTATGGATTTATACAACCAAGGCTTATTATTAGTTTGCTCTAAACATGCTAGCTTATAAAACAGATTAGTTACATAGGGGGTTTAGCTTTGACTCTAAATGCTGGCTAATAAAATGGTTTTGCAAGAGAAGTTACATGAAAGAGAATCCATTCTTTATGAGTAGAAGGATAAATAAAGACACCTAAAAATGGCTTCTTAGCTTTTATATTTTCTTTTAATAAGAATTATACAATATACAATGCAGACATTTATAACACAAACATATTCACCTCATGAACACAAGCAAACTCTAAACCCTTTAAACACACGCAAACCCTGTAGAAATCTTACTAATGGGCCAGGGTCCGGACGTCCGGAGGTAGCAAAATAGTCCTTGGACCGAGGCGGAATTTTGGTCCAACGCACACAGCCCGTGGGCTAACCTTCACGTGCACCGTAGGCTTTGCCAGCCGCAAACCCTCGAGCCCTCTGTACCTCAGTCCATCTCTCCGCTCCGCGCCTCCTCCAATCCTCTCTTTTCCACCCACGCCGCTCCGCCCCCCGATCCAACCCTAACCCCCTCCGCCTCCTCGCCGGCGCGCTCTACCCCGCCTCCACTTCCCGTCCGTCCAGCGCCTCTCGCCGGCGACTCTCCGGTGCGCGCCGTCGCCTCCCTCCCACCTTCACACGCCTCCTTAGTCCTTCCACTGCTTGCGCGCTAATTTCACCTTCCGCTCTCCGCCTCTCCACCCTAGGGCTTCGCGTTGGTCCGGGGTACAGCTCCTGCGATTCGCGCGCAATGGAGCAAGATCAGAGCGCGGCTGTCGGCGCCGCGGATGCCGGTGCCGCGGCGTTTGATTTTGCGACTGGCAATCCGCCTAGCTCGGCCGTGACGGACGGAAGCGCCGTGGTCCCCGACGGTGGAGCTCCGGCAGCTGATGCCTCTGCCTACCAGGCCGAGCACACGGCGCTGAATGGGACGGCTGGCGATTTGGCTGGTTACCAGTCTACGGGAGCCGCAGAGAACGGCGCAGTCGTCATCAACGAGATGGGCGAGCCGGTTCCTGAGCCGTCCTACGAGGAAGGTAATATTGGGCTTGCAGGCTCGCCTAATTTGGTAGTATCCTACCTTCTGTTTGCTCTTAACGTGCCGTTTCATTGTATGCAGCTGTGCTTTCAGCAGAAGAGGCTAGATTGTGGAGTGTTGTTACTGCGAATTCCTTGGACTTTAATGCCTGGACCGCACTTATTGAGGAAACGGAGAAAAATGCTGAGGTAATGTTTGGTTAGCTGCTTGCCGATACAGCCATTCTTGTAACGTTCTTTGTGCAGCTAGCTATGTGTAAATGAACTATTTTCGAATGAAGTATAATTTGAATTGATTCGGATGAGTCAGTCCTAAAAGTCAGAGCTTTTGATATGATGACAATCTTTATTCTAAATGCTAACACGTACTTTTGTACTATTATCGTCCAGAACAATATTTCGAAGATACGGAAAGTGTATGATTCGTTTCTTGCGGAATTCCCTCTTTGCTTTGGGTATTGGAAGAAATATGCTGATCATGAAGCAAGACTTGATGGCGCCAGTAAAGTTATAGAGGTGTATGAACGAGCAGTTCTTGCAGTTACTTATTCAGTGGACATTTGGTATAACTATTGTCAGTTCGCAATTTCAACATATGATGACCCAGAAATCATCCGAAGGTAGCAATCCATACACAATACCCTGTTCCAATGAAGTTTCTGTACCTAGGGTTTCTGTCTTCTGTTTACTTGAATTGACTGGGCATTTGAATTCTATATTATCATACATAAACTTGATCAAGTTCTTGATATTTGTCATAGCTCAATGCTCACCTCTGAATTGCAACAGGCAAATGGTTAATGCTATACCTACCTTTAAGGGCTAAGCATAATGTATTTATTTGGCCTTTTGTGAACTCAGTCTTGATTTAGTTGTTTCTTTTGAGCCTTGTCAATTCGTACTTCATACATTAGCTTTTATATGACATATCAACATACTTATTTATGCTTTAAACTCTACATATTTATGGTCAATAAGTAAAGTTGAAATATGCCTATCATAAACAATTTCGTCCTCATTGGATGTAAATAGCTACTGCCTTTGCACCTGCCGGGCATCATCCATTGCATGTTCTGTTGATGTACTTCTGTTTATTTTTTGTCTCTTGTTTTGTTGTGAATTAGTAACTCTGCTCAACCTTTGGAGTAACTCTCTGCTTTCTGGTTTCTTACAGACTGTTTGAACGTGGCTTGGCATATGTTGGAACAGATTATCGTTCCAATATTTTGTGGGATGAGTATATTAAGTATGAAGAGTCACTGGAGGCTTGGAGTCATCTAGCTGTTATATATACAAGAGTATTGGAGCATCCCATCCAGCAGCTTGATCGGTATTTTAATTGGTAAGTTATTTCACATATTTCTGTGTGTTTGTATCCAGATTATTAAACTTTAGCTTTCTTTTTTGTGTTAATGTGAATATTGCCTATCTTTTGTTTATCTGTGCTAATTGATAGCTTTGTTGTCTGATGAGTTGATCAATAAACATATTATCAATAACAACAGTTATGTCTGCCACGTGTGAACTAAAGTAATGTATGTGCATCACTATACCATTCTGGCTTTTGTGGTACTAATCATTATTTTTACACAGCCTCAAGGAATTGGCTTCAAAGCACAGTTTTTCAGAAATACTTACTGCAGAAGAAGCCTCGGTGTATATTGTCACGTCTGAGACCAGTGCTCAAGCGCCTGATGGTGATGCACATCCTGATGATGTCGATAAGCCTGGTCAACCAGAAATTTCATCTTCAACAGACGCAGAGAACCTTGCAAAGTATGTCTCCGTGAGGGAAGAGATGTACAAGAAGGCTAAAGAGTATGAATCTAAGATCATTGGTTTTGAGCTAGCTATTAGAAGGCCATATTTTCACGTCAAGCCTCTTGACAATCCAGAGCTTGAAAATTGGCATAACTACCTTGACTTTATCGAGAAGGAAGAAGACATTAATAAGGTATGCTTTTACACTTCTAGAACCCCCCGTCCTTTTTATTTAGTAGATTTTATGGAACGCTTGAAATCTTATAACTTACAATCCAGTCTTATTGGCTCCACCATATCCTTTAACGGCTAGTATTTGGACGAAGCTTCCTTTGTAATGGGATATTGAACTGAGGATAGAGCGTGGACATAATGTTTGGTTTCGATGAGGCTAAGTACTCCAAACTTTCATTTGGCAGTGGTCGTTCTGGGTTCATGATATATGGTACCAAATACCAGTTTTGAATTTTTAATCTCATATATGCAGGTATTTGCTTAATGCTCACCTTCTTAACCATCTATCTATCGAGCAGGATGGTCCCTCCTTTCTTATGGAGGGGCCTCCATAATCAGCTAATGGAGTAATCTGTGTGAACTTCTCTTTTTTTTGTCAATACCATATCCTTAGTATCATTATTTACCCCTTTACTTCCTCTGATACCCAAGGTTTCTGATGGTATGCTAATCTGTTTTCAGGTTATCAAATTGTATGAAAGATGTGTGATTGCATGTGCTAATTATTCAGAATTCTGGATCCGCTATGTGCAATGTATGGAGGATAAAGGGAGTCTAGACCTAGCAAACAATGCCCTGGCTCGTGCTACCCATGTGTTTGTCAAGGTATTATTTCATAACTAGTATGAGAATGTGCTTCTCCCACTAAAAGGGTAGGGTGTATTAGTATTCAGAACACTGTAAACTTCAGTCATCAATTAGTGAAAGCATATGCATGTTTAGTGCACAAAATATATGTCTTTTAGTAATTCATAATGTAAGAGAAATTAATGATCAAAGAATACCTTGAAGGTCTTTCTCAAATCCTGTTACACCTCGGGAAAAGAAATTTGGGGAATACATCATGATACTTTATGTTTTTACCTTGTACCATTCCATTTTCCACTTATCATGTATGTTCCATATACTTCTGTATGGTTTCAATGCGGATCTAACGAAAATTCCGTCTTATATTCATGGTTGTATTTTTTGTTGCGGCATGTCATCTTAGATGAATCTTGTTCTATTCCAGATTCCATATTGCCATTAAGAAACACCAGCAAAAAGAACAAAATGGAAACACAATGCATAAAGTTTACATAGTTTGTAGGGATTTGTAATGTATATATGCTCTATGCATTTTTGCTGATGGTGTTCTGATTTTGGATTCGATTTCCAAAACTTTAGTTTGGACACTGATACTTTGAGAAGGATTAAAATGTGAAACTATACTGTCATGATCAATTTTGGTTTATACGATCTGAAATAAAGCTTCTGGAAACACCATGACCTAAATGGGAATATATTGCTAATAGCTACAAACCGGTTCTTTTTCCTGTTTTACAGAAGCAGCCGGAGATCCATCTGTTTAGTGCGCGCTTTAAGGAGCTTAATGGGGATATTTCTGGAGCACGTGTAGAATATCAGCATCTTTACACTGATTTATGTCCTGGCTTTCTAGAGGCCATTGTGAAGCATTCTAATATGGAGCACCGACTGGTATGACTTTGTACTAACAACTTTCATGTTCCTTTTTGCTTTTAAATGTGCAAGAGTTTGTTTAAGCTGTCTTTGTTTGTAGGGGGAGAAAGAATTATCCTGTTCAGTTTATGAAAAGGCCATCGCTGCTGAGAAGGAGAAGGAACAGAGCCAGCTCTTGCCAACATTGCTTATTCAGTACTCCCGCTTCCTGTTTTTGGTAATTTTTTCATCACAATATATTATTGAGGTCAATGAAGTGTGAAAAAACCCATCATCCACATGTCTAAATCATTGTTCAAAAATACACCTTTATGTAAGTTTTTCGAATGATCAAAACTTATGGTATGACGATTTCAACTACTGTGCATCTTACAATTTACTTCTGAAGCATTCCAGTTTTGTTTGATCTAGCCATCTAGGATATGCCCTTTCTTTTTTTCTTTCTTTTTTCCTGCTGACCAGTAGTTGATTGAGTTAAACAGCACCCACATTAGTGAATTTACTGTGTTCTTTGAAATTTGTAGGCCATCCGAGACTTGGAGAAGGCAAGAGAGATATTAACTGTGCTGCAGGAGCTGTTAAATGTAACAAAGCCAGTGCTTGAGGTTAAAACCTTTACGACTTATACAAAATCATTTCAATTTCTTTTCTTCTTTGCCCTTAATTTGGCTAATGTTACATTTATTTTACAGGCTGTCATCCATCTAGAGTCGATTTTTCCATGTGAAAAGCGTATTGAATTTTTAGACTCACTTGTGGAGAAATTTGTTATACCTGAATCATCTCAGGGAGAGATGGCAAGTCTAGTTGACAAAGAAGAAATATCTTCCATATTTTTAGAGGTAATAAAATACCTAAAAGCTTCATTGAATATTATAGTTCTTTGTTTGATTTTCAGAGCATAAAGTAGATTGTATTACCATTTGATTGCTATTAAGGATAAATTTAATTGTAACCATTTGGGAACTTGAAGTATTAACTATTAACTACTAAGTACTCCCTCCGTTCCAAAAATAGATAACACTTTAGCTACGAATCCGGTCAAACATTTGTCCAAAGTCATAGCCTAAGTGTCAACTATTTTGGGACTGAGGTACTAACATGAAATATGCATCTGCTTTTAATCGTGGACCATCATAAATAACTGTTAATTATAATTTGATTGCTTGTCTTCGCGAACATGAAGTAGATTGTAATACTGTTTGGAAATTTCGATTTCGGGCCAAGTTCTGGATTTTTTATTTTGTTTAGTAATGCAATAGAAGTTTTATATAGATGTGGAACTTTCCTTAAAGTCAAAGTCACAATTAATGTTAGTTCTATGTAAGATAGACTTCTGTTTGGTGTTTATGACCTAAAGTCAATTTTTGCTTTTTTTTTTTTGGCCTCATCCAGCTTGATAGGTTATTGATTCATTTCTGATTCGTCTGCAGTTTTTGGATCTCTTTGGGGATGCAAAGTCAATCAAGAAGGCTTTAACTCGGCATACAACTCTTTTTTCATGTAAGAGAAGCATTTTGCCATCAAAGAAACGGAAAGCAGATGATACTGTTGTTTCAGACAGGGACAAATTTGCTAAAACTGGGGTTACTCAGTCAGCCACGGGAACTGATCCAAATGCTTCCAATCCTCCCGTTTGGCCTGCAACTTCTGAAGCATCTGGGCAACAATGGGGAGCTTCTTATGCACAGCAGGTCACATTCGTTTAAATCTGCATGCTTTTGTTCTATGATTTTCTTTGCTGCACTGATCAAGATACATTTTGGAAAGGAAAATTGACATTGCTGTTTGTATCTCTAATTCCTCCCAAACAGTGGACAGAAGTTTGGTTATTTTCTCTAAACGCCTCTTGCTATTCTTCTTGAATTTGTAGCTATCATGCACGTTCACTAAGCTATTGCAATATTGTCTCTGGAACCCTTTTTCGAGTTGTTTTTTATTCCTATGATCCTTTCACAACTTAGGATTGAATCATTATATCCACAGAGCCTTTAATTTTTACAAATAATCACTCATGATTTGATTGGCTATAAATTTGTGCTATAGTGGTCTGACTGTATAATTTTGTGTACTGACTAACTTTTTTGCATTGTAGGCGGCATATCCTGCATATGGAACTTATGACTACAGCCATCAAATGCCTCAGCCTGCTCAAGCAGCTGCTTATGGTGCTTATCCTCCAACATACCCTGCTCAGGTATTATGTTTGGTTTCTGCCTAAATTTACAGAACTCTTCTCAATCCTAAATTCTGTTGCAAATGAATGAATGACACGTCATGCAGTCTTGAGTTCTGAAATCAGAAAAATAACATTAGGGTGTCAATTTGAGTTTAAAAGGGTCACAACGTAGTTAAGCTGCCAACATTTGTGTCTTGGGCTGTAACTGTTTGTTCTTTAGTTCTTTCTTTCAACAATTTCCTTAAGTTCATAGCTTGCTCTATTCTGGTGTGCACTAGTTCTGAAGCAGTCTTTACTTGAAGATGACACTGTTCGATAGTTGCATGTGACCTGTTTAACTAATCAGGTGATAACATTAAGTCTTCTGGCAACAACAGTTTTTTTTTAGCACAACTCTTACTGTTCAGGTGACTGAAAATGAGAATCCACTCAATTTACTGTGTGAACATGTGGTTGGTGAGATACAGGTTTAGAGGGGGCAGTGGGGTTGCAAGATTCTTTCTGATAGTAGCTTTAAAATTGTTGAAGGATTCTATCTGATGCAAATTGTTGTGCATTCTGTAGGCCTATACACAACAAAACTACGCACAACCTGCAGCAATTCCAGCAGCTCCAGTGCCAGCAGTGGTACCAGCAGCTACACCGGCATCAGCTTACCCTCAGCAACCTGCGGCAGCTCCTCAACCTTATTATGGCACAACCTACTACTGAACAGTAATCTTGGATAGCAATCTGGCGAGCCTGTTATTCTGCTTTGCGGTCTAATCAGTGGGCTTGTCAATACGAGGTCAAAGGCAGTGCAAGAGCCTCTGTACTGCCATTGTTTAGCTACCCTTTAGACGGATGCTATCGACGAACTTGAGAACAAATTTGAGATTTGTATAGTCAGCATTTTTGTTACTAGCATCTGTCGCTAGGAATTGCCATTGTTTTCTTGCAATAGCGTAATTTTTACTGTAGACGAGATAGCAGTGTTAACCATGCATATGCATATTATTATGAACATATAATTTTGTTTCCACCACTGGTGATAGCGGAATTCCACGCCCACTTGTTGACTGGCTACTCTGTCCGAAAAGCTGAACTCGTAGATTCACTTGAGTCAAACTATCTTGAGTTTGACTAATTTGGAAGGGAGATTCAGTAACTTCATAAGGAAGAGTAACAATAACAATATATAAGAGCAGATAATAATTAAATTATGAAAATGTTTGACTAATTTGGAGGCAGATCCATTTACTTTATAAAGAAGAGTGACAATCTCTGTCTTCTTGCTCCTCTGTAATTTCTGTATTTGTACTTTGTTTATTTCAATAAAATCGCTGTAGGGGCCGTTCCTCAATAAAAGAGTGACAATCCATAAAACACAAGTAGTACTCCTATCCTGAAAATGTACTTTATGTACCTGGTGATACTAGTGTGATGTCATAAATATAGGAGCTTCTTTATATAGATTTTTATCAATTTTAAAATGAATATTTTGGCTTAGGAAGTCTTTAGAAATCATTTTTTTTGACAAATCACAGATGGTAGAGTATACTGTCATAATCATAAACTGTCCTCCATCTGTCTCTGTATGGCAGTGCATACGCACTCTCGTGCCCCGCAGGTTTGCTAGGAGTACTTAACAATCGCGATGCGAGAATATTCCTGCATTTGATGCAGCGATGTGAGGATATTCAAGCAGGTGCCCGGACTAACTTTGATGCAGCCACCACGGTGGACACGACAACGCAGGCGGATAAGCCACAGTCTCCAGTCGAAACATGCGATGCGAAGCCGAAATCGCGTCGTCATTTGCATCGGCGCCGCGGTCTCCCCGCCCAAAGCGCGCCGTCGCCTCGTGGCCTTGTGGACAGTTTCCTTGGATTGCAACGGGCAGCGGCCGCACGCGTCGTCTCGTTTGCCACGGCGCTTGTCTTTGCCGGCTCCGCGTGTCCCTGCGGATTGGCCTATATATATCTATCCCCTCTTGCCCACAGATCTCCTCGTCGCACAGTCGGCGACCATCGTCGTCTTCCACGCACTTTTGGGCAGTCTATCTGTCCTGCAGTCTCCAGTCCACTGAGATCAATCTGTCGATGCACCTGTGCTGTGAACGTCCTGCTTAGCTTAGCTCAGCTCAGCTCTTGCACTAGGCACGTAAGCTTCCCTGTCGATATATTAGCAGAAACAGAGCCCTGCAAAAATATTCTTCAGTCGCCCATCTCGTTCGGTCTCAAAATGTTATTGTTTACGTGCAGGAAACCGCATGATAACCGATGGCCGAGATCGACACTACACCATTAGAATCCGTGAAGGCAGCAGTGGATCTCTTCGACCGGGGAAGCGATCAGAGCAGGCTTAGCCCAGACGGGAATGTGCGTCAGTAGCTGTAATCGCACTCTCTGTTTCCATGTCGCTTCGTTCTAAAGCAGACACAAATCAGTCACACACATGCTTGTTTTGTGTTGGTACGAAAACGCATATGCAGGAGGAAGATCAGGTCGCCATCTTAACCAAGAAGCTCGCAGCCTACAAGCTGCAGCTGGAAGTGAGGGAGAGCCAGCACAAGCAGGCCACGATGCAGGTCGAGGCTCTGCAGAAGGCGGTGCAGGAGCTGTCGGGGCAGTACGAGAAGGACAGCATGGACGCGCACCTCCGCATCGCGCAGCTGGAGGCGGAGAACATCAGCATCATGAGCCGGCAGTCGGAGGCGGACGGCGAGTGCGAGGCCCTGCGGGGCGAGCTGACCGCCGTGCGGCGCGACCTCGACGCTGCCAGGGCGTCGGTCGCCTTCGTGCTGCGGGAGGTGGAGGCCATGGAGACCAGGGCCATCCTGGAGAGGGAGGGCACCAAGGACGCCCTCGCGCGGATCCTGCAGCTCAACGAGACCGTCCTGTCGTCCGCCGTCGCCGCGATCAGGGCGGAGGAGGAGCGGTCCGTCTTCTTTCAGGAGTCCACGCTCCAGTTGCTTGACTCGGACAGGAATCTGGAGGTGGTCAGGAGGCAGGTTGAGATGATGGAGCGCATGGAGATGGAGCTTCTGGCCAAGACGGTGGAAGTCGAGTACCTGCGTGCCGAGCTGAAGCAGGCCAAGGAGATTTACGTGCCGCTGCAACGGGATTCTGATGCAACGACGGTGGTCACTGCTGCCGGTTGCAGCAACTTGGATGGTTTTGATCAGGTTCAGGTTCTGGGACGTGAAACAGCAGTGGAAGATGGTGAAGCGGAGCCGGAATTCACGTTTCCGCAATCGCCAGGAATTTCCTTTGTCTCTGGTGAGATCTTCAGAAAGGATTCTCACGCCGTCCCATCTGGTGGCAGCAAGATGGAAATCGATATATCCGAGGATTTAGCTGAGAATGGGAATAAACAAGGACCAGCAGCGATGGTTGAGAACACGACAGTGGCTGAAGGGAACTCCGATGCTCGAGAAACAAGATGCCTTGTTGCTAAAATCTCTGGAGAAGATAACCATGCCAATAAACCACGTGTCAGATTCAAATTTATCGAAGCTGACACTGACAGCAATCAGGAACCAGCTGAGTCGCATGGCGCATTTCCAGACTTCACGACGTGCCAAGGGAATGATGTCCTTGTGCAAGATCACGTGGATACGGAGGCAGACGCCAGCTTCGTTCTTGAGAGCTCCAGGGACAGCGTGCACTCTGATGCCAAGTACATCGTCAGCATCGCCGAGCCGGCCGCAGCTCCGACGACCTCCACTCCGCGACAAGGCAACTCAGATACCGGCGTCGTCGCCACGGAGAACGTGTCCAAAGGCGATGAGGAGTTCTACACGAAGGAGGTGGAGTTGGAGCCCGAGCCGGGGCAGGGGACCATGCAGCAGCTGGACGGGTACGTGGTCGTGCCGAAGGGCGGCGCCGACGTCGCGGTCAGCGACAAGCAGCTGGACGAGGCGCGCACGGAGATCAGCGACCTGCGGTTCGGCCTGGAGGAGGCCGTGCGGCGGGCGGAGCTGGCCGAGGAGGCGAAGGCGGCGCTGGAGCGGGAGCTGCGGCAGGAGATCAGGAGGAAGCACACCCCGGCGCGGCGGCGCGCGACGTCGGACTCGGAGGACGGCTGGCGCCCGGCGCGCGAGGGTGCTCGTCGTCCGACTGCGCCCGCGCGGCCGCGGGCGACGTCGTCTAGTACGTCAGGGACGCCGTCCAGGCCACTGAGTGCCCGGCCGGGAGGGGATGACATGCCGACGCCGCGCTGCTTGACGCTCGGAAAGGTGCTGAAGATGAAGTACAAGTGAATGTTTCGTTTCAGGCTTGCTGCTGTAGAAAGCCTGGACTCGTGCACGGGCGAAGCAACGCCTTCCCAACGCTGATTTTTTTACTCGGTAGTATCAAGGATCACGCTGATGGGAGAAACCTCACCCAAAGCGATGTTGGAGAGAATTTGGGAATTTGACAATGATTGCCAATGTAAAATAATTTGGTTTTTGTGGTACTGGTGGTCTGCACGTAATAAAGTAAATTCTGGCGACAGGATGAAAACTGCACAGGAAGTTGTCAATGATGTTTGTTTCCATTTCCAGACTCACTCGTGACGCAATTCATTTGGCCAAGCAACCTTCACCGATTCCTAACAAGCCAACATGGAGAGCTCCAACTGAAGATATGTACAAAATTAATTGTGATGGGGCTTTTATCCCGGGTTCAGCTAGCGTGTGTGTTTGGTTGTCGGCCCAAGTTAGCCAGGGTGGCCCGAGTTGGACCGGCCAGATTTGGCCTGGTTGAAAGTGGCAAGTGGGTGCTTGTTTGGTTTGCTTCTTCAGCTGGCCTGGCCCGTCTGAGAATTCGTTTGGTTTCCCGGTTTCCATCCTGGCCAGCCCAACTTAGCCAAGGTGGGCTCTGTTTGGTTTGCCCATTTTCCTTCACCTGGCCCGCGTTCGAGTGAGTTTACCCCCCCACCGCCGTACTGTCGTATAAAATCGTCTCCGCCGCCGGCGCTCCTCCCTCTCACTCGCTCGCGCACCAGTCACCACCCCACTCGTCTCGTCTTCTCTGTCCGTTCCCGTCCTCTCCCCCAATCTCGTCGGCGGCGTTCTTGCTCACCGGCGGCCATGAGCGACGCCTCCTCCGCCCAGCGCGTGATGGACGCCGCGCTCAATTTGTGCGACGACGAAATCGAGTGCACTTGCGCCGGAGTGCACTCCCCTCGGTCTTCCCTCCCCCCGTCGCCTTCCCGTAGCCGCTCGACGACTTTGGGTGAAGAAGATGGCGGGGACTCCGTCGACTCCTTCGACAACGACGACTCCGGCCAATCTGAGGTATGTGCGATGTCCTGTTCCCCTCCTCAATCTAGGGTTTGGTTGTGAATGCTATGAAGATGAATCTGTGGTGCGAAATGCTTCGATTAGGTCTTCTTTATTGGATCGGTAGTGGTTTGGATGTAATGTTCCCCTCCTGTATCGTGTGATTCTCTGTCCCCCGTTTTGGTCTAGGGTTTGGATGTTCCCCTCCGTTTTGATTCGCTTCGATTTAGGTTAGATTGCCTGGATTAAATCGGTGATAGTTCTAAGGTCAGGATGCTTTGCTTGTTCATGTTTGTAGGGTGAGAGCGACCTGTCTGTTCCCCATGCATTTCCTGAGCAGGAGTGGTCCAGCCTCGGGACAATCAGGCTTAAGACGTGCAACCATGGTCGCCATTGCGTCCTGAAGAAATGCTGGGGCGACAGGAACACTGCCAGGCGTTTCTTGGCATGTCCTTATCAGGTATGCTGGCCTCCTTTGATTCATTTGTTCAATCAAGATCAAAATGACAGGATGATGACTGGATTACTCTTTTGTTACTGACTGCCTCTTCTTCAATGACAGGATGATGAGAACTGCCGCTACAGGGAGTGGCTCGATGATCCTTGGCTAGAGCGTGTTCAGAAGGCTTTCAAGAGCATGTGGAAGGAGCTGACGATCTAGAAGGCCATCGAGTCTTTCTCTCATGAAGAACTTGTGGAGGCAATGGTGATGAAAGAGGACGCCCTGAAGGCCAAGGCCCTGATGGAGGAAGAGAAGGATCGCACCAAGAGAATTGCAGAGCAGGTGTGCGGGCGCTATCAGCGACATGCTGCGTTTGCTACCCATGACAAGAGGAAGATCATCTACATTGTCTACTGCCTGCTAGGTGTGGTTGCAGTGCAGTTTGCTCTGATGATCGCCTTGCTTCGCAAGTGATAGTGTAGCAGCTGATAGGGCTTGTCCATGGTGCATCAGGTTGACCATGGAGCTGGCATTTTGTTAGTGACAAGGTCACTTTAGTGTAAGTACTTAGTAGTGGTTCTGGTGATGGTGAAGGTTGAAGTTAGGTCTTGGTTATGGTGTGGTCAGACTAGTCGTGCTCTTGGTTATGTTGTGAACTTGTGGTTTGATGATGACTGCCATGTGTTGGCAAATTTTGTGGTGCCCAAATGTTTGGTGCACCTTATGTAAAAATTAACCCTGGTGGAAGTACTTTGATCTTGCTATGCCTAATGTAAGAAGTAACCTTGGTTTAAGTACTTGTTCTGTTATATTTGTGCTGTCATTTTGATTATGATCAATCTTTTGTTTTGAAAATGGCACCAAATCAATGTCGAAATGTACAACAAGATTGTGCAATAAATTTATGCATAGTCTCAAATGTAAATGGTACATATGTCTGGCTACCAAAGGTTACAGAAGTTTGCAGTTTGTCGATTACAGAAGTTTGCACTACATCATCTTGCCATTTAGGCCAAGGTTACCAGAAGATAGAATTGCACTAAAACTGCAACAAGAAGCACCGCAATGATTAAGTCCTTCATGTTCACAACTTGCTCCTCTTCACCCTGATGGATTGCTTCATCTTCATTGCAATGCTCCAGGACAGCTTCCTTGAACCTCATCTTATTCTTCTTCTCCATCTCTTCCACCTTCCTCCTCTAGTAAGCAATGAAAGCCTCTTCTCCAGCTTCTTTAGTTGGATAGCTTTGGTGTAGGTTGAACTTGTAACCAGCAACCTGCTCATTGGCATCAGCCCAAGTTGTGTACACACCTGGATTGTGTCCTTCAAACACCACGTACACCTTCATCCCCTTCAAACACCAGAAGGTATATCATCAAATGCAACCCGAATCACAAATCACAGCTCACAGATTACAAATAACCAGGACATAAGCAATAAGGTATATCACCAATATAGCTCTGCAACTCCTTTTCCACTGCATTGACATGGCAGTACTTGAAGCCCTTATCAGTCCTTACCCCTTCAGTGACCAGGTGAGAGAACTTGCTGAGGCAGAAGGTGGACATAACTGGAGTCCAGTTCAACCTGGGAGCACCACCATTGCCCTGTGGCAGTGGCTGTACCTCAGGAGCATCATACACTGGGTTCTCCTGGACTTGTCCCCCAAAGATGTCAAACCCTTCAAACCGATTCATGGCTGATAATAAAGGAGAACATGCAACACACCATACAGAATGAAAATGATTGCATGATAATTAAACAACTCCACAAGAAAATGGTAAAGGAAACATGAGTACTCAATACAAATAAAGCTGATGAAACAGCAAGTCTCAAATTACAAGCATCATAAGTACTCAATACAAATAAAGCTAATGAATCAGCAAGTCTCAAATTACAGAAAATGGCATAATTGCCTTAGGATAGGTCTCATAAAATATGAAAGACATCATAGAACTCAAACAAACTGCTGCTGCTCCTAGTCTCAATGGCCTCCATGCCTAGTTGCCCACATCTGGTTGGCCCAAATATCCCTCTGTTCTGCCCAGGGAGCATTATCCATTTCATTGTCATTAGGTTCAGGGATAGGATTGGGTTCCCAATTTTCTTCTAGTGGAATGACCTCATCTTGGCCATACCTGAGTATCCAGTTGTGGAGGATACAACAGGCTAACACAAGCTTGACTTGGGTCTTGTAAGGATGGAAAGGCTTGTTGTAGAGGATCTTGAACCTACTCTTCAGTGAGCCCCAGGCCCTCTCCACAGTCACCCTTAAGGAGGAATGCCTTAGGTTGAACAGCTCTCTAGGATTTTCAAGAGCCCTCACCCCATACTCACTCAAATGGCACCTTGTGCCACGGTAGGGTGGGAGGAAGCCTGGCCTCACTGCATATCCAGCATCACACAACAGAAACTTGCCTAGAAAGGATGGAGGGGGAAGAGATTAGGGGGTTATGAACCTAGCATCACACAAGTGTAAATGAGCCAAGGTTGTACCTGGTGCCACCCTAAGACCATCATTTCTTTGTATGGCATCAGCTAGGACTCTAGCATCATGTGCAGAGCCTTCCCAACCAGCTATAACATATGTGAACCTCAGGTCAAAGTCCACTGAAGCCATAACATTATGAGTGATTCCCTTCCTGCCCATGAATGCTTGCTTCTTCCTTTCTGGGACTTTAGCAAGAACATGTGTTCCATCCATAGACCCTACACACTCCTATTTACACATGGCACATAGTAGGGAAGGCAGTACAAGGAAGAAAGGGTGTAGGTAGTGGTTAAAAGAGAACCACCTTGAAGAAGGGGTACCATCTCGGGCTGCCAAGAATTTTGGCAGGGGTAGCATTTGAAGGAGGGCAAATCAACTCATTTCTGAGTTCACCAACAGCATAAAGAACCTCCTTGAAGTGCCTACTGATTGTTTCAGTGGACCTTAGAAATTTGTACTTGATGACCCTGAATCTGGTGTTATGGCCAACAACTAAGTGGAACATGGCCACCTGTTCTTCTATCTGGCTAAAGATGCTGTCCTTCAGGAGTCCCCTAGTGCGAAACAAGTCACAAAGCTAAAAAAAGGGGGCCCTCCTCATCCTCAGCAACTCTATGCAGCTAATATCACCTGGTCGATGGATGAACTTCAGGTTAACCATCCTATCCTTGTCCCTCTGTGTCATTGGGCCATAACAGCTTCCCCTCTGAAAGCTCCGATTTGGTTTTGGTAATTAATGACACTCAAACGTTGCTAATGCTTTGCTCTAAGTGTGATTAGACACATAGCAACGTGATGGTGGATGATGGAGCATGGCGATCACGGTGATGAACATGGTGGATGTGATGTGATCGAGCTCCGACGGAGGCCCATGGAGATCAAGGCGAAGGTATACTTGATAGGGCTTTCCGGTTTGGTGGTCAAGACACTTAGCGAGTGTGACCACATTTAGGATCGATAACCGACTATCAAGAGGGGTTTCCTCGGTTCATTCGCGGTCCTAAGTGCCTCTAAGTTTAACTCGGCATGATGCATGAGAGGCTAACGAGAGTGCTAACACTTGTCGACGTGATCTTGAGAAGATATGCTAACTCTGGTGCTTGAGTTGTGATCTACTCTGTGGAGTTGGCACCTAAGACAAGTGGTTTGGACCTTGGATCGACGACGGCGTGACATCGAAGATCAAACAACAAGTGGAGGAGTTCTCTGAGCGGCGGACGCGGGCGCCGGACGCCGGGCCAGGCGGGCCGGATGCGTCCGGCGCGTGTGAGCTGGCTCGGGCTTGCTGGCCGGGTGCTGGTGAGCGACGGACGCCGAGGAGGCACGTCCGGTGGTCGCCGGACTCGAAACAGAAAGTTCCAGAGCTGGGCTCTCATCTGCAGATGCGGGCGCCGGACGCCGGCCAGGTCGGGCCAGACGCGTCCGGCACGTGGTGGCCTGGCGCGAGTGGCTGGCAGGGCTCTGTTGAAGCGCCGGACGCCGCGGTGGCACGTCCGACGTGCGCCAGACGCACACCAGAATGTTTCTGGGACAGCGTGCTGCGCGTGCGCCGGGGGCGCCGGACGTGTCCGACGGTGGACGGCGGACTCGGGCGGCGGACGCTGGCGTCATCAAGATTCAAAGGCAACGGTCAGCTCGCACGGCGCGCTGAAGAGCGCCGGACGCGTCCGACGCGTGTTGCGGCACCAGCCCGAGGGGGCAACGGCTCTATTTCGAGGGGGCTCTATAAATAGACCATTGGCCGGCCTTGGGAAGCTCTCTTCGCCATTTCTTCATACCTGAGCATACTTTGAGCAAGAGAGACACTCCCCCACTCATCTCTTTGATTCCTTTGCTAATCTTGAGAGAGATTTGAGTGAGAACAAGTGATTTGCATTGGGAGTTGCATCTAGAGGCACTTGTTCATCGAGTGAGCTGCGGATTCTTGTTACTCTTCGGTGATTCCCGTCACCGTAGATGGTTTGGAGCAGCGGGTGGTGGTTGAGCTCGAGTTGGAGATTGTTTGAGGCCACACCGGGTTCTTGTGAGGGGTTCTTGATCCTTCCCCGCGGGAGTTCACGAAAGGATACTCTAGTGGATTGCTCGTGGCTTGTGGATCCTTGTCTTGTGTGGAGATTGCGGCTTCCCATTGGGGTCTTTGGCACCGAGCCAATTGAGCGGGCAACTCGCCAAGCAAGTGTATCGCCACAACGAGGACTAGCTTGCCGGGAAGCAAGTGAACCTCGGTAAAAAATCTTTGTGTTGATTTTTGATTGCCGAGGCTTCGACCTCCTTGTGCTTGTGCTTGAGCTCTCTAGGTGATTGGCCACTACACCGGTGATTGGTTATCTTCTACTCTTCGCGGCGGTATAATCTTCCATCATCTCTTTACTTTCCGCAAAGTAGAATTGCTTGTTGTGGTCGGTCGGGAACCACTCTTTGAGTAGCTTAAATCCCGTGGGTAGAATTGCTTGTTGTGGTCGGTCGGGAACCACTCATTGTGTAGCTTAAATCCCGTGGGTAGAATTGCTTGTACGGTTTCGGTGAACCGTCTTTGTGTAGCTTGATCACCGTTGTTGAGTGTGCAATTGGTTTGAGTAGCCTTGCATTGGTTAGGGAGGCTTGCATAGAGTAGTCGAAGCATTTGCTTTGCACATTTGCCACCTAGCTATCTAATTGGGTTGTCTAGTGTTCTTGCTAGAAATTTTATTAGGCTATTCACCCCCCCCCCTCTAGCCATTGTGATCTTTCACCCTCCTAGAAGCAGTCTGCCTTCTGAATCTAAGGAAGAACTAGGCTAACATGACCACAACCATTGCAGCTCCCCTAACAACCATACGATGCCTAATCGGTTCCATGGTGCTAATAAACAATAAAATGAGATCTCATCAGTAAAACATGTACCTTTACCAAGCATAGTGACCAAACCCTAGCTACCATGACAACAGGAGATCGATCCGAGCCTACACAGCAGGGCAAACCAGGCAAATGGATTCCAATTACTAGGATCTACGCAGCAGTTTGTAATGATCCTAATCATGTCAAGGGACCGGCCCGCGACAGCTTAAGCTGCGCTACCCAGATCCACAACAGGTAAAATCATCGACCAAATCATACAGGGAAACCATGCAATCGACTCATACGCAAAGATCTACAGCAAGAGCGAAGAACATGGCAGGATTCCAAGAACATGGTGGCGACAGCTAGAGCAAAGAAGAGGATTTGGACGTGTACCAGGGCCACTTCATCTTACCTCAGCGACGACGAGGATACCCGCCACCGGCGGGAACCCGAGGATGAAGGAGGAGGACGGGGGAGACAAACTCCGGCGAGGGCGATGGCGAGAGCGAGTGGCTGCGCCGCCGGATGAGTGAACAGTGCGAGAGGAAACCCTAGCCGGAGGTGAGGGTGGCCCTTTTATACCGGAGCCAGCCGGGGCTCGGCGTGGCCAAGCGGGCCCACACGGGGGGACGCGCGGGGAGCCGGCCCAAGCCAGGCTCCAGAAAAACGCTCGCCCCATCCGTTTTTCTGGGGCCTGGCTAAGGCGCGTACGGCGGCCCGGTGGAGCCTGGCCAGGCAGCCCAAAAACTCAACCAAACGAGCCCATTTTTCGCTAGCCAGGCTTAGCCTAGCCCAATCCACCATACCAAACACACCCCTAGTGTTGGGTGGGGTATGTCATTAGAAACCACTTTGGTAAGGTGGTTGTGGTAGGAGGAAAGTTGTTTGTCAGCCCAACATGCTGAAGCAATTGCTTGTTTGATGGGAATAGAGCAGGCGGCTGCATTAAGAATAAATTTTGTTGTTTTGGAGACTGATACAGCTAGACCCTACTATGGGTAGATCAGTGATGGGAGTTCTGATGGCTGAAATCAAATCTCAAATGTTTTATGAATTATCTGCATGTATTATTTATCATGTAGGAGTACCCAGAGTTTGTAATATTGTAGCTAATATCTTCTCAAAAAAAATTGTGGCTAATATCCTAACGGTCATTGGCTTGAACTGTACTCCTTCCGTCCCAGATTAAGTGTTATTTTCGCTTCTCGAGAAATAATTACCAACAATTATATATTAAAATATATAAATTTTTATATTCAGTAATTAATATCATTGGAAAGATCTTTACATCTAATTTTTTAATATTTTTTTGAAAATATAAATATTACACGTATTTTTTTCTAAGATCTTTACATTGTAGCCATCAGATTAGATTTAAGTGGTCTTGACTAGAGTTTCCATAGGTTGCACAGGAGGTTAGTTTTCATTGTATACGTTGCTTTATAAAAAGTACATAGGTCTCGTTTATGACAACGCATAACAAAAAAAAAACCGATACATCTGTAAATTGTATACATCTATCAAAAAAAGATATTCCTCAATTAGCTGGTTTGAAGGATTGGAGCTGACGGAAATTCTCCCATTCCTGCTCCAAAACAACAGCCTCATACTTGCCATCCCTGCCATGGCTATCGGTTGCATCGATGACGAGATGGTAGATGAAACCTTGGACCACTTGGTATTGACCGCTCATCACTCTGTTGAATGTTAGGCCGTCATTCACCTGTTTGACGTGCTCCGACACCGCCCACCTGCCGACCTCCTGAATGTGGGGATCGTTGATGTTCACTATCGGTTGAATGAATCCACCTCGGAGTACGATCTCCATCTCAGTGGGAGAAGGAGACGGAGACCTTCCACCCTTTGCCCTTGCCATGATGGGGGTGGGCATGGCGACTAAGATGGCCATCGCAGCCATAACAAGGAGCACGCTGGTCCTCATGGCTTCCTAGGCTGCGGAGATTGCTTGGGGGCAGATAGATACTAGTTTGCAAGTGCGATATGGGATGGAGGTGGTTTTGCTTTGATATGCTGGTAGTCATTTATATAGTGCTCAGCCTGTGTCGCATTGCCAACAAATAAGCTGTGATTTACCATGATTGATCTGTTTTCCCCTAAAAAATAATGCATGGATTGGTTGGGTTGATTCATGAATTGATTCTCTCCCTAAAAAGAATAATGCATATATGATTATGTTGATCATCTCCTACACAAAAAAAATCAATCACTTGTGGTTCTGTGCCGCACTGCCAACAATAGGTTGTGACTGGGGGACGACAATCTCCTGTGATTTACCATGATTAATCATAAACATACCCAGAATACCCAGAACTAACTAGTATACGTCAGACTTCAATTTATTCTTTGCCTGGGATGAGCTATAGCAAACTGTCAGTGATACGCGCATTATTTCTCTTCAATCGAAGTAGGTATATAATGCATGCCAAAATTCACGTGAGCGTATCAATTCGTACTTAAACCACAAGTGTACGATAGCAGAGAATCAATTCATGAATATGACATCCGTTTTGAATCAATTCATGAATAAATAACCCAACCAATCCATGCATTATTTTTAGGCAAAATAAGATCAATCATGCTAAACCACAGGAGATTGCCATCCCAGTTCCCTCCAAAAAAAAAAAAAAAAAAAAAAAAAAACAGGAGATTGCCATCCCCGAATCACAGCCTGTTGTTAGCAATGCAGCACAGGCTGAGCACTCTATATAAATGACTACCAGCATCACAGGCAAACCACCTCAATATATCCCAGATCGCACACTTGCAAATATTTATCTATCTTCACCCAAGCAATCTCCGCAAAGCTTAGCCATGAGAACCAACCTCCTTGTTGCTATGGCTGCTACGGCCATCTTCATAGCAATGACGCCCGCCATGGCAAGGGCAAAGGGTGGAATATCTTCCTCTCCCACACAAGCAGAGATAGGGCTCGACGGTGGATTTTATCATCCAGTGAAAATCAATGATCCCCACGTTCAGGAAATCGGCAGGTGGGCGGTGTCGGAGCACGTCAGGCAGGCGAACGACGGGCTAAGATTCAACAGGATGGTGAGTGGTCAATACTTGGTGGTCGAGGGTATCATCTACGATCTCATCGTCGATGCAACTGATAGCCATGGCAGGGATGGCAAGTATGAGGCCGTAGTGTTGGAGCAGGAATGGGAGAACTTCCGTCAGCTCCAATCCTTTAAACCAGCTAACTGATCTTAGGATAATTTCGACATATGTATCGCCTTATTTTTTTCATATCATAAGCGAGGCCTATGTACCTTTTATATACATTTATGGAGAACTTTCGTCAGCTCACGAAATTTAGACCGGCTAACTGAGAGGCAACTTGGATGAATATATTGGAGTTTTATGTAAAAACGAAGGGAGGTTGATGTGTTTTTTTATGCATTCATATTCTCAGCTTTGTATGGAATGCACTTTGATGATTGTGTATAACACAATCATTTCAGGAAGCGTATATCTCTCGTTTAGAGGTTTTCCATGTCTCCTCTTCCAGGAACAGTCGTTTTTTGTGTTATGACCATAAATTAATCTAGTGCTTTGCATGCTGAAGTTGTGTGCTTTTGCTTGCACACACGTCACATCGTGCCAATGCGACGAAGGCGGGTATTTTCTATGCACGACTTTTCACTATGGATATGAGAATATGGTTAGTAGTTTAGTACTATCTCTATTATTCTAAATCATAAAATGTTTCGAAATACATAATTTTACTATGCGCTTAGATCTAAGCTATGTCTAAAAACATAGTATATCTAAATAAAATCATCTTGTAATTTGAAATGAGAGAAGTAATTTGTGTCATGCTTTTTGCATCGCATTTGTGTACAAGACATGAATTACAGTGACCGATGTTGATGCCTTTTGGACTGTTGCACCCTATCTCTAGGATTTCTCCCAACTGCAGCCATATCTTCTCCATCACCGTTGATCCTTTCCTCCTCGTCCTCCTCACCTCATTCATCTTTGTTTAACTTATATATGTGACAGGGTAGGCTACATACAACTACACATGCTAATACAACTACTTTGAAAATTTATCTAGGATTATAGACCACTTCCCATTACAAGATAACCAGAGTTTCTATGAGCAAATAAGAACTAAAATGAGTCTATTAAGATTTAAACAGTTTATCATAAGATAGAGAATGGTTTAAAAAATAAAAATATTTTCACTATTTTCTAATGTAAAACAAATTTTCTAAGGTTAAACTTTTGCGTTTTTTAGTTTCATTATTTTCCATCATTTTTTAATAAATTTTAGATATTGAAAAAAGATTTTTAGTTCGAGGAAATGTTAACGTAGTCAGATTTACTCGATGGCGGCCATATCAATAAAACCACCCAAGATGGAAAAAGAAACGATTTTAAAAATTGACGGAGTATATATAAAAATGTTTATAATTATGTAATTCAGTGTGTAAAATTGAACGATTGTGATAGTTGTGGCCTTGTGGGAGGTGAAATCATATAACACATGAAGCAAAATCACAACTAATATGCCAGTGTTTTGTGTCCATGTATATAGTATACTTAACCAAAGCAACTCAGATTATCACAAACATAGATCCTAGGAGTACAAATTTCTATGTTTCTATGCGTGCAAAAGCACTGCTTAATTCCTATGTTTTCTATGCGTGGGAAGAGCTGTCGCTGATTTGTTGTGTGAGAAAAACATCATTGAATCGACTGATATTAAGTGCTAGTAGATCAAACGAACAGAGCGGCATTTCTTCGTCAAATCAGATGAGAAACGGGAAGGCTAGGAACTCACCGAGCGGCTTGAGAGGATGACCATAGCGCCCTTGCTGATGATGTGCTGGTCTGTTGGATGGTTGGTCGAGGCGGCAAACTTGAGGACATCGATGAAGCAGGCGTTGTGAACAATAATCATTCCAATGTCTCACTACAGATTGCAAGGTCTTGATTCCAAGTCTCCCAACTTCGAAAACCTCAATGTGTAACTCACATAAAAGTGTTCATTTGTATGGTGGGGTTAGTCATGATTGTGCAATCTGGAGAGCATAGTCCAAAGCAACACAGCTCACTGGGGGCACATCCACCTATAAGACAAATCAAACTGTGTGGGTATACAACGAACCATTCCAACGTCTAACCATGTTTCAAAATTTATAGCAGAACAGTGGCAACAAGTTTAAGATGAAACAAAAGAAAATAAAAAATGTATTTGTCCACTGCAGCACGTGATAATAACATGGGAAACAACAAACAAGATATATATGTATGCTGAAAGCCTGAAACCAGTCATCAAAAAGTGAATTCAATTAACGTATAAAAAGTACACAGGCCTCGCTTATGACATGGTGCATAAAAAAATCGGATACATCCTTCGAGAAGTTGTCCCTAAGATCAGTTAGATGGTTTAAAGGATTGGAGCTGACGGAAGTTCTCCCATTCCTTCTCCCACACCACGGCCTCATACCTGGCATCCCTGCCATGGCTATCAGTTGCGTCGATGATAAGGTCGTAGATGAAACCCTCGACCACCAGGTCTTGACCGCTCACCACCCTGTTGAATCTTAGCCCGTCGTTTGCCTGCCTAACATGCTCCGACACCGCCCACCTGCCGATCTCCTGAATGTGGGGATCATTGATTTTCACTGGATGATAAAATCCACCGTCGAGCCCTACTCTGCTATCTGTGTGGGAGAGGAAGATGGAGACCTTCCACCCTTTGCCCTTGCGATGGCGGGCATCGTGACTATAAGGATGGCTGTAGCAGCCATAGCAACAAGGAGGCTGGTTCGACTCATGGCTGGTTCCCAAAGCTTGCGTATGAGATTGCTTGGGGCAGACAGATACTATTTTCAAGTGCGATCTGGGATTGAGGTGGTTTTGCTAGCTGTGATGCTGGTATTCATTTATATAGTGCTCAACATGTGCCGCATTGCCAACAAATAAGTTGTGATTTACCATGATTGATCTTTTTTTGCCTAAAACTAATGCATGGATTAGTTGGGTTGATTCATGAATTGATTCTCTCCCTAAAAAGACTAATGCATAAATGATTATGTTGATCATATCCTATCATACAGAATCAATCACTTGTGGTTTAGTACGAGTTGATTCGCTCACGTGAAATTTGGCATGGATTATATACCTACTACGGTTAAAGAATTTGAAATCTTTTGAAGAGAAATAATACTATTTTCATTACTTTCCAATGTAAAACAACATTTCTAAGGTTGAACTAGGTTTTGCATTTTTTTAATTTCATTATTTTCCATGTACATTTATTTTTATAAATTTTAAATATTGAAAAAAATGGTCTGAAGAAATTTTAACTTAGTCTGATTTGCTCGGTGGCGGCCACATTAGTAAAACCAGCTAAGATGGAAAAACAAACGGTTTCAAAAATTGACGGAATATATATATAAATGTTTATATGTTTATGTAACTCAGTGTGTATAATTGAACGACTGTGATAGTTGTGGCCTTGTGGGAGGTGAAATTCCGGGGGTTTCTTTTGTCTCTTTCTTCTTATTATTACTAGAAGAATTCCACGCGCGTTGCTGCGGGTATGAAGTGGAATATACATGAGTTAGATTGCCGACCACTAAGAATTAGAAGATGAATGTCCCGCTGGATTTGCATGACTAACCATTATATAGGAATGTGCATAATATATAAAGAAATTAAATAAATACAAATTGTATCTTATCTTATCTGCATTTGTTGCTGAAATTATGTTTTATAGTATTTGAGAAAAATTACCTAGAAAAGATGGATAGTACCATCTAAGAACAACATAGTGTGTTCCCTTAGATTTAAGGGATAAAAATAAATTTGGATATACAATTTATAATAGTTTGAGTATGATAAAAAGTCAATTATCTTACAGATCTACTATTTAAAAAGAGCACTGTACAAAATCATCATCACCATATAAGACAGGTGAAAAAAATAGTTATAGTTATGAATCTCTGCAATGCTTTTGCTGTCATCAAGCGCGGGAGTTATCTGCATGCGTCAGACTAATGTATAAGTTCATACGGAACCGTAGGTACAAAGTATATACAGTACAACAATACATACATAGTTATAAAATATAAAAATAAACTTGAGGGACTCTGGACTGAGGGTCTCTTCCCTAAGAAAAATGCAAACATACGCAAACATACCAGGGATAGCTCCTTATCCATTCGTGCGGTCGTCCCTGCTTGTCTCTAGTCTAGGTCCTGCATCGTATCTGCCCCTTCTTCATCGATTAGTGCCGCGAGCCTTATTATCCACTCGCCCCTTCTCAATGTCTCGGCGAGCCTTCACCTCGCGGTAGCCACGAGCGTCGAGCTTCCGAGGAGGCGGGTTGTGGAGCAGCTTACGAGGATGGATAGCGAGCACCAGGCAGCGGTACATGGCCTTCGTCTCCCATGCACTGGCTTCTACCTGGTCGCGGCCTCTACTCACGCTGATCTAGATGGGCGTTTTCATTTATAGGGAGAAGATTAGGATGTGAGTGGACGGACGCAATTAATAGGAGGAAGAAGTGGAGAGGAGGGTCAGGAAAGGGCGGCTCATGGAGCACTTGGAGGCGGAGGGACGGGGAAGCGCAGCGGGGTGGCGCACTGAGTGGTGCGATCCGTTTTGGTTAACTGAAATATGTTTCCTTCTGCGTACGGCTACAGGAAAATGGGCTGACGTGGCTCAAGGAGATTTCAGGAAAATAGGTTAGTGGGGTTTGTTTATATAGTGGTATAGATTAGTTTATTACAGTATAATAAAAAAAAGGCGCCACCTCCACCTCCTCCACCTCCGCCTCCCCGGCAGCATGCTCTGTCTGGGGGCAGGGGCCCGGCTGCCCACGCTCCTCCGCCGCCACCACCTCCACCACCGCCGCCTCCACCTCCTCTACCTCCGCCTCCCCGGCAGCACGCTCGGTCCGGGGGCGGGGGCCCGGCCGGCCACGCTCCTCCGCCCCACCCCGAGCAAGCCCCCGCCCACCTGTGCCGCCACCACCTACGGAGGGTCACGATGGCATTGGCTTCGCCCCCGGCGATGCCGATGGACGACGTGGCCATGCCTCTCCCGGCCCGGCGCACGGCCGCCGCCCCTTGTGGTGGTCTGCCGCACCACCGACGTCGACAACGCGGAGGACCTTCTTCGCCTGGCTCTGGTGGCCAATGTGGTTGGTACCCGGCCCTACATCGCGCCGTCAATGATCACGGCGGCGCTCTACAACCGCTTCGAGCTGCGCCACGAGGATGTCCGTGTACACCGGCACGAGCCTGGCGACTTCTTGGTGCGCTTCCGTCGGGAGGAGGATCGTGCTCGCGTGCTTGCCGAGCCCGGATGGGGCCATCTCATGCCCCTGCGCTGGCGCCCCTGGACCAGGGTGGCTGGGGCCCTGGACTACAACTTCCACTTCCGCGTCGTCGTTGCTTTGCGGGGTGTCCCAGCTCATGCCAGGAACATCGACATGGCACAGGCTGTGCTTGGCCGCTGCTGTATGCACATCGAGCCCACAGCTCTCCGCGACCGGCCGGTGGACGACGACCGGGAGTGGTTCCTCCAGGCCTGGTGCTCGCACCCCAGGCTCATCGAGCCGGAGAAGATCGTCCTCATCCCGGAACCGATGCTACCGGGGCACAACGAGAATCTGTGTCGTGGCCTCACTTACCGGGTCTGGGTTCGTCTGCTCGCCGAACATGACGCAGCCGCCCCCCCGGAGGAAGGTAATGACCCTGACGATCAAGGCAACAACGAAGATGACTATGGGGGAAACAACGGCGACGCGGACCACGACGATCGCCAATACGGTGACCATAGTGATGAGTGGTCACCGCGTCAAGACTACGACTCTGACAGCACCGACCCACGGCACAGGAACTGCCACCCCACCTACCCTCACCCGCCTCCCTTGAGCGGGGGCGAGGACAGCGCTGCTCTCGTCGTTGGCACCGTCCGCTGTCCCTTGGTGATGCAGGGACCTCCGAGCACACACTGGTCGTCGGAGCGCTGGGAGCTCCTCTCAGCACCTGCGACTCCATCGACGCCTCCCCGTCAACTCTGTGGCCGGCTGACCTTCCCGGTGCCCCCAGCTAGCGGTGCGTCGGCTTCGCTGGTGGGGTCGGGGATCCTGGGCACCCGCCGGTGGGCCTCCCCGGAGCTCCTCCCGACTCGCGATGAGCCGGCCTCGCCGGGGGTGGTGGGCAGCTTCCTCAACATTGCGCCACTACTCCCGCAAGCCGGCCGCAGCGTCCAGACCCCGCCGCCGAGGGCGTCCCCACCTAGGGCGGACTGGTGGGCGGACCTCGCCCAAGATGAGCTTCAGTCCTGGCCAGCTCTGCGTCTACACTCCGACTCTCCGCGGGGCTCTTCCTCGCCGCATGTGGTGTTTGTCCAGCCAGGCAACCTTGTGCTCGACGTCGCGCGTTCTCCGGGAGCTGTCCGGAGCCCCTCCCCAACCCGGGCCTCGGACCCGCTTGCCGATGCCTTCCCCCAGGGCCATGGGACGCCGCAGGGCAGCAATGCGCCTCCACCTCCGGCGTCGGGCGCTGCCATCTCTCGGGAAGGCTTCCTCGACTCCCTACGGATGCCGCTGGAGGAGCCGCTTACATGGGCAACTCCTGCTGCACACAAGACGCGGGCACGGCTCAACCACCACGACGACGACTCATGGATGCCGCGAAGGAGTGCTCGGCTAGCTGGCAAGTCCAAGTATCGCCTCTCGAACCCCGAGTTGCAGGCCAAGAAGGTACTCCTCAGTCGCTGGACAGGGAAGCAGCCGAACGAGTTCCCGGACGACTCCGTCGAGACCGAGTTCCACAGGGCCTTCGCCGACGCCAGTCTATCTGCGAGGAAGCAAGCGATGGCGGTCATGTTCCCGCGCCGTGGTGCGCGCCGTGCGCGACAAATGCTCGCGGCCCTGGGCAAAACCGGTGTCACCAATGAGTAGCGGTCATCTTCTCTTCTGGAACGCGCGTGGCCTCAACAGCCGCGCGCGACGCGACGCCGTCCGCGACGTCGTCCTGCAGCATCGCGCCTCGCTAGTGTGTCTCCAAGAAACTAAGTTAGCAGCACTTGATGTAATCCTGAACAATCAACTAGTTGGTTCCGACTACGATTTCGTGTACGTCCCTGCGGCGGGGGCTTCCGGCGGTGCCATCACCTGCTGGAGACGTGATCTATGGCAAGCTGCGGACGCGCGAGTTGACAGGTACTCCGCAACCGTCAGGCTCACGCCCCTCGACTCCGCCGGCACTTCGTGGTGGCTCACCAATGTCTACGGGCCACCAAACCGGGAGGAGAAGGCTGACTTCCTCCTGGAGCTTCGTCTTGTACGAGCAGCCTGCCAGGGACCTTGGCTCATATGCGGCGATTTTAATCTCATCTACAAGGCGGCGGATAAAAACAATGGCAGGCTGCACAGAGGAGAAATGCGACGCTTCCGGGCTTTGATCGACGACCTAGCACAGGAGGAAGTGCACCTCAATGGAAGGCTTTTCACCTGGTCCAACAGGCGCGAGCGGCCCACTCTAGAGCGCCTGGACCGCGCATTCTGCTCGGCGGAGTGGCTTGACTCCTACCCTGCTCACCATTTGCGTTGCCTATCATCCGACTCCTCCGACCACGCTCCACTTCTGCTGCTGTTACGGACGGAACTTTGGGCACCGCCACGCTTCTGTTTTGAGCGCTACTGGATCAAGATGCCGGACTTCAGGGAGCTCGTCGCGGGTTCCTGGGGCGCCTCCAACCCAAACCTTGACGCCTGCCGCGCCTTCGATCGAAGCTTCGGTTCCCCGGCCCGGCCCCGGTGAGCCGGGCGCGCCTCGGACGTCGGGAACCCAAGATTGCAGCTGGCCGCTTACAGGGCGATGATTTATGAGTTCGACACGTTGCAAGAGTCTAGGCAGCTCACGGCGGACGAACGCGCGTGGTACGGCGAGCTCAAGGCCAACAGCCTGGGGCTGGCGTCCCTTTGCCGCACCATGGCGCGCCAGCGTGCGCGCGACCAGTACCTCCGCGAAGGAGACGCATGCACGAGATTCTTTCATTTGCAAGCCTGCCATCGTAGAAGAAAGAACTGCATGCTCGCGCTGCAGCACGAGGGCCACACGTTCACCGAGGAGGAAGCGAAAGCGGGGGTGGTCTTCGACTACTATGACACCATCCTGGGTACGCCATTCAGGCGATCGCACCGCATAGACCTGGCAAGGCTACCGCTGCCGCAGCTGGACCTCTCCGAGCTGGCACTTCCGTTCACTCTAGAGGAGATCACCGGCGTGGTTCGGGACACTCCCTTCAACCGCGCCCCGGGTCCCGATGGTTTCTCCGGAGCATTCTACAAGGCGGTCTGGGAGACCATCCGGTTCGACGTCCTCCGGGTGTTCCACGCGCTATGGACACTGGACTTTCGCAGCATGCACGACGTCAACGACGCATCCATGGTACTTCTACACAAAACCGCAGTGCCTTCTGGACTCAAGGACTACCGCCCGATTAGCCTCATCCATTCCTTGGCAAGTTGTTTGCTAAAGCCCTCGCCATGCGCCTTGCACCGAGAATGAAGGAGCTCGTTCAGCCCAACCAATCGGCGTTCATCAAGGGCAGAAGAATCCACGACAACTTCAGAGCTGTTCGGCTCACCTGCAGGTTGCTGCACGCCAAGCGGTTCCCAGCCATACTTCTCAAGGTCGATCTTGCAAAAGCGTTTGACACCGTTGCATGGCCCTTCCTGCTGGAGGTACTGGAGCATGCGGGGTTCCCGCCACGTTGGCGTGAATGGATCGCGGCCCTGCTACGCACTGCCAGCACCAAGGTATTGATCAATGGGAGGCCTGGCCAGAGGATCTGTCATGCGCGCGGCCTGCGCCAGGGCGACCCTCTGTCGCCGTTCTTGTTCGTCCTCGTCATGGAGGTGCTCAACGCAATGATATCGGAAGCCGACCGTGTGGGATTGCTCACACCTCTGCCGGCGGCCGCTGCTAAGTGCAGGGCATCCATCTATGCGGATGACCTCGTGATTTTCCTTGCACTTTCGGCTGAGGACGCCGCCTGCATCCGGGATATCTTGCTGCTATTCGCGGGGGCTTCTGGGCTACAGACCAATATGGAGAAGTGCACCATTTCGCCCATCCACTGTACTGAGGAAGATCTGCAGCCAGTTCTCCAAGTCATGCCTTGTAGGGTGGAGCTTTTCCCAACCAAATACCTGGGTGCGCCGCTGTCTATCACTAGGGTCCCTCGTGCGAAAGAGCAGGAACTCGTCGACGCCGTGACTGCATGAATTCCTACCTGGAAAGCGGGCCTCCTCAACATAGCAGGGCGTGCAACTTTGGTACAGTCAACACTCTCGGCGATTCCTGTTCATCTATCCATCTGCTGCGCCCTCTCCCAACGGGCAATTGATGCGATCGACAAGGCTCGCCGAGGGTTTCTTTGGGCCGGTTCTACCACAGCCTCTGGAGGCCAGTGCAAGCTTGCCTGGCCGGTTGTCTGCACCCCGCGGGAGCTGGGCGGCCTGGGCATCCCAGATTTGCGTGCCCTGGGCTTCGCACTCCGCCTGCGCTGGGAGTGGGCGGCGCTCACGGACGACACTGCCATCTGGGCAGACCTACCTTCGACGTCGGAGCGCCATGTGCGCAACATGTTTGCAGCCTCCACATCCGTGATCATTGGGGATGGCAAGCGGGCGCAATTCTGGACGGATCGCTGGCGCCCGTAGGGACGGCTGTGTCTCCTAGCACCCGACGTCTACCGATCCATTCCACAACGGTTGCGGCACAGGTCGGTACGCGATGCCCTTTCTGGCCAACAATGGGCCTGGGATGCACAGGCAGCCTCCACCGAGTCCTACATCGCCCAATTCCTTCGCCTCTGGACCCTACTTGAGAATGTCCAACTAGCGGCACACCCCGACCGCTTTCGCTGGAACGGGACAGCTGATGGGGAGTACTCTTGTGCTTCGGCCTATCGCGCGTTCTTCGACGGCAGGACGTCCTTGCCGGGGGCGAACGAGCTTTGGCATGCCTCGGCTCCGCCCAAGGTAAAAGTCTTCTTCTGGACGGCTTTGCACGGGCGCCTCTGGACCGCGGGCCGGCGGCGCCGCCACGGACTACAGCAGCACGACGATTGCATACTGTGCTTGCAGTCACCGGAGGAGTTTCACCACCTGCTGCTCACCTGTGTCTACTCGAGGGAGGTTTGGCACCGCCTCCTCAACAAGGCTGGCCTCTCGCACCTCACCCCGACGGCCGACGACCGCCTCGACGACTGGTGGCTGCAAACCAGGGCGCGGCTGCCAAGGATCTATCGCAAGGGTTTTGATTCGCTGATGCTCCTCGCCTCTTGGATGATCTGGAAAGAACGTAACGAACGGACTTTCCAGCAGCGGAGCAGCCAAGCAGTGGCTGCCGTCGACCGCATCCGTGGAGAGGCCGCAGGCTGGGTGGCTGCAGGTTTCAAGGGCATCGCGCCCTTACTGGCTGTCTGGGTTTAGGCGTCCTCCTCGCTCTAGGACACAATTAGTGTTTTAGCCAGTACAACACTCGAATCTCCGCCGTTCTAGCCGGCGACTTGTGTAAGTGTGTCGTCCGAAGCTCCCGGGCAGCTCGCCAGGGGGCGGAGGAATGTAACAAACCTTCTAACTTCCCTTAATGAGACACGTGCAAAGCACGATTTCGAAAAAAAATAATAAAAAAAGGGCTTTGTCGATCACGCAAACCTCCAACAGGCTCGAACTAACGATCCAGCCCAAAGCTTATCCATCGGTCCAGCCCACCACACTTGTCACTTGACATCCTCCACAACGCCCACCCCAATCCACTCTCCTTCTCACACGGGCGCGACCCAAAACCCCTTCCCCTTTCATCCCCTCCTCCTCCGGCCGGTCTCGACCGCCATGGCCGCCGGGCGGGCCTTCCTCGGCGCGCCGTGCTCCTCCCTCGCCGCCGGCGCCCGCCGCCTCGCCTTCGCTTCCACTTTGCCCCGGTCCTTCACCCCCGCGCTCCGCTGCGGCGTTCGCGGTCGCTGCATCGCCTCCGCCTCCTCGTCCCCCGACGCGGCCTCCTCGCCGGAGCCCTACGTGCTCACCACGCCGCTCTACTACGTCAACGCTCCGCCGCATATGGGAAGCGCCTACACCACTATCGCGGCGGACGCCATCGCCCGCTTCCAGGCAAGCCTCAACTCACGACTGTGTATTTTCGAACAGTTAGTTGTCGGATTATGGAACCTGCAACTGCAAGAGCAAATTGGCACATGCGTGGGTTGTACAAGATCCAACTGCAGCACATGGGGACAAACATTTTGTTAAGTGGCTGTTGTGCAGTTGTACCGTTGTGAGAAACTTGTGATGCAGTGTACTGTTGGATGATCAGGTGGTGATGCGACACTCAGTTGCACATGCATTGCACGAGAAAAGGGGCCGCATATTTTCCATAACCTGAATTAGTTCATAACTTGAGACTATTCACTGTTCCACTTTCTAGTCATGCCTTTGGTGAAGTTGCTAATGGCTTGGTGTTTGAATTTTACATGTATTCTTTCGTTTTTGTCAATTGAATGATTGTGTGTCTAAGTAGACTATATGAACTATTCGTACTAGCATCCTTGACTTTAGTTGCTGACTCTTATTATCCAGCAGTCTGTTGATGATTCTTATGTGGTTGCAGAGGTTGCAAGAGAAGAATGTTATATTTATTACTGGAACAGATGAACATGGTGAGAAAATAGCCGCTTCCGCTGAAGCCAGTGGTAGAAACCCAAAGGAGCATTGTGATGCAATTTCAAGTTCATATAAGATGCTCTGGGCTGATGTACGTCTACAACACCACGGTACCTAACACTACAGAGTAAATTATGGGCTCAGTTTCACCCTCCAAATTTGTTTCACATTTCTTGCAGTTAGACATAGAATACGACAAGTTTATTCGGACAACGGATCATAAGCATGAGGCTGTTGTGAACGAATTTTATTCGAGAGTATTTAACAGTGGTGACATATATAGAGCTGATTATGAAGGACTTTACTGTGTGAACTGTGAGGAGTACAAGGTAAGCTTCTGTCTCAACTTCCTTACATCGTATTGAGCTATTTCCAATCCATTATGGTAGTGCAATTAAATATATTAATCAGTACACATATTTGATTTGATGCTGTGATATTATTAACAGAATTATCTACTAAGTAAGTTTCTGAGCAATATTGCTTTTCTGGATTTACATGGATAAATATCTTGGCTATCCATCAATTTTTTTTTAGGGGAGGAGACTGGTGCCTACATCAGTTGCAGTGCCTAACCTCTCTTAAGTATGAGTTGATTTATGGTGTGGTTTAGTTTTTTGGCCCTTCAGTTTTTTTTTTTATGCACAATCAATAGTGTGGAACTGCAAAATGCTGTTTCAGTGCAGCAGAGATGTGTACTATTGTGTGCTCTATTTTAGTTTTCTACTTCCTCTGATCGTTATATTAGTCCATTAGGACATCAACATGGCAATATAACACTCTGACTAACAATATGTATAAGTAAAATATTACTATAAATAGAAAACAATTATATAATGCAACAGTATTTATCGTGATCAATCTGTTTATGTCAATATAGTGTTGTCAATAAATACCCCTTTTTAGAAATTGTTGGCTAAAGTAAGAAAATGTTTGAAGTACTTTTTTTCTTGTTCCATGTGCACTTATATAGATCGGCCCTCTTTTTAATACTACTACTAATACTGATGTTTTAGTTTTGACTGAACACAGGATGAAAAAGAGCTATTGGAAAACAATTGTTGCCCTGTTCATCTGAAGCCTTGTGTCGAAAGGAAAGAAGATAACTATTTCTTTGCCTTGTCAAAGTACCAGCATAAGTTGGAAGAGCTACTGACAAGAAATCCTGATTTTGTAAGGCCATCATATCGCTTGAACGAGGTGAGGTTTTAGTCCTATTTTTTATATGCTATTGTCCAATTTTTTTGTTGAGTTACTGTACATCATCAGAAATTATGGTGGAAAATGTAAAACTATTTTTGTGAAAATGGATACCAGGTGATTCAATCATAGTAGAGTAGAAATAAATCCAAAAAATAAAGTTGGCATATTTCCTCATGAAGCTTTGACACGATTTTCTTGATCATGTCTGTTGTCAAGTATGTAGTAACCAAACAATGCAATTTCATTTGATCATTGCTTTTCTGAAGTGCTTTGGCATATTCAACGAAAATCCATGCGGTACATTTTCTTATGCGAATCATGTCTAGTAGTGACTCAGATGACAGACCATGATGCCAATACTTATAAATTCTGGAAAAAGAGAACTGCCAGCATTGCTCTATATAGGGGATAGGGGATAGGGGAAAGCAAACTCAGTAGTTAGTAGACACTAACAGTAGGCTATGAGGAACAAACTGTTCCTTTTTATTCTTAATTTGTGCAGTTAGGAATGTAAATCAAGCTAAGTTTTTTGTGCCTTTTTTTATTTGACTAAAAGGTTTTGTTGTTGTTGTTATTGTTTTTGTGGTTTCAAGTTAAGCTTGCCCTTAACTCCTCAAATCACATATTATGCTCATAGGTGCATGTGCATGTTGAGAGCAAGGTCTGACAATAGTCTTAATGTTTTTATGTAGTGAATTCTTTAGTTGTTTGAACAGTGGGCTGGCATCTTTCTAAGTTTGCAGTGTTGGTATCACCGTTGTATTTCTGTCGGATTCAATTTTCAATACGGGACTCACTATTATTTTCGTTTATTGAATAAAATATTCATATTTTAGCTTCCAGCGGTAACATAACCTGGGTGGCTTCATTTCTTGTCAATCTTTCAGTTTGTATGTGCTTATTTTCATGGTTTTACAATGTACCTATTCCTTAATCTCACAAAGACACAGCTTGTAGGTCCAAGGCTGGATTAAAAGCGGATTAAGAGACTTTTCTATTTCCCGTGCATCTGTAGAATGGGGCATTCCAGTGCCAAATGATACCAAGCAGACAATATACGTGTGGTTTGATGCTCTATTAGGGTATGTTTTTCGCTTCCGCACCTGCTATTTTGTATGTGGTTAAGAATGGAGACTTGCTGTTTTATGTTTTTATAACCATTATGTTATATATGTTTTTTTTGTGCCATTGATTTATGTTGCTTAGTACTCTACCTTGCAAGTAACAGCTTCTTTTATTTACTGTCCTTTGCAACTTGTTAGAGTAACTTAAGTTTTTCTCTTTCCAAAGTGTAAGTTGCAATGCAATACACAAGCTTCTCTTATTAAGCTTGTCTGGTGAAAACCAGATGACCATGTTCATGTCTTTTGGATGCTTTGAATTCTGTGAATTTGTTATTTCTACTTGTTGTGTCTTCCATGTAACATTACTGAAGGCTCTTCTTAATGATTTCCTGTTTATATCCTCTTTTACTAGCAGATATTTTTTGATACACTGTGCACCGTTCCTGCATGCTGTGTTTTGTTTCATCTTTCTGAAGGCAATATATGTTTCTGTTTGTAATTTCATATACTTGTTGCATTTTACAGTAAAGCATATAATCCATTTTTATATTGGGTAATGGACACTTTATTACTTAAGCATAATGTAAGCCCATGCATGCAATAAAAGAACAGGGAGCTCTTGGTCTTTATTCTACTCTGCTATTTGGTCAAAGACTTGAATCATGAATGAAGATGAAATTGTATCTCCTTTTTCTTGTTCCCAACAACTGAAGTACATAATCTCATGTGGTTCAGCCTACTTGCCCTATGTATATCTGTAGGTATATTTCAGCATTATTAGATGACGGTGAGCAGGCAAGTTTACAGCAAGCTGTTGATCATGGTTGGCCAGCCTCTCTGCACTTGATTGGAAAGGTTTGATTTAAAAAAACAAATCAAAATGCACCTTAAGGAGTAGTCTTTCGCTTGGATGACAAACACCCGTCAATACCAACATCAACTCTCTGGATACACACAATATTTTATTATTGTCCCACTGTTCCTCCCCAACATGTGGAATGCAAAGTAGCCAATGCTAAGATATCGATGTTGATTTGGCAAGGAACAACATATCGATGTTGATTTGGCAAGGAACAATATTATATGTATTCTGATTTTTTTTCTATGTGCTGACTTTTGTGCGTGTGTCTCAGGACATATTACGGTTTCATGCAGTTTATTGGCCAGCCATGTTAATGTCAGCAGGTTTAATTGTTCCTGATACAGTTTTTGGTCATGGATTCTTGACAAAGGTGATAATTACTTATTTACAAGAGTACTTTATTTACAAATATACTTGTTTCCACTTCTACCGCCGTGGTGACAGTATAGCACTCTACAATAAGTAAACAATAATGAGAGTAGTAGCAAATCGCTGTTATATCTAAAAAAGGAGAGCATAACAATGTGAAAACGCTATATTTCTTTAAACTGCATGTCCTGCTACTGTCTATAAATATTACCATCAAATATGTGGATTTAGGTTGCTGAGTGTTTAGTTTCTTTGTGTAGCATAATGTCGTACTTATCCATCATTGTTCCCGCCTTACCTCTTTAGCCTGGTCTATTTTGATTTTATTTATAGCATAATGTCTTTCTTATAAATCACTGTTCCTGCCTTAGCTCTTTAGCCTGCCTATTGAAATTTAAATTTTAGTAGCATGAAGCAATTCAATGCCCCTAGTTTTTTTAGTATTTATTCATGGATCCTGGATTAACCTTTTCATCCAGATCACTATCTTACAGCATGTTAAGTTGTACAGTATAATGTGAATCTTTTGCGATGAACTGTACCCTACCGAGAATGGCACTGTTCAAGGGATCTCAAATATAGTTAGAAAATGGCTGACCTTTTGCCACATGCTTCATTGATTCTGAGTTCAATTTTCTAAACCTTCTATATCTTTTGAGAACCTAACCTTCTATATTCTTCACACCCTTCTAGCTGTTACAATTTCGTCTTCTACCTTCTTTTCTTGGAAATAAATGTCTGTCTGCCTTCCTGTAAGAAAGGTTGTCTTGGTGAGAAGATAATGTAAAAAAGCAAATGTGTCTAGATTCCCAGTCATGTTTTATGTTTTATCTCAGCAAGTCACTTTTATTTCATGCACCAATGGCTTCTATTTTGAAAAATTCTAGGATGGCATGAAGATGGGAAAGTCATTAGGCAACACACTTGAACCAACAGATCTGGTACAAAGATTTGGTGCTGATGCTGTTAGGTACTTCTTCTTGCGAGAAGTAGAATTCGGCAATGATGGCGACTATTCAGAAGAACGCTTTATCAATATAGTCAATGCTCATCTTGCTAATACAATTGGTATTTCTACTTAAATTACCTTTGTTTCTGAAACATGTATATACTCTTCATGCGTGCTGAAATTGTTATGTCATTTGCCTTCTTTCTTCGCTTGGTGCTTCTTGTTTGTGTTACGTATGCATCTTTACATTTTAATAATGATCTCACTTACTTCAACAGGAAACCTTCTTAATCGTACACTTGGACTACTAAAAAAGAATTGTAATTCCAAACTAGCTTTTGATTCAACTGCTGCCGCAGATGGAGGTTTGTTCAAAGATAACATAGAAAACCTGGTAAGTAAGTTTTTATGGTACCTTTTAAACTGTGAAGAGGAGTGGAGAATAAAGGATTTTTAATTATAAACCATGAGTTTGTGATTGAACTGGCAGTCTAGAATGTTTTGTAACCAACTGTATAAAAATTTAAAGATTTAGAAAATATAAGGTCTACAACAGTGGTTTTTTTTTCTCTGTAAACAAGTGTTGGTGATGATGTGGTGGGTCCATCTGTAGTTTGAACTCATAAAACAATGATACATTTGGATGTTTTATAGTCCAAGGTCTGCTTAGTCTGCCTAAGTACCACACATTCACATGTCCTGTTGTGTCTCTGTTCGAGTCACCGTGAAATTGTTTATACAGGTGGACAAGGCAAAGCACCATTATGAAAATCTTTTGCTGTCATCAGCATGTGAAACTGTTTTAGAGATTGGTAACCTTGGAAACTTGTACATTGATGAGCAAGCACCATGGTCCTGTTTCAAGCAGGGGGGTGAGAGTGCTGAAAAGGCTGCAAAGGTAAACATGTAAAAGCTATTTTTTACTGTCACCTTTTCACCTATGTTTCAGATGTATCTGCCAAATTTTAAATGCTGAAAGTTTGAATCTGAAAAGTCAAAACAACATCTAATTAGTTTATAGCCTATGAAAGTGGCCTCCCTTGGAGCTTCAGAATACTATCGTTGTTATACACCTGACAACATCCTAGCTCTGATTTCATCATTACTGGTATTCTCTCTGTGATATCTAACATCAGCAATAAATCTTATATATGTGCTGACAATATATGTCAAGGCCTTTTTAATGGTCTGTGATTTATCTGATGTTATCTGATGTATACAAAGCATGAAGCTACTTATTCTACAAAACTTGTTCCATCGTTGTGAAATGTTTAGATGGAAACAAAAACAGTTGATATTTCAGATGTTGTTTGGCGAGCTATGATACACATTCTAAAGAAATTGCACTCCCCTTCTGTAGTTCTGTGATTTGCCTACATCACTTAATCTGTCTCCACTTATCTACAGGATCTTGTACTTATTTTAGAGACAATGAGGATAATTGCAATCGCACTATCTCCTATCACTCCAAGCCTTTCTCTGAGGATTTACACACAGCTTGGTTTCACAGAAGACCAGTTTAGGTTGTTGAGATGGGTATGTTCTTATATCAGACATGTTGTATATGTTCATCCTCAGAAATGCAATCAGGCATCATCAGGAAAATGCAGTCTTCAATCTTTTATGAATCTGCCTCAATATTTTCCAGAACATGTAATCATTTTCAGTTATTTCATTAGGAGGATACGAAATGGGGAGGCCTTAAAGCAGGCCAGGTAATGTCAGAGCCCAAGCCAGTGTTTGCAAGAATAGAAACCGAGACGGATGAGGATGCCCAAGCAAGTTCAAAAGCAGCAAAAGGTGGGAAGAAGAAAGCACGCAGCAAAGGACTTGTAGAGGCATAGTTTCTTGTGGAACAATGTATCAGTGTCGTTAAGAGGAGAAGAATAATGTATCAATTTTTTTTTATCTTTAGCCTATCTGTTCCTGAATTTTGTTCTTTGGGAACGTATCGCACATTGTATCGTGTAGATAGGGGGAAAACACAAATGATCATGATGCTCTGTCAGAAAAGCTTGGATTTTTACTTGTAGAGCTGGCAGCGCATCCAAAATCTAATTGGATATTTGTTGTTTTGGATATGCTTGGATAAGGTCCATTTGGATTTTGACATCATCCCCATATATGATTCAATAATGTTCAAATTTCATTGGAGAGCAACTTAAAAAATCCAATGTCCATTAGATATCTTTGGATTTTTAGAGAGTTGTTTCTAATTGTCTAGCATATATTTCTAACTAATGCGGGGTTGACATGTTGACTTTGGCGCACTAATATATACAGTAGCTGGTTGTTATATTGAGTTGTTTTAAATAAATTATAATTGTTTTTGCTAAAATTTTAAGATATGAACTTAATAAGATTTTAAATTTTAGGATCTCCCGGTCGCTGGTGAGTTTGCGCTGGGATCGGGATCCCATCGTAACGATCGACTGGCGCGAACTGTCTGTTGTCCGTTGTCCCGTCTGATCACAGTGTGCCTAGAATGGAGGCGGAAGCGGTCCCCAATCCCGTTCTGTTGGACATGCCGTTGCGGCCTGCCGGTGCCGGCTGCCGCCGATGGCCGCTCCTGCAGCCACTGATCGGCCTGCCGGTGCCGGCTTTCTTTATTTCCTTTTCACGACTCCAATTTACTGCAAGCGAATGTTTCAAAAAAAAATTACTGCATGCGACAACAGTCAACGCTCCTGCTTTTGAGGCAACCAAAAAAGTTCAGCATGCATCATGCAGCGCCCCCAGCTTTTGGACACGCTCTATCGCCCATGCCTCCCAACAGCATTTACTTTATTGTTCTCTACAGTACCAACGACCACAGTTCGGTGCGATTTTTACCTCGGCTTCGCCGGCAGCTCCGGCACGGCCTCGCGTGGCTTCAGTTTCTTTGACACGGCCATGTTCATGTACTGTAGCTACACTGTTTATTAGGCCATACTCCGTATTTCTTTCTCCTACACCAAAACAACTAGTGATAAAAAGTGCCGTGTTTGATTGGGTGTACATACTTAGCCTGGCTAATTGTTTGGTTGGCTTACTTTGGATATATTTACAAGATTTACAAGGCTAGGACTATGATTTTTACTTTGTACAAGTACACTCTTAAAGTTCTTATTATTTATCTTATTATGTCTTAATTTGTTTAAAACACTTAATTTATATCACCAACCCCCCACGCTGCCAAAGGTCCTACTACTAGAGTTTCATGTATGCGCCAGATAGCGACAAAAGTTGGTGCTGTTGTGCAGCGATTCAGGGCTGCATAGGCTCGTGCCTAGGCGCTTTCTTCCGTAATGGCCGGGAAGCTTAGTACACTTCTTGTCTAATGTGTGTCTAGTCTCCCGCCAATGTTTTCCAAGTTTTCTTGTCTAGTGTGTGACGAAAGCTTATTGATTTTGTTGCTTAAAAAAAAAAGCTTATTGATTTTGAGTATATGGGTTTACTGAACTGTTTCGCGTAAATTTTCTGCAAAGTTTGTGCGTTTCAAATCCTCCCGAAATCAAATTCGGATTAAACAAATATACTTTGTCCTTGAGTAGCCTAGTGAGTGAACGATGTATTTGGACTGTTATTAGCAAGTGGTATCGTAAGTACCTGCCAGGTCATAGCAGAAGGAAAACACGGCAGAGTGAAGAAACAAGACGACGATCGACGGCAACGACTCAGCAGCCGCTGCAGCACACTGCACAATAAATCCAAGAGGCGCCGGAGGGCTGGCCACAGGCGCTCATACTCCCCAAGACGCCGCATTGGATGCTCCCTCTAGTAGCAGTCTACCACCCCTGCTGGAATCCGCCGCTTTTCCATTGTCGCTGACCCAAGCAACATTCTCTGCTTCTTGGTCCTTGCCTTCTTGGTTCGCCGCCCTCCCGCAATCTCTAGCTCTGGGCATCGCGGGAGCAAGGCGTTTCTTGGTTTTCCTGAGATGGGTCTGAGAAAGAGAAGCGCCATGGTTCGTGAGGCAGCCGGCTTCTCTACATCTTGGTAGCCCTCACTCGGCACTGGCATCCTCTCGTTCTTGGACTTGGGGAGCAGCAGGTTGGGGGTTTAACTCAGCCATGAGGAAGCACGGGTGGCAGCTGCCGTACCACCCTCTCCAGGTATAATCCACTCACCAGCGCGGGGCTGTGCGTTCGGCTTTCCCTTCCCGCAGTGTTCTTGCTGTTCCTGGCATTTGCCTCTCTCACGCGTTCTGGTATAGTGTTCCGCAACTGACTGACTGACGGGCTGCAGGTGGTTGCGATAGCCGTGTTCTCGGCACTGGGCTTCGCCTTCTATGTCTTCTTCGTTCCGTTCGTGGGGACGAAACCCTTCCAGATTGTGGCCATGGCTATCTACACTCCACTGGTGAGTTTGCTGCCCTTTTCAGGGGTTAAATTCGCTATTATGCATAGATCTGGAGTTGGGTGTTTGTTTCGCTGCCAGCCCTCCCGTGCTCTACAGTTCTTGGTACTTACTCCGTCAGGCATTGCAAGTTCAGACGCTGGTAGAGAACGTCATCTGCTTTGCACTTGTTGCACGTATCTGCTGTAACCGAATGATAATATGCATATTGGCATCCATTAGACTATACGGAGTATATGGTATAGAGTGATTGAACAATTTTACCTAGAGAATGATTAATGTTTTCTTTTGCAGATTACATGTGTCGTTGTGTTATACATATGGTGTGCAGCAACAAATCCTGGAGACCCCGGCATTTTCGATTCATCAAAGAATTTGAAGTTAGATAAGCATGAAAAGCACTCCTATGTAAATTCGGATCAGGGAATTAATCATGGAGGAAGGCCATTAAGTGAGACTTTTGGTACTGCTGATAACAGTGAAAAACTGAGCAGCATGCTTGAGAGGAAAGATTCTCCTTCTTGGCCCAGATTTTCTGGAATTCTTTCCCTGTTTTGTCTCCCATTCTATTGCCTTTGCAAACGATGCCTCCATTCAGACAGTCGTCAACCTTCAGAACAGAAAATGTGTGAAGAAGGCATGTTTTTCTGCAGCTTATGCGAAGCAGAGGTACCGTTAAGGAGTCCCTTTCCTATTCCTTGTATTGGAATTGTGTACTATATTACTTTTGGGGCTATTCATAACATGGTATCAGATTAGTCTTTTTGTTGAGGACTCTATCTCGTAGCTGTTTCTTATAGCAATGCTCACACATTGCACTATACTCATACCTGAACATACTGTTCTGTTTCTTCAAGCTATACTGGTCTGCAAGCTTAGTTTTTGAGGTCACCTTGTTAGAGTATTAGGAATAGTACCACATTGCCTACCCATGTGGGATGTTAGTCCTATGTACTCTATATAATCAGCCCATGAGGCCCAATGCAATATATCAAATATTCCTCCCATTATATTCTCTTACATGGTATCACGAGTCTAGGTTCTAGTCCTAGGCCTCCGGCTTCCGCTGCCCTCGCGCCGCCCCCGGGGAGGTCGATCCTCCGCCGGGGGCAGCGCCCTCGTAGGATGCGCGTGGATCCTTCTGATCCGCTGCGCCCTTGTGGTCTAATTTTTATTTTCCCGATTAGAGATCGGGTTGCGTCGCCCTGCCGTTCGTTGTTGCATCGTCATCAACACTCCTGAGGATGAGGTTGTCGATGTGCCCTCCCAGGCTGCAGTGCCAACGCTCGTGGTCACGCCATCACCGCCGGTGTCACTGCCTTTTTCAGGCAGTGGCGCCACCCATGCTGCCGGTCCTCGTCACGTTGGCTCTCGATCCAAGTCCGCACCCATTGCTGCAAGCTCGCGGACACCGCCACTGGTGTTGCTGAAGGAAGATGCTTGTGCGTTTGTTGACACGTCCAAGCTGCACCGTCTACCTTCGCCATTCAGTCTGCTCATCGTCCTGCTGAACATGCCGGCAAGAAGCTGCTGATTTTGTGCACTCGTTTGCCTTCATTGACGCCTCGGATCCGCACTCTCCTCCATGGCTTCGACCACGTCCACCTCAACCTCGGCTACCTCGGCACAAAGGGCTACCGCCTTGCATAAGGACTCATCGGCTTCTTCTCCAGCCACAGCATACACGCCGCATCGACTGTTATGACTGCGGGGGGATGTTCTTGTCAGCTTCTTCTCCAGTCTCACCGTCTGTAGCGCTCCCGCTGTGACTGCGGGGGAGTGTTAGAGTATTAGGAATAGTACCACATTGCCTACCCATGTGGGATGTTAGTCCTATGTACTCTATATAATCAGCCCATGAGGCCCAATGCAATATATCAAATATTCCTCCCATTATATTCTCTTACACACCTAAACTATGCAGAAAATTTAGTAGAACTTGTACAGTGAGTTTTACATCTTTCAGCATTTTATGCTTTAGCTTGGCATGTGCTTATGTAGTTCATGTTTGTACTTTAAATTTTGCAAATATTCAGTTTGATGATCAGTAATCAATAGAGCTTTGACAAACTAACTAATCTGTGGATGTATCAAATTAAGAGGGCAACCCATGAAATTCAGGGCTACTTTAGCAAACTACACTGAATTTAGATCAGCAGGATTGCAGTGGTTTGAATTAAATAAAGTCAAATTTCTAATTATGCTCCAAATTTCTGATTGAGCAGTTATAGCCAAATGGAAAGTCACTCTTCTGATACTTTTGTGATCTTGAGTGTCTTCATTGTTTCTAATATCTTATGAAAAACTAGCATAATTCTTCGCCTTTTGATTTGGATGTCACTCCCAGGTTCTGAAGAACAGTAAGCATTGTAGAGTATGTGACAAGTGTGTTGATGGATTCGACCATCACTGCAGAGTAAGATCTGTATTTTCTTATGATTTCCCATGATATTAAAAAATATAATTCCTTGTAAGAATTATGGTCTTATTATTTCCTCACAATTAATGGTCTTGTTTTGCCTGCTGCCTCTGTTCTTTTGTAGTGGCTTAACAATTGCATAGGGAAAAGGAACTACAAAGGTTTCTTCGCCCTAATGGCTTCTGCGGTTATCCTGGTAAGTTTGGATCTCTTGACAAATGACAAACTGACACAGATTGAAATGTTAAGAGGACCCTTGTGTTATTGGATTCACCTTTTAACATTTGCAACCAAGTGGGGGCAATGCATATAGGTAGCAATGTTGTTCTGCATCCCTCTGATTCTGGTAGGTTATTGACAGATCTCCATGTTTTGTACAACTTGATCCAGCTTGTGGTCCAGTGGTTATCGGGGGCACTTGTGTTGATTCTCTGTATTGTGAAGCGAGGAGAGTTCTCTAGGCAGGTTGTCACAAAGTTGGGAAGTAGCTTCTCAACTGTGGCTTTTGTAATTGTTGTGGTGAGTTGAACAGTTTTTCCTTCCTTCCCTTATCAAATATGTGTCCGCTAAATTGAAGTTCATATAATCTGTCAGTAAACTAAAAATAATCTGCTAGCTTTGAAAAATGTTACAAGATTGGTAACAGGGTGTTTAATTTTTTTGCAGGCAACCTGCACCATTTTAGCAATGGTTGCAACCGTGCCACTTGTCCAGCTTTTATGTTTTCATATCCTTCTTGTCAAAAAGGTAAGTTACACTTGAGGTTCAATTGGGGACTCCCATACAACAGCAATAATAGATATGCTTGCAATTTTCAGTTTTGGCCCATCTCTGTTATCTACGTACTTTCCTGCTTCCTGAAATGGACTGCTTTGATCACTGCTATTTTCTTGATCCACTACATGCTATTGTTATGAAACTCAAATTAACTATCCCCTTAGTAAGAAACAAGAACTCCTCCTTTCCCCACTAATGATAGCACAGGAGTCGATTGTTTTGGTCACATTTTCTGCTGAAATAAGTCAGTCGCAACTCATACTACGAGTTAACTATAATTGGTTGGGGAGTTTTGCAAGAAAGTAGAAAACTTGGTGCATTTAAACTTGCCGTTCTTTTTTTCATACAACTTGAGATTAAATTGCAATCCTCTTCATGTATGTCCAGGGAATTAGCACATATGATTACATCATAGCTTTGAGGGAGCAGGAGGATCAACCAGAGGTTCCTGGACACCAAAGTCCACAGATGTCTATTATTAGTTCTGTTACTGGTTTTAGCACAGCCAGTTCTTTTGGACCTCTTCATCGTGGTTCATGGTGCACTCCACCAAGATTGTTCCTGGAAGACCAGGTATGAGATAATCACTCATTTCTGTAATCTTACGCAGCCAAGGGGAATAAAGATCTTTGATAGCCAAAAGCAACACACTGTGATACATGACTGAATATGTCCTCATTTGTGTTCAACATATAAAACCAACTGAAATCAACTTCACTTTATGTGAAAAAGTCTTCTTGATAGTAACATCTGAAGTTTCAAGTGTTTGCATTTGTACGTGCTTCAAGTTATCATGATTCATGATTAGTGAAGTATGCTAAATTTTTTTCAAACAAATAGTTTTTTTTTTTTTTGTGACAATTGGATAATGAATCAAGACTGCAGTTCCCCTTGTTCCATCTTTAGCAGTTGATACTTATTGCTTGCTCCTCCCTTTCACAGTTCGATGCCATTCCTCCAGAGGTCGGCATTTCACATAATTCAGGCAGTAAGAAAACCAAGGAAGAGGAAGGAGGAAGGAGAAAAACTGGAGCAGTGAAAATCAGCCCATGGACACTGGCACGGCTTAATGCAGAGGAAGTTTCAAAGGCAGCTGCAGAGGCAAGGAAGAAATCCAAAATCCTGAAGCCAATTGCAAAACATGGTGCCCCAGACAATGGCAGTAAACCAGATCATAATCCCAATTACAAGAAACGGCTAGATAGAAGAGGTTTCCCGTCTGAGCTTTCTCTTGACCCACTTGCAACTCTATCTGCCAGCGGCACCGAAAGCAACTACAGCGACACAGCAACGGAAATTTGTGGCAGTTTAGCCCCATTACAGCTCGAAGCGAGAAGTGCTTTCCAACCTAGTACTGCAGCATCCACAAGAAATGTTGCTTCATCGCCTGAAAGTAGCTTTGACTCGCCTGATCTCCACCCCTTCCGCGCTTCCTCAGCCACAGCTGATGAGATGCAGGGAGCCATGGCACATTCATCTCACAAGGGCATCGAGTTTAAAAGATCATCAAGCGATGGTTATGAAGCATCAGGAGGTGAAGATAGCGACCGCATCCCTTCAAGAATCGTGCACAGATCGTCAAACTGGACCAATGTCTTTCTGAATTCTAGTCAGGGAGGCCCTCCAGCTGATCTGCTCACGACATCATCTGAAGGTTTTGTAGCTAACGCTAATGTCTTCCTGAATTCTGGTTCCTAGAGCATTGCTGGTTATGGCAGAGTCATGTTGACAAGACATTGACTAGTCTCTGGCCTTAGGTTTAGGTTTAGGTGCTTAATTTGTCTGATTACATGTAGGGATCTGGACTAGTTCTAGGCACCAAAGTCATCCGATTACATGTCTGTAAAACTGCTTTCACTGCTGGCGTGTCACTTATTTGGCATTCTATTGTCGCCTTTGACAAAATGTGAATTTGACGCCATTGTGCTTGCTGAGCTTGATCCAAATTACTGTTTGCCAAAATCTCATGGTGTACCGCTGCAGTCTGATCATGGTAACTCGTATATATAGTGTTCTAGTTTGTTGAGAATCACCTTGTTCCAGCGTCGGCACCGGAGCCCAGACCAGCGTGATCGGGTGACGGGCCGCACAGTGAGCCTGGAAGCAACAACGATCTCTCCCAGGTTGCCGATCTGGAGCCCGAGCAAGAGAAGTCGAGCAACAACAATGGCATCTGGTTGTTCGCTCTTCAGTCATGCCGCGAGCAGTGTAGCATCTCCAGGAACCAACTTCGGATGGATCTGCTGATCTGCACTCCGCACTAGTCCAATACCCGTAGTTCATTCCGGGAGGACAGCAAGTTACGAGAGGAAAAGAATCAGCGGCAGCGTGTACCAGTTGGACGATGAACTAACAATAAAAACACAAAGATTTCAGGATTGCACTGCTATAAGGCACATGTTTGGGGTACATAGATCACGAGCCTTTAGTTGATTTGCTCAATTTACCACCGGTCTGCCACATACTAGCTACTCCCTCCAATCCAAGTCTATATAAGGTGTTTAACGAATGAGTTGACCTCTCATCTTCCGTCTCCAAGACCATAAAATAGATGCCATTTTCTGCCTTATGATTTTGCCAAAAATGCATAGTAGAATTTGTTTAGACTACCTTAAACACATAAAAACAGTTGATTCTCAGATACAAATACACCAAATGAGATACGTCAAACTAGCATGTTCAGTTACTGGTCTAGGAATCCTGTGTTGACTCTCACATGCATTTTGTGTTCAGAAATTCAGTCCACACGAAATATATAACTTATTATCCTATAAAAGAACATATTAGCTTTTTGTTTCACAGACAATGCTCTCGACAAGCTGAAGAGTTTCTTCAACAGATCAATTTCATGGGTGAGAGCCGGCATCCTGGTCTCAAAGGAATGGAGCTTTTGTTTGGCCAGTTTGGGGTTGTAATTTACAAGGAACAATCCTATTGGGAACTAAATAGAACATATAAACATGAAGGATCAGACACCGCCGGTACAACCAGTTTGCTACTGTCGTAAAAAAAACACAGGTTGCTAGTTGCTACACCGCAAGTAAGCATATATAGAGCAAAAGGTTGCTAGACCGGAACACGTTTTCCTCTGTAGCGGTCAAGGAACTGCAGAAACAAGACAAATTGGGATTGTCAGAATGTGCAATGGGCCAAACTTCTGGTCTCAGGAACCAAAGAAGAACATTATGTGTAGTGCGAGCTTCTTACCGATGTCACAAATGGTTGTTGGAAAATCCAGCCAATGATAGGAATCCTCTGCAAGAACACAGCAAGTGTTGGCCAGAACCCACTGCAATGGAATTGCCAGGTCAGTGCTCAGGTATAAGCAACTTTTTTTAAAGAGACGATGGTGGTTCGTTAGAAACAAATAACTATTTGCGGCATTGAATTTTTTACTGTCTCAACAAGAAATTGCAGATTACTCAGTCGGTCAAAAGAAAATTCTCCTACCTGAAGAGTACAATAAAGCCATATGCCTCTAAGAGCATGCCAAAAAACGGCCACCCAATGAGAACCAGAAAAAAACCAGCACCGAATGAGATAGTACCCTGTTCATTAGAGCAGTTAATGAGAATAATCAGACACTAGAGATGTTTAAGGGCAACAGCCTAGCAAATACAGTGGTTGCAAAACCTTGTAATTCTTTGGCTTGGTGAAGAACTGCATAGTTGATTTCAGACCAATTGTCAAACCCAAACCTGACAGGAAAAGAATCTGAAATGGCATCAAGAGAAGGTGAACCATACACACAGTGAGTTGACTTAGATCCTCAAAAGATTCAAAAGTAAATTACAAAATGGAAGTTCACTTACATTGCCCATTGCAATGAGCCCCTTGTCAAAGAAGAAAACGATTCCCAGAAAGGAGAAGAATATTCCAAAGCCTGTCAGGCCTAGCCCAATCTCTGTCCAAGATGAAATTCAGACATCACAGGTCAATGAGTTGGAAGAATAGACTAACATCTAAACCAGTGAATATGCTTTTACAACATCACACAAAATATTTTGCTAGCCAGAATTTTTCGTCACACTTTGTACATTGAACATGATCTTTTTAATACAGCCAAAGCACTAAAAAGGTGGTATTTTGAGCTCGATGATTCTACCGAGATCCATTGAAAATTTGCATCAGAACTCAGACAGAACAAGAAGGTTTCAAAGTCGTTGAGTATATAGTGGTCAATCAGAAACTAGCATAGATCTTGCAGCAGCAACATATCTGATGCTGGTTTCAACTAAATCCAAGCATCTTTCAACAGATTCAGCGGTCAGCCAGTAGCTCAGCACTGCAGTTAGTATTTGTGTAGTATGGCAATTGTGTAAGCCTAAGAAGCAGAAGATCTTAAACTTTAATTTTTGCTTTGCCCAAAAGCTTTATCAAGTTGGTACACTTGAGTCAATATTTCGATATTTTTGGACAAACTCAGTTGAGATTAGCCACAGTAACAAACTGCTATGATATCACACATGCTATCTAGGATGAAGATCCCTATACTTGTTCTTTCTAATAACACCCCATAACTCACCCTTGAATTTTAAAAAAAGTAGCAGTTTGTTATCTCTCTTGCATTGTGTACACTTGTAACACTAAAATTACCAATCAAGTGATATTGACATATTGTAGAACACACAGTTACACAGTACATGATATACCCTGCCACCCTGATGTATCAGGGTCAATTGTAACACAATTACAAAAAAAATGCAGGTTAAGTTATACAGCACATTCCACACATGATATTACCCTGATGGGTTAACACATTAAAACTACTACCTACATGATACGACGCACAAGTCATAGTTTATATGATTGAAAAATCACAAATATCATCAGTTAAAAAAGCCACCAAACAAGTTAACACCGGAAACCTTAAAATAAAGTAGCATCCCTGAGGATGACTTTCTCACATTCATGTCACATGACAGTATTTGTCTGCATTACAATTTGCAAACATTTTAGCTTGTTAAATTCTAAATTATGAAGAGAAACAAAGGAGGCCAAGCAAATAAGATACACATTCACTGCCCAGCACAACCTACCTACACTCCTATCATCAGAAATAAATGGAACAAAAACTGGGAAGACAATTTAAAAAGCGTGGTGACAAGCCCATACTCTTGAGGTCATTCATCTCGAAGGAAACCATCTTGTCTTGCAATGGCACTGCGTAGACCAGCACACAAGCCTGCAACAGCACAGGTTGTAAGATCAGACATAATTTGTGCAGACGCGATAGAACCGAATACGAAAGTGCTAATATAGCTTCGAAGCGGAGCAGAATAAAACCGATCCATGCCTGATCCAACAGGCACTAGGCAGCAGGGGCCGGCACACTCAGTAATTTGTTGAAAAAAAAAATATAGTTGTGATTAGATCAGATCTGAATACAAACGCGAGGCAAATAGCTTAAGTTAGGGTTCGGGCGCTCGGTTTCGCGCAGAGGTGAAGGAATTAGGGTTCGGATGATCGGCTTCGCACAGAATAGAAGGGGCGAGGAGGGGTGCGCATACCTGATGGATGCTCGTCGCCGGCGAAGACCTGGGCACCTGGAGTTGGGCGGCGGCGGTTGCCCAGTTGCTGCCGGGAGAGGGCACGCGAGCGACGACACCTGACGGCGGTTAACGAGAGAAGAAAATGGAATGGGATCCTCTGCAGTCGGAGCAGTGAATGAGCTCTCTGCAGTCGGTGGATACTGGCCGTTCGCTTCTATCCAACGGTGACCAAGACTGCAGGAGCATATGCTGTGGCAACCCAATACCATTTTTGTATAAGACTTTGGCCCAATGTCAACACGGCGCTTCACGTATTAGAGAGGCTTTCTAAAAAACGTACTTAATCCATTCCAATTTATAAGACTTTTTCAATCCAAAGTTTGACCACTCATCTTATTTAAAAAATTTATACAACTATTCAAGTCATTACTACGTAACTTTTATTAATAAAGGAAGTCATGTAAAAAAATATGATATTTGGAACAATTTTTTAAATAAGACGAATGGTTAAAATTGGTATTATAAGTATTAGACGGGCTGCGCAATCTGGCGCGATTTTGTGGCGCCGCGGCTCATGTTTTGGCGCGAGAGTGAAAGCAGTGCGGCAGCGATCGGACTTGCTGGTGATGGTGCTCTCCTTAGAAAGAGGAATATATTAGGTGCCATAAAAATATGAACTCACGTCATCTATTGTTGTGTGCTTAAACGTCATCTGCACACTCACTTCATCTCTTGTTTCTGTCCTCCCTTATCAGACTCAAATGGATCGATTGAACGAAAACTGGTATGATGAAACATCAATTTGCTAGCATCAAAACAAAATTTGCGCATTTAAGATAGAAGAAAATAGGTGTGTAAAACCATAGGTGTTTCTTTTTGTCCATCTAATCAGGGGATATGTCTTAGTTGCTCAATTCGCCTAATATCATGTCATCTTTATTTGTTTTCTTGTAGGGAGGGCTTGCTTCCTTGTCTTTTACATGAAATAAAACTTAGCATTGAAAATGAACTTAGCATTGAATTCAGTACCATAGATCAGGCTAGGATGTTTTGGGTCAACTAGGGGTAAAAAACCTTCGAGGTTAGAAAAAAGCATCGTTAATCGGCTATTAACGAAGGTGGTACTAGTAAGACGACTGTCTCAATTAATTGATTAACTGGTGCGAAATCAATATTTGTGTAGTAGCGTGTATGGGTAGCAACGTGTGCAGGCACCAACAGTGTGGCATTCTCCATGGGTGCACCAACTCAACTTCTCCGTGCCAGTACAACATTCATCGTAATGGTCGATAACTTTATCAACATTGAAATCACATTCGAATGAGAGTTATATTAGTAATATAGATGTTTAACATTGATATCCTAGGAGATAGCTAGAGTACAACTGATAACAGGGGCAAACCTAATACACAAAGAGCGAGGGCACATGCCCCCCCCCTCCCCCCACCGACTCAAATTCTAATTTAAAACAAGTATACATTTCTTTCATATGTAACTATACAGTAAGGGTCTGGGATCATCAGACGAAGCACTTGATGGCGTATAGGTATTGGTCGATCAGATTCCTCGATTTGCTCACTGTTTGTACACAACTAATGGTGGTGGCATTTTTGTTATTGGAAACGTGGTGTAGCTCAACATTGTGAAGACAACGCTTTTGGTGTCTAACATGTATGTATGCCACTTTATACAACAACTTATTCTAGTCCTAGTTACTCTTTTTTCGATATTAACTATAACGTAAACCTAAAACTAATTGATGTTGGTAGAATTAAACTACCGCTACCTCTAGATAATACCTTTTGTCAGATAGAGCAATAATACTCATTGAGTCAGAGGCACAACTCATATAACATTTAAGTGGTGGTTTTATATTGGTTGACCTATCGAGAATTTGAGGGGGCACGTGCCCCCGCTCCTTATCCACACTTGTGAGCAATTCAGTGTAGATATACATTACTCAGATATAATCTTTGTCATTGTATGTGTTCAATTAATACTACAACATTTTCTTAGTGACTGGTATTGTGTATGGATTCAGAAATGAGTATCACTCCAAGATAGGAAGGATATGGTGATATTAGGAGACATCCATTGCTAGTTAATTTATCTTTTTTTCTATATATTATTTCCAACATTATAGTGTTTTTTTGGATTTATTAGTAAATAAGGTGGTTGTTTACGATCCGGAAGCTAAGTGACAGAATATGACTGTAACCTTCTCACAATCTAAATTTTTCTCATTTGCAAGATAAAGATGTGCATGATGTACATAGTTTTTTTCTTGTACCATTATGAATTCTTAATCACTCCTTCTATCCAGAAATGTAAGGAATCTAAATTTATCTTGAGTCAAACTATATTAAGTTTGCCCAAATTTATAATGAAGAAATCTTTATATTTCTCAATATTTTTTTATCAATCTTGAGATGTTTCGACTTTCTAAGATTCTTAAAACGACTTATATATAATTTGTAGAGGGAGTATATATTTATCTTATGAAGTTGACCATTCTAACACACATGCCTATATTGTGTACCGCAATTGTGTGAAAGTGACCACGAACCACGGTGGTGTTCTGCATCCTCCATTCCATACTATAGTTTATTTTTCGAAAATGCATCGTAGCATGCAAGTGCTAGGCACCTACTATCCTCACCTTTAAAACTGCTTTGAGATCTGTGCACAGTTTTCTCTCACCATTGTATTTTTCTTTGATAATCTTGTTTTATAACCGTATTTTCTTGTATTTAGGGTTTAAAACTAGAGATCTTAGAGTTTAGAGTTAGGATTTATGGTTTAGAGTTTAGAGTTTTAGGGTTTACAGTTTTTTTCCATTGTATTTTCCTTTGATAATCTTGTTTTGCAACCGTATTTTTCTTGTATTTAGGGTTTAAAGCTTTGGATTTTAAGGTTTAGGGTTAGGATTTAGGGTTTAGAGTTTTAGGGTTTAGGGATTAAAGTGTATATATACATATATATGGTATAAGAGTGTAAATACATCATGTACAAGAGTAAGAAACAATAAACAAAAGAATCTGTCACAGATCTCGAGGCAATAATGGAGGGCTAGGATAGTAGGTGCCTAGCATGTGGAGGCTAAAAAACTGCGTTCTTTATTTTTTTATCCTGCGTCGACTCTCTCCAATGGAGGTGGACCTGATAAACTGGGCCACTTGCGATTCCTGCCCCCACGAGAGCGTCATCGGAGTATAGCTCTATTCATCTTCCCTAAATATTTCGGCAAAAATCAATGAAATCCTGATGTCACAAAAAAAAAATCGTATGGATTTGCTGTACTCTAGTACTGAATAAACGCCGCTGGATGGCTGAATTAACCTGCAAACCTCCCAAGCGTTCGTTGCTAAAATTGCCCTTTTACTACGGAGTAAGGAAGCATGTTTCATTTTCTATGCTCTATGCTGGTAGAGCTTCTCCACTTAAGGAGTAGAATCAGCCTAAGAGAACAAAAATGTCAGTGCTTTAGTAATCCTTGTTGTTTGGATATTTTGGAAAGAAACAAGCAACCAGAGTTTCAGAGGCATATGAACAAACATTGCAACTAGCGCTTTAGACTAGGAGCTGCAAGATGCCATTTGTCAACACAAATACACAATCTCAGGCATTGGTATTCTAGTTTTTTCGTTATGATGCTGCCATTGGTACCAAGACGTGCGTGGAGGCCAAGGCTTCCTCGGCGTGCGTGAACTCGCCGCTTGATGGGAACCTACAGGCTACAGCCGAAGGCCCGAGGACCTCACGTTGGTGTTCCTCGGACGTGGGCTCGGCAGCCAAGACCGAACCCACAGTGCCCGTGTCGTCCTTCGTTCCTCGCCCGGACGCGGCATTGTTTCGGCCACCGCGTCCGCCCCCGCCGGCCCCACGGCGCAGCACGCCGCGTCCGCTGCCGTCTCTTTTCGTCCCCGATACAAACCGCGAAGGCACAACAGAGTCACAGCCGGGGCAGCAACAACGGCACAGGCCACAGAGCAGGGGCACTGGGGCAGGAGAAAACCCCAGACGCGCACGCACTGGCTGGGTAGCCGCTCGCGCTTCGCCGCAAGCTGCTGCCGGTGCCGCCCGCCTCACTGCTTCGCTTCTCCTCGCTCTCCCTCGCTACCTCCTCCTCGTGTCGAGACACCCCGCGGCCGGCCGAAACCGACCCAGAGCTCGGACGCGCCGAGGTGAGGCCACCGCCGCAAGCATTCGCCTGTGTCTGTGTGTGCCGTGTTCAGCTAGCGGTGCAGCAGCCGGCGCCGGGCGTGCTGATGAAGGACCTGCCCGGGATGCCGGGGACGCCCGGCGGCCTCGGCCTCCGCGTCCTGCAACTCCTCTTCGCAGCCACCTCGCTCGCCGCCGTGTCCTCCGCCGCCGACTTCGCCAGCGTCTCCGTCTTCAGGTACGCCGTACGCCAGCTCTCATCTTCATTCCCCGTTTCTCTTCCGTTCCACTTCATCATCTAGCTTCGTTCTCCGGTCGACTGCCTAGGATTTTGGAATCGCATTGTGGTTTTGTGTGATTTGCTGGTTTAGACAAGTAGTAGATAGAATGGTTCGATCTATGATGCTCATCTCAGTTACCTAAGCTTAATTAGCGGGGGTATTCACACTTTTGAAGTTTCATCAGGTACGTGGCTGGGTTGGGTGTGAGACTGTGAGCCGTGAGAGGGGGACATGCTGTTAAAGCTCCCAAGACTTCATGGCTTGGATTTTGGCTTAATTCAGCAATGAGGTCTGAAACTTTGGAACTCTATTTCTTGCACGACCGTGGGCAGTTCTAACTGTGACAATCCCCTGACCACCAAAATGCTTCTTTCTCCGTTTATTTTGAGGGTGATTCTCCGGGTTTCTTTAACATCGGCAAAGTAATTTCACTAGAGTATGGTTTGTCTTAGTGAATTCGGGTCTCTGAGTGCTACCAACTTTTGTAAATCCTTTTGTTGCACTTAATTGGTTGTCATCTTTGCTTGATTCATGTGGTTGCTACTCCTCGCATGATAATGTTTTGACTTTTGAGTTTTGAGGTATATGCAACGCCTGCTTGATGCCATGTTTAGTTTCTCTCCGGGCACGGATGCCAGGCGTCTGATTTCGGGCGCCTAGGATCGAGATCGTTGCCCCCTTTCTTTCTTTGAAGAAACCCAGCTTGAGTAAGTGGGTGCATATCCAAGAAAATATAAGAGTAAAAAGGCAAGCCTTATGTGGACTAAATACAGTTTACTTGGAGTGTCCTCTGCAAAAAGTCGCAGGCTACCAACATCCATTTCAACTGTCAAAAATTTTCTGTAGCCGCTGCCCACTGGGTTCCAGGGCTAAAATGGATACTTTTTGTGGTGAATAAACTTTTGGAGCTTACATAAGGAATGTGGTCAAGAGAATCTATAGTTCTAGTCAATATTTCAGTGCAAAAATGTTTTGCTGTATTTGTCCCAAACATACTAAAAGAGTTTAATTCACTAGAAACGTGTGATTTTGTTAGTACCCCAAGTCCCCAATTCATACCCTAGGATCTTATGATAGTATGATCCTATCAAGTCAAAACAATACATACATGAAGGTATCCTACGTATTTTTATGGTATCCTGATATTACAATCCTACGATGCTAATATAAATATATAATAACTGACATAAATCGTTTGATTTAGTTATCACAAAATACTATTTATAGTAAGACCCATATGTTTTGTCGACCATTTTTCTAATCTGGTACCTGCTCAAGCTTGACATGGCAGAAGCCTGTTTGCATCTAGATTGACACGATTATAAAATATAAATTGACTATATGAGATATGACTGCTGAGTTGAATTACGACGAGCTGGGGCTGGACAGGAAGTAGGGGGTTTATTAGTAAGAAGCCTTGTCATTTACACATTAGATTTTTTCATCTTAAAAATATGGCATGAAACATTATCTGCTGTACATTGTTGTGTGAATGTCAAGCCATCACATTATATAGTAGTTTTGTATGTCGTGTTTAGTTCATGGCAGAGGAGACTTGACAAATTGTTCAACAGAACTTATCTGTACAAATTATGGGACCCAATGATTATAAAAAACAATGTACTTACGATTTTTCTCCTCTGGCTAATGGTCAGTTTCCATATGTACTTACGATTAAAAGACAATATAGAAGCAATTACCAAATATTGATATCATATCCCCCCCACCCCCATTGTCCCGATACCATGCACCCACGAAGCCTCTAGGTTGTGCCTGCCAGCCTACCTGCAGTGGCCAGCAGGTTCGACAGACTCGGGAGACAGGGCAGTGATCCAGTGAACCATAGTCCATAGAGCAGCCCAGTGTTTATCCATATTTCTTTTGAGCAAAAGTGAAAAAAGAAAATCATCAAGATAAAGTTTTATTGCATATTTGTTGGTTGTTGTTTGCTAAGATCTGAGGTCTAACTCTGACGAAGTCTTTAGAAATGTATATTAATGAATAGAATTTCAAAAAAATGTGCTATCAGGACATATTTGATAGGGAATTTAATGAAATTAATTTGATCATGTAGATTTTAGAGTATTTTTCTATAGACTTAGTCAAAATTAAAGAAATTTGGCTTAAAACACTATAATTCGGTATTTATGATGTACACTAATGGTAAAGCGCCGCACCCCCTTTGTTTTTGTTCTGTAGCTTTGCCACTGGTGGTGGGAGAGGCTGCCATTACTCAGAACACCTGGAGCACGATGCCCATCGCCACAGCCACTTCTCTACCCGGACAACCTTTGCATTTGTGGGTAGGCTCGCCACTGAAACCAGGTAGGCAACCCACAAGGCCACAAGCCAATTATTTGTTTCAGTAATCTAGATCATTTCTCACTTGAACTGGGTGGTAATCTGATCTTTTCAGTCTGTACTGCGCTGAGTTCACATTTGGGACACCGCCGAAGACCTATGGCATGGAGGTGGACCTGATAAACTGGGCCTGCGACTCCTGCCCCCACGAGAGCATCACCGGGGTATAGCTCTATTCATCTCCTCTAACTATTTTGGCAAAAATCAATGAAATCCTGATGTTACAAAAAAGAAAAAACTGTATGGATTTGCTATACACTACTATTGAATAAATGCCGTTGGATGGCTGAATGATCATCCTTCGCGCAGAGCCCAATAAACCCAAACCTGCAAACCACCAAACCATTTGTTGCTAGAATTGTCCTTTTACTAGGGAGTAAGGAAGCATGTTTCATTCTTCTTTTCTCTATGCTCGTGGAGTTTCTCTACTTAATAAAAAGTAGAATCAGCCAAAGAGATCTAAAATGTCAATGCTTTAGTAATCCTTGTTGTTTGGATGTTTTGGAAAGAACATATGAACAAACATTGCAAGACTAGGAGCTGCAAGAAGCCATTTGTCAACACAAATGCACAATCTCAGGCATTGGTATTCTAGTTTTTTTGTTATGATGCTGCCATTGATACCTTAGTTTTCATACATGACTATAACTATGTGGTGTCTCTTCAAAAATTCAAAGCAATGTTTGTTTCTTCTTTCAATTATTAATTCTGAACTCTTTACCACATTGCATCACAGCCTGCCGCAAGCAAGTTTTTTTCCCACTGTTTGAACACCATGGGCGGCGTTGGCATTATTGCTATTGGGAATGGTGTACGACTTCAGAAGACAACTAGCTTGGTGAGGTATGTGATAATCTTATATAGCACAGTTTGGTTATAGGGTTTTTGCCCACTGTTTGAACAATGAACACTGTGGATGGCTTTTGGGATTGATGTTTATCTCTACTTCAGTTGGAGTAATATACATTTAAATTTTGAGTAATCACGCTCCTAATATTCCAATTTTGTTTATATATGCTGTTTACTGTTCTCAGAATATGTTCTTTTTTGAATTTATACACGTAGGCCGCACTACACTGTGAATCTGGATTCAGTGGCTGTGGATGGCTCCACACTACAACTTCCTACGGATGCTTTCTATGGTGATGGTAAAGGCGTCTTGATTGACATCGGGACCACATTTATATATCTCCCGGAGGTTATGTACAAGGCTGTGATGATTGCGGTATAAAAGTCTATCCATGCATCAATTTATGAGCTAAAAGGAAACATGTTGACCAGTTTTTGTTGAACATTGTAGATTTTTAATAAGCATCCAGACACCTTATTCTGGAGTGTCCGGGATATTCTTTATATGAAACATCTTGGAAGGTACGTAGTGCTTGCAGTGGTTTGTTAGGTACACTAGCATGTTGTATTTCTAAAATTTCTAATTGTTTCTAATCCTTCTGTAGAGTGGATGATGTCTTCCCTAAAATCACCTTTCATTTTGACGGAGGCCTTGCATTGGAGATTTCTCCACACGATTACATTTTGAACAATGGGGTAACATCTTGATTGCCTAGACTTTGTTAATATTGCGCCTTGATGCAATTTATTGTCAATTTTCACAGTTAAGATTGCATTTTTACCTAGCAGAGTGATTGGTACGTTGTGGCTCTAAGAAATGGAAGGTCACAGCCCGAGCATATGAAGAACCTGGTGATTCTAGGAGGTAGGCAGTGTTTGTCATTACTACTACCTTTTGTTTGTTCAATATTTTGATTCTAATTTTACTCAACCTTTGTTCAGACATAGCTTTCTCAAACAAACTTATTGTGTATGACCCGGAAAATCAGGCTATTGGATGGACAGACCATGACTATGAGATACTCCATTAATCCCTTTAAAATTTCCAATTCCATTATAAATTCATGTTCATTTGAGTACCTGTTACAGTAAACTTTCCAAACGAAGTATTGATTTTCCCAACATGACACAATTGAGTATCGCTTTTTACAGGTTCCTCTGGCCGTGTGGCGTTAACACCGAAGATGAACGAGCTCTGAGTGGTGTCCAGGTGTCATGAGTTTGTTTTAATAATTCTAGATGCTGTAGGCGATGTACACAAAACTAGTTTGTTAGGTTTCCAGAATGAAGACCTCTGTTCTTCTTCATCTGGATATAGATAAAATACTGAGTTACCTGCATCAAAACATGTAATTGTGCGGTACTGATCTATTTGATGATCTGAACCCTGATTCATCAAAAACAAGTAATTGTGTGGTATTGACCTGTTTGATCCCTGATTTGTCGAAGAGCAATACAGAAGTGAGGCCACATTTGATCGATTGGTGGGAGACAGTAGACAGACAATGAAGTGTTCGCCTGTTCCACACTGGCGTGGGGGGCAAAAGTCCCATTTGATTCGATGAACCTCCAATCCTGTGCGTCAGACATCAAGTGTTATGACCATCCTATGAAAGAGCACAATGACACTATGCATTGAAGAGTTTGCTTGATTTATCAACTCCGGCTCCGATGCGTGTTGGTGACAAGCCCCATAGTTTGTAAGAGAACTCGTTTCCGACGATTTGCATGGACTTGATGCGTAATGCAGTTGTGTTTTCCTATAAAAAAAACTCAAAGCACTTTATATGATGTGTTTAATTCAGAAATTATCATTAATGGTTTAACAAGTAGATGGCTTGCTCTGAAGTAGACGATTATTAACCCCTTTCGTTCGCCCCTGAAGACCATGGAGAGGAACCGCCAAATAGCAGACAACGGAGGGCACTTGCGATTTTAGCAGGCAACGGAGGACACTTGCAACTTTAGCAGGCAACGCCTACATTTCAGTGATTCCTTTTATCTTCATCCGAGAATAGATACGGGTCATCACACACAATTTGCACCAACCAGACGCCACCAGCAAATGCTCTTTGAATTCATGTACAAAAAAAAGCCATCGTGCAGATTGATCGGTGTGAACGAATTATGGGAGAGACGATTCATTCAACCGAGAGGTCACACTTGAACGAGATGTCAGGTACTGATTTCAAAGCCAGCATGAGCAGCGACTATTTACACAGAGGATTGTTAATGTAAATCACAACCTCGTGCAAGCGTGGGGTGTTGGTCTGCGTTCTCGGTAAGCTCTGCCTTACCGTTTGGGTTGTTCAGTCTATTCTCCTTTTGCTTAATGAAATATAAGTCAGCAGCATATTCTCTATACGCATTGGATCGATGAGGATTCATACTGAACTGTATCTATGAACCATGATCAGATTTCAAATCAACGATGACAGTTACAAAATGAAAACGTGGCTTGAAATATGGGAGGATTCTTATTGCTTGCTAATTCGGACCAATTCGGCCATAACTCGAGGCTTCCTGATTCGCAAACCTAGTTCGGACCAATTCGGCCATCACTCGAGGCTTCCTGATTCGCAAACCTCATGGGCAGCAGGGCACAACATTGGGTTATACTCTATCTGATGCATTCGCGTCACAGTAAACGGAACACAATCATAGTTCAGAGACAGGGATTGCAAGAAGAAAACAGAGGCATTCATGGAAGACAAGAATTGCATAGATGTGCAAACAGCTAACATTCAAGTCATACAAACATTCAAGTCATACAGCCAACACCCTTTGCTTACCTGCACATTCTCATTGACTTCCAGATTCTTTCAGAGTTCTGTCAAACATCTAAAAAATCATCAGTTCATCTCATCTCAAAGTTTTTTATGTCACCTACAAGCCTCTAAATGCCATATGAAGTCAATTTGAAGCTTCTACATCTCATCTAAAAGTTTAAGACTTGGCAGACTTGGACGAAAAACTCTGTATGCCCTGAGTTTATGTACAACACAGCACTTTGCACTACAGCAAAGCAAAATGTTTGACTTGAGGTTAAACATTAATGCAAAGCAAAACTGCAAAATAAAAAAAAGGCTCGGCAACTGGTTGAGCAGGTCCACAAATCTCATGCACTTGAAAGTTGAAAGTAGAAGAATAAAACGCTTAGCATCTGTATCACAAGATCACAGCATGATCATAGAAAAACAATCGATATAGAGTTGACAGTTGTGAAATATCATGGGATTCACAGTAGAATGAACCATGAAAAAGGTACATATATAGATAACTCTGATGACAATTGGCTTGCAAGGGATGTTGGCTGCCAACTCAGAGAGTGCTGGAATGTTGAAGCACAAAGGCACCACTATAGAGTTCAGCATTAGCGGTCACAAAATCAAAAGGGTCGCTACATGAAAAATCAGATGCTATTTTGGAATCCCAAACAGGGGATCCCACATAACCATCAGGGAATGGACTCTTGAAAACAATCACTTCACAGTCTTTACTGGCCCATATTGCACAAGTCAGAGGCTTTAGCTTGGCATTGACAGCATCTGCTGAAGAGAAACATTTAGGGGCCACCATGACCACCATCTTCTCCAGGACCTGCGCTCTCTCAGCAATGAACTTGAGGAACGCTATCTCACTTCTGTTACCCTGAAACTGTTGGAAGACAAATTTCTTCACATGTCTCTGGACACAATCAATACAGCCAGCCTCCTTTCGCTTCCAGAACTTGGGATCAACCTTGCCACTGGGGTCACCATTCACTGACTGCAATCAGACCAAATCAAAGCATACAGAGTTCAGTTAGCTATTGTTCTGAGTCAATAGTCACACAACTAAAACCTATCAAAACAAGTTAGCAAGCTGGAAATGGTGCTGTTCATCCTAGATGCCAAATAAATGAGATGGGGGTGATAAGTCTTACAAAGACATGGAGCGTCTCAATGTTAGGGAAACATTTGAGAAAGCAAGACATCATTTTGACTTCATTGCGGACTTCAAATCCCACCTCCAAAGCCAAGATCTTGACACTTGGGACCATGGTGCTTGGGCTCATTTTAGTACCCACCTGCAACGTAAAATGTGCAAATAAAACACACCAGATGAGAAAAACAGATAACAACAAATATTGGCACACTCTATTGACACAAATACACAGGCTAAAGCTGAAACTAGGACCTTGAGGATGGTGTTGCCAATCTCGACTTGGAATCCCGGCTAGCAATGTCCAAGCATGCACAGGTTGGGTGCATGGCCAATCTTGATCCTTGAGCATCTCTCGCCCTTGGCAGGAGGTATCATCCACATGAGCAGCCTCTCCAGACGAGGAGCATCCACCACAGTGATGTCCACTCGGCCAGACATGGTCACCTGCACACACCGCAAGGTGCGGCTGATGAGCCGGACTCGAGCCCCGGTATGGTTTGTGGTGACGGTGAGGACCTCCAGGGCGGGGCTCCGGGCGATGAGGAAGTGGAGGTCTTGTTCCTGGATTACGAAATTGTCGAGGACAAGCTCCCGGAGGTGGGGGAAGCGTGTGGTGCGCGGGAGCCCGGCAGTGCTGGGGACCTTGCAGAAGCCGAGGTGCAGGCGGGTGACGGAGGTACAGCCGTAGAGCGCGCGTGGGAGAGGGTGGTCGATCGGCCACGGGCGGTTGAGAAAGACGAGGTCTTGGACGCCCTTGGCGGCGAGGAGCTCCAGCCAGCGCTCGACGTCGGCCTGGTGCGACGGCATGTGGCAGCGGGAGAGGTGGAAGCAGCGGAAGGGGCCCGGGTGCGCGTCCAGGACGCGGGACGCCACGGCGGCGACGGCGCAGGACAGGACGTCCTCGCCTCCGGGCATGACGTGGCCGGCCGGGACGCAGCCCGGGAGGATGTGGGCGTCGACGAGGGCGAGGGGCACGGAGCGCCAGAGGCCACGCCAGCGCGTGGCGAGCGCGGCGGTGCGCGCGGCGTCCGTGACGGGGAGGCGCGACACGACGTTCCGGAGCAGCGCGTCGGGGAGGAGGCTGATGCGGTCGACGCCGTCGGCTGGGGCCCGCGCGGCGACGGCGGAGGCGAGGGGCGCGGCGGGAGACACGGGTGGGTCGGGGATGGCCTGGTACGCATACATGAGAAACATGGCCACGCTCTGCATCAGCGCGTCGTCGGGAATGTCCATGCCCTGGCGCCGCAGTTGGACCGGCAGGTTGCGCTGCATGCTGCTCACGCTGATGCCCACGCTCGCGAGAAACTGCTGCTCTTCCATTCCATGGTCGCCACCGCTCGCGCTGGAGCGAAGCGGAGGAGGATTTGGGGCTGGAGCGGAGTGGAGGCGCCCCTGTGGATTCGATAGGAGTGATGATATCTAGGCTATGCGTTGCTGGGCCAAATGTCAAGTTACTGATATCAGGCCCAACAAGGCTATTTTCGTGCCGTTCTCTTTCTCCGTCAGAGATGGGGTGTTCTGTCATCGATCTGTGAACGCTTTGATGTTCAAAAACTCTCAGCTGTGTTGCGGGCATGAAGAAATTAATGTCGCTCTGCTTGTGTCTCGCTAGTCTCTAGCTCCAACTGGATATGTTTCAGAACCTTGATCGGTGTGAAGGAATGATGGATTCATTCAGCAGCGAGGCCACAACAAGATGGCAGATATTGATTTCAAAGAAGTTGCTGTGGTTGCCGAATGTGAACCATGGCAGGGGATGAAGTTGGCAAAAGGTAATCTTGGCGCGGTCGACTTGGCGTCCAAGAGCAAGCAAGACTGGACAAGTGGGCGGCCGATGTGGCCCAAGTGGGCGTTTTTGCTGTGGTTGAACTTTGGGAGCTGAACTGTAAACTCTGGGTCTTTTGGTTATATTAATCGAAAGGCTGATGCCCTCTAACTCAAAAAAAAAAAAAAGATTTCAGAGCCAGCAGATTATACAGTATGGCAGCGAATGTTACACAGAAGATTGTGATATACTCCATTTGATCTTTGAGGAAGATTATGATATAAAGCATTTGAGCCCTGAGGATTCATACTGAACTGTATATATGACCAATGATCAGATTTCAAATCAACGATGACAGTGTTGTCAAAAAAAAATCAACGATGACAGTTATTACGAAACAAAAATGAAAACGTTGGCTTGAAATATGGGAGGAGGATTCTTATTGCTTGTTAATTCGGACCGATTCGGCCATCACTCGAGGCTTCCTGATTCGCAAACTTCAGGGGCGAGCATGGCACAACATTTTTTTTGAGTTGAACACTGGGTTATACTCTATCCGGATGCATTCGCGTCACAGCAAACGGAACACAATCATAGTTATCGCAACCAGAAAACAGAGGCATTCATGGAATGGAAGAACAAGAATTGCATAGATGTGCGCAAACAGCTACTCATACAAACTCAGACCCAGGCTAACATTCAAGAATTGCATAGATAGGCTGCAGTCGCCACACAAATCCCAGACGCAACTCATCTCATCTCAGGAAATAGAAACGGGAATGAACGAGTGGCTGGCTGTCCGGCGCTCACGCCGCGGGTTCCGCGGCGGCCTCGGGCTCGGGCTCGGGCGTGGCGGGGGCCAGGACCTCCTCCTCGGACGGCGGCGGGAGGTCGGCGGCCTTGGCGTTGGCGTCCGCGGAGCGGGCCTTGACGAACTCGAGGAGGCGGCGGCTCACCTCCTTGGAGTAGAGCTGCAGCGCCTCGATCCCCTCCTCCACGGAGGCCGCGGCGCCCCCCGCGGCGGCGGCCGCGGCGTCGAAGGCCTCCGCCTCGATGGCGCGCGCGGCCGGGTCGGCGTCGGCCGCCGGCACCGCGCCGTAGCGCTTGCAGAGGATGGTGTCCCCCGCCAGCGTCTCCACCAGGCGCCGCACCACCGCGTCCCGCGTGCGCTGCGTCGGCGGCCAGATGCTGAACGAGAAGGCCGGGGACTCTGGGGCGGCGGCGGGGGCGAGCTCGTCGGTGGCCATTTTTGGAAGGTTCCGGAAGGGCTGGATGGAAACGTAACCCTAGGGAGTCGGACGGGGGTGGGGAGCTCGATCCGTTTGGTGGCTGCGGGGATTTTAAAAGGAAGAGCGGGTGGCGTCGCTTCGGTGGGCGGCGGTGGTGCGTCGTTGTAATTGAGGATTTGTTCGGGTGTTGTGTTGGACTGTTGGTTGCGGTGGCTTCAAGAAAGGGTAGTGCGATGTGGTGAGGTGGCACTCGACGAGAAACGGCAGCAGAACCCATCACCGGTTGGTGGATCCTGTTTATCCTGTACCATTATCAGATCGGGTGGCAGGTCGTGTATGCATGCTCATTTGCTTTGACCAATTGTTTGCCCATTTTGTGCAATTTGAATTTGAGTTCCAACGTCCAGATGAGATCATCTGTCCGCTAGGAAATCGGGGTGGTAGGAGATGTGGATTAATGCCGGTGAATGCTATGCAATGCACATTGTTGACTGTTCGATTCTGCTCATTGTCATTTGAGTACGAATTCGTAACGTTCCATCCAGGAATGGTAGGAAATCTGGATAAATGCGAGTAAATGCTGCATTGAGACGGGTGGGCAGTAAAGCACGGTGCTTTGGGATTCACGTCTGTGACCTCTGATCCTCTCGATGCCCCGCGCCGTCGGGGTCTGATCACGGAATTCTCTGTACGGGCCAACGGGCCGTGCAGCTCGCGAGCTGCATCAAAATTATCAAAATTGCCCGGACGGTGTGGTCCATCGGCCCTCGCTGAACCACCCATGCTGTGACTGGTCCGCCACGTCACGCAGGCAGCAGACTGCAGCTGACGGTCGCGTTGAAGTTTTGTCCTGTGCTGGTGTCTGTCGGTGGCGCTCGGGTTCCGGGTTTTTTTTTTTTTTTTTTTTTTTTTTTTGACAATGCTACATTGCTACTCCGGCATGGCCGTATGAGCAACTGAGCATACTATGCGTCCATCTGTGTGTTCTCCGTTCTTGCTTGGGTTTGGTGCTAACAAGTTTCTGTCACATTTTGTCTAGCAACAAGCTGAAGGTTCTGCATCACATCAGGATATGTATCAAGTGGTGCGTAAGATTAGAGCACATGAGAGCATTCACGATGCAGACTCTACCATAGAGTCTAAATCTATTGTCATCCTCCTATTTATAATGCTTTATTGATATGACAATATATTTATTGCCTTATTTAGACTCCAAGTCTACGATATCTTTGAAATAATAAATATGTTTAAATTATATAGTGGAGTCCACATTATGAGTGCCATGAGATATCTTTTTATGGAGAGACCGGAGACTCCTCCATTAACAAGAATCCTTCAAACTTGAAGCTAATGCAAATACTGGGAAGGAGAAGATCGAACCATGATCACTCAAATGAAGAAGAGTAGGCCATGCTCCCCAAACCTGGCAAGAAGGATCATAGCTGCTCTACAAGCCTACAACCCAAAAAAGAAACAAAACAAGCCAAGAGTTTTCATGGTGAAGATCGTTAGTGATAGGGGGCTCAACCCATAAATGCCGGCGAAGATCATGCTTGTGTGAAGGTCGATGAGGTGGTTAGTACTGCCTTGCCACCATGGAGCTCGAACACGATGCTAGCATATGGCAAATGGCCTTGAGAGAACGAAAGTTGTGGCCTAGATCAACCACTATATAACTATATTGATATCTCAAATGTCTTACAAAAGAAGCAAAAAAAGAATACCATAGCTATACGCCTAGACTAGACTCCTAAAGACCACTTTTATTAGCCCAAGCTTAGTTCGACTGAACTATAAGGACAGTCTCAATGGAGGTTTCACGGAAGTGTCATGCACATTAAATAGACTACCATGTCAGCATTTGCATGAATTTGCATGAAATTGGGAGGAGAGACAGGTAATTCGTTTCACCATGGTGAAACTATATAGCGGCGTTTCCAAAACATTGAAAAGTGTGTGAAACCCCCATTAAGAGTGTTATTTCATTTCATCCGTATGCATGGAGGAAGGTCATTGGTGGAAGAGAGGAGAAAGGGACAACGGTGGACCCATAGAAGCTTTAAATAGTATGTGAAATTGTGCAATGAAACTATGCATTAAGGTAGTGAGTTGTTTCGTATCAAAATTTCAAAGCTTTAAATAGTATGTGAAACTGTGCAATGAAACTAGCCATTGAGATTAGCCTAAGGCGAGTCTCAATGATGTTTCATGAGAATTTTATGCACATTAAATATGCTGATGTGGCACTATATTAATGAAGAGAGAGATGATAGAGTTTCATGGGAGCAGAGAGAGTTTCATCCCCATAAAACTCTTATGCACTGTTTCCAAAAAATTAATGCATTGAAAACAATACCATGAAACCCCCACTGAAACTAGCCTGAACTATGAACTAAAAACAACTAATGAAAGCGAGTCCTTTTCCTAGTGGTCAGTGCCATGTGTATGAAGATTGGAGCACCGGTAGTACCCACTTCTGCAATTTTCTATATGTCGTCGAGGGTCAGCGTGAACTAAAGACAACTAATGAAAGCGAGTCCTTTTCTAGTGATCAGTGCCATGTGTATGAAGATTGGAGCACCGGTAGTACCCACTTCTGCAATTTTCTATATGTCGTCGAGGGTCATCTACAAATGGAGAACCTTTGCGTAACCAACAATGGTTACGGTTCTCAAGTGCCGCATCATCACACGAACTCCTTGCTCAAATCGTACTGTACCATCCAGATCCATCGTGACAGCGTTTTCCCAGATCTCGCCTTCGTCCAACTCTATCACAGTACTTCACCGGAATATCCTAAACCCCAGCCGGGATATTCCGTTCTCTGCTGCCCCTCGAGCACCGGTATCCGCTCCAGCGCCCGCACCCCGGTGCGGTGCGGCACGGATCCCACCGGGCCCGGCGCACGACCTCCACAAGTCAGAACGGCCACTGCCCGGAAATCGCCCGCCTCCGCTCCGCTGCGCTCACACGCTCTCCTCCCGCCCCCTCCGACGTCTGATCGGCATCGCCGAGAAAAGACCCGCGGTCCACGCTCCCCTCCAAATCCCACCCCATCGCCATAAATCTCGCCACGCCGTCGCCCGCGCGCGCGCGCCTCTCCCTTGTCCCTTCCCCCACACCACTCCGCCACCGGCGCCGAAGCAGAGCAGAGCAGCCGCCATGGCCGGCTCCGAGCAGCGCGTCGTCGCCGTCATCATGGTCGGCGGCCCCACCAAAGGTCAGTGCAGCGCTGCTAGATCTGCCCCGCGCGCCCTGGGAACCCCTCCTCGTCTGATCGGTTTGCTCTGGTGTTCGATGCAGGGACGCGGTTCCGGCCGCTGTCGCTGAACGTGCCCAAGCCGCTCTTCCCCATCGCAGGCCAGCCCATGGTGCACCACCCCATCTCCGCCTGCCGGCGGGTAAACCCACCAATTCCTGCGCTCCCATGTCCTTTGGGGAGGAATTCTGTTTTGTATAGTATGCGGCTCGTCTGAAACAAGCTTTTGGATCCCATTGCTGCAGATCCCCAACCTGGTGCAGATATACCTCATCGGGTTCTTCGAGGAGCGGGAGTTCGCGCTCTACGTCTCGTCCATCTCCAACGAGCTCAGGATCCCTGTCAGGTTCGTCTCGTGCGCTGATGATGTCTGCTTCTGCTGCTGTGTTGGGATGCGACTGCGAAGGCTAGGAGGTTCCAGAGCCGCGCGAATGCTAGGAGATTTCAGAGCCGTGCCATTGACAGGGTCTCGCCAATTTCAGGTACCTACGGGAGGATAAGCCTCACGGGTCAGCTGGAGGACTCTACAGCTTCAGAGATTACATCATGGAAGACAGTCCGGTAATGACTCAGTGCCACATCCTGATTGTCAGCTTGAATTATGAAATTCGATTAGCTGGATATATATATTTCTAAAGCTGCAGTAATGCTGTGGGTTACTTCATCCACATTTTTTAATAGCGTTTGCCTATTCAGAACACATTCACTGGCTGGTGTTTCTAGGAATCTACTACATTGCTATGCCGGTTGGATCAAGAAAGTTACATCCTCTAAAAGTTGGTTACTGTTTTTGCTTGCCGTTTTGCAGTCACACATAGTTCTGCTGAACTGCGACGTCTGTTCTAGCTTCCCGCTTCCAGACATGTTGGGTAGGTTGCCAAGTGACTGAAACATACTCTTCTACTGTGTTGGTTCAATTTATCAGTTTGGTAATTGCTAATGGTGTTTCATGATCTTAGACACAAGCATGACTAGTGTAATAATTAAACATCATGAGGTTGTTCTTTGCCTTGCTGTTTAGAACAAATGGCAGCGTGTCCACTTGTCACTAGTTAGAGTAAGCGAAATGGAAGTGTAGTTGGTTGGTATTGAATCCAAAGCTGAGCTTGTCATTAGTGGCCTGTTTTTCGCATTATTCATGGGTTACATCTTATAGAGATTCATCTGCCTCTAATGTACGGAATTGTACATAAGATCACTAAAATTATATCACACGCTGTTCAATTTGTGCTGTGACAGGTGTATGCTTTAAAGTATTTTTAGTATAGTGCATAGACAACAACGAAATGATCGTCCATTATGTGAATCAATGGTAAATAAGCCTATTGATTTTAAGTGTTCTGTACATGGACGCTTCACTCCAAAACAGTGTTTTAAAGATAATTTGGATGGGGCGATTTAATTTATCATTGGACAATAAGCTCTTTTTCAGGAAAAGGGTAGATTTTACATCTTCATTCATCCAAATTTTTGGGTTTCTTATCTGACATAACTGAGTATAAAACAGATATGTTAGCTTCTGAGATATATTTTTTGAAATATTGATAGAAATCAACCGTTTATTCCCAGATACTTTGTCATGACTTTTTTTCATTACCTTTCTATATTGCTGCACAATATGCATCTGAACTTTTATTGATTTTCCAACTATAGTTTTGTTGATTAGAGAAATAGGAAATTTAAGTCAAACTTGCCCAATAATAGTAAGTGCTACACTTTTAATAAGCACCTTTTTGTTCTAAGATATTAAATAACTACAACAGCTAAATGTATCACTGTTTTAATCATTGTAGAGGCCCACAAAAAGTATGGAGGAATGGGTACTTTACTAGTCAAAAAGGTACGCTAACACTATTTTAAAATATCACAGATTAATCTTGTCTTTCTCATGCATAATTTGTTTCTCTTAACATCATCCCACCTTTAATATCCTATGCTATCACTTTCAATCAGGTATCTGTAGAATCAGCGAGCCAGTTTGGCGAGTTGGTAGCCGATCCTGAGACAAACGAACTGCTGCACTATACGGAAAAGCCAGAGACTTTTGTGAGTGCAGTTCTGCTCTTTGTTGCTTTATTTGCTTGTCAATATTTTTAGTTGATACTTTGCATGCCATATTTGGCTCTGGAATCAATTGCAGTTTTCAGAAGTAATGTCTCTCAATGAGTAATTTGCATAGCTGATAGCAGTAATGCAGTTTATCTATCTGTAGGTGAGTGATCTCATAAATTGTGGAGTATATATATTTACTCCCAATATCTTTAGCGCCATTGAGGATGTCCTAAAACAGAAAAAAGACAGAGGTAGTGTCCCCTGTTATATTACGACGTTATTCCTTTGAAACATGTGTTATCGTTTAAAACTAAACATTCTTTGTTTATTCTATTATTTCAAATGTCAACTTCTCTTAACTAAGCACATGTAAATGCCTTCTTTACTTTTGATACAAGTCACTTCGGAAAAAATTATTTGCTTTGCTTATATTCATATTCTTAATATTAACTCTGACATGGATGCTCTAAAATGTATTTCCTTGTAGCCAGAGGCGAAGCTACAAGCAAAATTTACCCTAGTGCACTGTCTAAATAGCATATAACATATTACCACAATATACAGTAAAGATGAGTCTATTAGGTAGTAAAAAAACATTTTTACCAGGGAACTTAAACGTGGCTTCGCCCCTGCTTGTAGCAGATATTTTAACTTGATCTTCTAGTTCCCTTGATTGACAGTTTATTTTACCAGCACAAGTTTAATCCCTTTAAATGCTACATTCCAGCAAATTTGCGGCGTGTATCTAGCTTTGAGGCTCTTCATTCAGCAACCAAGTATGTATTTGTGTTATATTCTTCATGTTTTGTTACAAATCTTGTTTGGCCTGCAGTTATCCTCTTTCTCTTCACCATTATGTGGAGGTTATTCCAGAAACTAGCCAGTATATAATTGATAGCACTTTCGTTAATTCAACTACAAAGTATTTATTATTATGTAGACCTTATAAGGTTAATATCAACAGGTCACTCCCACCAGACTTTGTTAGGTTAGATCAAGACATTTTATCCCCTAGAGTGGGAAAGAAGGAACTGTACACATACCAGACGCTTGATTTTTGGGAACAGATCAAAACCCCAGGGTATACAGATTTTTTTTTCATGTTTTTGTAATATATTGGAATTTCTGACAAACCATTGCTTCATCTTGAGTAGGATGTCTTTGAGATGCTCTGAGTTATATCTTTCTCAGTTCCGCCATACCTCTCCTCATCTTTTAGCCTCAGGAGATGGCAAAAGAACTGCCACCATTGTTGGCGATGTGTATATCCATCCATCTGCCAAGGTGCATCCTACTTCAAAGGTAATGTCTGCTTCGTCTAACTATTTTTGATCAGATTATTTTGGATCATATTCAGTTGGTCGTTGTTGACTGATAATGAAGTGCTTGAAACTTTATACAGGGGAATCTATATAAGAAACAAAATGTAACTAATCATGTAACTCTATAAGCAGATTGGCCCTAATGTCTCTATATCAGCAAATGCGCGCATTGGAGCTGGTGCCAGGCTTATCAATTGCATAATTCTGGATGATGTTGAAATTATGGTTGGTTTTCTATATCTCTGTACGAAGTGATAAACCTCATTTAGAAACATCAATATCTCATTGTTGTATTATTTCTTTCTTTTTCGTTTTTGTATCAGGAAAATGCCGTTGTTATACATTCAATTGTAGGGTGGAAGTCATCCATTGGAAAATGGTCACGCGTACAGGCAAGCTTCTCTCTTTACCATTTCATTTTAATGAATCCTCATTCTATATGAAGCTTAAAAAACCTCGCCTTAGGACCATTTGTCAAGTTAGCATGACTGCATGAGAAATGCCATAGTGTTACAATGTATGCTTCTGAAATTTGAACAGTTCAGCACATCTAGTTTTGTTGAAACGACATTTGATAGTTCAAATTGAAAAGCTAATACATTCCACAGTGACATTTAATTGCAAAGTCAAAATTGGCGTGTACTTTTTTTTTCTTGGCACATCAGCTGGCTTCATGTAATGAAACTTTTGTTCTGAATTCAGGGCGAAGGTGATCACAATGCCAAACTTGGCATTACTATTCTTGGTAAGACCCAAACTTAACAATTTGCTGTTGCCTTCCCACATAATTTTTTGTGATAATTTCGTTTCTGGAATTGACATCCTATCTTAACACAGGTGAAGCAGTTGATGTTGAAGATGAAGTAGTTGTAGTTAACTGCATCGTGCTCCCAAATAAAACTCTCAATGTCAGTGTCCAAGAGGAGATCATCCTATAATAGCCGTCATTTTTTTGTTTTATCCCAAATAAGGTCAGAGTACCAATCACATAGTTTATGCTTATTCGTTCTCACCATGTAATCTTCCATTAGATCGATATTATTAGTTTGTATCTACACCCATCTTACAGCATGACACTGCACAATATTTACTTGCTATGCTACTTTGGTTAGCGAGCGTGGTGATGTAAAAAAAATGTACAAACAGGTGACACCAATTTTGTTGAGAATGACTGAATGAACACTTTACATCAAATGCAAGTTCGACTGCATGTTTATTTTTCTTAACGATAAAACATGAGCAGCTGGCATCCATCACACAGGAGAAACTTGGAAAGTCAAGGGGCTCAACATTTGAGCTTAATATATGCACGGGCTCCACAGCACACAGGCGTCAGGCCTGGGGCCTGAAACACATACCTTATCTCTTCTGTTGTAAGCATGAAGTTTTTTGCCAGCAGTTGCGTTTTTACCATAAAAAATCAGGCTGCTGTTTTGTGCTCTCATTGCGTAGCAACTAGCAAGGTTGTTTGTCCAAGATCTGACCTGACAGGTAACATTATTGTCAGTTTTACTGCTCTAATATGAACTAGTACGTAGGCCAACTTAACTGCCTTTCAGAATACAAACGCCATACTGTTCATCAGTGCTTTCAGAGCACTAATTGTTCAGTAAAACATGCAGGCAATGCTAAGAAATAAGCTGGCTTGTGTTATATATAATTTACATGGCATGGGCTAGTGCTAACTGATAAAATCCTGTACAAAAAGCCTTCGATTGCACATTGTACCAAAATACCAATGCACAGCATAACCAGTGGGGTGGAAACTGTGAGACCAGTACCAGCAATCTACAACACTGGGCACGGCACATTCCCGACCTATTTAAATTATCCTAACATCAAGCTAGTTTCTGCATCGCCTGCAGCATTCTTGCAAAAAACATTCCTCAGAGTCCAGATTTCACTTATGGCAATCTTCAAGGAAAGATGTAGGGATTTCTCGTGGTGAAGCCATTGTCGACACACACCCAAACTGTAAAATGTTCAAGAAAACAGATTTTAAAAGAATACAAAATGTAGATTAGAGCAGCAAAATGGAGAAAATGGACGTACCTTGGGGTCCTTGTATTTCTCTCTGATGGCTTGCTGCTCTGTGCACCTTATTGTCAACTGCAATTCATGTATGACATAAATGGATTTCTGCAGATCAAAGACTTTATACCCCGTGTTTTCTTCAAGTGTCAAGTTCTGCAGAATTATACACACTAAAGTCAGAAAAGAGAACCATACACACCGATGTAAGAAAAGCCTACAGCTCAGATACACCCCTGGTCCCAAAAAGTGTCATCCTAGCTATGAATCTGGACAAATATTTGTCTAGCTACTAGAATGATACTTTCTTGGGAGACGGAGGGTGTAGTTAGCTAAAAAGGCCATGTTGTCTTTACCCAAGGACGAGTCTTTGGGTGGATTGTGAATCTGGCTACAAACAGGCATGCAGCAGCAACTACTGAGGGTAGGTAGCTTATGCAGTCATAATCCATCAAGCTCAATTCTGCAAGGTAGCTACACATGGACTCCAGTTTTCCTCTGTTTATACTCTGTATTTCAGTTAAAAAACAGATTATCAAAAAAAAACATTAACAGAAGTTCATGCACGTGCTCCAAAGTACCACTTACATTGCCTCCACGACATGAAGCTATGAATTTCCTAAAACAGACAGTTATCTAATTAGACTCTGAACATATTTAAGTCCAACAGGGCATAATTCTCATATGGTAAGCACTTTATATACAAACATTACAAAAGGAACTTATGTTAAATGCTATTCTCGAAAAGCTGATGGAGAAGACATACCGTAGAAATGTTGTTACAGTGGGACCCCCAACCACAAAGCTAAGAGATTTCAGTAAGTCAGCCTCCATATTCACGACCTGTGTTGCATACAGAATAGAAGTGTGTATCTATCTTCTATGGTTCAGGAAAAATAACTATGCAATTGAAAGTTCAGCTGAAGAAAGGCTACTTGCTGCTTGGTGTAAGTGTTATCCGTGATATCAGTGTATCTGTTCACCTTCATCTTGGAAGACTCCATTTCTTCATACTTGCTGCAACATTCGAAGAATCGAAGTATGCAACTCAAAGAGTAGTTTTAAAAGATAAACAAAAAGATGGAAACAAACAGTTTAGTTCCCTACGCAGCAACGAGCATTGCAGTGACACCCAGTAGTTGCAGCTTGTCCCGGGTAACAACATTCGTTGTGAGGAAGCGGTCGACATAGGAAACCGCAAGGTGCAGAGTTTCTGCGTGAAGCTTGAATTCGTCAGCGACCTCCACCAACCAGTCCACAAGGATAGCCCTCATTTTGGGGGAGATGTATTTCTGGACCTTCTGAAAATAATCAGGGCTTGGCCTCCTCAACGGTTCAACCTGCAGTTTCAGAAAGTTTAGAGAAAAGTGGCACCTTAAAGGCTTATAAAACCGCACATCTCCATACAAAAGCTAAGATAATTGAATTGAGCTCCAAAGAGTCATTTTCTTTTGTGAAGGTGTCGCGACCTGTGAACCTAGGCATCACAATTCACTAGACAGGAATGTTCGCTACAGCTGCACTACACAACATCTTATCTATTTTTAAAATCACTGTCCACCACCTAGCCAGCAGCAGCTAATAAAAGTACTATAAAACAAGAAGAGAAATGAACGTTTCACTCCAACAAACTTTTTAAAAAACACATAATGACATAATCCCCACTAAAATCAAATTGGCTAAATCAACGTGACCACGCCTACGAAATGGCCTCATTCGAGACATCATCTACAGCTACGATCACACATTCACAACCCAAATCAACCAAACCGGAGAACCACATACGCCCACGCGCAGGTTCCCAGGCCCAGGGAATGGGGGAAAAAGGGTGGGGCTGACGAGAGCTTCTCACCTCCAGCGACCGGAGGTACCGGTCGATTTCCCCGACGTACGGCGCGACCGCCGCCTTCGCCGCTTCGGCGTCTTCGGCCTTCCGCCGCTTGCTCGCCTCCTCCTCCTCGGCCTCCGCCCGCGCCGCCGACCGCGTCCTCGGCTTCGACGGCCGCGGCGCCGAGCCGTGGTTCGTGTTCCGTCCGGTGGACGCGGGGAGCTCGGCCAGGGCCTTGCGCTTCCCGCGCGGCCTATTGACATCGAGAGGCGGCGCCGAGTGCGAGGCGGAGTTCTCCTTGCTCCCCATCGCCTCCGGCTCCGGCCTCCGCCTCCGTACCCTCATGCTGCCGCCGACGGACGGGATGGTCGCGCGGATTCGCTCCTCCGATTGCCTTGCCTTGCCTTGGCTTTCCGCTGGGGTTTGCAGGGTTTGGTCCGGGTCGGGCGCAGCGCCGTTTGGGGAGGGCTTGACGCGGTTTGAATTTTGAGATGGTCTCTATGGCGGGCATTTCCACTGCAGGGCGAAAAGCCGAAAAGCACTAGCGTCACACACAGGCAGTCAACGTAGCCTGGTGTCACCGACTCGTGGGACCGCATATGAAGCAAGTGAGCAGCGTGAAGGTTCTGGACGGGTCCTGCAATTTCTCCACCCCCGAAATATCGATTTGACAGCGCGTGGCAAGTCCTTCAATTTCGCAAAACTGCAAATTCGGATGATCCGTGTGGATGTGAAACATGTGAATACTCCGTATGTGATTGTGTCGCCGTGTGCATCGCACACAATGACACGAACGAGATGGTGGACGTCCGTCAATAAAACATTTCCCTCCTAAAGATCATGCAAGAGGAAACAGGTTGCACCATTCTGTAAAGAAACCGAGGATATACCTTCGTATTGTTGAAGCAACACTCTACTCCGTAAGTGCATCACGCCACCAAAAGGAGGCCTTCTGTGGACCCTGCAGAGCTGATAACTTGTTACCTGCAATAAGATTTGCTCCAAGCAAGTTTTACCCAAGGAATGTCCATATGGTTGCAGAACTTGGGCAGGTGTTTGAGGAGAAGGCTTTCATTCTGAACCCCAAGGTTGATAACATTCAGGCTCGTCCATCAAATGGATATTTGGTAAAAGGAATCCATGGCATTGATGATAATAATATAATTAGAGTGACGAATTATGTCATTGTTAGCTTGTCAGCAACTACCAGAGCAACATGACTAGTAAGTTTTGGTGCGCAAGGTAAATCTTGATTCTTGAAACTATTTCAGGGAAGACACCTGAGTACAGAACTCAGAAATATCGAAAGTGAGTACTTTGTCGATCAGTGTTTTTTTACACTAGTTTGTGATCATTGTCAAAAAAATAACTACTAAGCTGCTCTCAATATATCGGCATCAGCTGCGTCACCATTACTAGGCTTGGTTTCATCTGAGCGTTGGGCCCTTGGCACTCTTCAGGTGCCAGTCAACCAAATTGTGGCGTCTTTAATAGAACTCTTCCTGCTTGACAAGCTGCATAAGTATCCTTCTAAATGCAACATTGCTGGGATTTTGCTCTCGACCATTTGATAGAAGCACCTCGTGGCATCCTCCAATTTCTCCTTATCACACATCAGATAAAACAGCACATCTGATGCCAACATGAATGATCGAAACTTGTTGCTGATAACATCACTCCAAAGCTCAAGCATTGGATGAATCTTGAAACTTGACTTTCAGGGAAGGCAACGGAGTACAGAACTCAGAAAAAATCCATGAACTCAGAAAAATCCATAAGTGTTGATCTAGTCAACAGAATAATTTATTGCCATTAATTCGTGATTGTCATCATCCAAATATATGCACTAAGCTGCTCTCAATTTTTCGGGAAAAAAAAAACCTAAGCTGCTCTCAATATATCAGCATCAGCTGCATCACCATTACTAAGCCTGCTTTCAACAGAGCGTTGGACTCTTTGACAATCTTCAGGTGCCAGTCGACCAAATCGTGCCATCTTTTCAGTCAACCTGGCAATTGATTCTTCCTGCTTGGCAAGCTGCATAAGTATCTTAATCCTTCTAAACGCAACATTGCTGGGCTTTTGCCCTAACTCAACCATTTGACAAAAGCACCTCTCAGCGTCCTCCAACTTCCCCTCATCACACAGCAGGTCAAACAGCACATCCGATACCAACGTGAATGATCCAAACCTGTTGCTGACCATATCACTCCATAGCTCAAGTGCCTGCCCCACCTTCCCATACCGGTGGCACAACCTGATGATGAACATGGAAGACTGCGTGTTTGGGAAACATCCTTCAGACCGCATACGCTCATATAACCGCCATGTGCTGCCAATGTCGAAAGCCCAGTAATAGCACCTGAAGAAAAGGTTATAAGTTGTAGGATTCGGCATCAGTCCCTTTGAGGCCATTTGATCCATCAGGGCGAATGCATCTCCAAGCCTCTTCGCTATAACAAAGTTCCGTATCGCTGCATTGTATGCAGGGACATCTGGGTAGCACCCTAGCTCGCGCATCTCCTTGAGCAAATATTTTGCCTTGTCAGGTTGGCCAATCAACCCCAGGCCACCAATCAAGCTTGTGTAAGTGATAACATCCGGGGAAATGTCTTTCTCCCGCATTTCGTCGAGCAGCTTGTAGGCCTTCTCCACGCCCCGGTTCTTACAGTGGCAATCGATCAAGCTATTGTAGGTCACCAGGTCAGGCTCCACCCCGAGCTCCCGCATCTCGGCGACGAACGCCTCGGCGTCCTCGGCCGACTTCCAGCCAGAGAGGAGGATGTTGAAGGTCTGGCGGTTCACCTGGAACTCGTACTTGAGCGCGTGGAAGACGTTGCGCGCATCGGACATGCTCTTCTCCTGGCAGAGCGTGCGGAGCAGCGCGTTGAAGAGCCCGGCCGTGTCGACGGCGCGGAACATCCGCGCGAAGCGGCGGAAGGAGGCGACGGTCTCGTGGACGGAGCAGACCTTGGCGACGCGGCCGAGGACGACCATGGCGGTGCGCGGGGTGACGGCGTCCGGGCAGACGCGGCGGACGGACGCGAGGAGGTCCCACATGTGCGGGAACCGGCGGGCCCGGCCGAGCACGTAGAGCGCGGTGTCGATGGCGTAGGGCGACGGCGCGACGCCGCCGCGGTCGGCGGCGAGGGAGAGGAGCGAGAGCGCGCGGAGCGGGTCCCCGTGCGCGAAGCGGAAGCGGCGCATGACGGCGTCGAGGAGCGGGGGCGAGAGCGGGACGGCGGACGCCGCCAGCGCGGACTCCATCGCGGACGGCGTGGCCGCGGACGTGACGATGCGGTACACCTCGCCGGCGTCGGCATCGGACGCGGGGCCGTCGTCGCTGGCGGCGGCGGCGGATGCGGCGGCGGGCGGATGCGGAGGCGGCGGCTTGCGCGACTTGTTGGAGATGTACTGGAAGAGCCGGGGCGCGGGTTTGGGCGGCATTTTGCGCGATTGCGAGGCCGGCGGCGGTCGTCGTCGTCGCGCGGCGGAGCGGGAGCGGCATCAGCTGCAGCCGGCACCCGGCCGCTGCAGGGAACTGATGAGGAGCATAGGGGCTGTAGTTTACCTGGAGCGGGCCAGCTGGAACTCATGATGGGCTCAAATTTGCTGTGCTTCTCTCTGGGCCTACAGTATTCATTTTCATTTGTTCGGCCTCGCGGTCTCGCTGTTGAAATTCTTTATTGAGTAAAATGCACCGGGGTACCTAAACTATTCGGCTTTTCCCATGTAGATACTCAAACTATCAAAACGACTATCTGGGTATCTAAACTTTCACTGCGGCGCATCGGAGGTTCTTAGACAGACACGTCATCATAAATTTTTCAAAAAAAACCCTATACTCTTTCCCTTTCTCATTCACAGGTCCCTATACTCCGAGCGCTCGCAGGATTGGAGCGTGAACGGAGCTAGCGCTCTGCTCAATTCACGGTGTGTCACGCTACTCACGTGGTGGCGGCAGTCGATGGTGGCCCAATCGAAGTCGTTCCTGGAGGAACCGTGCATCCGCACCTCCAGGCATCGCAGGCGGCATCGCATGTGCCGAGCTCGGCGGTCTCGCGGCGAACGGCGAAGGGGCAACGGAGCCGAGGTCGAAGAAGTCGTCGTGGAGAAACGGTGAACGGCGAACCGGCGCGACAGGCACGCGGTCAACATGGTGAGTGCGCGGCAAGCAAGTGCGCGTGGCCGGCGCGGAGAGCGACACGAGGCGGAGCAAGTGCGCATGGCCGGCGCGGACAGCGACACGGCGAGCATGCAGGACGCGGAGGACGGCGAGGCGAGCTCGAGGGCAGCACGGAGACCAAGCTGCGAGAATCGGCGTGCGGGTGGGCCGGTGTGGAGGGCGGAACGGCGAGCGCGAGGACCGTGCTCCGAGCAGGCGCCGCCAGTGCGGAGGCGGAACGGCGAGCGCGCGGCCCGTGCTCCGTCGGGCGTGTCGCCGCGGCGGCGGCGCTTGGTCACGGAGTGGCCCCGCGATGGCGGCATAGCCGCACTCGCGCGGCCGGGGGCACGTCCCCACGGTGGCTTCACTCGACAGGGGCGAGCTCGCGGCGGCGGCGGCGGCGCGTGCGACGATGGCGTGTCCTCACGGAGACGAGGACCAAGGACGCGATCTTCACGGCGTAGTTCTGGATGTTGGCTTGCTCGCTGTGCAGTCCCCGAAGAACAGGGACACGGACACGCGCGTACGGGACCTCATCCCCCGTGGCCTCACGGGCGCGCGTAGGAGCCGCTCCGCCGCTGGCCGCACGGGCGCGCGCGGGAGCCGCTCCGCCGCCGCGGCCTCACCGGCGCACGCGGCGGCTTGCGCACAGGTCGGGGCGGCGGGGCACAGGGCCAGCGCGGGCGCGCGGGGCGAGGCACGCGACGGCGGCGGGCCGGGCGCCGCAGGCCGTCGACGCCACCGTGCCCTGTTCTTCCCGCCGTGTTCTTACCCTTCCTCTGCTAGCCACGGGTGGTGGGACCTAAGAGTGAGAAAGGAAATAGAGATAGGGTTTTTTCTAAAAAGTTTACGCTGACGTGTCTGCCTAAGGACCTTCGATGCGCCGCGGTGAAAGTTTAGGTACCTAGATAGTCGTTTTGATAGTTTGAGTACCTACATGGGAAAACCCGAATAGTTTAGGTACCACCGGTGCATTTTACTCAAGATTTTTTCATATGTTGTCTTCCACATTTCGGCCCAAACATAAGGGCCTCAACCTCTTCAACTATGGCCCACGCTTAGTTTTGTGCTTATCTTCCAAGGCAAGAGAAACAAGAATGACACTATGCGAGAGGAAAGATCTTACAGTAAACAAATGAAAACTGTTACTCAGCTTCATGACGGGATTTGAATTAGACTGAACTTAACTGAACGCACCAACACACATACTAACCTAGACTAAACTGAAAACTGAACGGATGCTAAAGAGTTAAGCAGTAAGAAAACTGATTTGAACAACCATCTACAATTTGAAGGCAACACTTCCAAATTAGATACAGGTGACAAAACACACATCCTTGAAATATGGGCCCCAATACCATCACTTGATGCTCACATTCAAACTAGCACACACATCAGAATCAACTCTAACAAAAAGCACAGATGTGCTAGCTGCGGCTAATGTAAGAGAAGAGTGAGGAAGGAGAAACAACACATACAATGGAATAGACGCTTTGCCAAGGTCTTGTGCGGCATTAACTCGGCAACAAGGAGACACTCGCCGCTCTTGCAGCAGCAACCGATCAGATTGGCCCGCCGACCAATGCGCAACTCACAAACAGCCCTCACCTCCTGCTGCACCCCACTCTTGCTTATATATCCTATAATAGGAACATATAATTGAAACAAGAAGTGGGTATCATCTAATCATCGCCACGCCTTTTAACCTTTTCCATGAAAAATAGTGGGATCTATAGTGATTCTTACAGCATCATCTCCACTGTACCTTATCCTGACATATTCTGAACATGCCCACAAGATACTATCCCCAGTTATAGAGGATAGCAGAGCATGCCTTAGTAGTACAGATTGAACATGTCAACAAGAGACTAGTTGGTTTAGGAGCCTAGCATCCATGCAAAATACTGTACTTTAATAACCAATTCACAAGTGACAAATTCAGATGCTAGTGGAGTGAGTCAAATGGGTTCAGTTTACCAGCACAGCTCTCCCTTGCAATATACAGGTCGCTGCCCCTGTACTACAGGAACTTAGCAAACCAGCCTTGCAAAAAAACTTCAAACAGAGCATGACTTTCTCACATCAACCATGCTGAGAATTTTCTGTTGGTAGACTTCACAAGGGGGATTTTAGAAGGCCACTGAATCCTATTGATTCAACTAGGTTTCTTTCCTTCCATCAAATCTGGATATAATGTCATGTACGGCCTTGACCGAGCAGCCTCGATTGGATGGATCCTGATTCCACAAGCCGAATTCCCATCATTCATAGAAAGTGGGTGTTGCAAACGGAGAAGCATGGTGTATTCTGAATAGAGAATGGGCTTTGGGAGTTCCTCTTCCGAACCGATCAGCTTCTATTTCGTTCGAGTGTGTGGTGTTCATATGTTAGATCCAAGCAACCTGGGAGACATTCCGTTGAGAACTGCTCACTGTTATGTGTTGGTAAATTATCTCATCCAAGCAAGATTTACTACTCTGAAGAAAAGATAAGATGTTAGACTACGTTATCATTATGGAAATATCCACATCCATTCCTGTATTATCGGAGACAGGTTATGTTCGATCAAAGAAAAATGTGCATTATTCACAAACAAAAACAGAGCGAGGATTGTCAACAGTGACTTGAAGAACGAGAAGAGCAGTCAGCAGATACATGCTTGATCTATAGGTTTAATACACATTCATAATAAACTACAAGGCTGCATTATAAAGATGATTATATACCTTGAATAGAACACGAGTTACTACACTACAAGAACTAACATGTCCCACCTCGCCGTCGTCGTCCGCAGGCCGCCGGTCCTCCTCCAAGCGCTCCCACTGCCGCCGGACCTGCTCGACTCGCATTCCTCTAGGGCCTCCTCCCCGGTCGTCATCCCTCCGCTCCAGATGTGCACGCCACCGCCGGATCCGCGGCCGGCATGGAGGAGACGCCGCCGTGGGCCGGCCGCAAAGATCTTCTCGCCTCGGCGCAAAGAACGACAACCGGGTGAAAGGTCACAATGGCTAGAGGGGGGTGAATAGCCTAATAAAATTTCTAGCAAGAATACTAGACAACCCAATTAGATAGCAAGGCGGCAAATGTGCAAAGCAAATGCTTCGACTATTCTATGCAAGCCGTCCTACCAAGCAAGGCTACTCAAATCAATTGCACACACAACAACGGTGATCAAACTACACAATGTCGGTTCACCGAAACCAACCAAGCAATTCTACCCACGGGATTTAAGCTACACAATGAGTGGTTCCCGACCGACCACAACAAGCAATTCTACTAAGCGGTAAGTAAAGAGAGGATGGAAGGTTATACCGCCGTGAAGAGTAGAAGATAGTCAATCACCGGTGTAGAAGCCAATCACCTAGAGATGCTCAAGCACAATCACAATGGAGGTCGAAGCCTCGGCAATCACAAATCAACACAATGATTTTTACCGAGGTTCACTTGCTTCCCGGCAAGCTAGTCCTCGTTGTGGCGATGCACTTGCTTGGTGAGTTGCCCGCTCAATTGGCTCGGTGCCAAAGACCCCAATGGGGAGCCGCAATCTCCACACAAGACAAGGATCCACAAGCCACGAGCAATCCACTAGAGTATCCTTTCGCGAACTCCCGCGGGGAAGGATCAAGAACCCTCACAAGAACCCGGTGTGGCCTCGAACAATCACCAAGTCGAGCTCAACCACCACCCGCCGCTCCAAACCGTCTACGGTGACGGGAATCACCGAAGAGTAACAAGAATCCGCAGCTCACTCGATGAACAAGTGCCTCTAGATGCAACTCTCAATGCGAATCACTTGTTCTCACTCAAATCTCTCTCAAGAATGGCGAGGGAACCAAAGAGATGAGAGGGGAGGAGTGTCTCTAGCTCAAAGTATGCTCAAGAGTGTTAGAATGGGCAAGAGCTCCCTCCCATGGCCGGCCAACCTCTTATTTATAGACCCCAAGTCGAAATAGAGCCGTTGGTCCTCGGGGGTGCCAAATAACACGCGCAGGACGCGTATGACCGGAGGCATCAGACGCTTCCGGCGGCGTTTCGCCAAACGGCCGCCCGAAATACACGCGCCGGACGCGTCCGCACACGCCGCCGGACGCGTCCAGCGCTCTTCGCGCCACGTCACCCGACCGTTGGAGCTCCTCCGTTCGAATCCTTAACGCGCCGGACGCTCACCGTAATTCTCCGAGTCCGGCGCCGCGTCCGGCGTGCGTCCCGGCGACCGCGTCGGCACGCGTCCGACGCGCGTCCGACCGAGCACTGCCGAGCCCGAGCCTGGGGAAAGTTTCGGGTCGGCGTCGGGGACCGCCGGACGCGCGCGCCACGGCCCGCGTCCGGCTCCGCCCCGCCAAAAACGCTCGAGCCCGGATAACACGCGCGACGCTGCGTCGGCCCACGTCCGCTCCGCGCCCGACGCCTTTCGAAGAAGGATTCTCCGTAGAATCTTACGTAGTCTTCGCTCCAAGTCCAATCTCTTGCCTTGAGTACCAACTCCACCAAGTGTAGACCTCGTCTCAAGCACCGGAGTTAGTAGAACAAGCACGACCATGTCGGCAAGAGTTAGCTCTCTAGTTAGTCTCTCATGCATCGTGCAAAGTCGCAACTAGAGGCACTTAGGACCGCGAATGAAACCGAGGAAACCCCTCTTGATAGTCGGTTATCGATCCTAAATGTGGTCACACTCGCTAAGTGTCTCGACCACTAAACCAGAAAGCCCTATCAAGTATACCTTCGCCTTGATCTCCATGGGCCACCGTCGGAGCTTGATCACCTCACATGTCCACCATGTTCGTCACCGTGATCACCATGCTCCATCATCCACCGTCACGTTGCTATGTGTCTAACCACACTTAGAGCAAAACATTAGCAACGTTTGAGTGTCATTAATTACCAAAACCAAACCCGGAGCTTTCAACTGGGAAATCCCCAACGACAGCTGACTTGGAGGTGGCGGCGCGCTCGGCCTCGAGCTCGGACGGCGCCAGAAGGCCAGGAGAGGACGCCGGCGCCGCCCGCGCTCGGACGAGGCGGCGCACCACGGCGTAGCGCGCGTGCGCCGCGACGGCGGCCGATGTTCGCGGCCGACGGAGGAGCACCACCGCAGCCTTGGCGGTAGCCGCCGTCGGCGGAGCGGCGGTGTCGACGGATCCATTCGGGGCGTGGGCTGCCTGCCCTCGGCGGCGGCGTTGAGGGCGTCCTCGGCCATGGCGCGGCGTGCGCACGCCCGTAGTCGAGAAATGAAGAGAGAGAAAGGGGAGAGATCCGTGGCGTGGAGTCGGGGGGGAGGCGGTGTGCGGGCGTGTGGTGGGGCTGCGGCGTGACTTGCCGGCGAGCACGAATCTTAAAAAAATTACAGCCGCATAAAAGTGGAAGACGGTGGATAGAAAATCTTTAGAAGATGAATAGAAATACCGGGTTTCTAAAAGACATGGTGCCATGCGTGCCACAAAACGCCCTAGTTTCCCGATCAGCCACGTAAATCATTAACCCAAAAAAGCTCTATTTTCTTTCGTTATTTACTTATTTTCGTCGACCGCAAGCACTACCTTGACTTTTCATGGGCGAGATCCAGCCGCTCAATTCACGGTGTGTCACGCTACTCACGCGGTGGCGGGGTCGATGGTGGCCCAATCGAAGTCGTTCTCGGAGGAACCGTGCATCCGCACCTCCGGGCATCGCAGCGGCATCGCATGTGCCGAGCTCGGCGGTCGCGGCGAACGGCGAAGGGGCAACGGAGCCGAGGTCGAAGAAGTCGTCGTGGAGAAACGGTGAACGGCGAACCGGCGCGACGTGCACGCGGTCAACATGGTGAGTGCGCGGCAAGCAAGTGCGCGTGGCCGGCGCGGAGAGCGACACGAGGCGGAGCAAGTGCGCATGGCCGGCGGCGGACGGCGACACGGCGAGCATGCGGGACGCGGAGGACGGCGAGGCGAGCTCGAGGGCAGCACGGAGACCAAGCCTGCGAGAATCGGCGTGCGGGTGGGCCGGTGTGGAGGGCGGAACGGCGAGCGCGAGGGCGTGCTCCCGAAGGGCGCAACCCGGTCTGCGGAGGCGGAACGGGCGAGCGCGCGGCCCGTGCTCCGATCGGGCGTGTCGCCGCGGCGGCGGCGCAGTCACGGAGTGGCCCCGCGATGGCGGCGTAGCCGCACTCGCGCGGCCGTGGGCACGTCCCCACGGTGGCTTCACTCGACAGGGGGCGAGCTCGCGCGGCGGCGGCGGCGCGTCTGCGGCGACGATGGCGTGTCCTCACGGAGACGAGGACCAAGGACGCGATCTTCACGGCGTAGTTCCGGGATGTTGGCTTGCTCGCGTGCGTGTGCCCCCGAAGAACAGGGGACACGGACACGCGCGTACCGGACCTCATCCCCTGTGGCCTCACGGCGCGCGTAGGAGCCGCTCCGCCGCCGGCCGCACGGGGCGCGCGGAGCCCGCTCCGCCGCCGCGGCCTCACCGGGCGCACGCGGCGGCTTGCGCACAAGTCGGGCGGCGGGGCACGGGGCCGGGCGCCCGGGCGCAGGGCGAGGCACGCGACGAAGGGCGAGGGCTGGCGGGCGCCGCAGCCGTCGACGCCACCGTGCCCCGTTCTTCCCGCCGTGTTCTTACCCTTCCTCTCGCTAGCCACGGGTGGTGGGACCTAAGAGTGAGAAAGGAAATAGAGATAGGGTTTTTTCTAAAAGTTTACGCGACGTGTCTCGCCTAAGGACCTTCGATGCACCGCAGTGAAAGTTGAGGTACCCAGATAGTCGTTTTGATAGTTTGAGTACCTACATGGGAAAACCCGAATAGTTTAGGTACCACCGGTGCATTTTACTCAAGATTTTTTCATATGTTGTCTTCCACATTTCGGCCCAAACATAAGGGCCTCAACCTCTTCAACTATGGCCCACGCTTAGTTTTGTGCTTATCTTCCAAGGCAAGAGAAACAAGAATGACACTATGCAGAGGAAAGATCTTACAGTAAACAAATGAAAACTGTTACTCAGCTTCATGACGGGATTTGAATTAGACTGAACTTAACTGAACGCACCAACACACATACTAACCTAGACTAAACTGAAAACTGAACGGATGCTAAAGAGTTAAGCAAGAAGAAAACTGATTTGAACAACCATCTACAATTTGAAGGCAACACTTCCAAATTAGATACAGGTGACAAAACACACATCCTTGAAATATGGGCCCCAATACCATCACTTGATGCTCACATTCAAACTAGCACACACATCAGAATCAACTCTAACAAAAAGCACAGATGTGCTAGCTGCGGCTAATGTAAGAGAAGAGTGAGGAAGGAGAAACAACACATACAATGGAATAGACGCTTTGCCAAGGTCTTGTGCGGCATTAACTCGGCAACAAGGAGACACTCGCCGCTCTTGCAAAGAAGAACCGATCAGATTGGCCCGCCGACCAATGCGCAACTCACAAACAGCCCTCACCTTCGCTGCACCCCACTCTTGCTTATATATCCTATAATAGGAACATATAATTGAAACAAGAAGTGGGTATCATCTAATCATCGCCACGCCTTTTAACCTTTTCCATGAAAAATAGTGGGATCTATAGTGATTCTTACAGCATCATCTCCACTGTACCTTATCCTGACATATTCTGAACATGCCCACAAGATACTATCCCCAGTTATAGAGGATAGCAGAGCATGCCTTAGTAGTACAGATTGAACATGTCCACAAGAGACTAGTTGGTTTAGGAGCCTAGCATCCATGCAAAATACTGTACTTTAATAACCAATTCACAAGTGACAAATTCAGATGCTAGTGGAGTGAGTCAAATGGGTTCAGTTTACCAGCACAGCTCTCCCTTGCAATATACAGTCGCTGCCCCCGTACTACAGAACTTAGCAAACCAGCCTTGCAAAAAAACTTCAAACAGAGCATGACTTTCTCACATCAACCATGCTGAGAATTTTCTGTTGGTAGACTTCACAAGGGGGATTTTAGAAGGCCACTGAATCCTATTGATTCAACTAGGTTTCTTTCCTTCCATCAAATCTGGATATAATGTCATGTACGGCCTTGACCGAGCAAACGATTGGATGGATCCCGATTCCACAGCCGAATTCCCATCATTCATAGAAAGTGGGTGTTGCAAACGGAGAAGCATGGTGTATTCTGAATAGAGAATGGGCTTTGGGAGTTCCTCTTCCGAACTGATCAGCTTCTATTCTGTTCGAGTGTGTGGTGTTCATATGTTAGATCCAAGCAACCTGGGAGACATTCTGTTGAGAACTGCTCAGCTGTTATGTGTTGGTAAATTATCTCATCCAAGCAAGATTTACTACTCGAAGAAAAGATAAGATGTTAGACTACGTTATCATTATGGAAATATCCACATCCATTCCTGTATTACTGGAGACAGGTTATGTTCGATCAAAGAAAAATGTGCATTATTCACAAACAAAAACAGAGCGAGGATTGTCAACAGTGACTTGAAGAACTGAGAAGAGCAGTCAGCAGATACATGCTTGATCTATAGGTTTAATACACATTCATAATAAACTACAAGGCTGCATTATAAAGATGATTATATACCTTGAATAGAACACGAGTTACTACACTACAAGAACTAACATGTCCCACCTCGCCGTCGTCGTCCGCAGGCCGCCGGTCCTCCTCCAAGCGCTCCCACTGCCGCCGGACCTGCTCGACTCGCATTCCTCTAGGGCCTCCTCCCCGGTCGTCATCCCTCCGCTCCAGATGTGCACGCCACCGCCGGATCCGCAGCCGGCATGGAGGAGACGCCGCCAGGGCAGCGGCCGCAGCATCTTCTCGCCTCGGCGCAGCAACGACAAACTGGGAAATCCCCAACGACAGCTGACTTGGAGGCGGCGGCGCGCTCGGCCTCAGGCTCCGGGACGGTGCCGTAGCGCTGGGAGAGGACGCTGGGCGCCGCCAGCGTCTGGACGAGGCGGCGCACCACGGCGTCGCGCGTGCGCTGCGACGGCGGCCAGATGTTCAGCGACGGGAGGAGCACCTCCGCAGCCTTGGCGGTAGCTGCCGTCGGCGGAGCGGCGGTGTCGACGGATCCATTCGGGGGCGTGGGCTGCCTGCCCTCGGCGGCAGCGTTGAGGGCGTCCTCGGCCATGGCTGCGGCGTGCGCACAGTTTTTTGACTGCCTCTCATCTCTGGATACAGCTGTAGTATCTGTTCATACACACGCACACCCACTCTACACACGCACACCACACACACGCCACTCGTGTACAAACAGACCTACAACTACACACAGACTGAAGATCGCGTCCTTCTTGAGATCACCGGAGACCTCCGTAGGCGACGGGCACATCGCATTCCCTTTGTGGCACCACGCGCGAGAGGCATGCGCTTAGAAACTGTCCAAGCGAATTATTGGTGGGATATCAGAAAATCTGCCCTCGTGAGGGCTCGATCTCTGACCGCCAGCCTCCCAACCGGAGGTCTTGGCCACCTGAGCTAACGCTCAGTCCCGCGTGCGCACAGTTCAGAGTCAGAGAAGTGAAGAGAGAGAAAGGGGAGAGATCTGTGGCGTGGAGTCGGGGGGAGCGGTGTGCGGGCGTGTGGTGGGGCTGCGGCGTGACTTGCCGGCGAGCACGAATCTTAAAAAAATTACAGCCGCATAAAAGTGGAAGACGGTGGATAGAAAATCTTTAGAAGATGAATAGAAATACCGGGTTTCTAAAAGACATGGTGCCATGCGTGCCACAAAACGCCCTAGTTTCCTGATCAGCCACAGAAATCATTAACCCAAAAAAGCTCTATTTTCTTTCAGTTATTTACTTATTTTCGTCGACTGCAAGCACTACCTTGACTTTTCATGGGCAGATCCAGCTCTGCTCAATTCACGGTGTGTCACGCTACTCACGCGGTGGCGGCAGTCGATGGTGGCCCAATCGAAGTCGTTCCTGGAGGAACCGTGCATCCGCACCTCCAGGCATCGCAGGCGGCATCGCATGTGCCGAGCTCGGCGGTCTGCGGCGAACGGCGAAGGGGCAACGGAGCCGAGGTCGAAGAAGTCGTCGTGGAGAAACGGTGAACGGCGAACTGGCGCGACAGGCACGCGGTCAACATGGTGAGTGCGCGGCAAGCAAGTGCGCGTGGCCGGCGCGGAGAGCGACACGAGGCGGAGCAAGTGCGCATGGCCGGCGCGGACAGCGACACGGCGAGCATGCGGGGACGCGGAGGACGGCGGGGAGCTCGAGGGCAGCACGGAGACCAAGCTGCGAGAATCGGCGTGCGTGGTGGGCCGGTGTGGAGCGGGCGGAACGGCGAGCGCGAGGATCGTGCTCCGAGCCGGGCGCAACCAGTCTGCGGAGGAGGGAACGGGCGAGCGCGCGGCCCGTGCTCCGATCGGGCGTGTCGCCGCGGCGGCGGCGCTTGGTCATGGAGTGGCCCCGCGATGGCGGCGTAGCCGCACTCGCGCGCCGGGCACGTCCCCACGGTGGCTTCACTCGACGGGGGCAAGCTCGCGCGGCGGCGGCGCGTCTGCGACGATGGCGTGTCCTCACGGAGACGAGGACCAAGGACGCGATCTTCACAGCGTAGTTCTGGATGTTGGCTTGCCTGCTGTGCAGTCCCTGAAGAACAGGGACACGGACACGCGCACCGGGACCTCATCCCCCTGGGGCCTCACGGGCGCGCGTAGGAGCCGCTCCGCCGCCGCGGCCGCACGGCGCGCGCGGGAGCCGCTCCGCGCCGCGGCCTCACCGGCGCACGCGGCGGCTTGCGCCAGGTCGGGCGGCGGGGCACGGGCGGGCGCCGGGCGCAGGGCGAGGCACGCGACGAAGGGCGGGGGCTGGGCGGCGCCGCAGGCCGTCGACGCCACCGTGCCCTGTTCTTCCCGCCGTGTTCTTACCCTTCCTCTCGCTAGCCACGGGTGGTGGGACCTAAGAGTGAGAAAGGAAATAGAGATAGGGTTTTTTTCTAAAAGTTTACGCGACGTGTCCGCCTAAGGACCTTCGATGCGCGGCGGTGAAAGTTTAGGTGCGCAGATAGTCGTTTTGATAATAGCACTACATGGGAAAACCCAAATAGTTTAGGTACCACCGGTGCATTTTACTCTTCTTTATTCTTCCGCGTCTGTTTTTTTTTAAGAACATCATGTATGGATTTGGCGACACGTGGGATGATGATCAGAGATACTCGCTTCATGTTACGGGAGCATTTCGTTTGTAGTGGCATTTTTTTTTCTATCCCAATAACTTGTAACTATGCCAAACATGGTTTAGATAAACTATGCCAAACATGGTTTAGATAAGCTAGCTATGAGTTGGGACCTAGGTGTACTCTATGTTTGGGCACAACCCCTTCCAAAATTTGTAAATACTCTGGTTGCTCGTGGTTTAGTTGAACCAATATTTTCAATGAAAAAGCCGTAGAGTCAAACATTGTTTTCAAAAAAAAGTTTTAATGGTTTACGACAGATATTGTACACTTCCAGTGTGAGAAGCGAAGGGCTATAACTGCGCACCCGACGCTTAAGTAGCATTTGGTTGGAAGTCAAGGTAAAATGTAGCAGTCCCGCCTCCTGCACACTTCCAACGCGAGAAGCGTAGGGCTATAGCTGCGCACCCAGCGCTTAAGTGTGATTGTGCATAGACAGGGTTGTGATTGTGCATGTGATGCTTAGGTAGCGTTTAGTTGAAGGTAAAGGTGCATGGGACGGCCATAACTCTGTTTTATGGGACTAGACGTCTTTTATTTTATGTTTGGTTCAGAAGGGGTGGAACAAACTTGTTCTTTGTTTGGACTGGAGAGATCAAGTGGAACGAGTGACAACTTGCCGCACGGCAAGGGTGGAGCTCAAGTGCTCGACTGCCGGTGGTTCGTGGCACGGCTGGGCAAAGCTCGTGCGTTGGTGGTGCTGACGCTCACCGTCGTGGTGGCGGCTCTCCACTTGCTGTGGCACGGACGCTTGGGCGGGATTAGGCTCACGCGCTCGCCGCGTGGCTGTAGCGGTGGAGATTGCTCGCTCAACCTCGTCGATGACCACACCTTTCTCCTCTTCTCCTCACCCACCATGAGGCGTCACATCTTTCTCTCTTCTTCTTCTTCTTCTTCACTGGCAACGCACTCGTCCCACTTGAGCTAACCTTGTCCTCTCGATTTCCCTCGATTTCATGGGACGTGATGCCTCTGAGAGATATATTTCCCCTAAGTATCGACCTGCCCCCTGGCTACCCCTCATCTAAACGACGTCGATCCCAAAGTCCATTCTACGCCATCCCAGGTAATTCCCTGAACCAAACACAAGCACTTGAAACTCGACAGCATGGCCTGATAACAAGATAAGTGAATTGCCTATTCACTTGAACTTATCACTCTGGTTTACCCTCGAGGATAACGTATTTTTCTTTGATAATAAAACAGCACCCGTCATTTTAGCTGCGGCAGAAACTATCCATCCAACAGCTTGCGATGCCGCCGGCGGCCGGTGCACGCGTCGCCATCATGGTGTCGACATCTGGTGGCGGCGTTCCATACAAATTGAGGCACAGTTTTCTTCACTCTTCTGGTATCCAAATCTTTTTAGATGATGATGTACTCGAGATGTAGGACCAGGATAGGCTTCCTAGATTTCCCATTTGTCCGATCAATCCAAACTGAGCAGCCTACATATTCGCTCGAGCGTGCACGGATAGGATCCCGGTCCCCAAAGCAGAAAAACAAAGCAACTGTTAAGAAACTCGTTGCCAGCGGTTAGGACCTTTCCCTCTCCGTCTCTCACGATCAACATGGTAGATGAAAGTAGAAAAACGCTTGAAGATGTAGGGAGGACTATTCTTTATTTCTCCTCGAATATTGGTGATTACAACATAGATCTCCCACGTATATATAGTCGGTCATTAGCGCCAAGAGTTTTAGTAGAGCACATACAAACGGGGTAGGATTAGGATTCCTCCTTTCCTTTCCTTCAGGATAGAAAGTCGTGTGTTTCTCAACACTCCCCTTGGGCGATTACCACGATACGCACACGCCTCATCAAAAACTCCATCCGAAAACCCAGTGGGAAAAACGGTTCTTGGAAAAGAGTACATCGCATTCGTTAATTGAATTGCACATGTTGTCTCATTAAAAATCTTGTGTGAGAAACCTTCGAGTAAAAACTCACATAGAAAAAAAAGAGTACAACATTTAACCTTCTTGGTTATATATTCTTCGGGATATTGTATTCTTCATGAATAGATATTAATCTTCACGATCTATGCATAAACTTCAATGTTTTAGCAAATATGATCTACTTGATCTTTCGAATTCTTCTAGTGGATAATTACCTTTAAGGTAGATCGAATCAAATTGCTCCCCCTCATAAAGCCATTCTTTGAACTTCATTGTTCAAACTGCACTTTTGAAAAATTGGCTCATAATTCTTCTATGAATTATATGGGTACAAACAAGAGCAATATGAGTCATGCATAATGGCCACTTATTAGTTGTGCAAAACAAATAAATTTTATCCTTCGGGGTAATAAATCCTTTCGAGAATTATAGGGGTAAATAAGTTAATATTCAATATCTTCTAGATAGTGCATCAAACTTATACAAGCTTGAAGACTTTATAATTCTTTCTTAGTGGATTTTAAAACCAAAATCTTCAAGATTCCGATAGTACCACTAAATAATGAATCCAGTCTTGCATTTGGCATTTAGGGGATAATTTAAATACCAAAGTCACCATTATTCTTATACCTTCTATGGTATTTAGAGGATATCAATATTTTTATTGCTAGCTTTACACTTTCGAGTGTTTGTATGACACTTCATGGTGTTTAGAATTCCTCATTTTCTTTCTCTCGGGTCTATATTCACTTCGGGGATAAATGGTATTTCTTCAAAATTGACTCGATAAATCCTTCATGGATTAGTTCCTTCAAGAACGTTCTCACTCTACTACAAGAGAGATTATTAAGTGATATACACAATAAGATAGTGTTATTCACTATAAAGTTATTCGATGACTGTTTCTTCTAGGATATGCTCTTCTAGAGACTTTAATATTCATTCATGAATATATTCTACCTTAGACTTAATAGTACTAGTATGAGATTTAGTTTTCATATGTTGCGATTTGTATTCTTCAGAAACTATGTATATGGATCTTCATAATCCACTTATTAACCGCATATTTCATATTCATTCATTTTATTTGCCGTGAGATATATGAGTAACATTTGTTTCTTCTTAGTAGGAGATTCAACCTCAATTGCTTTCTTCATTGACCCGATATAATCGCTACAAGCGACTTTGCCATGGACTTTGTTTTCCGGATCCGGGTTCTCATAAGAGAAACATTTGCAATTATAGAGGTAGTGTTGTCGACAACTATTATTTTCTCCCAATATTCTTATAATATGAGATTATTCTGTCTCTTTGTTATTTCCCAAAACAAGAGATACTTCATTGTTCGCATATCCAACACTAAAGATGTGCGCACTTAGTGTGTTGGATTCCATCTTCACGATGATCCTCTTCATGAGGTGCTCAACCTTCTTCATGAGGTGTTCTCTTCATGAGAATGGAGGATTTTATTTTATTTCTATTCAATAAGTATATGCTAGAACTATAACCCACAGGCGTCCCCGTAGATTTTAGCTTGATAGTATACGGTAATTAGTTTATTACTAGTAAATAAAAACTTCTGGTTTATAACTTCAAGTTACTCCTCTCATTTTAATATCTGGCATATGCTCCGCTTCATGCTTCACAAGAGCATTAGTCAAACTAATAGTTGATTTAGTGTGTGATAATATTCCTGCTTCAAGCTTCAAGGAATATTTTCTCTAGATCATTTTCCTTCCGCGGAAATAATATTTGGCATTTTAAAATAGGCTTTCTCTCCCCTAATGCCAATATTAGATCTTTAATAGCATACTTCAAAATAAGCCCCTATGATGGGCTTTCAATAATTCATATTCATGTATCTCCAACTACAAGCGGAGGCCCATTCATGTATGCTATGATAAAATTTATGGGAAATATTCACACACATATTTAAACATGGGGGTTATTCTATATTATATATGCAGTGAGCTAGAATACATAAAGTGCATTTAAGAATGTTCAACATTCCTACAAACTCGGGATATTCTCCCCGATGTGCACATATCATAGTTTATAAAACTATTTTAGTGTCTAGCTTCTTTATTATTTAGCCAAAATAATTGATCCAAGTACTCATACATTAACAAAAATAGACTATATATTTCAAATATATAAAATACACAACATCCAATTCACATGGAATTTCTTCTAGAATTTTCTAATTGCCATTAATGCAAAATTCCCTTGATGCCTTTTGTTCAAAAATCCCAAATCATCGTAAATATGTTATCCACCATATTATATCCACAATTATTCATTCAATCAATTGGGTTAGTCTCCATTGAGCAAATATATTTAACTTACTCCCCCTGATCTTAGGCTACTTGGCCCTAGACCAATCTATTGCTTATGCATACGATGCATTGAAAGCAAATTATTTCTTAGTTCAACGAACCGTTGGACATAGCGTGCTAGCTAGTCAATTTAATTATAGGGGGTATAAATGTAGTTACTAGCTACAACCATAGCTTCTATGCTAATATTCAGGTAGTTTAGCTCAATGAGATAACAAAAATAATAATACACATGCATGTGTGTAATGTGGAATGTTGGGGTTCAGTCCAACATAATAGATAACAACAAAAATACAAAGCTACAAGCTTGTGTAATTAGTGCAGTAAAGAAAGTTAACTCGGCCGGAAGGGACGCGGGCAGAACTTCAAGTCCCGATACATGCACTTAAAATAGATTTAGGAAGGCTATGCCTATTAAATATTACCCACATATTCTTATGCCTTTACCCAAAATTTCTCCCCCTCATGCCATAATTACTTCAGGTAGTAATATGCTTCTTGCATCATCTATGAATGCTCTCTTCTAATGCTCCATAGAATCCAATCATACTTCTAGTATTTATTGGTTATGGCATGAAATTCACATATATAGGGTAGAACAAAACTTCTAGTTCTTGGGCTAAAAATATTAAATACTTAGTTTTAGGATTATACTATTTTTTAGCTAAATTTATCCTTCTAGGAGCAATTCATACGCCAAGATAGTCCAATTATTCATGTGCTTCTAGGAAATTCGCTTTCCATTCTACCTATATGGCGTGGTGCACAAAGAACTAACCTTCGTTGTTAATTGAGGCTTTGTGGATAAAATAATGCAAAACTTATTTAGATAGGCAATATAGGCAATTATTTATATGTGAAACATATAAATCTAATTTATTCCATGAGAAATTAGCACATATTACTTCAGGTAATAATTGCAACTAAGAATATTAAATATTTCATATTAGTCTTCAAGCTAATAAGTTAACCATTAATCACTTAATTCAATGGGAATTAAAACTTAATGCACCATTGCCACTACTATTAATGCTTCAGGATATGAATTCAAAAGAAACAAATCTATAAGCACATGATTTAAATTCTTTAAAAGTTCTTATATGTCTTAGCTTCAACGCTTGACATCTAGCTTCATGCTTGCTCGATCCTTCTAGGAGTATGATATATGCAATTCATATATTCAAAGTTACTCAAGATATCCTGGTTTATAAAGTTGTCTATAAAGTCAACTCAATTTCTATTTGAGTAATGATAAATTTAAATACTTCATGTATTACATTGCTCCGTGATATTCTATACACAAGAGACATTTCTTCGAGAATATGCATTGATAAAATCTTATTTACCATCTTGTCTTCTAGACATTTAGTATAAAGCTCCAAGCTATTATTTATAGAGCAACATTATATCTCAATCTATAGGCATATAAGCTTGAAAAGTTTAACTTTCAATGCAACATGATATTACGTAATTATAATTTGGGATTTTACTCATGCGGTGAGTCCCACAATGCCTTAATTTGTTACTTCTCATGGCTATATACTCATTCTAGAGTTTATACACTTCAATGGTAGTCAAATATTCTACATGGATTTAATAATAACCGTAACAAATAATTATGCCATTCGGGGCAAGTCCGGATATTCTTTCTTCATGAAAGTATGCAAATATCTTTATAACAAAATCATGTGTATATAGGTTTACTGCGCGTAAACAAGTAGTAAGTGCAAAAAGATAGTGGATGGTTATTCAAAATATTCTTAGAAGCATCCTAGCATTTTTAGGATTATGGTATATGTAAAATTTTCAGAATTTGTACCAAACATTCATTCATCCTAAAATTCATTATGCTAGAAAAAATAAATATGAGACTCTCAAAGGTGGTCTGTGATCTGCAGGATTTATAGAGAGCTCATAAAATATATACCATGTTTCTAATTTTATTCTTACAATTACATGGCATATAATTTGGATGTGATATTATAAATAAATGCATCCAAAAGAGCATAAAAATATCGACACACAAAATATAAATACTTTAAACGTAAACGAGTGAATTGTAAATATATATATATATATATATATATATATATATATATATATATATATATATATATATATATATATATATATATACACACACACACACACACACACACACAGAAGCTTCAATACACGTATTCTGCAAGAAGCTGGTTTCCCAAAAACTTTCTATTGTTCGTGGGGTTTTCCTTAAATAAGGACACTTCAGGTTTATTCAAATACTATGATGGTTTTTCTCCAGCCTGGTGCACCTTCTCACATATGTCCAACCGGATCAAAAACATGTTCGGGAAAACCCAAACAAAGTCTCGGCACGTTCACCTAGCCTTTCCTGGCCAGCTAGCTTAGCCATGCTGTAGCCATATACGCGTCAGCGTTTGAGTCGGCCCGTGACTCTCAAGGCGTAGGCGTAGGCGATGCAGATCTTGCCAAATTCCTATTGTAAGATCGGCCCCGTGCGACGGAGCATATCATGACCTTCGGAGTCTCGGAGAGGTACGACGCGGCGATTCAGTGCCATGCTACACGTGACGGCAATTGCTGGTGTGGCTGCGTACGGTTGTCCGTGGCATGCAAGCCGCAAGGGGAGGCACGCAAAGCATGGGCTGCCGGCAACATGCAGGCCGTACCGTGTTCGTCAAGATGGTGTGTCGCAGTACGATGGTCAAACGAGTTGTAGCGTGCACTGCTACTAGTTGTAACAGCTTGAGCCAAGCTATAGCTAGGTGCTTATGACAGGCGCTCTGCTGGTGCTGGCCTGACGGATGTTGCTTCCAGCGTGACTCAACGCTTTTGTGCGTGCGACTCTGACAGTCTAACCTCGTGTAGGCTTCGTGCCATGTTTTATCAACTACAAGTCGATTTGCCTTAATGACGACGTGTAGGCTTCGTGCCAATGGTTCATCAACTGCAAGTTGATTTGCCTTAACGACTTCATCCAGACGTTATTTTACTTGGCGAAGCATGCATTTTCTAGCCAATTCTTATACTTTTCAGCAGTAACACATGTGGTGCCTTCTAGGCAACTAGTAGGCCTCAAGGAGAAAGAGATCACATCGGCACTTAACTGTTACTGACACGTGCCGGTGGTGATTATCATATACACAGCTTCTTGCTCGGCAGAAGATTGAATAGCAAAAAAACACAAATTCTTCTACACTTTGTGATGCTAATTCAATCCAATAATTAATTCTTAATTATTCGTACCTTATAGTGGATGCCAATTTGATCTACGCCACATACCGCGTAGGGTAGTGGTTAGTAGATACATACCGCGTAGGGCGTTTGACATTGTCGTAGACATGTCTGCTTGATGATGACGGAACATGTCGATGCAGTGCAGATCAGTTGTAAGTAGAGGAAGCAGATCCGTTCCGCTAACAACGTCGGGGATGTCGACGTCGTCGAAGTAGTCGCGGCAGGGACGTCGGCATGAGCGTCGACGTCGAAGGTCGACGGCGGCTTCAACGGCGATGTCGACGAAGAGCTTGTCGTGCTGATAACGTGTTAAGAAACTCGTTGCCAGCGGTTAGGACCTTTCCCTCTCCGTCTCTCACGATCAACATGGTAGATGAAAGTAGAACAAGTAGGCAAGATGTAGTGAGACTATTCTTTATTTCTCCGAATATTGGTGATTACAACATAGATCTCCCACGTATATATAGTCGGCCAGCGCCAAGAGTTTTGGCAAAGCGCATCACATACAAACGGATTTAGGACAGGATTCCTCCTTCTCCTTTCCTTCTAGGATAGAAAGTCCGTGTGTTTCTCAACAGCAACAACGTCCACTTCTTCTTGACTCCCTTTTCCACGATGGAACCCGAAAATTGTCTCGACATGAAAGAATTTTGGGCACGACAAGAGTCCGTTCCTGTCACGCCTGCCAATAATATGTGGGCATGTGGCGAGTGGCGTGTCCAAACAAACTCATCAGCAGCCGTCGACGACCATGACGAGTGGGACCAATATTGTTTCCTCTCATCGTAGACAATTTTGAGTAGCCACAGTTCACTGTGCAGCAAGACTAGCATGCGTTCCAGTCACGCCTGGCGGCTTGTGTCAAAACAAATTCCAACAGTCTGTCAAAACAAGTTCCAACAGTCAGAGGAACAAAGAGGTTGCAGTTTTCCTGTTCCTCGCCGATCGAACTAGCTCACACCGCTTGACCGTGTGCTGCCAGCCATGCGCTATGGACCTAGTATATGCTGTTCTGTTGTGCCGATCCGTTCACCGGAAATGTATGGATAGATGACAAGTAATGGTGTCGTTGACAGTGCTTGAGAACGACTGCCTGAAGTGGATGGGCACAGACGGACAGTGGTGGGTAACCATTACAGTGGACAGCATGATGAATGGACAGTATGGAATCTTTTTTTTTTTTTTTTTTTTTTTTTTTTTTTTTTTTTTTTGCTTGCCAAAGCGAGTGGCACGTACAACTACCGTGTACTGCAGCGTAAATTACTTTGTTTCAAATGATTGTTTCAGTTGATTAGTTGTCCCGTGCTAATACTCTATCAAGTAGCCCAGAAAAAAGAAGTATCCATGCACCAAACTCGTTCTCATCAACAATCAATATACATTAAAAATACGGCGTCTGGACCAGATGTAACCGCTGGTTGCCATCGCAGTCGATCAGATTCTAATCACATTGATGAGTTGGACAACGAAATTCTACCGGAGTACACATGGGCTGTAACTGTAAGCATGTGCATGTAGTACTTTTTTTATTCGCCTGGCTTTGGCCGGAACTCGCAACGAAGTTGGGAAGAACACAAAACGGTTTCAGCTTCCACAGCTTTGGAGATCAGAGCAGACGAACCAAAAATCAGAGGAAAGCGGGTCAGACGTCAGAGTACTCCATCGAAGCCGTGACACGAGGCAGTCCCGTGGCGCCACGCCGCCGACACGGCCGCGCCGGTGGCGGGAACGCTCGCCTTGCGGGTGGGGCACGTTGTTGGGGGCGGCTCCCACGCCTCCACGACCACTGGTCGCCGGGCCCCACGGGGAACGCCTCGTCATGTATCTGCCACGTCATTCGTTTTGGACTGCAGTGCCATGATGAATTGGGTACTCCCTCCGTCACCCAAAGACCACCATTCTAGCATTTTAAAAAAATCACGCAAAGACTGTCGTTTTAGGATCCTATAGTCAGGGGTACGGCAAGATAACCACACCCTGGCCATATAAAAGAAAAAGAGCAAAAGCCCTGCACTGCCCACAGGACACGTGGATGCTCTTCCCTCCACACGATTAAGCATCCTGGCCATCTGGGAAACTCCAGATACTTCCGTGGTGTGGCTTTTTTTGACAGGGATGCATGGCCACCAGAATGCGGCACGCTGCAGCATACTCCGTATATGACAGTAGGGGTATTTTTGTAATTTCATACCCTTCATTGGTTTGCGTGCTCAAAGTTAAAACTGCAGTCTTTGTGTGACGGAGGGAGTAGTGTCCAATCGGAAGGTTCTTGCGCAGTGCAGCCTGATGACCTCACACAGTCAGAGGCAATGCGGCGCCGCTGCGGGCTTCTTGCTTGTGTTGCACGTGCGGTGCTTGGAGACGGATTTATATAGCCTACCAACCACGATGCAGGATCAGGATTATTCAATTTCAATCTTGAGCATTGTACTTGGACGTCTTGGAGTACTGGCTGTTCTGTTTAGCAATGGCATCTCACAGCTGACGTTGAGCGTGCGCTCGTGTCGCTGGACATTTCCTTGTCAGTCTGTCAGGCCACGGCACAACGTGGTTTACTAAATTACTTCTACGACTAATCGTGTTTTGCGACTTTGCGAGGATCGTCGACCTGGAGGCACGCACGCCTCTAACGTCTAGCCAAGTTGTTGTCAAAAAGATACAGATCAGAACCCCATTGCTGCTGCTCTCGCTCTCTCTCTCGAAGACTCCTCCCCATCTACAGTTGCGAGAGGCGAGAGGAGGTCCTCCGGTCGCCGCCGGCGGAGCTGGTGGCCCCTTCTGCCTCCGATGGCCTGCGGGGCGTCGCGAGGGGGTGGGGGCCGTCGGTCTCTCGCTGGCTGGTAGGGTAGGTCCTAGGTTTAGGGGTAGGGATAGGTCCCTGGCGGCGCCGGCGAGGCGATGGCGGCGGCGTCGCTGTGAAATAAGGTCCTCTCGGACTCTTCCTCGCCCCGTTGGCGCTCCACTCCGGCGACGACGGCGAGCCCGTGGAGGTGGTGCTCCCTGCGTGGAGTCCTTGTACAGGAGTCCGCGCCGGTCGCCATCTCGTCGTCTCGGTACGGTGATGGTGGTGGCGGTGCTTTTCGTTTTAGTTGCGGCTACGGGCGGGCGAGGAGGATGCGGTGGAAGCTGCGGGCTTTGTGGTTCGAAGGAGGGTGGATCGAGCTCAGATTCCCATGGCGCCGGTTGGTGGCCGATGGAGAGCTTCGATCCATGGCCGGAGAATCTTGGGGTGTGTCCCCGGCCGATGGAGTTACAGCGCAGGCTTCATCTATTGCGGCTCCTGTCAAAGCCTTTGGGCGATGAAGTTTCTCTGGTTCCATGGCGACGGCGACTTCGGCGGCGGCAACAGTCGACGGCGGAGGGCGCTGGAGTCTTCGGGAAGAGGAAGCACAGGGTCTATGGACCAAAATGTAATTTTCGTTTTTTTGAAGGGCCTTTGTGCAAGATGGTTAGGACAGCTACCACTGTATCTTGCTGTTACGTATCTGTATGTGTTCGTGTCCATGTATGTTTTCCTTACTTCTTAATGCAGATACGTATTATCAAAAAAAAAAAGTTGTTGTCAAAAAGAAAAAAAAAACGTCGAGCCAAGCCATAGACCCAGGATGATCGACGGGGCGCGCGGATCGCCGGTGCGGTCCGTCGTCCGCCGGCGCGGCGGTTGCTACGCGTCTCCCGGTGACACCTGCTTTTTGAGTGGAAACGATCGAGCCATCTCTGTTGGAGCAAACGAATCCCGCTCGGCTGCCTGCACAAGGCTACGACTACGAACAACCGCAATGTACTGAATTTATGTGCGCGCGTACGTGTTGGTGTATGCAATGATGCAGGCGATGGAGCCGCGGCTGGGTCGAAAGTTGGCACCCACCTGATGATAAGGCCCGACCGGATAGTTCTGTGCTCGGCCGAAAGTTGGCAAGTTGCTCGCCACACCTCGAAGGGAGAAGTTCTCCTGCCCTTGTCTTCCTTTCTCTTTTGCTTTTGCAAGGAAAAGTGATCTGACCCCTCAGAATCGTGGTCGTTACTCGTTAACTCGCTATCCTTCCAACAAGTTTCATGGCGTGGGCATGGCTAACAGGCTAAGGCTGTACTCCGCGGACCCAGGTTACATAATTTGGTAACCTCAGGGAACTCAAGTTTCTTCCAGCTTCTAGCATCAAAATACCATTATTTACCTCTTTCTGCCATATGAGTGGCATAAAAATATAAAAGAGTGAGGGTATTTTACGGTAATTTTACTCTAAAATGTTGTCTACCTCAACTTCTAAAATTAATTATATGTATATAAATATACACTATGTTCAAATACATAGTAGTAAAAATAATTTTAAAAATGCTGAGACATCTTATGATTTGAAACTAAGAGAGTTCTACTAATCTATTTTCCAACTTTGGACCAAATGTATATAGGCAAAAACATAATCCTCAATAGTAGATATTGATTTTTCTGTTTCTTGTAACTGCTTACAATCACAACGGGTATGAACATGGTATAGAATTTTTGTATGCACACGTGTCATTTGTAGTTGTCTTTTTTAGATGTTTCTTCATGTCAGGGACAGGGAGTGTACAAAATATATCCATTAAATCGATGTACAACTGACCTGCCAAACCAATCTGTCATCTTAAGTACAAAACAAAAACATTCTTATTTAAACAAAAAATAGATAAAAATAAAGAAAACATACGTATAATAAAACTATAAATTGTTGCAGAAAACAACGAACCAATCAAATCCTGGTTCCAGGAGCATAACTCCCATCCTCACTCCCCACTCGCCATTCGCCAACGCACGCACCACGCATCTTCCCCATGGCGTCCCGCGACCTCTCCGAGAGCCTCCTCCCCGGCGGCGGGGGCGGAGCCTCCACCTCGCACGACGACGAGTACGAGGAGCGCGCGTACGACTCCGACGACAAGGTCTCCATCGCCATCTCGGATTCCGACGGCGAAGGCGACGGCGCGCCGGCGTCGCGCCCGCCCTTCTCGTGGCGGAAGCTCTGGCGCTTCACGGGCCCCGGTTTCCTCATGTGCATCGCGTTCCTGGACCCGGGCAACCTGGAGGGGGACCTGCAGGCGGGCGCCGCCGCGGGGTACCAGCTGCTGTGGCTGCTCATGTGGGCCACGGTCATGGGCGCGCTGATGCAGCTGCTCTCCGCGCGCCTCGGCGTGGCCACGGGGAAGCACCTCGCCGAGCTCTGCCGCGAGGAGTACCCGACCTGGGCCACGCGCGCGCTCTGGGCCATGACGGAGCTCGCGCTCGTCGGCGCCGACATACAGGAGGTGATTGGCAGCGCGATTGCCATCAAGATCCTCTCGGGGGGCACCGTGCCGCTCTGGGGTGGCGTCGTCATCACCGCGCTCGATTGGTAAGTTGCTTCGCTCTCGTGCTCTGCGTCCAGTAGATTATTTTCCGTGTCCATAACCACCTGCTTTCTTCTTGTTTCGCGATTTTGATGAGTAAAATCTACGAGCAAGATCAATTTTGTTGACTGCTTGGTGAGGGGATAGCAAATGCTTTCCCTGTACATGCTTTTCCTCTAGTTGATTGAATTGGATCTTTTTTTCTTCTCCTCATTGTTCTTCTTCTCCTGAACTGAAAGTTCTGTTGCTGTGTTGATGAAGCAAGTAGAATTATTTCTTTCTTGTGTTGGCATCAACGGATGGCATCTCTGGAAAGTTGATGCCTTCTGTTGGCACAATTAATTGTTTTTGTCCGTTCTTTTTACCTTACTCCTTCACGCATCGGATCTCTGCCTTGGATTCTTTTGGTCCGGTCCATTATTAGGTAAAATATAAAGTTTCGAGTCCTTTGGTGTGGCGTGCTTGGAGTCAATCGATTTTGAAAGGGATCGATCGCTCCTCTTGTTACCTTTTTGGTGTTCCTTTGCTGCTTATATGAGCATCGATTTTGTTTCTCTGTTCAATTACCATATTGATGATGGTCATGATGGCTACGGTGTGTCGTTGGGATTAACACCTTTTACTCTATTGAGCACAACTGTTTTGGACGCAGAAAAAAAAAATCAGTACGAATGCGTCCCTTGGATTAAAAGTTGCAGTTCTCGGGTGATTACAATATGCTTCCTGATCAGCTAAAGCTGTATCACTTGGCCTAGTTTGGTGTAACTTCTGGAGATGCTAATGTGCTGCTCGCTGATCGAATTACGTTGCGTCCTGACATTGTTGTTGTTTGCGTACTCTTCTTGCTTTCTCTTCTAGTAGAGCATGCTTCATCTGTTGGTTTAGTCGATGGCAACATGATTGGGGCCTGCAGGCTGCAGGGTATTTGCCAACGGTTGCTGCAATCCAATCATTTTATGCCTCATTTGGGTATTTATTTATGCTTATTGCCTTATTGGTTGGTTTAATACTTCTTTTGTCTCTCCCGTTAGAGACTTGTTGTACCCATGATCTGGGATTATTCATTAAACTATGGACATATCATTGTCTACTATCCGTACACTACTACTTGCTGCTACCCTGGTCAAATCTGCTACCTTCAGCATTATTGGTTGTTAAACAAGGTTAGGCACTTTTAGACTGTGATGAAATTGGCAACAATGATAGTAACAGAAAGAATTGAATATAAGAGTTCTGCTAAATAAATCGTCTTGTGATGATGAAATGGCAGCAGTTTGTCTTTTGTCTGGTACTCTATGGTTATCTCTTTTTCTATTGATTGTTTATGACTATCTGATAGAACTGATACATTTGACTCATATGGTATTTCTCTGATGCCAGCTTCATCTTTCTCTTCCTGGAGAATTATGGTGTGAGAAAACTGGAGGCATTTTTCGCTGTATTGATTGCAACTATGGCTATTTCATTTGCGGTTATGTTTGGTGAAACAAAGCCTAGTGGCAAGGAACTTCTGATCGGTAACTCTCACTATAACATTTTGGCAAAATCCTTTCCTTTATGTTGTATATCCTTGAGAATATAAGGAGTTTGCTCATTTGATATTTATACAGGTTTGGTGGTTCCAAAATTGAGTTCAAAGACAATTAAGCAAGCGGTTGGAATTGTGGGCTGCATCATCATGCCTCACAATGTTTTCTTGCATTCAGCACTAGTGCAGTCCAGGAAGATTGATACGAACAAGAAATCTCGTGTTCAAGAAGCAGTTTACTACTACAACATTGAGTCAATTCTTGCACTCATCGTGTCCTTCTTTATTAACATTTGTGTCACAACAGTTTTTGCCAAAGGATTTTATGGGTCTAAACAGGCTGACGATATAGGTCTTGAGAACGCTGGGCAGTACTTACAGGAAAAATATGGAACTGCATTCTTTCCCGTCCTCTATATCTGGGCTATTGGTTTGTTAGCATCTGGGCAGAGTAGCACAATTACTGGCACATACGCAGGACAATTTGTCATGGGAGGTTTCCTTAATCTTCGATTGAAGAAGTGGCTACGAGCAATGATTACTCGAAGTTTTGCCATTATTCCAACTATGATTGTGGCTTTATTTTTCGATACTGAAGATCCTACTATGGATATTCTGAATGAAGCACTCAATGTTCTTCAATCCATACAGATTCCATTTGCTCTGATTCCTCTCATCACCCTTGTTTCAAAGGAGCAAATCATGGGGTCATTCGTAATTGGTCCCATCACCAAAGTAAGTTATTCTTTGAGTTTTGTTTACCGGAAAGTTATAATGATCCACTGACTGTTTCTACTTGAGACCATGGAACTCAGGCCACCTATTGAGTATTGACAAGTTATCACATATAAAATTGACATGTCATTTGGACTCCATATATCTATATATGGTTTGCCTACCTATGGAGCGGTGTAGATGTTTTAGTTTGCTACTTTGCTATAATTTGTTTGATCGCATGACGCTCCTTTGAACTAGTCTAGTAACACTGCCCATCCAAGTTTTCTGTATTGAAGTGATTGTAGATGTTTAGTTTGCTACTTCGCTATAATTTGTCTGGTAGTATGAACCTCCTTTGAACTAGTCTAGTAACACTGCCCATCCAAGTTTGCTGTATTGAAGCGATTGTAGATGTTTTAGTTTGCTACTTCGCTATAATTTGTCTGGTGGTATGAAGCTCCTTTGAACTAGTCTAGAACACTGGCCATCCAAGTTTGCTGTATTGACTCATTTTTCGCTCTCCTCAGGTGATTAGCTGGATTGTTACGGTATTTCTGATGCTTATCAACGGGTATCTTATACTGTCTTTCTACATTACTGATGTCCGGGGTGCATTGCTTCGCTCAAGCTTGTGTGTTGTGTTGATTATTTACCTTGCATTCATCGTCTATCTTATTGTGCGAAATACTTCGCTGTATTCTCGCCTTTGCTCATCAATGTCAAAGAGCTCATGAGCGTTTCAGCATCGTCATCTGCCGCTGTGATGGGCTGAAACAGTTTGGATTATACCGGAAGAAAACTGTCCATCCATGGAAACCTTGTGCTGCTGCTTATTTATTGGCTACAGAGAAGTCTATATATGCATATCCCTTGTATGCTTGTATTTATGGGATATTTGGTAGTAGGGCTTCTATAGAATGGGCTAATAATGCACCTCCAGTCATACTACTAGGGTACACATAGCAGATAGATCTCTTATTTCTGAGGATTATGGTGGTGTGAAAACACTATTGACAAAAAAATGGCATTGCCAGATAACTCAGGTGCCACGATTTCCTCCTGGAACCGAGCAGACGAAATTTACCGAATGATCTGTAAAGTTTGATGTTGTAGTCCTGGATTCCAAGAGCTCAGTGCATATTCTGCTGCAGGTTAAATGAAATGTCGTACAATGTATTAATGAGCTGTACTTTGTGATCTACCTTAAGGTGAAAGCCCTGTTCCAAATCTAATATTAGACCATAAACTTATCTTCAAGATATAGTACTAATAAATACACATTGCTTGCAAACATATCTGTCTTTCCTTTGTACCAAACATGTCTTCAAGATAGCATCTATCCTTTATTTCAAAATCTCCTTAGCTCTGGTTTTCTCTGGCAAATGTAGCGAAAGCCAAAACATGAAAGACTAAATTCACACATGAAAACAATTACGCTTCATCAAGACAAACTAAGGTTAAAGGGTGATACTTTAGCTAAACTACTACAAATGATTCCTAAGTTAATCTGCAATGGAGATAAGATCAACTTCAGTTTATGTGTTGACCTTAGAACCACAAACAACTCTCGAGTAACTTTTGAATCCACTTTGACTAGGATTATAAAAGAAATGGCATAACGAATATTTCATAGATTATAAGACTATTCCGCAAATGGAAATGATATAAATTAAAGATGGACCAACAAACAATCTAGATTGATGCCTTCCAAACTATGGTGAACCATGTGATCATCTAGACAGTCGTGGGCCCAGCGAGTTTACCCAAAATACTACTATTAGTTAGGCCTTGTTTAGATCCCGAATTTGGCATGCCAAATTCGGGTGTTCACACACTGTAGCACACTGTAGTAATTTCGTTTGTATTTGTGAAATATTGTCCAAATATTGAATTAGATTTAAAAGATTTGTCTCATAAAGTATAACAAAACTGTGCAATTAGTTTTTGATTTTATCTATATTTAGTACTCTATACATGTACCATAAATTTGATGTGACAGGGAATCTTTTTTTTTTGCATAGTGCCAAAATTGGGAGTTTGGAGTGAACTAAACAAGGCCTTAGTATCATTTTCAAGGCCTGGGCCAAAGGAAGCACAACACAAGCCTGCATTGTGCGCGCGCCCATCTCTCATCCGAATTTGCACTTCCAATTTGAAATGTAGGTGAACAAGCTCATGTATACACAAGCCTAGGGCTACGAAATACACTTGAATCAGGTGAAAGAAAGAAGAAAAAAAATACTATTTAACTCTACGTGAAACAGATAAGTTATTTTGTCACAGCTAGTGACTATTCTCTCTCCTATTTTTTGATTGTCATGTCAGATCTAGCTAACCAAATAGCTAGTTGTTGGAGACACCCTAATATCTCTAGTGCTAGCGAGAACCACCTCCTCCTTTCTTTATCTTTACTATTCTAAGACAGAGTTTTTTACGTGAGTTGGAGTTGGGTTTTCAGGTTTTGGATTCTAGACTAGATGGGGATTTGGATGAATGTACGAGTGAGGAAGGTTGGTCTTGTGGTTGATACTAGAGACACACAAAGTGGGCAATACAAAGAAGTGACTTGGTAAAGCCAACACTATGAAGAAAGCCAAAAAGAGACGTCAATTTTTTTCCTGAGAAAAAAGTTGGATTTTATAATATATAGGAAAAGAAGGATTACTTCTAGCCCCATAAAGGACACTTCTCAAGAAAAAAAAATTACAACTAAGTCTTCTAGAGGAGCACCCCATATCCTTTGTCGTCTCCAAGCGATGTTGCCGTAAGTTGATCCTTCTCCACCTCTTGTGATGAAGAAGACACGACATGAAGCTCATGACTGAATTCCAGATCGACGAAGAATCTTCATGTCCAAGGTGTGATGTTAATTCGTTGAACGCACCAGCCAAAGGCAAGCTACCATCTTCTTGTCATTGCCGATGTCTAATGTCAGTTGCCTCGTCATCCAACCCGAGACATTGAACAACAAACCCATGATTAGGGATCTAAATACACCAATCCTTACAAGAAAACTTTTGATGCGTCCACCAAAATTGCCTTGAAGGAAAAAATATCGATGGATGACACCCCATCCTCATCCACCAAAACTCCTCCACGTATCTGTCGCCATACAATGGCTTACGAGATCATATTAGCATCGTCGATGAAAGCATGGGTATTGCCGACACAGAGAAAAACATAGGAATCGAAAACCGCACAAAAGGAAAACATCAATGGCATACCCTTCACTGGCGAAAACACTCGAACCCCTCGCAAAAGATGTCGTCGCCGAGCACCACGCACCACCAAGACTCACTCACCATGAAGCACGAAGGAGGAAGACAAAAATAACCCGGTGATTTTCTCACCCGGACATACTCCAGCCCTATATACAGTATCCATCGGATCTGCACCCCTTTAGCTCACCGCCTCACCGGTAGAACAGAGGCCGCCGGAGACATGGAAAACCGGTGAATCCGGTGGCAGAACAACAATCGCCCGGAGTCGCCCTTGCGTTACCGTCGTTGTCGTTGCTGCTGCGGCTTCTGCTCGCGCACGGAAGTGGGCTCGAAGTCTCGAACGATTTCTCCGATTCGGAGGAACCGAGCGAACCCAACCCACATGTTTTTCAAACCAAACAGCCCAACCCAACCCAACCCCGAACCATACACACGCCTAGACCTCCCAGTCCCACCCGACGCGGCAGCGGATCCTCCTCCCCTCCACCGCGCGCGCCGTCGCTCGCTTTCGCCCAAACTCTGCGCTTCAAATGTGTTCCTCTCTCGGAGCTCCTGGCCCCCTGCTGCTCGCCGGCGAGGTTTTGCTAGGGCTTTAAGAGGCGCCGCGCCAGCCGCGCGCTCTCCTCTCGCTCCCCACATTCACCGTCCTCGCGTCGTGCAGATCAGGCCCGGGGCCCCGCAGGGTCCCGTCGCCCGTCTCGTCCCTCGACCCCCTGTCTGCGTGGGTAGCTTCGCGCCGAGGCGGCGTCAGCGGCGCCATGAACGTGCCTGTAGTCGGTGAGTTCTCGATGCGATTCTCGTGTGGATTTTTGTCGTTGGGGGGTTGGGAACGTGTCTGTTGGATAGAATTGCGGAGAAATCTGGTCGGCTGTGGTGCGGTTAGTGTCTTTGTTTCCCACAGATTCATGGTGGGAATTTAGGGTTTAGAGGGGGCGGGCGGTGTGAGGAAATTAGAGCAGGTCTGCTTTGCCGCTGAATTTCGTCTGTTTTAGGCGATTTGGGACTTCAAGCTCTGGGTGCTAGATGCTAGGTTAGCCCCATGGTTTTGCCCTATAATGTTTGTGGTCAGCTGGTAATATGAGTTGGTTATTTGTTTCTGTCGATTGATTGCTGTAGTTCGTTTGGGTGTTCAGGTGGCACAGAATGAAGTGTTGTCTAGGGTTGAAAACAGGGTTTTAGATTGCTTTTTTAGTTTGCTTGATGCGCACGCATAAATCCTATTATCGTAGATTTGTATGTTTTCATCCTTATTATGCAGGTGGACTGCAGAAACTCAGCAAGGTTGATTGAAGGCTAGGAATTGATAGCCAAAAAAATTATGTCTGAGTCATTGCATTTTGCCATTTGTTTTGTTGTCTAACAAATTTTCTAATTTTGATGCGCACGCGTAAATTGATTCATCGTCACTTTGAGTATCCATATCACTGTTTTGGATTTTCTTCTAGTGATCACTAATTTCCATATATTATCTGAAAAAATATCATATTCAGGGAAAATTTCATCCGTGACATCGAAAGACCACAATTTTAGAAATATACCTTCGTACTGTCTTGGTTCACTTTAATAACACCAAAATTTTGGGCCATTTAGAAATATGCCAGTCAGTTACCTTTTATATAAACCCAGCGTCGTCATTGTCATCCTGCCGTTTCCTTTCGAGGCACTGCAGAATGAGTTCTTCCTCCTCCTCCATTGTTCTCTCCGATGGCCACTCAGACAGGTCATTGTCACCTCAAGTTATCCCTAAACCAGGTTTGTCTCTGCTCCATGCCTGCTTCATGGCGCTTTCCTGTCCCAGTATTCTTGTCACTGCCCCTCGCCCCCTCTGCCACCGGAATTGCAGATCCATCTGGCCTTGGATCTGTTGATCTTTTAAGGAGCAATCAAACCGAATCTGTGTTGTTTCTCAGATTCGATTCAGCTTCAGCTGTTGCTGCTATTTGCTTGCTAGGTGGCGGAGTACTCATTGTGCTATTTGATAGTTTGTTGCTCTATTTTGGATAGGGAGTTCAATTCCGCCCAGATCTACAGCATGAAGGTGATTTTGGGCGAGTTGGATCTTTATTTTGTACAGTTAATTTTGGGTGGGAGTGCGATTTGGGCAAGAGGAGATCCTTCTGATTTGAGCTATCTGAGCTCCAGAATCGTCTCTCTCCATGCTGCCCTTCACGTTGAGTAGATCTGAGCTGGGTCATGAGTGTGTGACAGCTTTGGATGGAGGTGGGTCGTTGTGCAGTAGATCTCAGAGGCTTCCTGCGCATGTGGATTGGGCTGCGGCGGTGTGTGCCAGAGATGCATATGGACTACAGATTGAATTATTGAAATATGGCAAGCACTGCGGTAGGGAAGACAGTTGTTGGATGGAAAGTGTCGCAAAACGTTATGTTTCTAATCAGTGTGATCTTTTGATGTACCCTTGTTTTATCACTTATCAGACAAAGGAAGTAATCCATTCCTGCTATATGGGAAATAGATAATGTATGTTCTTAGATTTCTATGTTGAGAAGAAAGATGGAAAAGTTATCTTGAAATATTGAAGTGCTCTCTCTGTATTCTTGCAGATCCATTTCAGGGGGAATTTCCTGAGTCAATCGAAGAGTACTTGCATCATGGTACTATGAAATGTATCGCGTTTAACCGCAAAGGAACACTTCTTGCTGGTAATTATCCGAGCTTGTTCCTCTACAAGTAAATTTGAAGTGACTGTTTTCTGTGACTATCTTCCCAGCCGAGTTCATATAAAACATGTTGGATTTCTTTTGTAGTTCTTGACTAGAGTTGGTTTTAACTTGTTGGATTTTGTTTTGGTTAACTAGGTTTAAAATCTCTTCTAATCTGGTGAAATGATTTCATTTCCATCATTTGTCGTTTCTTGCTGCACAGTCAGTCTCTGTCACTGCCAATGCCTGTGGGATCATATGCCTCCTAATGCAATCAGTGGCTCCGCTGATCTCTATACTATGCATGAAAAGATCACCATCATTTTATTTTCCTGTCCATGTGGAACGTTTGCACTTCCATTTGTTGACCCACAATCTGTATACATTTAATCCAGGATGAGCTCTGTTTCTTTTAACATCTGATCTTATTAATACTTCCGTCATAGTGCAATTACCCTAGGTTGTATTTTGTGCACCAAAATAGAATAATATATATGCGGGTTACAGAGACCTGGATATTGGGTTTTGTTGATTATGTCAGAAGGGGAGTCAAGAGTCTGTTAAATTAGCAATCCACATTGTATTTTGTATGCACCCTTAGTTTTTCTATATGGCTCACTTCTGCATGGAAATGAGAGAGAACAGAAAGACAGCAATATGCGATTTATCATACCCTGCTTCCTTATCCAACCTCCTCAATAGGCGTCCATCCTCCTCCATCCACAACCAAACACCTCACCAACGCCTTCATGGCACACTCCCAGATTACTCCTCACTTCGCGTTTTCGGGTGCCTCTGCTATCCGAACCTTACTGCCACCTCCCCACACAAACTCGCCCCTCGATCCGCACCTTGGATAGTTTTCTTGCTCTGTTGCGTTACCATGATACAGAGTGGTGTTATGAAAAGGGAATGCTATGCACACTTGTTAAGCGAGGAGCTTTTGTTTATTTCATAATCTTAGTTCCATATGAAGCTAGTGCTGTATGCCTGTAAAAACTCATGATATATTGGATGTCAACGTTATTTTTAATGAAATGCACTGTTAAACCTTTGGATGGTGTAGAGTATATTTCAGTCTTGAAATTGTTTCCAATGGCCAATAACAATGTCTGTTACATATTTCCAGCTGGATGCTCAAATGGTAGCTGTATTATCTGGGACTTTGAAACAAGAGGTTTTGCAAAAGAATTTCGTGATAAAGATAACACTGCACCTATAACAAGTGTCTCCTGGTCAAGGTATGGCCACCGTTTGCTTGCCTCTGCTACTGACAGGTCATTGACACTTTGGGATGTGCCAACTGGGGAAAAGATTGCCCGTATTACTCTTCAGCAGACTCCATTGCGTGCCAGCCTTCAACCTGGTTCTCCAACTCCATCTATTTGTTTGGCATGCCCTCTATCTTCTGCACCTCTTCTTGTCGATTTGAATACTGGGAGTACCACAGTTCTCCCTGTTTTTGTATCTGAGAATGGTAACCCCCCTGCACCTAATCCCCGTACTAAATTTGCCGACGGTACCCCACCTTTCACGCCAACAGCTGCAACGTTTGATAAGCATGGGGACCTGATATATGTGGGCAACTCCAAGGGAGAAATTTTGATTATAGATTCAAAAAGCATCCAGATACATGCAGTAGTTCCCATCCCTGGTGGAAGTGTTGTTAAGGATATTGTTTTAAGCCGGGATGGTCAATATCTGCTGACAAATTCTAATGATAGAGTCATTAGAGTCTTCCAAAACATTCTGCCTGTTAAAGGTTCTGGAGAGGAGATTAGAAACATAAGCAACAATAGTGATGAATATGGAAGTCGCTATGATAAATTAAAAGCAAATGGTACAAGGTGTCTTATTCTTTCCTGTGAACTTTTGGATGCCATCACAAAGATACAGTGGAAGGCACCATGTTTCAGTGGTAATGGTGAGTGGATAGTTGGTGCTTCTGCAAACAAAGGAGAGCACAAGTTGCAGATATGGAACCAAGCAGGGCGCCTTGTAAAGATGCTTGAAGGTCCAAAAGAAGCTCTCATTGATCTTGCCTGGCATCCTGTTTTGCCTACAATTGCAACAGTGTCTGTAACAGGCTATGTATACATTTGGGCCAAGGAGCATATAGAGAATTGGAGCGCTTTTGCTCCTGATTTCGTAGAATTAGAAGAAAATGAAGAGTATGCCGAACGAGAGGATGAGTTTGACTTGAACCCACGTGAAGAACAGGTGAATAAAATTTCAATACTCGTTTTTTTACAGTTATTCGTGGTATGCACTTGAATATTTTTCTCTAAATCCTCTATGTAGGCTGAGGAAGTAATGATAGATGAGGATGCTGATGTTGATATCGAGACATGTGAGAAGAACACAGTGTTCAGTGATGTGGAGGATTCTGTGGATGAGATCTGCTACTTACCAGCAATTCCTGACCCAGATTCTCCCGATGAGCAGCCAGAGAAATGCCTTGGAAGTTCGAAGTTGGAGGATAGCAACCATTCTGGTTCTCCATCCTCAATGGATGCTGTACAGAATGGACAAGCCATTCCTCCAGCATCAAGCCCTATGGAAGGTAACTAAGCTGTGCACCCATCATGATGCGTATTCAAAGTAGAGTAAGTTGCATTAGTAGCTCCATATGATGCACTCACGGTCAGGGCTAGAATTTTGGAAACAAAAACAACATTTGCTGTTTCATGTATTACCCTTAGTAAGTATAATGCTAACTCTTTTCATGCATGGACAATAATGTTTTATTCCTCTGGCAGTTGACAACTCTACTGCTGAAGACCCAGAAGAAGGGCCAAACCCAAAGCGGAAGCGGCGGCTGTCAGTGAAGGGGCTTGAGATGCAGCAGTCTGAGAAAGGCAAAAAGGGTTCAACAAAGAACAAGTCCAATGGAAAGTCCACAAAATCCAGTGCTAAGAAGATGGAATCTGCCAATGGGAACAGCTCTGCCTTTGATGATGAAGCAACTGAGGATGATGAGATTAACATCGATAGCTAGTTTGTTTCTGACTGAGGGCAATAGGCGTGGGGAATAGAAAAGGTCTTTTCCCCACCACCACCAATTAAAAACAACTTGTTGTATGCTGACAATATAAACTCGACTATTAGTGTTGTTGGCTGTAAATTGATATGTGCTGTTGATACAGTATAAGTTTTACTTATGGAGATGTTTAGTTTAATTTCTTGATGCTGTTCGCTGTAGGCGATGACCTTTTCTGTGGGTGTATTGATGGGTGCTCATATGACCCCTCGAGCGCATGGTTTATGTGGTACATGTGATTCTGGAAAGGCCTTCTAGAAATGTATGATTTATGTCATACCCATTGCATCTATCATTGTGCCAGGTGCCCGCGTTTATATTATTGGATACCAAAAGCGGGCACATGCTGCAGATTTGTTTCGCGTACAGAATCGTTGTCTAATATGATGCATATTGCTTAAGTGATCACATCCAGGGTTGCAAAAGAGTCATGAGTAGCACAGGCCGGCGGATATGGGTGCCACACCAGCAGCACCTCAGTAAGCTTTCTGATATGTTGCAGAGTTCCTGAAATACTAAGAAATGTCTACATTCTTTCCCTTCTCTTTTACAGAATCTATACACATGAGACACATGAGCACTGTAAATTTTCCAAATATATGTGTTTTAACCTCCATTGTTTTCTCATCTTTTTATTTCTCTGCGCCGTGGAAACAAGTTCCTGCAGGAACATTGGAGACTTCTGAAAATCTACTATGCTTACAAACTTCAGAGCTCAGGCAGCCGTTGCTCTCCCTGGTCTGGGCTGGTCCCTTCCCTGGCCTGAGTGGCCGAGTCCTTGGCCACTCCTATATCCGGAAAGCGGCTATTTGCCCATCATGTGCGCGTCAAAGTGCAGCGGCCCCTAGCCACTTTTATAGTACGTACCATATATAACCGCCTGTCAAGACCAATCATGGCTGCTGGCTTTTGCTTAGGGCTTGGATTGGCGTGCAAATTGCGTGTACGATCGCGATCACTGCAATATTCTTATCAGTTCATCATCGAGTCAGGGCATGATCGGCACTCATTAGCGCTCCTAATCAAGCGCCCTTGTCGGCTTCTGCACGATCTAACGATCTCGCGCCCTTTCGTGATCTGTTTTTGGTATTCTATTTCGCTCAACCGTTTTGATTTGCTTTCATCGTCGTACGGTTCTCAAGTATAGTAATATGTTCGGTTGTCAAATGGGAGTATTAAGTGCATGCGCTACGGATGAGAAGCTTAAGAATAAGACGTACGCATATAGAAGTTGATTAGGAGGGCCTTTGGTGGGAGGATGAGATTAAGGTGGCCCTTGATGACCACGCAGCAAATGATGTACATGCAAGTATGTAGCTTTACAACACAAAGGCACTGTATGATTATGAATTGCATGCATGTGCTTAAAGTCAGGCCCCTGTTAGATCACATTGTTCAGATGAAATAAGAGAACATTCAGACACCAAGTTCTATTGTTGATGCTTGATGGAGCATATATCTGTAAACTTACACTATTGCAGTTTGGTTGTTTCAGTTGAGACTTGAGAATCATATATAGAGAACACAAATGCTAATTCTCTTATTAATGCAAAATGCGCCAAAGCATGGTTCTGGAAAGAAGAAGGCACATTACAAACACAACACTGTATATGTGGGGAAGAAGAGAAATGCATGAGATTATTTTAGGGCCTTAGGGCACATAAATATCTTATGTTCAGCAATCACAATTCTTCAGAAAGTTCTTATGGAATCCCCAAATGTGCACAGGTCTTGGAATTGGGATGAAAGTGGTCCTCCATGAGCATGCTCACACAATTATACGTACATATATGCAAGTATGTAACTTTACAACACAAATGTACTATATGCTTAGGAACTGCATGTGCTAAAGCTCTGTTTACCAATTACAGGTTCATAGTATTCATAGTGCTGCATGAGAAAATTAAACCAGAAAGCCAAAATGCAATCTATCATGCTAATGTACTTTGGTGATCTTCTTCATGAATTGCAATTATTAGTGAGGTCCAGTGTGCAGGACTGGTATGCACCAGTACGTGTCACGAAGATTGTTGTATAACTTCACATTTTTTATGTGGATGATATCTTTGATTTTCTCTACCATTTCTTTACTTTAGTGTGCAAAAAAGATTGAGAATGATTGTTGAGTTTTATGTGTTCAACCTAAAACCTCAAACATATGGGGTAAAAGTATAAAGAAGAAGAAGAAGAAGTAAGGGCCCCTTAGGCTCCCTTAGGTCTCAAATGTGAAAACATGAGTATGCTATATTTTTTTTTTTACCTTAATTTCTGGCTAGAATTCAAACTCAACATCTCTAGCTTTGATCATAGCATGAGTTTCATCAGCACTGGCTAATTCAACCCAAAAAAGTGCAAGCTGAATTCACTTATATTTCAACGATAACCTCCATTATATAGGCACTGAAAATATACACACACATTTTGTAGGCATAAAAATTACACCTAAGCCCTTTTCTCTCTCTTTCCTCATGATGATAGCCATTAACTTTCTCCTTTGACATGCATCCGTTATGCTCACTCTATGCTTCTGTCTTAAGTCTTAACCACGCCACGGTTCCTATCATGATAAATATATATTCACCAGCCCATGCTATTGTAATTTCTCAATAATTCATTCAACTAAGATTTATGAGTAAACTAGAAGAGGAGGGACAACAGAAGCTAGACGAGATGTTCGACGGAAGACCCGGCAATGCCACGGCCATGCGTGAGCTGTTCCCAGACGTGGAGCGACGGCAGAGACCGCGGAGGTGCCGCGGGGCCGGGGGCCGCGCATGAGCTCCGGAGGCCGGTGCGCGGAAACTAGAATGTTTAGTGCGTGAGTAATCCGTTATGTACGCGTTCCTGGGGTGACGGACAGTGTTGAATATTATGTACCCACCCCAGATAAAAACCTTATAAAACACTCTTCTACTTAATGTAATGATGCGCAAATCTTTTGTGTATTCGAGGAAAAAATACGCAGGTTAGAAATGAGAGGACAAGCGTCATATATTCCAATAATGAAAGTACGATGCAATTGAAGTGGGTTTTCCTCCAAAGTCCATTAAAAATGCAAAGCTGGTATAGTTGTAAGTGTTTTCTATTGAACATTGTATTTCAGTCTTGTTATTTTGTATTTGTATACACTGTTTAGAAAGTATTTTGCATCCACTACTTTCAACTGATGATCTGATATATTTTTCCCTAAAAATTCATTATACTTGCTTGTTCAATCTTTGGTATAATAACTCCATTTGCAATTGCTTTGCCATGTGAAATATTTCTTGGAATAGAATTGGTATGTGCAAAATTTTGATATTGATATTATGACCAACTTTTTGAAGGAGACATGATGGAAAAAAGCAGAGAAACGAATGTTTTTGGAGAATCTGATCGTGGTACCTACTCCGTAGCTAATATTCTGTGATCATAAGATTAGACATCCAAATCTCTGACACATGACATATCAATGCAAGGTTGTGAAAACCGCAATCCTAGCTAATTAGGCCGGAACCCCTACGGGTAGGACAGGATCATAGCTATTAGAATCGTAAGTTCATATATTCCACTTAATAGAATTGTAGAATCAACTAAGATCATAAAGTTATAACAAATTTAATAACTATGTGTTGCCCATGTAAATTCAGTTTCATAAGACGCCACACTTGTAACAATTCATCATTGGATCACTTTCTCTTGTTTAAGAAATTTAGGAAGACCACTTCTATGGACCTTTTTTTATTGGAAATTAACACAAACTTGTTATGTGCACACAATTTGCTCGGATTTCTAAATTATTATAAAGAAGATGAGGAAATTGCCACATGCGCGATCACAAATGAAGGTTAAAACTCATGGTAATGATTAAACATGCGAGCCTGTAAATACAGAAACAGAAGCGACAGTGCGAACAAAACATTTAGCGATTGCATTTGCACTGATCAGAGACTCAATCTGACTAATCGCGATGATGCTCTAATTTCTCTCTCTGCATTTTTATCAGTGAACTAGCTAGCTAGCTTACGACGGTGGATCATGAGATAATAGCAAACATAATGTGCTTTATGTCCTCCGGCTCCGGGACAACCTCGTCCAAGCATCTCCCGTGATGATTGGCAATTCTCTTCCTGATTCAAGAAACCATTTCATGATCAATATAATGCAACTGATCAATTTAAACCAAATTTTGGAACGCAATTTATTAACTTCATCACTAACTAACCTGACGTGCAAATCTTCAAACGAGCATTACCAGCAAATTCTGCCTCCTCGCTTTCATCGTCCTCTTCCCAATCATCTTCGTCGTCCTCATCGTCCCCGTCGTTGTTTTCGCTGCACCGTGGCATGCAATCATCACTCCCCACCTTGTTGTCCTTCATCGTCACGCCGGCGAACAGACCCGTCACGCTCATCTGCTTGCTGATCATCCGAGCGACGCAGTACGGCAGCTTCGGGTTCGCGCCGCGCGCCGCCCTCCGCGGTTGCTTCCGGCCGTCGAGCCACGCTCCAGCGAAGGCCAGGCAGTCCAGGAGGCTCTCCCTGGCCATGCCCTTCATGTCGTACGCCTGCGCCCGGCGCCACAGGCTCCTGGCATGCGCGTTCGCCAGCCGCGCCAGCGCGAGCGCGCGCGTCGCGTCGCTCACCGCCTCGTCGGCCTCGCGTCGCGCGAGCCGGCACTGCGCGCGGTTGCTGTGCAGCACCAGCCGCTCCCTTCTCCTGCTCAGAGGGCACAGCTCCAAAGCTTCGGTGTAGTGATCAATGGCCTTGTCCACGTCGCCATGCAAGAAGCTGTCGTTGCCTTGCCTCTTCTTCTCCTTGGCTAAGATCTCTCTCTTCAGCAGCTCATCCCTAGGCATTGCTTCCTCTCTCTCCTTCCTCTCTCCCTTCAGCTCTCTCACGCCAGCGATCGCCCTTTTTGCTTCTGCACCTAGTTCACGGTCACCGACGACATGGCCGTCATCAAGGAGCAGTGCAGTTGCAATGGCATCTCCGAGTCGTCTCCTTGGACCGAGGTGCCGGAGATCGACCAAGTCAGAGAGGCACGGCGCGGTGGCATCAGCAACCGCGTGCCATGTGGCGCGGTCGTCGAGGAGGAGGAGCAAGCAATCTACGGCCATGTACTGCCAGTCATCGGACGAGCGTACGTGGTCACAAAGACTAGACAGCGCATCGTGGCACGCCGCGACGGCGGCACGGCCGACTGGGCTCCTGCAGAGAAGGCGCAGCAACCCGACGCCGGCAGGCGAGTCGCCGTTCGCCAGTCCGCCCCACATCCGGGACAGCTCGCTCAAGAACAAGGCATCCTGACATATCATGGCATGGGATGATAGGTCCCTGGAGGCGAGGCAGCTCAGCAAGTAGAGCGACCAGCACTGGAGCTGGCTCGCCCACTCCTCGGCCTTCCTGTCCTCGGCGTCGGCGCCGCCACCGAGCCCGCACGTCATGAGGTCGCGCTGGTACTTCGGCCGCCTGCTCGGCGCCTGCGCGACGAAGTTGGCGTAGACGTCCCCGATGCAAGTGGACGCGGAACGCACGGCGAGCTGCACCGCCTCGGCGGCGTGGCGCGCGACGGCCGGGAACGTGGACTCGTAGCTGGCGAGATGGCCCAGGGCTCGCGCGGCCGCGCGCTGCTCGACCCACGTCATGGCGCCGCCGAGTAGGGCCAGCAGCGGGCGCACGGCCCCGGCCGCGACGGCGAGGTCGGCGTGCGCGGAGGAGCGGATGGTGTACGAGCCGATGACGTGGGCGGTGTAGTACGGCACGTACACGTTGTCGCCACGACGGAGCCACGCCGCGTCGGCGAGCGCGCGGGCGAGGAGAAGGGACATGCACCGGATCGCGCCGAGCGAGGGGAGCTCCGGGTCGTCGGGCGCGGACATGGCCGCCCGCCACACGGCGCCAACCGCCGCGGCGCAGGACTGGCCATTACCGGTGCCGCCGTCATCCTCGCAGTATGGTAGCTCCCTGAAGAAGGCGGAGAGGCTGGCCCGGCGGAGGCGGGCGTCCGGCTCTTTGATGGCGCAGAGGAAGCACCCGCAGCCGCTTGAGCTGAAGAAGTCGTCATCTTCCTCTTCTACTTCCACTTCCTCCTCCTCTTCTTCCAGGATCTTAGCCATGGCTTTGGCCTTGCCCTTGCTGCTTCTAGTGTTCAGCTCCATTGTCTGCTATGCTTGTGCAAACTAAGCAATGTAGAAGAAAGGAGAGGAGGAAGGCAGGACTGGGAGAGTAGGGTTTTGTAGAAGTACCCAAGTAGTGGATGGTACTGTCATCATGGTAGATATGCAATCAGTCAATTTAGGCAAAGATTTTTTAAGTCATTGTTAACTTCTTTTCATGAAAGAGGGAAGCCTTCTTTTATTGACATGTACATGATCAGCCCAAAACAGAGAACTTTCTGATCAGTCCAAAACATAGAACTTTCTTGAGCAGATAATACTGGCTTGTCAGAGAAACTTGACACATCAGTAGTACCTGCAGCTGCAGGAACCTTCATTGCGTTGTGCTCTCGATGGTACGAGGTTGCAGCAGTTGCAGAGATTAAAATTTAAACCGAGTTTAATTTGGATTGGCAGCTAGTGCTAGTGTCAGATGACTCAGATGTCTTAACTGACAGTAAAGTGTCCTTTCAAGACAAATCACATGACTGACAGTCTGACACTAGTCGCACTGAAAGAGCAAATTAGGGCCGGCAAGCAGGGCACTACCGCACTAGTAGGGCTACGTGGCGCAGCTTCAGTTCCCCCCAATCAGTCGACAGAGATTTGGCATTCGTCGCTTTCTTCTGCAGCCGGGCCGGGCGAAGACTGACTACCGGTGTCCATGCGTGCACTAATCTTCATAAGCTGGGCATGCATGAGCTTCCACTTGTGATAGTTTGCGATGCGGTGAAGGTCTAAAGTTGCGGCTGTTAATCCCCACAAAGCCTACTAGTTTAACCAAACCTTTCTACCAGCATTTACCTAAACATGGGAGCCAGATATAGGAAGCTAGTTAAAATAAAAAATTATCCCATCAAGGCGAAGAGTTTTTAAGTGACATCAAATTTGCTTAATGGCTGACATTCTTGCTAATAATGTGAATCAAAATGGATTCTCTATATGCTAACCAAGCTTCATCTCAGTACTAGAGACCCAGAGGAACAGATTAACAACATTATAATGCATGATGGATCTGATTAGTATGAACCATAACTAGCTCAGAGTATTGTTGTAAGTAGAATAGTAGACTGTATGCACAAGCTTCTCAAGTCTGTTATAGACACAGTAGTCATAAGCGATGTTCCAACCAAAGGTTAACCAACGAATTGCAAGGCAGGAGTGTCCTGTATTTTTTGTTAGTTTATTTCTGAAAGTGGAGTTCCAACTCAGAAAGGGAAACAGTGATGCGTAGCAAAAACTCTAAAAGAAATAAAGAAGCAAGAATGCACTGTGGTCCTTGCTTGTGGTCCTTCAAGTGAAGAACTAGTATGATTTTGATACATGCTGTCTGCTGCCCACTCCAGAAGAAAAGAGAAGGGAATGTGAATAAAAAGCAGCTTTAATATGAGAGACAGGCACCAGCCACTGTACTTGATTAAGCGTGATTAAACAATTCCGTGGGTAATTACTCGAGCAGAACAAACTGCTTAGGAGGCCAATGGCAAGAGCCGCCATGGATACGCTTTGGTGAGTTCCCATAACAGCATACCTTTCTTTCTTCCAACTTTTTTTTTTCTTTTTGAGAGAGAAAGAGATAAGCAGAGTACCTAACAGACTAAGTAGTACTAGGTTTGTTCATGGCCTGTCTGATAGCAATATGGGCTTTAAAAAAAAATGGGCCAACATGGAGTTGGTCTTAAGTTTTCAGCACATCAGTCCTAAGCCCAGCTCAAACCAACAAGAAGTTACAATTCATTTTCCTTTTCCAATGACTAGTAGCTCCTTCACCCTCTATGTAAGTGCAACCTATATCTCATTCTGAGTTTTTCTCTTTCTCCGTCATCGTTGTGCCATCAGTTTTGTGGAGAGGATTGTGATTTGTGAGAGCCATCTAGAGCAGAGTCTCGGCAAATCTGAATAGCTAAATTGGCTCTCTAAAATAATTTAGCGTGTCTAGAACGAAAAGTTGCGTAGCAGCTTCTCCAAACTACTTTTCTATTTTTAAACTTGTTGTCCCGTTTGCCACCACGTCATCAAACTAGCTTTCTATTTTAAAACTTGCCATGGCTGCCGAAACTCATACACGTATTCTGTACATGCACACCATGCCCGATGGATGAGATGGCAAGTGAAGATGGCTCGCTTCTTCTACCGAGCGAGAAACCTGATGAGTTTTGCATTTTGGAGATCCGGTTAACGAATCGACCGTGTTATTCTCTATTTTTACCATTGGCGAGTAGGATAGCTAGTTTGTAGGAGATGCTCTAAGCCAATAAGTAAGACCTGAGAGTTGACCTAGATAGGCCAGCAGAGGAATTCGTGACCTTTCTTGGCAGAGTTCTTGTTGAGGAAGCTTCAATTGGTGTAGATGGTTTGAAACCTGCCATTCTGCGCTTGTGCGTTGTTTGATCAAGAGCCGGAGTCGTGTGGTCACCTTCTACTAGGCTGCAGTTTCGCAAAACAGGTTTGGTTCGGTGTCCTTGGAGCTTTGCACCTACCTACATTCATGCCGACACATGAGGTTGACATTGCGGTGTGGTGGATCGAGCGTCGGCGCCGCCTAGAGGCAAACTCGCGCAAGGTGTTCGACGCAGTCGTCTTACTTGTCTCTTGGCGGTTATGGAAGGAGAGAAACAACCGAGTCTTCCGGAATGTTTCGTCGTCGGTCGAGGCGGTAACTCAAGAGGTGTTCAACGAAGCGGAGGAGTGGGTTCAGGGGGGGGGTGTTCGCTCCGATTCTGCCGCTATCCCGCAGTTCTTGTCGCAGAATGCTTCGGTCATGTAACAAAACAGTTTAGATCCAAAAGAGTTAGGGCTGCTTTGTGCTTGTGAAATTCTGTTGGCATCTTGCCACCAGAAAAGATCAAGCTTGTAAACTGTTTTTTTAACCCCCTCTTAATGAAAAACGGGTGAAGTCCCGGTCGCGTAAAAAAAAAAAACCTGCCATTCTGCTAGGCTTTTGTTTAGTTACCTGTCAAAAAATTTACACCTCATCCCATCGAATATTGCGATATATATAGAATATTAAATATAGGCAAAAATAAAAAACTGATTACGTATTTTTTGTGTAAATTGCATTTTGAGCTTAATTAGTCCGTGATTTGACACTAAAGTGCCATAGCAACAAAATATTCTAATGATGGATTAGTTAGTCCGTGATTTGACACTAAAGTGCTATAGTAACAAAATGTTCTAATGATGGATTAGTTAGTCTTAATAAATTCATCACACAGTTTACAGACAAGTTTTGTAATTAGTTTTTTATTGGTATTCGAAAATCCCTTTCAACACCCTACGAAACATCCTATGTGATATTTATAGCTTCGCTTTTATGCACCTAAACAAGGCCTTGCTTTTGTTTATTTGTGTGAAACTTCTTTGATGTGACATGTGGCGGGCTTGCAATGGTACAGTGTTTTACTCTCACAAGAAATCAGCGGACTTTTTAGACTGGCTTTTCAACTAAACGTAGAGGGACAAGTTGATATGCCAGTATTTTTTTTTTTGAAAATGATACTTAAAAAATTTACACATTTACAGTTTTTTGGTGTCACGCTCAGGGTTTGAACCTAGAGGGAAACACCCTAGGCCGGAACCCCCGTTGCAGTCGCTATGACGTTGCAGCCTCGTACATTCCCTGTGTGTCCTGAATGTGCAGTACTCCCACCCGTGTCCGCAATTTCCATGAAAACGCCAATGGCATGAATGCAGGCAGACACAAGGGTGGTTGTTACATGGAAACACATTTACGCACAACCATATACTCATACGGGGGAGACTTGACTCCCGAGTGCTGACTGCTGAGCAACAAGAAGCCAAGGAAGACGAAGTCCTCCAGAAAAGCAACAAACAAACCCGGGCAACCACCTCAGCTCCGTGTCATCTCGACGATCGCCGTCAACATCTGGCCGATCCAACGCAGCCCCATCTATCAATCGCAATCAATTCATAACAACCTCAACGGACAATGGCCGGATCGATTCAAAGTCTTTCTTTTTTCCTCAGGCCTGCACGCGCAGGCAGATGATCCGGAACGAAGCGGGAAAAATTGTGGCACTGGCACCCATCTGCTGCCGGCAGCCCGGCACGGCGGCACGCGGGTTCTGACGTGACGCCCGCGCCGCGCCCGGCGCCCCCGGATGGTTTCTAGTGCGAGTTCTGCCGTGCCCACCGGCAGCAGCCACCACCACCAGGTCATCAAGTCACGCGTGATGCTAACAGAATCGGAGAAGGGAGGACAGCTCTATCCGTCTCCGTGCGCTGGCCTGCCGTCCTTGACACGGTCTTGGTCAACAGGTCAGTGGAGATACCGACGGCTACGAGCCTAGGACGACTAGTGGACGCTTGCGTAGACGACGGAGGATGCCTTGGGCTCGCCTTTGTTAATTTCCAGGTGAGATCGAGGTCCGGATTCAGCGAAGTTCTTCCGCCAAAAGTCTAGCCTTTTCTAGTTGTTGATTATGTTCAGTTGCAACGATGCCAAAACGCGTTAACACTAAGCTATATACGTATACTAATATACATCTTGCGTACGTACTTACGTAGTCTGCGCGGAAGAAACTTTGTTGACTAAGCATGACACATGTTGTTCGTTGAGGCTTGAAACTGAACGATCCACGGACCACGGCCATAAAGATTAACTAGCCGGAAACCCCGCGCATGTGCGCGGGCGGAAGGGAGGTAGGGGAGGGGAAACAAAAAAGAAGGAAGGAAAAAAAGGAGAAAAATGGTTAAAAAAAGTACAGGTTTTGTTAACGGGTGTGTACTGTGTTTAATGGGTTAATACTGTTTGTTGACGGGTACAACTGTACCATAACGGTTCGGAACTGTTGGGTAACGGGTTTGATAACGGATGCTAACTGTTCATAGCAGGCGGGACTGTTCATGCGCCCGGTACTGTTCATAGCGGGTGTTACTGTTCACTCGATCCGGTGCTGTTAAAACTACAGTGCTACAGTGAGGGGAGGGGGCGACGTGGCTTCACGGTTTGGCGTTTTAGTATACAGCTATATAGGTAAATAAAGGTAGATTAGGACCCACTGCCCCAACTGCCGAGTGCCAACAGTTTATTTTTATCCAGGGCTCCACAAACACAAACTAGAAAAGCTTGTCTGATTTGGAAAACGTGGGCTGCCGAATTGCAAGTTTTTTCGAGTGGCTTGCATACCAAAACGGCAAAACCAGCTTTGGACGGCTCACGGCTGATCATCTTGCTTCTCGAGGTTGGCCAAACAACAAACTAATGGGTCCTGCTAACGAACCAATCACTATGAGTATTCTTGATTAAATATCATTTTGAGTCGTGTCATTGGTCTCTTACTCTCTTTTATCATCGGTTCAAATAGTGAGCTCCACTCGGTGCAACTTCTTGATCTCCTTGTTTTCACGGGTAGTCTGCAACTCTAGTGATTCAGGATGGGGGCGTTGGACGGGATAATACATTGTAACGAATACACGAATCTACGACGAACTATGGTAATTGTATTGAGGAATTGATAAAGTTCTCGAGCACGCCGGCAATCGCCGTCGCCTCGCCGCCGCAGCCAACCGGCTTGGTTCCAGTGAATGATAGCCAAATCCTGTCCTCTTTCTCAGGGTTCATCCCCTTTTACACGGCAACGTTGCCGACCCGTTTCATGGGCTGGAATCAAAGAGTAAAGCGCTCGGCCTGCTTACACCCATTCAGGCCCAAAGACTCGACGGTTGGGCTTATGAGCCCGCTTGGCTTTGACAGCTATGGTGGCGCCTTGTTCTTTTCCGCTTTCGACGTCACCAACTTCATCAGCTTCCACACCAGCTTGATCATCCGTCAGCTTCTCCGATGTTTCAGCAGCTTCAGTATCTTGATCATCACCAGCTTCGGTCACCGGGTCTTGCTGGTCGGTGACATCCCCTCCCCCTTCAGAAACGGCTTGACCCCAAGCCGGAGCCCTGGGGTACTCTTGACGCAGGGACACTTCATCTTCCCAAGTAGCCAGTTGAACAGGTAGGTCCGACCACTGAATCAGTACTTGAGACACTGATCGAGCTCCATCTTGATGTAAACGGTGGTCCAGCACACGCACAGGAAACTGAAACTTGTTGTGGATGTCAGGCAATTCAGTATAAACTTCTGTTTCAGCACTTACCGCCTTCTTGAGTTGGGAAACATGGAACACATTATGGATTGATGTTGAAGAAGGTAAAGCCAATTTGTAAGCAATAGGTCCCACTCTGGCAATGATAGTGAATGGACCAAAATACTTGAAAGATAACTTGTTAGAGGACCTGTGACTGAGAGAGGTTTGCACATAAGACTGGATCTTCAGATACACAGAATCCCCCACATTGAACTGCCTGAATGTTCTCTTCTTATCAGCTTGATATTTCATTTTATTCTGAGCTCTCAAGAGATGCTGATGTACCAGCTGCTGCATCAATTCCCTTTCTTTAAGCCAGGTCTCTAAATCCACATTGAGACAACAATCTCTATCTTCAATTCCCATAATGTTAGGTTCATGACCATACAATACTTTGAAAGGAGTGGCTCCTAGAGCAGAGTGGTAAGAGGAGTTATACCACAGTTCTGCATAAGCCAACCACTGAGACCATTTAGAAGGACAAGCATGGACAAAGCATCTGAGGAATGTCTCCAAGCACTGATTGACTCTCTCAGTCTGCCCATCTGTTTGAGGATGGTAAGAACTGCTCATCACTAGATCAACCTTCAGCTTGGTGAAAAGTTCCTTCCAAACATTACTTGTAAACACTCTATCTCTATCAGATATCATAGCCTTGGGCAATCCATGCAATTTATAGACATTCTGCAGATATACCTTGGCCACTTGCAAAGCAGTAAAAGGATGAGACAAGGGAATAAAGTGAGCATACTTGGAGAATTTGTCAACTACCACCATGATAGAATTGTAGGAACTTGATTTAGGTAGCCCCTCAATGAAATCTAATGACACTGTCTGCCAGGCACCTTTAGGTATAGGAAGTGGTGCTAATAAACCTGGGTAAGCCACCCTTTTTGTCTTGGCTTGCTGACAGATAGTGCACTGTGATACAAAATTCTGCACAGTTTGTTTCAGCTTCTTCCAAGCAAATAGTTTCTTGATCCTCATGTATGTAACTTCTATTCCAGAATGTCCTCCAGCTGGACTAGAATAAAAAGCTTGCACAATTTTGGTCTACATTGAAGGAGAATCACTAACCCAGATTCTGGACTTGTAATAGATGAGACCCTCCTGAAGATGATAATGGCCTGAAGGTGAACAAATGGCTAACTCCTGCAATAACTGAGTTGCTTTGGGATCTGATTCATAAGCAGCTTGAATCTCCTCCAGCCAAGATGGATGAGCTACAGACATGGAGGCAGCTTCAAGAATATCTGCATGAGTGGCTCTGGATAATGCATCAGCAACCCTATTCTCCTTGCCCTGTTTATATACAATTTTGAAGTTAAGGCCCAACAACTTGGTGAATGCCTTATGCTGCCAGGGTGTGGAGAGTCTTTGGTCATCAAGGTGAATTAGACTCTTTTGATCAGTCCTAATGATGAACTCAGCATGAAACAGATAGGATCTCCATTGGTCTACAGCAATTAGAATGGCCATACACTCTTTCTCATAGGTAGATAGTCCTTGAGCTCTAGGACCAAGAGCTTTGCTGATATAGGCAATTGGGTGCTCATCTTGTAACAGTACTGCCCCTACAGCTTTGTCAGAGGCATCAGTTTCTAGCACAAACTGCTTGTTGAAGTTAGGGAGTGCCAACACTGGTGCAGTGATTAGAGCTTGCTGCAAAGCCTGAAAAGATTCAGCCTCAGCATTAGTCCAGATATACTGTTGCCCCTTTTTCAACAGATTGGTGAGAGGCTTTGCCAAGAGTCCAAAGTTTCTGACAAATTTCCTATAATAGCCAGCCATTCCCAGGAAACTCCTAAGCTCCTTCACAGATTGTGGAACAGGCCAGTCAGCTATGATCTTGATTTTACTGGGGTCTGTAGAGACACCATGTTTACTGACAACATAGCCTAAGTAGTGTAATTCTTGCCTAGCAAAATAGCATTTGCTTAACTTGACATAGAACTGATGATCCTTGAGCACTTGCAACACTTGGGCTAAATGAGATAGATGCTCTTCCCAGGTTCTGCTGAAGATTAACACATCATCTATGAATACCACCACAAATTTCCTGAGAAATTCTGCCAATAACTCATTCATGATATTCTGGAATGTTGCAGGCCCTCCAGTGACCCCATAAGGCATAACTTTGTACTCAAAGTGTCCATGATGAGTTTGGAAAGCAGTTTTATACTCCTCTCCTTCTACCATCCTTATCTGATGGAAACCAGAAGCCAGATCAAGAGAAGAAAACCACTGAGCTCCTTGCAATTCATCCAGCAATTCATCAATAACAGGTAGAGGGTATTTGTTCTTAACTGTAAATGCATTTAACCTCCTATAATCCACACACAAACGCCAGTCTCCAGTCTTCTTCCTTACAAGAAGAACAGGTGAGGCAAATGGGCTGGAGCTTGGTTGAATCATCCCCTTCTGCAGAAGATCTTTGATCTGCTTTTCTATTTCATTCTTCTGAAATGGATTGTACCTGTATGGCCTTAACCTGAAAGGTTGAGCTCCCTTCTCCAAAGGTATAGAATGGTCCAATTTCCTCTTTGGGGGTAGCCCAGGCACAGGTTGAAACACAGTTCAAACTCTTTGACTATGTCTTGTATCTCTGCAGAAATCACTTCAGGATCCTTCTTATCTGCAAAAACAGTATTGAGTTGAACCATATACAAGATGGAGTCCCTCTTACACATGGCATGCAGCTGAGCAGCAGAAAACAGGGGATCCCATCACAGTAGAAGGTTTGAGGCCTTTCATCTTAATGATCTTGCCCTGATGTTCAAATTGCAACCATTTCCTAGCCCAGTGAATATTCATAGGACTATGAGCAGACAACTAGTCCATCCCCAGTATGACATCATAACCCACAATTGGGATGATCTTGAAATCAGTTTTGAATGTATGCCCCTGTATTCCCCAAAGACAGTCCACCAACTCAGAGGTACAGTTGATAGTTTCCCCATTAGCAACCTGCACAGAAGCTGGTTTATCCAAGGGCCTATGATTTGATAGGTTTTTAGCCAATTTGTCACTCATGAAGCAATGTGAACTGCCAGAATCAAGAAGCATAAATATCTCTTGTTCACCAATGAAACCCCTGAATTTGATTGTCATGTTGCCTTCAATTCCTTTCAGAGCTTGCAGGGAGATTGCCATACATTCATCATCTGACTCATCCTCATCATCATCAGAAGAAGCATAGATATAAGACAGACATGGATGAGAATCATCACTCAGTACTTGCCACATTTCTTCAACAGCATTCAGAGATATATTAGGGGGACACCTATGATTATGGCTCCATTTTTCACCACATTTGAAGCACAATTCCTTGGCCTTCCTGTAATTCCTCAGAGAATTCAGTCTGTCATTATGTGACCTTGGCCTTCTAGTGTCAAACCCCTTCTTGTCAGAATAACTCTGTGTCTTGCCAGTGAACTTGGGAGCTTCAGGTGAAGGCCTCTTTGTATAACCAGAATTATCATATCTCCTGGTATCCTTTCCCAATAAATCCATCATTGCCTCCTCCTGTAAAAGAGCAAGGGAACCAGCAGTATCTATATCTTGTGGCTTGTGCATCATGACAACAGCACGTATTTCACGCTTTAAACCATCAATGAAGCGATTGGTAATAATGTATGTGCATGGTAGGATCATGTATGAGGATTTGGTATACTAACTCACTAAAGGCTTCTATGTACTCTGCAACAGTGGAGGTTTGCCTTACATGGAAGAAATGTCTTTGTGTATGGTTTTGTTCATCCCTATCAAACTTAATACAGGCAGAAGAAGTAAACTCTACCCAGGTCATTGACTCAGGAGTAGCTCTAAGGGTATGAAGCCACAAAGCAGCAGATCCAGAACAATGCATGGTAGCAATTTTGACCCACAATGATCTATCAACACTATATACAACAAAGTAAGACTCAGCATTCCTAATCCACAGTTTTGGGTTAGTTCCATCAAAAGCAGGAAAAGGAATATCAGGTAAAGCAGTTTTGGGTATACATTTTTGTTGGGGGTATACAGAGTAAGGCATATTTGCAGAGTACTGGAAAGTGTTAAACACAGGTTTGGTTTCAGTTTCAACACCAACACGATTGTTCAATGCAGCAGTAAGAGATCTGAGCTGTTGCTTCGCACCTGGTGGTGGATTTTGGTCCGGGGCGGCGGTGAACACCGCCCCAAAACCAGACTCGCCTCGGTCTAACGACCCTGACGCCGCCCCATGGGGGTGAGACTCCAGATGAGCAGAGCCCGACGCCGCGAATGCAGAAGGGATCTGGTGACCCTCCGCACCCATTGATGAGGAAGGAGGTGGCTCCTCTGGTACGCCTTCAGCCTTCGTCACCAACTTGTCCATCTTTTCAGTCAGCGCAAGGACACTGGTCTCCAGTTCATCCACACGACTGTCCACCAACGGCTTCCATGCGTTGATCTCCGTCCGCAGCGCCCTCATCTCCGACATGGATGTCTTCAGATCCGTGATCCCCACCTTGTTCTCACCAAGCAGGTTGAGAATCTCGGTGAACTGCTCCTCTTGTGTCTTCCGCGTCATTGCCATTGAGTCCGGTGTTTGCGGTTGAATCCGGTGCCCGATCTCCCACAAGCCAACTCGCGGTGCTGGGAATTACGGCGAATTCGACCCGGCGACAGCAGCTCACTGCCGATCGGGGAATTCACTCCAACCCGGGGCTTTTGCAGAGTTTAGCCGATGGAATCTGAGATCAGAGAAACGGGATCGAACGCGCGAGCTGATACCAATGTAACGAATACACGAATCTACGACGAACTATGGTAATTGTATTGAGGAATTGATAAAGTTCTCGAGCACGCCGGCAATCGCCGTCGCCTCGCCGCCGCAGCCAACCGGCTCGGTTCCAGTGAACGATAGCCAAATCCTGTCCTCTCTCTCAGGGTTCATCCCCTTTTACACGGCAACGTTGCCGACCCGTTTCATGGGCTGGAATCAAAGAGTAAAGCGCTCGGCCTGCTTACACCCATTCAGGCCCAAAGACTCGACGGTTGGGCTTACGAGCCCGCTTGGCTTTGAGAGCTGTGGTGGCGCCTTGTTCTTTTCCGCTTTCGACGTCACCAACTTCATCAGCTTCCACACCAGCTTGATCATCCGTCAGCTTCTCCGATGTTTCAGCAGCTTCAGTATCTTGATCATCACCAGCTTCGGTCACCGGGTCTTGCTGGTCGGTGACATACATGTACCATCTCGAGCGTCGCCTGAGATGGGCTCCCATTTTTAAATTTCCCCTATATTGTTATTTTGACTATAAATATGTTTTTATAAATATCCCCTCTTTATCAATACAAGCTGGGCAGAAAGTTCTGCCCGCAGTTTTTGTTATAAAATAAAAACTCCGTGATTAGATAGTCCACCATTTCTCGTGATCCTGGACATCCGGGCATCGATGCCATCGCTCTTTTTGACTCAGAGGTCAAGAATTATATTGCTAGTTGAACCGATCCACGATTGTGGCTGTCTTTCCACATCATCGCCATATTCCAAAGCAGACCGTCGCCGAGACCATGACCGCTGACGAGTGACGACCGGCTTGCCTGCAGCCTCACATGCAGTTCACTCGCTGAAAGGAGGTCGCCGCCTCGCCGGCGGCCGGCCGGCTGCTAACCACCAAGTGCTGAGTATTTCATCTTTTGCTTCGGTTGACACTGATGACAGCTATGGAGAACATAACATCGGCAGATCAGATAGTAGGTGGAACTGTGACGACCGGCGACCGCTGACGAGATGGATGAAGATTCACAATCTACTATGACACATGACCTGACACTAGTATTTCTTTACAAGGGAATTGTCCTTGAAACAACTCAGTTCATGCAAGAATCGGGAAAGATTCCTGCATTTCAAACGAAACATCTCAAGCATGGTTCATATGTACACCTTTCTCGTTTAGAGAGCGAAGCAGAGCAATGGAGGAACACCGGAAGAAAGAAGAGTATGTTTGTTCAGTCTCTGACGGCACGCGGAACACCAAGCTATGATCCGTATCAACGACGCAGGACGGGTTTGGTTGGGTCCTCGTGGTCGCCGGCGGGGCTGTAGGAGAAGACGTCCAGCGGCGCATAGGTGCCGTCGATGTCCTCGGGGCCGGACCTTGCGGCGCCCCTGCACTTGTCGAGGAAGAGCACGACGACAGTGATGTCGTCGTGGAACTGCCGGCGCTGGCCCTTCTCGATGGTCCGGATCTTGTCGTACTTGACCTCCTTCTTCCTTGCCGCCTCCAGCTGGGCGGCACGCACCAGGCGCATGGCCACGCCCTTCCTCGGGCTGCCCGCCACGATGCCGACCGCGGCCTCGTCGCTGAGCTGCTCCCACAGCCCGTCCGACGCGAAGATGAGGAACCGGTCGCCCGGCCGCAGCTCCCGCGTGGTGATGGACGGCACGGCGCTCATCACGGGGCTGCGCAGCGGGAACGGGCACAGCGACTGCTGCAGCATCGGGTTGTTCCGGCAGATGTCGGGCTTCTTGAGGTACACGTCGCCGATGGACCGGGAGACCTGGATGATGCCCTTGATCCGCCACACGCCGTGGGCGTTGAGCACGATGTGCGGCTCGTCCGGGTGCATCTCCGCCACCTCCCGCCGCACGTCCTCGTCGGCCACGTTGTGGTCCTGCGACAGCCGCTCCGCCACCACCCGCCTGCCCTCCCCTCTGCCGCCGCGGCGGCCCAGCACGGCGCGCGAGTCGCCCAGGTTGGCCACGTACAGCGTCCCGCCCTCGATGGCGCCCACCAGGCAGCAGGACCCCACGGAGACGATCCGCGGCTGCGACGGCCAGGATTTCTGCACCAGGCCGATGAACTCCTCCTCCGTCGCGCCGAACGCCTTCTGGAACACCTCCGCCGACAAACCACCGTTCTCCGCCGCAAAGCCTGCACGCGCAACATGTCAGTCAGTCAGAAAAACAAAAAGTGCAGTCGCCGGCGTACAACATCCATATCGATCGAGATCATCTCCAACAGGAACAGCGATCGATCGAGCCCGAGCTCACCTTGGATATGGGAGAAGAGTCGCCTGTTGACGAAGCGCGCGGCCTCGGGCCCGCCGTGGCCGTCGAAGACGCCGACGAGCGTGGCGGCGGGGGCCGCGATCACCTGCGCCTGGTCTTCGAGCGACTCGTTGGCCTGCGCCACGGCGATGGAGTAGTCGCCGGACGCGTGCGCCTTGAGGGGCACGTCCCACACCAGCCCGTCCGCCACGCCCCGTCCTCCCCTGCCGCCGCAATCTTCACCGCAGCAGCAGCAGCACCCGCCGCCGCCGAACGGCAGCCACCGCCTTAAACCTCCCATGCCCAGGAGGACGAGAACCCCCAACCACTAATCGATTCACTTGTGCGCGCGCGCGCGTCGCTGCTGCCTGCTGCCTGCTGCCTGTTGCCCCCGGCGATCGATAGAGAAAGACGCCCGGGCACAGGGGGTTTTGTGGCTGTTGCTCTGGGCCTCTGGCTCGCTTTGTCGGGGTGTGGTGAGCGAGTGGAACAGGTGCTTGGTGCTTGGTGTGTGACGGACTGACGGACGTGTATAGGCAGGCAGGTTCGGCGCGTGGTCAGCGGTGGACCGCGGGAGCACGGCAATGGAAGACGCGTTTTTCCGGGTCGTGCCTGCCGTTACGCTCTTTTTCCCTTCTGTTCGAAGCTTTGGCCGGACGCCGCGCGCGGGCGCATGCATACAAAGGCCGCACCGGCCACCTCCATCTGAACGGGGCCGTCGCTTTGGGCGTTTCAGGCGCGTATCTGAATCTAGACAATAGCACTATTGACTTTCAAGGACAAATGGCGCGTATCTCACCTGACACAGATGTGGCCTTCCAGGTGTAAGATATGGATGATGTGGACGTAAAGGATTTGAGTTTTGGACTCGTGCATATCTTTTGTTCTCTGCTTTCGAAAGGAGACTCGCCATTCATACTGCCAAAGTATAGTTGGGCTAGTCGGCTACATCATAGATGTTCAGGCTTTTTTCAGCTAACCTACCGTCGGTCTGCTTAGCACCGGAAAGGAAAACACCGGCAAGATAAGCTTATGCTATGAGATTATGCGCCTTTTAAAGTGCGTGTTTTCTTAGACCGAATAACACTGTTACTATTTATTTAAAAAAAAACTTCTTTTTAAGCCTCCATCTCAAATCTCAGAAGACATGTTAAAAGAGAAAGAAAAGGCAAACCTAAAAATTCACAAAAAAAACATTTTGACATAAAAAATTATTTGGACATTAATATGGTGGATTCTTATCATGGATATAGATTCTATTTTTTGGAAAAAAATCCACATCATTATAAAAATATTGTAAAGAACTCCTAAATCCATACCTAAATTGCCAAATTAGCATTAATGAAAAATAACTTCAAGTAGCTCCTAGTCTTCACCGAAATTACAAATCTATGCCATTATAAGAAAAATAATTTAAAGCAACCACTAATCTATTGCATCTAAATTATTCGTGTCTACCATTAAACAAACAAAGTGCTTCTATATATACTTCTAATTTCCCCCCTTTTGTTATTATTAATCCCAGTCTATGGTATATACACATGACGTGTGACATAATTCACACCAAGTACACATGTATCTATTTTACTAGGCAAATTCTCCGCGCGTTGCTGCGGAAATTGAAAATTATTTAATTCCGTGGTATGATGACGTGGTGAATAAAGTAGTCTTACCGACATGACATTACAATTGCATGTGCTACTGGATTTTAATTGTATGTAGTAGTACATTGTTTAGTTGAACAACTTGCATTAGACTTGTATTAAAACTTGCTTAGTGGATGTGATAGTGGATTGCCTTGTTGGATAGCTTGCATGTTGAGATAATTAGCTAGTGGGGTTTGTCTATATAGGAGATATAGATGTCACTATACATCCCTAAGGACTTTGTTTGGCTGTTCACATATCTACGTCAATCTATATATGGAAACACATGGATTTGAGCCTACCTTTCACATGAAAATGTGCTAGCTTAAAGCAAAACGCTCCAACTTAAGAAGAAAAATATTCCTTATTTAAGGCAAAAGAATCTTCCAGCTTGTTATGAAAATTTTATGGACTCACTAGAAAATTTTATGGATTCACTAGAAAAAAAAAATGTAACTTCATAAGAAAATGTTCCTACTTCATGACCAAAATGTTTCATGTTTAGAACAAATTTATTCGGGCTACGAGCACCATGAGAAAATTGTTCCAACATAAAAAAAATCTAAAGTCACAAGAAAAATTCCTAAATATTTTGTATAAAAAAATTCTGATGACATATTTATGTGAAACAAGAGGAATATAAAAAATGATTAGAACACGAATTTAAAAAGACTAATAGCAAATTCTACTCCTAGTCTAGTAACAAATAGGGAAAAGCTTCACTAGTTAGTGGATCTGAAAAGATATTATTATTAGTGACAAGAGTTATAAGGATAAAAACATTTTTTAATCAATGATAAGAACAGTTAGAAGCAAAAGAAAAAAAAAGAAGAAGAACCAAGTGTTATGGAAAATGAAAGGACCAAATAAAAAGGAAAGGGAGAAAGAATAAACCAGTCTCATGGGCCGGTGTCCCTAACGAACCAGCGTAGTCATTCACGTGTACACAGGCCCATTAGCGCGCACGAAAGAAGCTTGCTGTACACAGGCCCGGAAGAATACTGCTCTCTTGCGTTCACCTCGCGCCGCCGCCGCCCAGGTCTTCGTCGGGCCCTTTGCCGGCGGCGAGCACCCACCACACCAGGTATGTCCGCCCCTTCTCCTTCCTTCCTGCCTTGCAAATCTGAGCACCTGAACCCTAACTTCATTTATTCGGCTATCTATATTCGGATCTGATATAATCACAAGTGTATATATGAATCATGCTTACTTCGATTTTTGAATGTCGGCTGTACATGTGTACGCCTATGTGCTTTATTGGATCCGCCGCTGCGGCAGGATGGCGCTGAGGGGGGTCTGGCAGCTGCAGAAGCTCGTGGTAAACTACTGCGATTGGGGAGGGAGCAGCAGGGGCATCAGGTATGATGATATATTGGTTCCTCACACGGTAGTAGTATCATTAGATCATAGTATTTTCGTTCGATTTCCTTAGTTCTGTTGCTAGAATTAGTCGAGATCCTGTTAATACATGTTCTCCAATGCGGGAATTGGTCGGATGGTTGGTCGACTGTGCAGGATTCGTCGTTGCAGACGAATGTGGTGTGTATGCACTATGCAATTACAATTTGGAAGTTGGAAATTGAAGGCAACTATCTTGTTGCTTTTTAGCTTTTCTAGAGAATTCCTGCGTGGAAACTTCATTTCTAGACAGAAATGTGTTGTGGGACTAGCGGGTACTGATTTCTGGGAATGAGTTAAAAGAGCCGCCCATTTAGTCACGATTTAGATCAATTATATGCTATTTGTTGCAACTATAGAATCAGGCACTTTATGCCTGCGCTTGTGTTCGTTCATCAGATTTTAGCTCGAGCTATAGCGCTTTTGTTGTACAGTAGTACACTATAGTTTAGTGGCAGCTTTCAGATCAAACATGGTGCTTACTGCTTAGTACTACTTGATATCAATGCCTGAATCTGTTCTTTAACAACTAGCACCTTGTCTGATTGCAGGGCCTTCATGGAGGCAAATCTTCCAGCCTTTAAGGAAAAGAATCCACACTTAGAAGTGGTGACAGAGCTTGTCCGTGGTCAACATCCTAACTTGAAGGGAATTTACAGTAAGATCTTGGTTACTTCTCTTTTCTATTGCAAATTATGAATTCTGTGGAATTTGTTTCCTGATAGGGATACAATTTATGGTATGGATTGGCATTGAGAAGACGCTATAGGAATACAATGTAGCTTAACCTACCATGTTCAGTTGAAAATTGCACAGCATGCCATTTCTGTGTCTTCCTCTCTCTGGAATGAGTGGAAATCAGGAGGGGAGGCCACTGTCTTAGTTTCATAATGAAAGAAGAGAGCTGTACATGTATAAACGGAATTGGCAAAATAAGTGCAACAGGCAAGCACGAAGAAGGATGAGGAGTAAAAGAATGTTAAATGAAGGAAAGACAGAGAGGAGAAAGTAAGAAGAAAGGAAATCCTCAAGACAGAGTAAGAGATGAAGAAGTGTGAAAGAAAGAAGTAAAGGGAAATAAAAAAGAAATGGAAAAATCTAAATATCAGCCTTTAATCTCATCATATGAATGTGAACTTAAACTTCCATCTTCCTGTTCCCATCTACCATCTATGTGTCAAGGTTGTGATAGCACCTCCTTGAATCCTTTATTGGCCCAATTTTTGTCTGTTCTCTCTGCACAAGCTTGAATACCTGTTTGGAATAACACGCCTGAAGGTGAACATATCTTAGTTTAAATATATACCACGGTCAAGATAAAACCTCCATTGGAATTGTGCACATTTCATGATCCTCATGAATGCTGGCAGGATGGATGGTCACACCCATCTTGGATTGGACCGAATAGGACTGGTTAGCAATTTTTGTGGGATAAGGGGCACCAATCCAACAATTCTTTGAATTGATGTGGATTCTTGTATTGTCAGTTTGATCCTATATGTGGGGCCATTACAATATTGCCTGCACTAAGCAAGCAAGATCCTGTAGGATTGGATTGGTATTTTCCACTAGTGAAAAAAATATTATGGGATTGGATTGTACTATTCCTCCAACGCAGCTGTCCTATAGCTGCCATTTTCTTCTTGTCATAGCTTTGTACTTTCCACAGCTATGCTGATTTTGTTTGTCTCATGAAATGATTGATTTTGTTTTTGTTCTCAATTTTCTAACTAGCCTTGTCGTTGTGCAGAAAACCATAACGAGCGAGTGGTCTGTGTGAGAAATTTACCACCAGAGGAAATACTCCTGCAAGCCACGAGGCTAAGGAATTCTCTGGGAAGGAAAGTGGTGAAGCTGCGAACCAGACACGTAACGAAACGGCCCAGTGTTCAGGGGACGTGGACGACGGAACTGAAGATGTGAGCCAAGCACTACCAGCCAAGGTGTTTCGTTGTTCTTGCTGGTGTGATTCCAGAAAAATGTCAGCTGTGTCAATAACTTCGGTACAGCTGCCGTTAGGCTTGCCTATCTGAATATTCCTTTTTTCTGAGTACAATCTGGTAATAACATAGATACACTTGTCGTTTCTTGTTAGTGCCAGGCCGTCAACTTTGACATTTCAATCTGATGATATCTGTCTCCTATATTAGCCCAGTACCCTTTTTCCGAAGGGAATATTAGACCAGTACCCTGATGCTTCAGCTCGCGAGGTTTTGGAACACATAACTTTGCCTGGTAATGGTAGAAGTGGGGGAAAGAATGGATGCCTGGAACCGTCACCAGATTCTGCCATACAATATGCTGACAGTCAGCCAGTCAATCATACTGCTGTTTTGTATAAATAATAAAAGAACTACTAGAAGCCGCCGCGAATCCACCACGTCTGACTAGTGACTGCCGACGCGGTAAGCAGTCAGTTGAACCCGTCAATCCACGCGGGGGCAACAAGCCGACACGAGAAAGCCCAGGCACGCCACGCCACGGCGTCTGCGCCTCTCCTATGCGAGCAAGCAACAGCAACCTCCACCCGGCGTCAGCGTGTGGTGTTAGGCTGCCGTATGCCGTGCCGATAAATGAATGAATCAACATTAACATTCCCTAACAGAGGGCACAAAAAGAATTGGATAAGCAAGCTAGCAAACACAGCAATTCCACCTCGAACAGCACCAAAAAAAAAAGATAAACAAGCTATAGCCAAACAGCAATTCCACCTCGATCAGCACCAGCATATACGCGCACTTTCGATGGCAACAGCTAGTAGTGCGATCTGACGCTAACAGTGGGCACCCCACGCGGGCCACGTTCCCACTTCCCAGCAACGGCATTCCCACGCGCGCGCCGACGGCCAATACCCGCGAAACGTAACGCAATAATAATAGGCAGCCAGCAGCCCACGCCCACCACCATCCCCACCCACCGGCCCAGCAGAGGTAGAAAATAGCGGCGAGCAAAAGCTGGTGGGCGGAAAGAAGAGAGGAAAGCCAGGCTCGCCGCTCCCCCACCGCGCCCCGCCACCATCCGCAAAGCACAAATCCTAAATCCGATCCCTCTCGAGGTTTTCGGTTTCGATCCGGCGAGCGGGCGAGATCTCCATGGCGACGTCGTTCGACCGCTGGGAGAAGGACCCCTTCTTCCTCGCCGCCGAGGAGGTCCAGGAATCCGCCGATCGGTGCGTTGCCTGCCCTTCTTTCCCCCCCCTATATGTATTTCCTGGGTGGATTGGCCTAGGGTTGCTCTGCTCCGCTGCGATCGCGGATCTGGTGATGACCTCTGTCGGCTTTTTCGTTTGTGTCCACGCAGGATGGAATCGGTGTATAGGGTGTGGGCGCAGGAGAGGAGCGGCGGGGATTCGGAGGGGGCAAGCGTCAGTGGAGGCCCTTCAGCTGTGGAGCTTCGCCGCGAGTTGCACACGGCGCTTGGCACCGCCAAGTGGCAGGTAAATCTGTCGCTATCATCGTTCATATTGAGGTTGTATTATTGCACGGTCCGGTTGCTGTAGTACCCTTGCTAAATTCGATACCCTGCGTAAACGATCGCTGACAATTGAGCTTAGCATGGTGTTTGATTCGCTTATGAGTTGCCAACTTGCCATATTCCCTCTAGGATCCTCATTCTTTGATATATGCATGTATTAGGCAGCTCCGCCTTATTTTTTTTTTTTGTAAACAAAGAGTTGCCATATTAGCATGATGTTTAAACAACCACATTCATGTAAATGTGGATGTGGATGTGATTGGGTCATAACAGTACTTGGTTGCATAATGTACCCATCCAGTTATGTCAGTGGCCAAGCATTTTTGAAGATTAATGCTACAAGGATCTTTGATCCAAAAGCTCATTCTGTGATTTGGTTTATCCTTCTTTCAGCTTGATGAACTGGCGCGGGCAATCAGATCGAACGACCTGGTTATCTCAGCAGGAAAAGATACAAGAGCTAGGCATGATGACTTTGTTACGGCAATTGGCTGTCGCATATTAGAGGTCGAGAAAAACTTGAGAGAATCCAATGTTGCAGAGGGGAGGGGGCCATTGAGCTGGGTTCATTTGGATGAGGATGAGCGGGATGACCTTGCAGCTTTCCTATCTGCCAGTCCTTTTCAACAGAAAGACAAAGTTGTCACAATTCCTTCAGCAGGTGATATCGAAGTGGGCAGCAATGCAGCAAGGATGAAAAATGATATATCAACTGACAGCTCCAAAGATTCAGCTGGTTCGACGGATTTGATTTCAGCGAGAGCAAAGGAAGATTTGCACCGTGGGCACAGAAGAGCAGCTAGTGCCAGTGCTGATATAGGCTCATGGAGCGTGTCAATTCCTAATGAATGTGAAGGAACTACAGAACAATTATCTGATGGCTCAGACAAAATGCCTTTGCTTAAGATAGTGAAAACGTGTGCTTTGACGAGTGCCTTGCAACCTAAGCCTAGAACGAAGTGTAAAAATGGAGCTGTTAGGTGGGCAGGCATTAACAAACAGGATGTTGAAGAGGCTATCCCACTGAGTACTTCTCAGTTGAGTCAGGTAAATGGATCTTTACTCAAATGCTGCAAAGGTGATTTGTTCTATAGCTCTCTCTTTGGTTATATCTTAGTGCTCTAACCTTTTGTATTCATGTTCCTCATTGTAGGGTTTAGAGGGATGCTTTGAAAGGAACAAGAGTTGCTTAAGTTCCTGTGATGAGCATACGTACAATAAGAAGCTTTATGGTTGGCTCGGAGCCCTTCATAGACAACTTCAAAGATCTCATTATCAGATTCGATACGGGCATCCTATTCAATTGATTCTTTTGGCACTTGCTGCTCTTGTAATCAGTAAGTCTGTTTACCATGTCTGTTGTTTTTTAAATTTGTTTATTTGTTCCAATAAAAAATATCAGTAGATGTTCGAGTAACCTATACCAGTTGGCATCTTGTATTCTTGTTCAAGTGCTATTAATTTGTCATTCTGAATATGTTTATTACTTAACTAACTAGAGCCATTGGTGAATAATCTTGCGGAGTGTTTTGTTTCATATTTTTCGGCTATGTATTTATCACTGGTGTGATTGTATATACTGAATAGTGTCCTTTCAATATATACTGAGTACCGGCACATACGTTGTAGCTTTTTTACTGTCTTTTTACACATATTTGTGACCTTTTCATAGCACTTAGTCACTTGCATCCATATTGAATCCTTGTTATCAAATTTGAATCATTGTTTCCCATTTGCTCTTACTTTGTCAGTTATCCTTAACTGTTGCACAGCTTTGTGTTTTTCCCATTGCATATGTACTTACCATTTCTTTTTACTTTGCAGTTGTATGCATAGTGAGGACAATCTGGTGACTATATTTATTGTCTCAGGATTGGATTTCTAGCCTCGCAAGATCAGCAGCTTGTATTGTAAATTCACTGGCAGTGTCAGTTAAGTTACTTTTGGTCAACTGGATCTTGAGGCATGCACATGTCGCAACTATGGCAGACCATTTTGGTAATCAAGGTTGAAAGCCATGTATCTTGACACATGTTCAGGGAGGTCTGCTTGTTCCTTGGAAGAACATCTCCAGGGCAAGCCTTGCATCACGGTTGCTTCGTCATACTTGGATATGCTATGAATGGTGCCTTGAACACTTGACGCACCTCGAGAACTCAATCCTCCGTGGTGGCTTGTTGGCACCTTCGTAATGGCCCAGTAAGAATTAGTGGTGCAGTGGGCTGGTGATCATGCTGCTAGCAACCGAAATTACAAGACTTATATCATCCATCAACGCTATTGCTTTTACTGCCTGGCACGGAAGGCTGTTGAATTTTTGTAGGAGTTGCCATCTGAACTGTAGAGCTCCATCCGGGATATAGATTCTGATCGGAATGTGAAAGGCTCTAGATTACTTTTACTGTATCTGCTTGTATTGTCACACCTATTAACCGAACGAGGACCTATTAAACGGACGAGGAGCCGGGGCCTGGCAGCCGTGTATGTACCCTGTACACTGAAATTAGAGAATGTTGAAGCCCCTAGCAGTAATCGGCTGGAGTTGTAAGGGGCCAGTTTGTGTTGATTGTGTAGAACCTGCATGTTACGGCTAAATTCAGTGAAGAAAATGTAGCACTTCATTGTGCATGTTAATGTCTTTGACCCAACTAATCTTGATATTCCAGACTCAGTTGTAAAGCATTTTTGGTCGAGTTTATGAGAAATCATGCAAAGGCTCTTGTTTCCCTCAGCTTCTGTAGCATAACTGGCAGCTTTCGCGTGGACTCACAAAAGGAAGCTCGCCGTCGCTGCCTGTCCATTGCTGCCGTCAGTACAGGTGCTCCGGGCACGACAGTTCTGGCCGCCAGTTCGCGTTAGTCTCTTGCAACTCCCCACTCCCCAATTTTCACCCACCGGAGCCGGTAGCAGCTGAAATCCAGCGTACGGTTGTCAGCTGGCGGAGCACACCAAAGCTCTCCTCTAGCATCGGCAGGAGCAGGAGAGACTGGAGCCTCTCCCAGTGGTCTCCAGCAAGATCGAGCTCAGGCCGCGGAACACTGGACTGGAGCCTCTCCGCTCTCAACCCTCCAACGCCGGCGTCGGCTAGGCTACGATGTGTTGGTGGAGTGAACAAATCGGCTCTGACTTCGACCAAATGCTTCGAATTCCAGTAAAAAAGGGGTTTGGAAATCAGTTCAGAGAGAGAAATATAAAGCTGATGCCAATGACATTGACTCATTGAGCTATTCAACTCAGTATCTTATAGAGCATTTTTATCTGCATCATAGCAGTCCTATTGCGTTTTACTTTACTCAATTTCTTTGCATTATTAGCTCAATCATTTTATACAATTCTGAAATAGCAAGTCATGCTCCTCGCCTTCCATAGCAAGGTGCATGCAATTCCAACTGAAATCCAGACATCAGAATATTATCATGAGTATAACATGATTATTTGTTTGGTGCCTCGCTACTTACACACAACAAAAGGTGTTTTCTAAGCTATATTGTTATCAGCCACCACTCACACAACGCCATAAACCTCTTTGAGCGACACAACACATATCACAAAAATATTCAGGATACTAGAAATGATGTGCAACGGATCAACCAGGATGCCCACAACAACGAATTATACAACAGTTCAACTCCATGGTGGTTATAGTCTTATTTCCAACTAAGGGTTTGCCATCAGGATCGTGACCGTATATTTGTTCGACAGTATGGGCAGTCTGCACATTTCCGCACCCATGGCTCCAAGCATGTTGAGTGGAACCTGTGGCCACAGCACAACCTTATCAGCTCATCTCCATCGCAAAATCCATCAAGGCAAATAGAACATTCCGGTGATGCCTCTCTCTTATCATCTTTGCTAGCCTCAAAAATCTCAATCTGTAGACGCAGGAAAGCTGCCTTGCTAAGTCCAGCTGACCGGTTGGAATTTGTGGAACTGGTGGTTGGTCTTTCTTCATCTGATTCACTGCTCGGGTGGAACGATGATGAGTAGGGCCAATTTGCCTCATGTTGTGTTTCCCTATTTCTGTAGCCGATGATTCTAAATACATCGCTAACAGAAAATTCATCTAATAAGATGGATGGCCTGGAGGGAGATGAACCAAGAGAAACGCCTCTAAGTCTCTCTAGGACACGTGCCTGTGCTTGCAGTACAGCACCAGGAAGGCGCTCATTTGTCCTGAACATCAGCCTATCAAGTCTGTTCCTCCGAGCTGCAGAATCTCCAATGTTGTTATTGTCTATGTACGATAAGATCTGGTCCTGCAGATAGCAAAGCAGAGAAAAATTCATTTGATGACCCATCACAAACAATAACGATGAAAATGGTAGCCCATGGCATGATTCCTGAAATGAAGTTGGGTTGTTATATAGATAAAATGGGAAAATAGGTGCATCTGCTTGGGCATGGTTTAACCGTTTATGTGACAACTACACATAGCCAATACCACAAATTACATAGTTGATGAATCAATTACTGCAAGTGGAATTCAAAGGATACAAGAGCTACTGTGCTCGATGATATGCACACAATGACACAGCATAGTAAAAGAAGTTCCAAAGGGTAGATTCCAGCTAGTCCATGACTAGGCGAGGAAATTGCTTCCCATTTATGAAAGAAAAGGTTGTAACCAAAGATGCCTATTTCATAGATCAAGCCTTTGAAAAAAAATACTGAGGTATGTTGATGAAGAAAACTGCAAATAACTGTATCCCACAAAAACAAATGGACAACTAGCAACAAACCTTTGATTGGCGCGCTACAATCGCACAAAGCGGTCAAGACTACAAGCCCAACCACCGCTACTATAATGAATAAGGCTCATTTCAACTCTTTGTACAGTATGGCAGTGGCAGTGGGATTATGAAGCTTGGTTCAGAATCTCAGATAGGATTACAATCCGATACATCTCACCAGTTAGAGCGTTAATTTTTAACCCCAGTATGTTATATATAAAAAAAGTTTTAAGTCCAGTACCCATTTCGGTACCCATTTCCCGAGCTATGCAATCATGATAATAAGAATCCTCATTTCCAGTGACCATTGAATTCTGCGAGAGGCCAAATCTAATATTCTGTTCACGAATTCTACAAGCCAACGTCGGACATACTCCGATCCAGCCACAACACAATTGATACAGCAATAATCAAACAGGGGAGAGATTGGGGGGGCGAGGTGATTCTCACGGTGTACGACCCGCGGCGACGCGGTGGCTGGAGGTGCTGGCGCACATCCCCGGCGGCGTCGAGCTGGCGCCGCGGGCGGCACCCGCGGCGCCGGCTCCGGCCGCCGAGTCCCGGCTGGACCCGGAGCGCGTCGGCTTGCGGATCCGGGTCCGGGTCCGGGTCGGCGAGGCGGCCGGCCCCGCGGGCGGCGCGGCGCGCGGTGAAGAGCTCGGAGGCGCTCGTCATGGCGGTAACCGGATGAGGGGCGCGCGTGGGCGTGGCGGTGCCCTCTGCGCTGCGCCAGAGCGAGACAGAGATTTGTTTGGGTTTGGTGGATTGGATTAGGGTGTCCTTTTTCTAATGCACAGAGGACCCCTGCCCCCCTTGCTTGTTTTGGGGCGAGAGGGGGAGACGAGTGGAGGAAGCTGCGAGGAGGCAGCGTGGCGTGGCGTGGCGTGGCGTGGACGACGGCACCGCGACGTCACGACGGAGGGCACGACCGGTGGACTGGACCCGAGACGGCGACGGGTGCCCGCGCCGGATTGGAAATTTGAGTGGTCGCACGCGTTTTTGATTGGGAGTTTCGTCGTCTACTAGCCATGGCCGGCCGTTCATGCTTCAGGGGGACGGCAATCGTCGATACAACACAACCTCCTCGGGTTCGTGTTCAGCAGGGAAATTTGGAGCCGGTGACCGACGAAGTTACCGCGGCTGATAAATCGGTTGGTGTTGTTCATTATGAGAGAAAAATAAAATATAAAAATTGTACTGCTTTGGTGGCTCAGTTGCAGGAATCTGATTCAGAAGCTGATTCGCCGTGGATTTGACTCGCTATTCTTCCTGTTTGGCTGGACGTTATGGCAGGAGAAAAACTGAAGAACCTTTGACAGAGAAGCCTCAACTCCGTCCCAAGTGGTTGATTGAATCGATGACGAAGCAAAAGAATGGTGCCTCGCAGGTCCAATCCGGCAAGTCACAAAATGGGTTATGAGCATCTCGAAGGGTTTTACATTTTTGCTTTGTCATTTGTAGTTATTTGTCAACTCTCAAAACAAATCTGAAAATAATAAAGAAACGTCTCCAACCGTTTTGATTTTGGCAAGAATTACCCAAAATAAAGGCGGTGTGGGTGGAGGGACGTGGTGCGAGTCGCGGGACGTCGGAGCAAGAAAAGACGCGACAAACGCCAATCTTAAAGAGGCTTTAAGATATATCTAAAGTCTCCCTCCAATCGCCAAGTTAATGAAAATCAGCTTAAACGCATAACCATTGGAGAGGGTTTTTAAGAGTTTTATGCAAATTAGTAAACGCCAAAGTTCAAATCATAACCTCGAGATGCTCTAATAATTACAAAATTTTGATTCTTGTAGCGTGCGGTTTAAATAAGCGGAGGATTACTGTGACCATAGATCATACTTGTAACCTCGAACTCCTATTCTTTGTTTAGATCGTAACACACACCCACAGTCATCCTCATGAACTTAGAAGCCAGGTTCCTGGAACGTAGGGTATGTGGTACGGGAACGTGGTAACGATGGAACCAAGGGGGCATATAGCTTTGACTCGTTCCTTTAGATAGTGGAACGCGTACCCAAGTTTGTGGAACGTATTGGGGACGTGATGGTTGCGATGTGCAAGTCATGGTCACTCTGATATGTGCCCGGTTCGACTTCCACGACACTCATCTTTTTCCCCCTTTTTCCCTATCATCATTTGTTTTTTCGTCTTATATTTGCCCATTACTTACTGAACTCTAGGCCCACAATCAAAGACAATGCACCATCGGCTTCCTGGAAGCAGCACTACCGTAATCGCGGACGTTGTCGATGGCTGTATTCTTTGCCGACGGCTAACGAATCGGCCAGAGCCCGCCGTCGGCAAAGGTCATCTTTGCCGACGGCCTAGCTCTCGGCAAAGGCGGGCCCAGGCCAAACGACAGCTGACGCCATCCCCTTTGCCGAGAGCCAGGCCGCCAAGGCGTCGGCAAAGGTGTAGACTTTGCCGACGGCCCTGACTGTTGGCAAAGACCTGCCACGTGGCGGCCTCACAAACGGCCAGGGCCACCACCTTTGCCGACGGCCCCGTGGGCTAGCCGTCGGCAAAGGCTCTTTGCCGAGGGCCATCTTAGACCCTCGACAAAGAAATTTTTTTTTTGTTTTTTTCTTCCCAATTTCTTCGGGACCTTTCTACGAGTAAATACATCCCAATTTCAAAAGTTGGGATAATTTTGAATTTTTATGCTATATTTCCTTAATTATTTTTGTTTCTTTGATTTTTTCGGCAACTCCAAATTTGAACCAAGTACATTAAATAATAGAATTTGTTGATTTCAAAAATGATATTCATGATGTTCGGAGTATGTTGAAGCCGTATCCAGAGCCTCGTATGAAATTATGACCATGTTGGTGTCGTAACATGACGAGTTACGTGCGCGATAAGTGTTTTTAAATTATATAAAATTCAAACGAAGTCCGAAATTGACGAAACTTGACTAATTGTGTTGTCATCATATGTGGAGGTCGTGGTAAAAAATTGAGAAAGTTTCGAGTAAGTTGTGACATCAGATGTCCAAAACTTCAGAGCCGTTGTGACTATCACATGCCCAAAACTTCTTCAGAGCCGTAAATTTTTCTGCTGGGCTATTTTCCTGCCTCACCTGCTTTTGCCCCTGACCCCACCTGGCAGAGGGGCTCGTCTATGTGGTTGAATTGAACCGGACCAACCGACCAAACAAAACAAATCCACTGCCGACCAAACAAATACCCTTCGCTTCGTTCACTTCCTTTTCGCACATTTCGCCGCCGCCGGCCAACCAAAGCCTACGCCGCCGCCGGCGGGGGTTCCGACTTCCACCGAGCAGCACCCTCTCGCTTCTGCTCTGATCCTCTCCAGATTCCGGATCAACCAAACCATCGTCGCCCGCCGCGGTCGGTACAATGGAGCCGCCGCCCGCCGCGGCCGGTACAGTGGAGCCGCCGTCGTGCCCTCCGCCCGCCCTGCCGGAGGAGATGGTGGAGGAGATCCTCGTACGATTCCCACCGGATGACCCGGCGAGCCTCGTCCGGGCCATCCTCGTCTGCAAGCCCTGGTGCCGGCTCGTCTCCGGGGCCGGATTCCGCCGCCGGTTCCGCAATTTCCACCGCACGCCCCCCGTGCTGGGCTTCGTCTGCCATCTCAGGGACGGCGGTGGTGGTGACGTGGCCCACTCCGTCCCTACCTCCTCCTTCCGACCGCGCCAGGCCGACCACCGCGACTGGCGCGTTCTCGACGCCCGCCACGGCCGTGTCCTCCTCCACGACATGGATTGGGGCCTGCATTGGGGCAACCCGAAACGCTTGGTCGTTTGGGATCCCGTTCCAGACGAGCGGCTGGAAATTCCGCCGCATCCGCTGCCCACTTTCACCACCTGGATCGCAACAGTGCTTTGTGCTGCCACAGGCTCTTGCGGCCACCTCGACTGCAACCGCGGGCACTTCCTGGTCGTTCTCGTGGCTGACGGCATCGTTCTCACTGGCAGCCTCATGAAACAGCCACTGTGTATCTACTCATCGATGACTGGGGCCTGGAGCCGGTTGGGAGTTGCAAAAGTGGATGAGGCTGCTAGACTCTTATTGTGGTCAATGGAAGCGAAACCCAATGAAGACATCGGATGGACACAAACCAGAGTCATCAATCTTAAGAATCTATTACCAGTCAATGCCAGCTCCATCCATCTTGACTGTATTGGCTTTGCACTTGGCATAGGAGTCCTTTTCACGAGGACACGTGATGGGTTATTCCTATTTGATCTAAAGTCTGGTCATGTAAGGAAGTTAGGTGAGACACGCCATGTACATGACCGTGGCATCCATAATGTTGTTCCCTATATCTGCTTCTACAGTCCAGGTACAAGTTTGCTTAACTAATGCTTACCAAATTTTTATTGTTTATTTTAGTAATATAAATATGGTAATCTTTGGTTCAAGGTCTGGTAATTTATAAAAGTGGAACGATTGTGAATTATTTGTGCACTTGTACGTTTTGTTAGGGTTATAACACTTGTGTATACTAGCTAGGCAAGCCTAGGAGTCAAGTTTATTAGCCCATAATTCGTGTCATGGGCAAGTGATTAGGTCTTGATAATCTCAGAACATTCAGTTGATTTCACTTGATAATGTTAAAGATATGGTTGATGCTATGTGTGCTAAAAAAAGAGCTGCGTTTCTCTTGAGTTTTGAGTTCATCTTCTCTTAATGATATTGTGCAAGTGTGTCTGTCAACCACTGGTCATGTGGATTGTAATCCATAAGTTATTATCACCATACACCATTTCCAATTTAGACTAGTACAATTTTGCTTGTTTCTGATCAATAGCAATCAATTCATGACATCAGAATGTGACATTTTCATAGAACCATGTTACTCTGACCTAGATATGGGCCACCCTTAAGATTGACTGGATGTGCCTAAGAATTTCTTCATCTCATTCAGCTGCTGTAGACATATAAATTTGAGTTGGCCCAGTAGGAGATATTTTTTTTTCTTTTTCATTTTTTGACAAAAAGGCCATTGCCAATATGACTTTCTACTCCACATGTCAGCACGCTGACTATTTTTAACCCTTTACATTCCTTTCTCCACTTCGCCTTTTTTCCCCACACCCAAGTCGAAACCCTCGATCCCCGCCGGCCGCCGTCCACTGTAGCCAGAACCCAAATCCCTCCGCCTTCCCGGAAATGGAGCAGAGTGGCGGCACGATGGCCGCCAACAAGCGCGCGAAGGCCTCGGCAGCCGCCGGGGAGGATCGTCTGAGCTCGCTCCCCGACGAGGTGCTGGTCCTCATCCTCCTCCGCCTCGGCACCGCCGCCGCCGCCGGCCGAACCAGCGTCCTCTCCCGGCGCTGGCGCCGCGTCTGGCCGCTGCTCTCGAAGCTCCGCTTCCCCGATGCGCCGTCTCCCCACACCATCGCCTCCGCACTCGCCGCCCACGAAGCCGATGTGGTGCTCCGCCGCCTCCTCGTAGAGGTCGAGGATGCCACCCCCGGATCCTTGGAGACTTGGTTCCCCGCAGCCGCGCGCCGCCTCTCCGGCACCCTGGTCCTCACGAACCGGGCGGTGGGAGGAAATCGCGTCAACGGCGGCGAGGTGGTGGAGGTGGCCTCGCAAGGAGGTGCCTTTGAACTGCCCTGCTTCGAGCGCGCCACCTTGTTGTGGATGGATCTAGGGTTTCTCGGCCTCACTGTGCTGCCCACCGGCGTTTTCGGCCGGCTCACCGAGCTCACCCTGGTCCGTGTCCGGTTCCACGGCCCGTACGAGCTCGGGGATGCCATCTCCTCACCCCGGTTCCTGTGCTTTGCAGAAACTCAGAGTCGTTTACGCCCATGGGCTAGAAAATATGGCCATCCACTCGGAGTCTCTGCTTGAAGTTGAGCTGCGCTATCTGGATACGTTGAAGGAGCTCACCATTGTGGCACCCACACTCCAAAGGTTGCAAGTTCGTTGCTGCTTTGCTCGCCGCAGGCCGGTTGCAAACATTTCAACCCCTCAGCTGCTCTACCTCTCGTGGATGGAGCCATATGATCCAAGCTCTGTTGAGCTTGGCAATTTGGTCCAACTTCAACAGTTGCGCACAGATTTTTATTTTGTATATGGGAAGCAGGACTCCAGAACCAATCGTTCCTTTCTATTGCTCTTGGAACGGTTTCCAGGCATCCACAGCCTTCAAACAAGACTTGTCTATCCCCCAGTGAGTTCACATGCTTTCTTATTGGATTAGAGTTTAAGTCCTCATAGTAGCTTGCCAGCAAGCTGGTTTTGCATTAAGCAAGTTAACAAAGCTAACATGGCTTGTTGTAAATACACAGGACATCGGAAACTCTCAATTCACGATACAGATGCAATGCATTACAGTGCTCCCCCGGATTAAGAGCTTGACCCTCATCCTAAGCAACAGAGAACATAACTTTGGAGCCACCTTATTTCATATTCTCAGTCTGTGTACTTGTTTACGTGTACTGAGGCTGGAGCAATATAAGGTAAACCATTATTTATTCATGTAAAATCTAAATACTACAAGAAAGTGATAAAAAGCCACATTGATGTCGTATTTCTGTATTGTCACAACTTGGCCTGATGTTTGAATAGCCTTATTTTCTGTTTTGGTTTACATTGATATACTCTTGTTTATGTATATCCTAAAGAAAGTTAATTGTTCTACAAGAATGGAACATTCTTCACATACTATCTGCATGTTGAAAATAAAGGTGGAGGTGATTAATTTGCTGCATAACAAGCTCAGTGTTGACAGTATGGGATGTTGCAGATTGTAAGAAATTTGGGATAGTCTGTTTGGTGCAATTAATGTAGCCTTGTACCATTGTACGCATAGAGTCTAGTTGACAGGACATGGAAGCTGAGCTCACTGTTATGGTTCCATTTATAACATATGGTACATGCGGATTTGTGCAATTTTCAAATTATTTGTTTGATCATTATCTTTGCGGATAACCATATTGCTGCTGCTAATTGGTTTCCAGCAAGTAAGAAAAATATATACCTAGGCATTTTTTTTGCTTTAATCTTTTTTTTGTTCCTAATTGCATTTGACAATAACTGACGGTAGAATTGGCTCTTCTTGTTCTAGGCACAATCAAAATCAGACTGTTCATCAGGCTGTGTTTGTGATCAACCAACAAACTGGAAAACTAAGAAGCTCATTCGCAAATGCCTCCGAGAAGTAGTGATCATTGACATGAAAGGATCTGATCATGAACTTGCTATTATGAAACGGCTATTCTGTTGGGCAGTAAAGCTAAAGAAATTGAGAGTATGTTATCGCTCAGTCACTGTAAGCAAGGCGAAGGAAGTGCATGAAAAGTTGTTAGGCCTTGCTATGCCAGAAACAAATGTAACTTTAGAAAAAATAAGGCGGTGAGTAACAAGTCGTTTGCGGGAGCCAGAAGACCCTGACTTGGGATTGCGATTCCAAGCCTAATTTTGCATCAATATCTTTAATATGTGAAAAACTAGGTGCCATATGTCCTCGCCTTGTGTTAGGCTTCCCTATATCGATTAATGCTTGAATACTCTCAGATTAATTTAGCAGTCCCTACCGGGGATAAGGAAGGAATGATAGATATAATGGGCTTTCGGTTCAACTATCTTCCTCTAGCTGATGATGCAATAATAAACCAAGAATGTTTAGAAATTTGTTGATGTTTGGTTGACCCCTTCTCAGGTCTGAAACTCTGAATTGAGAAAACAAGATTTTGGCTGTAGTCCCCAAGCGGAACAGAGATCAACCTGTTCAGCTGGCTGTTTCGCACTGTAGGTACAGTGTTCGTGCTCCGTGTGCCCTTGTGTTGCCAGCAGCGTCCTCTGTTTTGGCTGGCTTCAAGCTCTAGCGAACCTTTTGATGATCTTTCCATGCATGTACTGTACTACTGGAGGCGCATAGGAAAAGCAAGGGAATGGCACCAGGTGTTCACCGTGTATAAATCATCTGAAGCTGCAAACCACAACTTGTCTGAAACCATTTAAATGTTCCAGACTTGACTTTCTCGTGCTTTGCGTTTTGTCTTATGGAGTTGCAACCTTACAACAGCTCTGGTTTCTCATGCAAAACAATTCAAAGCTGTGCACGCTCTAGGCCCCAAATTCATGGCAATGGCCAGTTTTTTTTTAGAAAAGTAGGTTTCCCCCGTTTTTTATTGCAAAAAACGCATGATAGCGTTAAGGTTCAGTATGTGGCGTTATCGCCTTACAACCATCAACCTCAGGGCTCAAAACTGACTGTTCTCAAGAGTTCCTCCCACACTTGCATTACTGCTCCCAGACGCAGCTCCGAAATGCTGAGCACCCGATTGTTCCCACCTTGATGACGATTCTTCCCTCCTGATCCACGTCAGCTGAGGGAGAGATGAAGCTCTTCTGGATAGCTCCGTCGCTACTTCCTTCACCTTCTCCTCATTCTCTGTCTTCATCAGCGACACCCATCTTTCCAGCATTCTTGATATCTTTAGCAACAACTCCTTCATTCCTAACCATGTTCGACCCTGAAAGCAGAGTTCATTGCGAAACTTCCATAAGGACCACATAACAGCTGTTGAGATAGCATTAGTCACCTCATGTTTCTTATTTGCAATCCAATACTTAGCCACAGATTCAAAATCAGAGCCAAGTTGAATGTTTAAACATTCTGAGATAATTTGCCAAGTCCAGTTTGCCACACAACAGTTAAAAAATAGATGATGAATGGATCCATTTTCAGCACAGAACAGACAAGATTGGTCACTCAACTCCCTTCTCTTGGCAAGATTATTCTAGTAAGAAGTTTGTTCTTAGATAGCAACCAAAGAAAAAAGTGAACCCTTGGAAGAACATGTAGTTTCCAGATAGCATTAGCATAAAGAGGTAATGTTCCTCTAAAGTTCACACAAGAGTAAAGTGATTGAACATTATATTGTCCTGAGGGGCTAAAGGCCTAGATCATTTCATCTCCCCCCTGGGATAAGTCCATAGATTCAATCAGGTTCACAAGTTCAAACCACATATTCATGAACTGTTCAGAAACATATCTCCTAAAAGTTAGTTTCAAGTCAACCTCATCCCTCACCTACAGTGGCTCCTTGTTGTTCATTAATGACATACAAGGGCCAATACATAATAGCCAAGTTTGAATTTCCTATCCACTAGTCCTCCCAGAATCTTATTTTCTTCCCATTGCCTACCTTCCAAATAATTCCCATTTTTGTTGCTTGCATAGCCCAGCTAACCCCCTTCCAGAAGGGAGATGCATCGATTAAGGGACAACAGAGGATATTTGGCTTATTGGTTCTATACTTAAAATCTACAATCTAGATCCAAATGGCATCTTTGTGCAATTGGTATCGGAAGATCCAAGCACTAAGCAGAGCTATGTTCAAGGTTCTCAAATCAGGAACCCCTAGCCACCAAACTCTCTTTTCTGCGACACCAAGGGCCAATTGGCTAAGTGATATTTTTATTTTTCCCCAATGTTACCCTACAAGCAATGGCCAGTGGACTAGGAAACCACAAAACAACTTGGCAGCAACACATGAAAGATATACAATTCAAACGTAATCGTATAATCTGACAGTACAACAATAAACGATCTCTGAAACGACGGAAATGCCTTTGCCGACGGCGGAAATGCGGCAAAGAGGGCGGATCCGGCAGTGCAGCTTGCCGCCGCCACACACGGCCAACACGCAACGCAACGCTAAGCTAACAGCAACTGGCCGCCGCCACGTACGGCCACGACGCAGCACAACGCCACGCACGAGCATGAGATGGAGCTGCGATGCTGGCCATAGGGCACTGCATGAGAGGAAGCTCGACGTCCGAGCAGCCGATGAGTGCACGAACCAATGCCAGCGAGTCGCGTTCCTTGGCTCGTTGGGACGGCGTCCCGTCATGTCCCCGTTCTGCGTTTCGGGACAAAGTTCCCGGGACGGGGAACGTGGCCACGTCCCACGTTCCCGTCCCTCGGCCTCGGCTTCAGCTCATGAACACATGTTTGCATACATAATTAAAAAGTGCTACTGCACAGAAAAAAAAAAAGCAGGCTAGACAGGCATTCCACATGACCGACCTGGCCCGATCTGCTTCGTTGGGCCTTCGGCAGTTCGGCCCGTACTGGATGGACCGTTAGCCGACATCATGCCCAGCGCCAACTGACCGTACGAAGCGAAGTGACGCGCGGCTCAGTGGCCCCATATCAGCGCAAGACTAGTCGCCGGAAAGCGATGGCAGAAAAGGGGTTTTCAGCTACTCCTACGCGCCAAAGGAACAATCCCCCGGATTGGTCGGGCAGGTTCCTCTATTCGGCTTCATTTTATCCATATCCACGGCAGGCGTGCGATGGCCTCAATGTGTGGCGTCCGGCCGCCCAGCCAGTGTGGATGTGGAAGGCAGCCGCGGCGTGAGCGCGATCCAGAAGCCGGCGCACCTGCGTCACTCGCTCTTCCAGTCTTCCGCACTGCCGCGATCTCCTCTGACGTCGACGTCGCCCGGGGATGACACAGCGGGATGGGGTGGAGCGGGAGAGGTGAACAGCAAGCAGCTCGGTGGCTTTTTGTGAGGGTCGCCGGATGGAGGACAGGCGGCTCGACACGCCGAAGATGAGAAGAATCAGTGACTGGTATACGCTCCTTTTTCCTTCCCTGCCTGTTTCTCCAGTTCTCCTTGCTTTACTTTCCATTGCCATGTTGTTCTTGTTTCGCGTGACGAGTTCATGTTCCATTTTTGGCACGTCGCTGACAGCCTGTTCGGGTCGATTTTGAACTGAAAACAAACAGCGATTATTGTCATCATCAAGCAACGCGTGAGACCTGTGCTTTCAGATCTTCACAGCTTACTCACTGATGAATCGTTCGTTTTAATGAGTAGCTAAACCTTGCAAACTGGAGTTTATCAAAAGGTAACTTTTGCCGAGTCTGAAGCCCTTGTTTCGCTTGATTGTTGCAGGATAATGTCACAAGAGTTCCCAAGCGATATTACCATCCAGGTTGGGGAGGCGACCTACAACTTACACAAGGTAAATATGAATCATAGCGCGTCCATATCATATAGCTTTCCATAATTCCATGCGTGTTCTTGGGATCATCGATCGAATAGAAAGCTTGTGTTCTGACTAGCGAGCGCTGTGAACGCTGCCGCAGCTCCCGTTGGCATCGAGGTGCGGCTACATAAGGAAGCAGGTGTCGGGTGTCAACGGCTCCAGGGTCACCCGGATCGACCTCACGGGCATGCCGGGCGGCGCCGCGGCGTTCGAGCTCGTCACCAAGTTCTGCTACGGTGAGAACTTCGAGATCACAGAGGACAACGTGGCCATGCTGCGGTGCGCCGCGGAGCACCTGGAGATGACCGACGACGACATGGGCGGGAACCTGGCGGGGAGGACGGAGGCCTACCTGGAGGCCGTGGCGCTGACGAGCCTCGCGGGCGCGGTCACCGTGCTCCGGAGGTCGGAGGACCTGCTCCCGGTGTCCGAGGAGGTGGACCTCGTCGGCAGGTGCGTCGACGCCATCGCGTACATCACCTGCAACGACAGACAGGACGACATGTCCATGGGCAGCAACACGAACGGCAACGGCGTGGACGTGTCGTCGTCGTTCAAGGTCGTCGATGGCTGGTTGGCTGACGAGCTGACGTCGCTGCGGATCGACACGTTCCAGAGAGTTCTCATTGCCATGAAGACCAGGGGGTTCAAGGGCATTGCTCTGGGCACGCTCATCATGCTCTACGCTCAGAAGTCTCTGCGAAGACTGGTGAGCTTAACTCTTGTGTAATATATCCACAAATACAGGACGATTTGGTACATGATCACCACCTGACAAATTTCTGAGCTTGTGTGTTGCAGGACACACAGGGAAGGGACAAGAAAAAGATGGACCCGAGGCAGGAACACGAGAAGCGTGTGGTGCTCGAGACCATCGTGACTCTGCTGCCCAAGGAGAAGAACTCCCTGTCCGTCAGCTTCTTGTCCATGCTGCTTCGGGCAGCGCTATGCCTGGACACGACCCTGGCGTGCCGGCTCGACCTCGAGAAACGGATGGCCGCGCAGCTCGGGCAGGCCGTGCTGGACGACCTCCTCATCCCGACCTCCTCGCCCGAGGCCGACACCACGTTCGACGTCGACGCGGTCCAGAGGATCCTGGTCGGGTACCTGGAGCAAGAGGGTGAGGTGGCCCGGCTGGACTACAACACCGACGACGACTTCATCTCGACGGCGTCGCCGCCCAACGACGTCGAAGCGGTCGGCAGGCTCATGGAGTCCTACCTGGCCGAGATCGCCTCGGACGTTAACCTGCCCGCCGACAAGTTCACCGGCCTTGCCGAGATGATCCCGGAACGCGCCAGGTTTAACGAGGACGGCATGTACCGTGCCATCGACATCTACTTGAAGGTGAAAAATTATTTTTGCTGCCACATTTGTTATGGGGTTTTCCTCAGCTACTAGATGATGATCGTTCACTGTGGAGTGTGGATTCGATCCTGCATGCAGGCGCATCCGTCTCTGAGCGAGGCCGAGCGGAAGAAAGTGTGCCGGGTGATGGACTGCCAGAAGCTGTCGCGCGCGGCGTGCGCTCACGCGGTGCAGAACGACCGGCTGCCAGTACAGACGGTGGTGCAGGTTCTCTACCACGAGCAGCGGCGCCTGCGCGAGGCCCCTAAGCACGTGCCGCCGCCAAGCGGCGCGTCGTCGTTCTACGGCGGCGAGTCCCTGGCCCCGTCGCCGCCATACAAGCCGACGCCGAGCCTCCTGGGGCGTGCCCTCCTAGGCCGGCATGCCCTGGGCGTGCACGACCCGCCCCCGGACGAGGTGTCGCGGCTGCAGCGGGAGAACGAGGAGCTCAAGATGGAGCTGCTGCGGATGAAGATGCACGTGAGGGACCCGCCTGCGGCGCCCCCACAGCCCAGCGGCGCTCCACCGTCGGGGCGCCGCCCGCCGCCGAAGAAGGCCGCGGGCGGCAGCGGGGGGTTCATGAACAGCGTGTCCAAGAAGCTCGGGAGGCTGAACCCGTTCTCCGCGGGCGGCGGCAAAGTGCGCACGGAGCCGCGGCCGCCCAAGGATCGGAGTCGGAGGCGCTCTATCGAATGGTGATTGGTGAAGTTGCCCATGCTCATGTGCCAGGCTTCTCTTTTCTTGAAATCTTCTTGATGGCAATTTCATCTGATGAACATAAAAATGACTCGATCGTGGATGGATTGAGTTGTGAGTAAATATAGGTAGCAATCTCACTTGGGCATAAATAAGCGGTATGCACTATGTTAGTGAGCATGCTGTAGTGGGCTGTAAATCTGCATTGTACATAAATCCTAGTACAAGGGAACTTTTTGTGTAAATTTTGGACTTAAACTTCAGTGCAAAACAAAGTTGGTATCTTTGTAATCACAATGTCGCTGTGGTAAAACTGCACAACGCTTCACACTGTCACTCTAAGTCTCTAACAGGAGCTGTGGTGAGTGAGTATGTGCGGTGTCGTGTGATTTGGGATCATGAGATGAAGCAATATAGAATTTAGATACCAACAGAATATGAAAGTGAGTCCTGCCAGTAAAGAATGAACAGATGCGCATTCTTCAGCATCACCATTACCCCTCCTCTTCACTTGCAATATACATGGTTCAAGAGTCGGTACACGGTAAAACTCAACAGTTCCAGGCATTTTACAGAGCAAGTAAATAGTAGTACCTCATATAACTGCAAGGTTTCAGAGCAATGCATCTGCCAACTTTTTACAGGTAAAACTAGAAATACCGAGTCATGGTCTCATACTGTCATAGACTTACCTCACCTTCCAATTATAATACTATTAGCTGTGCCACTATATCCAGTTGTCACTAAAACCGCAATTGGATGCTCAAACTGCTCCACGATCAGGCTATATCCTCCTCTTTCCTTTCAGCTAGCCGCGACTAGATGCGATTGAATAATAGTTCAGGGCAAACGAAGGTAAGAGAGAAAAACAGCACATGAACTCCATTGCTACTGCAGTCTGAAAATTAGCACAATGGTTCTCGTAGCACATGTCCAGATCTGTGTCGATCAGGGAGGTGACTCCTGCCGCAAAGCATGCTCCAGAGAAGGACCCTGCCCATGTGATCTGCCGTCAAACAAGAATACACTGAATCAGAAGATAAATGTGATCATAGCTCTCCTAAACAAATCTATGATTCATGAGAGGCAATGTCATTCAACTTCATGACCAGACAACTTATTTGGGTTTCTTTGCGCTACAAAATTAATATTCCACATCAGAAAATCACTATATGTCAAAGAGTGTCAGATTAATCCCAGTTATGTAGTAGTTTTGTATGTCGTGGTTAGTTCATGGCAGAGGAGACTTGACAAATTGTTAAACAGAACTTATCTGTACAAATATTATGGGACTATGGGACCTAATGATTTTTATAAGCATCATGAAGAAAGTACAACGTTTACGTACCCCATCTCCAATGGCAAAAAGAGCAACAGCTCGACGATTTCGTAAACATCGCTTAACAAGCAGTGCATATATGTCCAAAATGGCCACCGCAAGGCTCCACAGACATTGCAAGATGGCTGTTGCAATGAGGTAGCTGGCAAAAGGTGCAAACCATCAGTTTGTTATACAAAACTAAAGCAAATTAATGTGGTTGGAAAGGCTTGAGGTTGAGGATGCCAGAATGTAGCATAAGGAAGACATGGATTTGCTATGACTGACAACCACAAAAGAAGAATAACACAGTAAAAATGTCATTTTGACCTACCAACACTGTCCCTGTTTTCTCTGAGTCAGCAAAAGTACCAACCACGTCTATTACACTCACAATCACAGTAAAATAAAATAAAATCAATTAATACATAACAATTGCACCATGCCAAAAAAAATATCAAATTCTAGACAGCCCAGATTAATCAGAAAATAAGTAACAAACAGGAGATACTACATGCCCAAGAAGAAAGATTAGCTAACTAAACTAGGAAGATATCTGTTTTCAGACAAACAGAAATTTGCCTTCCTCTTAGGATTCAGGAGCGATACTTTACTTGTATGAATTATCAATGTTCAATATTGGAGCAGTGATTGGGAAAATAACTTTTATGATAATTCTTCAGAAATTAACTACATAATCCACCCGAAAGGTTAGGCATCCATTGAACATAGTTTTATAATGAAATACCACATTAGTATCAGAATCATTTTGTGAGGTAATCTGGTAATGGAGCGCCATGATAACCCATGCTTATCATATGAAAAAAAAAACTATTTATCCTGGCAAAAACTTGAAAGAAAGGGTTGAGGATTTCTGGTGTGTTTAGTTTGCTTCAACCAAGCCAAATTTTAGCGACCAAAGTGGTGGCCTTGTATTTTGCCAACTTTGGCAACCAAAATGAACTAAGCTGGCCTAACGAGCATCCAACCAAATGGTGGCTAAAATTGGTAAGAGTAGCCACAATTTGGCTTGGCTAGCTTGGGACTTTTTTTTTGTGACTGGGTAGCTTGGGACTTATCAAAACATAGTGGCTGCTCATGTTATATGTTAGTGGGATCCCTGTGATACCATGGTAAAAATGTGATGGCTTGATATTCACACGACGATGTACAATGGAGAATGTTTGATACCATATATTTAAGACAACAAATGTGTAAATGACAAGACTTCTTACTAATAAAACCCCTATTTTCTGTCCAGCCCCTGCTCGTTGTAATTCAGCTCAGCAGTCATATAGTCAATTTATAATTTATAACCGTATCAATCTAGATGCAAAACAGGCTTGTGCCATGTCAAGCTTGAGCAGGTACCAGATTAGAAAAATGGTCGAGAGAATAGATGGGTGTCACTATAAATAGTATTTTGTCATAACTAAATCAAGCGATTTATGTCAGTTATTATATTAGCATCATAGGACTGTAATGTCAGGATATTATAAAATACGTAGGATACATTCATATTCATGTATGTATTGTTTTGACTTGATACGATCATGATATCATAAGATCATAGGGTATGGATTGGGGTACTGACAAAATCACACAATTCTTAGTGAATTAAACTCTTCCAGTATGTTTGGGACAAATACAGCATAACATTTTTGCACTCAAATTTTGACTAGAACTATAGATTCTCTCGAGCACATTCCTTATGTAAGCTCCAGAAGTTTATTCACCACAAAAGGTATCCATTTTAGCCCTGGAACCCGGTGGGCAGTGGCTACAGAAAATTTTTGACAGTTGAAATGGATGTTGGTAGCGTGCAACTTTTTTGTAGACGATACTCTAAGTAAACTGTATTTAGTCCAAATAAGGCTTGCATTTAGTCCACCCCAGGCGCCCGGAGAGAATCCAAACATGGCATCAAGCAGGCGTTGCATAGCTCAAAACATTATAACGCGAGGAGTAGCAACCACATGAGTCAAGCAAATATGACAACCAATTAAGTGCCCAAAAAACGACACCGTCCAGTGGCCGTTTCTACTGGATGCCATGCAAGCAATGGGGTTCGGTCAGAATTGGCGGCGATGGATTGCCACCATTCTTTCAACCGCGACCTCAAACATCCTACTCAATGGACAACAGGGGCCGGCGATCGCGCATAGGCGAGGAGTGCGCCAAGGCGACTCCCTCTCCCCCTTGCTGTTCATCATAGCCATGGAAGTGCTTGCAAGACTGCTCGCGGCGGCTAGAGCGCAAGGATTACTGCATGACCTGAGCAGAGAAGGAATCAGATTCCATAGCAGCATGTATGCGGACGACGTCATTCTCGTTCGCGCGACCAAGCATCACTGAAGCGACCGCAATCAAAGGGATCTTGGACATCTTCGCGGAATGCACAGGGCTGCAGACTAATATGGGAAAATGCTCCATCACCGGCATCTTTGGAGCAGAGGACCGGCTGCCGGCAATTCAACAGGTCCTGGGCTGCCAGATCACCCCCTTCCCTATTCGGTACTGGGCTCGCCTCTAAGCAACACCAAGCTTCCCAAGGAGCAGTGAGGAAGACAGTGGAGGCCGTGGCACGCCGACTCCCTCCTTGCCACGGGCCATTAATGGCTAAGAGCGGCCGCCTCATCTGGGTGAAATCAGTTTTGACGGCGATCCCAATCTACGCCATGATCGCAGATGGCCTACCGTCTTGGGCCCGTGCTGAGATTGAAGCCATATGCAGACGGTTCTTCTGGAGCGGCAAGGATGAGGACGCCCGCGGAAGTGCATGGTGGCATGGAAGACATGCTCACGCCCCAAGGAGCCGGGCGGACTCGGCATCATTGACCTTAAGCTTGCTGCCACAGCGTTCGAGGTCAAATGGATGTGGTTACGTAAGACGTACACCGAGCGGGCATGGTCTAATTTGCCGCTCAAGTTCTCCAACGAGGCCTTAGACTTCTTCAGGGCCTCTACGTTCTCCATTGTCGGGAACGGTCGGGACACGCTGTTTTGGCAGACAGCTTGGATCAACGGAGTCTCCGTCAAGACATTGGCGCCAACACTACTCGAACTTCGTCCCCAAGCGCACCAAGGCTCGGCTAACCGTCGCCGATGCACCGCCAAACGTGCAGTAATCGGATCCGCACAATCACCGGTGGGGTTACGGTGCCGGCCGCCGCGGAATACCTTCAGGCCGGCGCACGATCCGCGGGTTCGAGCTCACGATACACCGGACAGACTAGTCGGCGTTGGGCTTCGACGGAGCGTTCACAAGCACGGTCAGCATACCAAGCACTCCATGTCGGCTCACACACTATACCGGGCTGTGTCAGAATATGGGAAACCTGGGCGCCACTCCGAGTAAAGCTCTTCCTTTGGCTCGCCGTGCGCCGTCGACATTGGACTGCTGATCGCCGGAGACGTCATGGATTGGAAGCTCAAGACACTTGTTGGATGTGCAGTCAGGAAGATGAGTCCATTGATCACATTGTCGTTCAATGCTCTGTCGCCCGACAAATCTGGTTCGAGGCGGCGGCGGAACTCGGTGTCTTTTTGCAGCACCTGCCTATTGGTTCCATTACAGACTGGTGGGGAGCGTGGCGCAACCTTCGCTCTCATAGCATGGGAACTCTGGAAAGAGCGCAATGCCCGGTGCTTCAGAGGAGCAGCAACGCAAGTGCACGCCATCAAAGCGACAATCAGACACCAAGCTGAACTTTGGGTGCAGGCCGGAGCAAAAAATCTAGGGTGTTTAGTTCAGCGAGTAATCGGTTAGGCTTGATCTTATCCCGGAGCATGTTCATAATGCCAAATCTGTAAACGCTCCGTTGTAAACATCTGCTTTCTCTTAATACAAAAACGCGCAAGTCTTTTGCGTGATTGAGAAAAAAAGTGCCCAAAAAAAAATTACAAAAGTTGGTGGCATTCAGAGACTTGTTGATCAAAATTCATGACTGGAGAACGATGCTAGATGATGAAGTGGAACAGAAGAGAGACGGGGAATGAAGACGAGAGCTGGCGGGCGTACCTGAAGGCGGAGACGCTGGCGAAGTCGACGGCGGAGGACATGGCGGCGAGCGAGGTGGCCGCGAAGAGGAGCTGCAGGACGCGGAGGCCGAGGCCGCCGGGCGTCCCCGGCATCCCGGGCAGGTCCTTCACCAGCACGCCCGGCGGCGGCTGCAGCACCGGGACCGGGACCGGATCCGCGGGCGCCGCCTCCACCTCCAGCGGGTGCACCACCGGCCTGCTCGCGAACATCCCGGCCAGCGCTGCTAGTTGAACAAAGCGCGCGCGCGCACAGGCGAATGCTTGCGGCGGTGACCTCGCCTCGGCGCGTCCGAGCTCTGGGTAGGAGGTGGCGAGGGAGGGAGGACAGGCGAAGCAATGAGGCGGCACCGGCAGCAGGTAGCGGCGAAGTGCGAGAGCGGCTACCCAGCAAGTGCGTGCGCGCGTTTGGGGGTTTTCTCCTCGGCTCCGCCTAGGCCGGCACGCGCTGCTCTGCTGTGTGGCCTGTGCCGGTGTGGCGGCCCTGGCTGTGGCTCTGTTGTGGCTGGCTGGTTGGCTGGCTGCGCGGTTTTGTTGATTCCGCATCGCCGCATCGGCGACGAAAAGAAACGGCAGCGGACGCGGCGTGCTGCGCCGTGGGGCCGGCGGTGGCGGTGCGCGCATGTGGCGGGCAGCGGGCTGCCTTGGCCGAAACTAAAGAGTGCCGCGTCCGGGCGAGGAACGAAGGACGACACGGGACGGGGTTCGCTGCCGTCTGCTGAGCCCACGTCCGAGGAACGCGAGCGCTGAAGCTACTAGCTAGGTTCCCGGCAAGCACGCGGCGAGTTCACGCACGCCGAGAATGGACGCCTTCGCCCCCACGCAACTTTATTACAGGCACGTAGGAGTAGCTCTGTAGCTTCAGGAAGGAAACCTGCCACTGGCCGGCACAGTGCCAGTGCCACTGCCATGGTGCCACTGCCATGCAGGGGTGCGGCCGGGCTGGTCCACGTCCACGGCCAAGCGTCCAGCAGGGGACTAGTGGTCCGTCCGTGCGATGGATCAGCACAGCAGCTACCGCCACCGGGGTCGGTCGTCACGTACTCACGAGTCACGTGTTTGATGCGTCCCGTTTTGCCAATCTGTTGTTTGGTGCCTGTCGCTCGACGCCGGAACGAAACGCGGTGGTCCACGCGCATGGATGGATCGGCAACAAGGGCGTCCCGGGACAGCGGCTGCTCGATCGATCGGCGCTTTCTTCCGCGACGTGAACCAAACAAAACCCCTACCAGGCCAGGCCACCATGGCCTGCCTCTCTCTCGCCAACTTTTGGCCGCCGCGCGCGGCTAGATCTCTAGCTACGTTCGTGATAGACTGACTGATGGCTGATGGGATCCGATGCCGCGTCGGGGGCTCCAATCATAATGTGGTAAGGATACGTACTTGAGTGGCTGAAGAATGTGAGCTTGACTGAACAGGGTAGGCAGTCTTGCAGTTTTGGGTCGAGCTCGCGGGCGCAAGTAAATGAGAACGAAGGATCCACTGCACTTCATCCCTTGAGGAGATTTTTTGTGTTCCTCGGCACATGGCGACACGGACGTCCTTGATGAACCGATGAGCGTTCGGTCGCGATCAAACGGTACGGGAGCGGGACGATGTTATCGCCACACGACATAGAGCAATAATACAAATCAGGCGCCTTTCATCTGGGTGAGCTAACAACTAACCAACGTGGTGGGCCGAGCCATTAGAGATTTTAGTGCAGAGTGAGATCGAGCCCCCGTACGATAACTACACGTCCGAAAACACTTGTCACAATTTACAGTACACCCACACCCACAGAATTTGCAGACCAAACCAGCTCCCATCAGGCTTACGTACAATTTACAGGACACCCGCACCCACAGAATTTGCAGACCAAACCAGCTCCCATCAGGCTTACGTACATGATGAAACAAGCGCCTGCAACCTCTCCCATTTTCAGTTTTTTTTTTCCACCGTGCAGAACTGCAGCCCGGCAAGGGGCAAATGTTGTGGCTCTTCCATCCGTAGAAACGTACCCCACGCAGCCTGAAACACCACCGTTTAAGTTAAGATGATCATTTCAGAGCTCTCGCCATGCATGTTCTCTGTTAAAACGACTCATCAGTTATTGACAAGGCACAAATTAATTAAAAATTTCTCCAATTTTGTACCATTCCGTTCCGAGCGGCTATCGTTTCCGTTTTGGATCATTTCATAGTTTCCATAAGCCTCAAAGAGCAACAGAAGCAAGGCAGTTATGGACTATAAACTTCTTGATTCTTGTTGCTCAACGACGAAAGTTTGCCAATACATTCCAAGCTAAACTCCTGTTTGCTCGTAGCAACGACACGCTAAAAGAAGAGGTGTTGGCAAGATTCTGGTCCGCAACAAGGTAAACAAATCCTGTATCTTCTAGTACTACCTTTCTCTTTTTACTCAGGTCATCTCTAGCTAGAGACAACAGCCATAAAAAGAGATGCGCACTAGGATGAGCTTTCAAGTCCATACTAATAGAGCCGTTAGAATTTCGGTGAGCAGTTTAGATCTTAGACTCTGCCAGTCTACCCAATCGATAAAAAGGCTATAAGATCGGGTACTTTTGTAGGCTGTAACTTCATCGCTTTGCTCCCTTTCGTGCATTTATTCGTATCATGCAGCGGTTGGTTTGCTGTGGCCTGCGCCTTTGGTGGTTCTCGGTTTCACGGGCTTGTTTAGATTCCAGAATTCACCCTCAAATTTCACTATGCAAAAAGAAGATTTCCTGTCACATCAAAATGCCGACACATGCATTGAGTACTAAATGTAGATGAAATCAAAAACTAGTTACACAGTTTGATTCTACTTTGCGAGAGGAACATTTTGAACTTAATTAATCAATATTTGGACAATTTTTACTAAATACAAACGAAATGCTACAGTGATGCATTTATGACATTTTGCCAACTTTGACACTCCCAAATTGGAAATCTAAACAAGGCCTAAGCCCAGTGTTCTCTGCAATTGGGGAACTTGGAATTTCCGACATATGTATTAGATGATCAGCCCAAGGTCTCATGGCACTCTTCTTTGTCCTCCGCTGGTCTCCAGGGCCATGGGCGTACTAAAAAGTGTACTAGTTAGTTGTAGGGTTTGGGCGAAAGCTCAGCTTGGCTTTGCCGGGGCGAACGACGGTGACGCCTCGGGCGCCACATTCTTCCTTGGAAGCGTCGTTTTGAACTCCTGCCTCTCGTCGTCAAATTCTGGACGAAGACCCTGCCTTAGATCTCTAAGGCCAGCGGCAATGGCGTCTCGTCGTCAAATCCTTCTTGAAGGCGCCACTGAAGAATCCGTTGATGAGTCTACTGCTTGATGCTTCTACCGCGTGGTCCCCATGGATGCTGCTCTGCGCCTAATCGTGCTCATTGTTTCTCCTCGCCTGGTATGCACAGTTAGCGTTTGTTGTAGCCGTAGTTTTTCGCGGATGCTTTGCCGCGTTGATGTTCTTGTTGCTTGGGCGGAAGCTTTGCCGCCGGGGTCGGAGATACTCCTCGCCGTGGCTCTAAGGGTGTTGGCCCTTGGTGACTCGGAGGAGTCGTTGTCTTGGAGTTACTTTTCGCCCGTGGTCCTCACGGCCGCTGCCCTAAGTGACTCGGAGGGGTATTTGGTTTGGGCAGATGCTTTGCCGCCAGTTTCATGTTGGATGACCTGTCGTCGCCGCAATGCCTTGGCTTGGAGGTCCTCCTTGTCCGTGGTCCTGTGGGTCTTCTCCCCCCAGTGACTCGAAGGAGTACTCGCCGAGCTTATGTTGTTGCGCGTGGGTCAGCCTCATCCGCGATGCTTTGCTGCGTCGATGGTTCTTCGTGTGCTTGGGCGGATGCTTTGCAGCCAGGAGTTTCTAGCGGATGCTTTGTCGTTGCTATCATCTACGGCTCTCCTTCGGTGCTGGTTACCATGGCATTGAGTTTATCTTGTATTAGGTGTAGTTGTTGGGGTTGTTAGGTTGAGGTGCCCCCCCCCCCCCCCCCTCCCCCTTCAAGTTTTTGCTTTCGTCTGTGTTGAGGACTTCGCTGGTAATCCTTAGAGTACCCACGAATCCTTTTATAATCAACTATGTGTAGGTCTATTGACCACTCTTTTCTGCTTAATGTAATATGGGCTATATGCATGCTCTCAAAAAAAATCTTGCATTCTTGGTACTCGTTTATTGTTGTTGAGTTTTCGTTGTTTTTGGAGATGTTTGGATTATAACCAAGTGCACTTTTGGTGAAAGAAAGTGTGTTCTTTGGATTGTTAAAGACATTCTGAATGATGAACATTTGTAATGAATGATATATGTCATGTATTTACTTCTGAGTTTGAAACTTTCAGTCGAAATGCAGCAGCATGGGCAAAGCGCTTGGGTACCGACGTGTAGCGATAGCCGCTACTTTTTTCATTTCCCAAAAAATTATCACAGGCGGATATAGAAACAGAGACCGGCCGCATGTGCAAATATACTTTTACAAGTGGCCACTGAAAATTCATCTCTACTGGCGGATTTTATTTAGACGCCAGTGGAAATACGTCATTTTTACTGGCCTTTGCCACTGGCGGTCGGTGAAGACGCCATTAGAAATCAGTTGTCGACCGCCAGTACTGAGCACTGTGTACTTGTGAGCCTTGGACGAAGAGTAGATAGCTCTATGAGAGGAAGAAAGTTAACCATGGTTCGGGTATATGAAGTAGGCAGTGGTTAACAACAATTATAATTAAACCTAATAATATTAAGCACCATTCTTTTAACTGTACTTTTAAAGCACTTTTCATAAGCAAACACTACGAGTAAAAAAACGTAAAAGTGCAAAACCATCTAACTAATATTTTTAACAAATTAATATTACCATAACATTAATATATAACAAGGGATGCCTCTTATACTTCCACTGTGAAATGGCCCATAACCATTGAATGCCTATTTCTAACATAAAAGAACTACTCAAATCACTTTTTTCAAAAAAAAAAAGAACTACTCAAAACATCAAAGCTTAACACATAACACTACTTGATTATAGAATTGGTCTCTCTACCTACACACTGGCCATACGCGGCAACGCCGCGACCATTTCTAGTTTATTATGAAATATGCTTTAAAGTATAGACGTTTCCCAAATAAATATTGAAACCTTTTTTTGAAAACTTGGTCAACTTCAGTGTATTTTGACTTTAAAAAACTAAAATAAGAACAGAGGTACTATCTCCTTTACAGGTTCTATACATTCAGCCTTGTTTTTTGAACAATAAAGTACACTATCTAACATATCAAAAGCTACTCGTTTCAATTCGTTCTAAGTTTTATGCGTACATAGATTTTTACTATATATCTAATATATGTTATCTAGACATAATGTATAATTAGGTACATATTAACTCTAGGGTGTCCAGGTTTCCAGGGAAGTTACAAATGCAAGGTCCCCAAGAGTGGGAAATAACAATAAAAAAACAAAAACAAAACAATGCAAAAAGCAACTCGTTGATAGGCAAGAGAACCCAGATACTCCGTATGTGCATCCCCCTCCTATTTTAGTTGATGTGAAAATTTGCTCTCATTTTCCCCGCATTCTCCGGGATCATGACACTGTTTTTTATGAAGTGGTTCTTAATTAATCCTAGAAGAACCGATCAGGCTAAATAGAAGAGATAACCAGACCCATTGTTAGGGCATGGGAATAGAGGAGTCCAAAGCACGTGCTCACATGTATGTATCCACCTTATTTAATCCAAATATATTGAATTATGGCATCTCATCGTTCATAAAGCAGATATATAATGTTTTGGTTGTAAGGCCTATGGCCAGGTTGGCGGGCGCGCCTGAAAACGCTTGAACGTAGTGTAGATGTTAAAACTTTGCTTTTGGTAATGCAAAAGAAGGGGGTTTCCCCTTTTCTCTAAAAAAAATAAAGCAGATATATAATAAATCCTCCAATATGAATGTGCTACGACCTAATGCTATTCCAACTCTACTTTTTATATCATATAGTTGCAATAAAGACATGCTTGTTGATGGACAAAACAATTTTATGTTCGTCGCTTTGTCTCGGTCGCTTCACATTAAAGCTAGACTAGATAAGGTACAATGTGACACTAAACACTCTCACAAGAACATAGTATCCTTAGAACTCTCACGCTTTCCCTCACTCCAAAGAAAAAGACTAGGCGAGAGTTGTTTGAGAGCTACACATACTCGTAGACTCGTAGTAGTAGCCTCATGGTATCCTTTTTCCCTCCTAGGAATGACCACTCCACTCGTATCGTTATGTCTCGCCAACCCAACGAACTTGGATTATATTTTCATAAAAAAAGACATGGAATTCTATCCAAAGAAAAAAAAAAGACACGGAGGAATTCGGAAACAGAGGATCAAGAATCTGAATTAAGCAGCGTCAGGCCTCTGGGCCCAGCCCAACACAACAGCTCGCTTGGGTGACCTAACTCGTTCCACTGACAGACCCCCATAACCACCACTCAACCGCTTCCGCCACATACCCGCCGCGACCGCGCCCATGAATCCCATCTGGGCCCCGCTTTATCGGAAGCGCGCGCCGACGTGTGCGTCGCCGCCTACCGCCTCCTGGCACGTGCCCGCCGCCCCCCGTTAACTAACTGCCCGCAACCACCCTACCCACCAGCCCGACTGACACCCGTGCCCCCACGCGCCACACCCAGTTCGGGCCCACGCGTCAGTGTCAGTGGAGTGCGGGCATCGGTCCTCGCGGCTCTCGTTCTCCCCCGCGCGTACAAATAGAGGGAGGGAGGAGACGACCGACCGGACGGACCCCGGTCTGATTACCAACTGGTTAGCGAGGGGAGGGAAGGAAGGAAGCGAGAGGGAGGCGGCCGAGGAGGTCCCGTACGGTCTCCTGCGGCGGAAGTCCGGCCGGCGACGACTGGCGTCGGCGGCGGATCGATGGGCTACTGGTGGGACCACGTCGTGCTGCCGGTGCGGCGGGCCTGGCTCGGCGTCGCGTCCCGCTTCGGGGTTCGCCAAACAGGTACGTACGGCGGCGCGAGGCGGCTCGACGTCGGCGGCGGAGGCGCGTCTCGTACGATCCCTCGGCTTGACTGACACCGTCGTTGGTTGTTTGCAGGGCTGTGGAGGCTGCGGCAGGAGGTGAGCACGTGCGAGTACGAGGACGTGCACGTGATGTGGGAGATGCTGAGCCGCACCACGGCGCCGCCGCCGCCCGCGCCCAGGCGGCCCAGCCGGTTCCGGCCGCAGCCGCGGCCGTGGGGCGACAGGTTCCGCCTCTGCACGGGCTTCCAGTAGTAGATCAAGGCCGCTGCTGTTTGTTGCTGCGGGATAGTGCTTCCGCTTTCATTTGACTTTTTTTTTTGTTGCCCTCTTCTTCTTTGGTTTCCTCTGCCTGTACGTATCTATGTATCGTGATATCGTCGTCGATCCCTCCGGGCTCTGAGATCTACTTCCATTCCTCCTCGTGTATCCATCCGTCTCGATCCACCGCCTGCAGATGCAGATGATGATACCGGGGTATGTGAATGAACAGAGATATTTCGGTCGGGTTATTATTGTGTCCTTGCTTCTGCTACAAACTATACCATCTAGTTCTCCATCTCTCACTCTGTTGCAAAATCATGCCTTTTTCCCCTTTCGATCCTTGACGATGAATATTTTTTTTCTGTAAAGAAAAGGTGTAGAGTATTAGGATATGGTTTTAAAACTCAATCAGTGGATCTTAGTTTATTCAGCCTGTTTATTCAGGTTAATTTCAGGCAAACCAATTCAATCTGAGGGTTGACCCATGGCATCTTCAGTTGGGATTAAAAAAACTCGTCGGTCTATCGGGATTAGAAGATGGGAGAGTAATAGGCGCTCCAAAAAATCGAATATTCCCGACACAAGAAAGATGGTCTTGATAGTTGATACTACTGTACGTTACATATTGACCGCCGATTGATGATATAATCCCGAGTTCTTCCATCATCATCGCTCAGCAGTCGCTAGACAGGTGCACCAGCAAAGAAATTGACGTCTGGCTCGCTCTGACCCGCCTTGATGCAGCTCTGTGCTGTTGTTCTCGCTGCTCACCGAAGCCGATCGATCAGTCTCGACGCAAACCATCACCGTGTGATGGGCAATGGCCTTGCTTTACCCAACCATTGTGTCCCTTCAAGTGCACACTTCAGCTGATACCTACATGCTACTGGACACTATCAGCAGCAGCAACAGCACAACCACCCCTGTTACTTCCCTCCTCTCCCACCACCACCACCAGTAACTTCAGGCATAAGTATTCTCCAAAAGAAAACTAAACAAAGATAGGGAAAAAAATAAAGAAAGATGTGTGTGCGCAGAGGCAGAGCTTTCGGTCGTTGGACTGACTTTTCGCCTTTAGCATCTCTTGGGGTCTTGGCAAAAGACGAAGGCAGTCCTGATTTTTAATTGCCCAATCTCCAAACCAAGCCAAAGCACCCTATCCGACGGGCGGCCACGACAGTTTCCTGCGGGTTCTTCCGATTCTTCTTGGATGCTGCTGTCTCCCCTCACCCGCGGAAACCCGCTCCGCCGCACGGGTTCCTGTCACTTAGCATCACCCACAAACCCAGATTAAGTGAAGAGTCGTAGTAAGCATTTTTCCTGGTGCTCTGTTACGTGATAGATGGGCACTTGTACAGTACAGTTTCAATTTCAGTTCACCGGCCAGGGACTGGATATTCAGATCACGGAGAAACTGACACCTACACACCGACTGCTGCAGCAACCGCTGTCGCCCTGTCAGTTTACTGTGTGGAGCTGTCTCGTAGCCCGTCAGTATCATGATTAGCGAGTCATAACCTATAAAATTGGGACAGAAATTAAACGCAATATCGTTAAGGCAAAACATCTTTCAGACTGACGGGTCCTTTCTCCAATAAAACGCCCGGGCGCTATGATTAGGTTGTTTCTGAAGCTGCGTGCAATTGATTGGGCACACACTACCGTTTGATGATGGTTGATGCCTGCCGCACCGCGCACTCCCTCGCCTCGTGTATGATTTGAAAGCAATAAAGCCGGCGGCCTGTGATGATTCAGTGGTCCTTGCACTTGTCAAGCTTTTGCCCAGAAGAGCTAGGATGATATCATGATAGTACTAGTATAGTACAGTACATTGATGCTCGACGAAACATTATCCTACATGACATATACAAGCATGCTTAATGGCATGGTGTTTATTTATTTATTTTGTTGATTATTCTTTGATGAAAGATTGTTAATGCCTGCGCTTGGACGCCGGACGGTCGGCAGCAGAAGCATGTTTAGGCGTTGAGCTTGAAAGCGTGCGTGGTCCTATTTGGTTTTCGTTTGCGTCAACAAGGCCGTTCTCCTCGCGTTAGATTATTGGTTCATCGTTGTCTAGGATTCTAGCTAAATGCGAGTAGGTTGGTAGCTGATTGCATACTCGTGAATATATATAGGCGAAACAATTCGAACATTCCAATCAATGGCCGAACGGGCGCCGTGCAATGGCCAATGGCAGTGGCGTCAAAGCTAGGATGCGGCCGCCGGCCGGCCGAGGCTAGCTGATGGGGACGCGACAACGGTTCTTCACGTACGTCGCGGCTATGTTCAGGCACCCTGCGTATCCAGTGGCACATATGCTTTGCATGCTGTTTGATCGATCGTTGTGTCGGCAGCTTGTTTATTGTAAAAAATCCGGGTTAGTGCTAGCTCCTATAGACAAAATGACAAAGATGAGGCGGCTGTGTGGGCTATCTCGCAGCTCCGCGGACGTGTACAGGCAAGATTCTTATATGGCAACTTGTTAGACATAACGGGATTATCACGACGACCGATCGAGTTCGTTTCGCAGGGAGTCGTGCTCTACCGTTCTACGTCAGGCTCAGCTGGTTTGTACCGGCAGACGGGTGGTTTTTTAAGCGTTCGGCATCGTCCATTTCAACTTTTGCCAGCCGCGCACGCAGCCCCCTGACACTGTTCATCCTCAGTTCCTCACCCAGGCTGCCGCGCGCGGCGCAGGGACCTGGGCTGCTCCGAGCCGTCGGCCGACCAAGACGTGTCTTGCCTACCGTGTGCCCAATCGCACGACGCACAGGCATGTCGCCCAATCACATATCATCGAGCAGTGAGTGTGCGAGTATGGATGCTCGTGCTCGACACGGAGGAGTATCGTGCTACGGGTGCGTAGCCCCGGCCGGCAGCCGCGCCGAATCCACCGACCGGGACCGGGAGCTGTTGCGGCCTTGCGACGGATTGAGGCAGGGCCACAGCGACGCCGCTTTCCGGTTTCCGCACAAGTGCCCCCACGCCCTCATCGACCCGTCATGCCACGCGGCCCTCGATCCCGAGTCGCTGGACATGGGCACGGCCCGCATGGCCCCCGCATTGGCCCTCACCTCGCTGTCAAGACTGAACGTTACTTCCGCACACGGGCCACGGGCAACGGCAGGAGGCCACAATGCCACATCTATGGACCAGTGGACACGAGAGTAGCACCGACGTGATACACACGTTGAAGTGTTGAGGCAAGCGAGCCAGGTGTTATCTTAATGTGACGAGTCGTCACGAACTTACGTATCATGCGACGAGTTGTCACGATCAAGGTATTATGGTATCACATGGGATGCATAAACTTACTTCAAAGAAGAGGAGAAAGATAGAGACATGCTAGCGCCGTGGATGGATGAAACAAGCGTTTGCCAGTTTTCGAGAGTAAGATGCCTCTATTAATAGTTCATTGAAAAGGAAGCTTAAGGTTTGTTACTGCTCATAATGTTTGATCTGGAGGAGATTCTAATCCTCCAGTAGGCGTCGGCATGGACTTTTTTGGCAAGGTATTTCTACCGCAACTTAAAGCCGCCCGCCATGTGAACTCTAGAGTCTAGACCGTGCACAATGATGTTTCCCCTAATCCGGTCACGATTTTTTTTTCAACTCCGAAACCCCAGCACGGCCCACCGTAAAACCCCGAGTCCACAGATTTTGCCGTGCAGCCCACTGGACTTTGCCGCGCAAGCCTCCTCATCCATCCACGGCCTTTCGCATGAGATCCACGTGACCACATCCACCGATTTGGAAAATTTCCCAAATCGATTTTACCGTGCTCCTTGCTCCCCCTGCTTCGCACCCCCGCCTCGGCCGGCGACGCCGCGCGCACCCCACCCCATCCATCCAGCCACCGCCTTTTCGCACGATTGCGCTTGCAAGCCCGCTTCGCCACACGCACGCGGGCCGGCGGCCACCACCACCTCGATGCCACTGCCGGGGTGGAACCCGCTGGCGCCCGTCCTCCAGACCGTCGCCGCCTTCTCCCGCCACATCCTCATCGCCCCCGACGCCGGCGCCGACGACCACCGCCTCCGCCCCCTCCTAGCGCTCTCCCTCTCCCCGCCGTCGCCGGCACCGCCACGGCCGGAGGTCCTGAAGGCAAGTCGTTTTTCTCTGTCCTCCGTTCCTATGTCGTATTCCGTTTGATTTGGTTGGACGGGGAGGTGATTTGTGAGGGTTTCGAGTGAATGCGCAGGAGAAGGAGAAGGACGCCAAGGAGGCGCCCCTGACGAAGGAGGAGGTCGGCCGGGCCACGTGGATGCTGCTTCACACCATCGCAGCTCAGGTGCTCGATCTATTGCTGAGTAGCATAATCAAGCACGAAACTAGCTTAGCATTTGCCCAAATCTGCCAATGCTATTATACTAGTTCACGTTATAGAATGATCAAACTATAAGCCGTGGATGGAAAGCAACAATGCTATCCATGTATCATAATTCACAGAACATTTGGGTTTATTAATTAGTATACTTGTGGGACGTGTGCAGGGACTGAGTTTTTTTTTTTAATTTAAATTTCTTTTGGATCTCATCAACTATGTGACTTGCTTTCAGTTCCCTGATGAACCCACCAGGCAGCAAAAACGGGATGCAAAGGAGTTGGTAAGCACGAAAGACAACCCTATTATCTTTCATTAGAATTTAAGTACTTGGGACTTTGGGAAACCAAAATGTTGTTGGGAAGAGGTTTGAAGACTTGCTGCAATTGTAATTTACTCTCATGGTTTAGTACTAGATATCACAATTTGTAAATGTGTTAATGCTTCCTAGCTACATCCTGAAAATTACATAGAATAGGTTCCATGATCTGAATCCATTTATAAAATCTTCCAAGGGTAACGCTCCAGTCCTTTATGATATTTCTTATGTGGGGTGCACATGGTTTGACATGATTCTGATGGTACATTTAGGGAAAAAAATCACAAACTATGTATTACCATAATACCACAAAATCCGTCAGGAATTGTAAGCTGAAAACATTTTTTAGGAGGGACAGGATCACTAGAGTAATTAGACATTAGCTTGGTCACAAAACAAATGGAAACATGTTTTTTCCCTGAAAGTTTCTACCTACTCTATGTCACAATGTTTTTGGTGTTTGATTGCTTGATATGCACACAAAAATAACATTACTGCTGATTGCATGCTCAGATGCATATAATCTCAAGACTATATCCTTGCAAAGAATGTGCTGATCACTTCAAGGAAGTTTTGAAGTAAGCTTTGCTCACCAACAACTTGGATAGATACTAGTAATATCCATTTTAATAGCTTGATTATTTGGTGCTTCTTTGTGTTATACTTACAAGTTTATACTTTCTATGAAGTGGTCACATGGTACCTTTGATAGTTTGCTGCTTTATAATATGAACTAAAAATATCACATCATAGCTGTGAACTCTTGCTACTTTCTGCAATATTAAATCTGTGCTTTAAGTTTCTGCTGCTCTAAAGTCATGGATTTGGCTTGTACACTATACACCTATCCATTCTGGGTTTACACAGTTTTTGTCCATATGATGCACACGATGATTGAACTCTTTATGTTCTCTTATATCTATAAGTGTCATGAATATAACAATGAATTGCGATGACAACGTGTTTATATTAATGATATGAAGGCCCATGTTGTGAATATCTGATATGAAAACATGGCTGAGTTGTGTGTTATTTTATCTTATTTTTGGTTATCTGGAGGCTTATGTAGAGGACACACACCCATCGCATTCATCAAAGCTAAATATTTTACAGTTCAGTGATAGCAATAATTCTTGAACACTAAACTGACTCAACTGTGTTGTATTTTTGTAGAGAAAATCCTGTGCAGGCAGGTTCTCAGGAAGAATTCTCCCAGTGGTTATGTTATGTGCACAACGTGGTTAATCGAAGGTGAGTCCATATAGTCAGCTTTGCGCAGTTGCTTATTTTTGCCTTTGAAATGAGCTAAGGTATTGTAGCATTGAACGTGTTTATATAGAAGCAAATCATAGGAAAAGTAAGGTCTCAGGGCCGAAAAGAGAGGAAAACTGATGGAGCAGTAATCTGGCTGATCTTTATTGATGAACTGGGAATAATTACAATGGCTAAACCTAGAGATAGCAGCAGCGATAGAGCTGGTTCGCCCTCCCTGGAAGGCGCTGAACGAGATGACTCACTCTATTTCTGCTTGCCTCCCCTAATCAGCCGGCCCTTAGTTATATCCCCCAATGGCCGGCTGAGCACTAACAAATTGACTCTCCAGATCATAACTTATAGGAAAAGATAACTATGGCCTAAAATTAGCCACTAGAGGCTGGCACCTTCTTCTTTGTCCTGCTGTATTGCTTCCCAATGAAAGCATCCACATCAAAATTTGAGGCACACCCTTTTACTCCTACAATAAGAAGTATGTCAGTATATGTTGTAGTGTAGATGTTTCCATTCTGATGCCATGATTTGCAGAATCTTGAGCTTCTCGAATCCTTTGATGAACCTGTTCTCATGTGTTTCCCATCTGAGCGGTCTGTTTTTTTTCTTCTGTTTTTGCAGCCTTGGGAAGCCAATATTTCCCTGCCAAAGAGTAACTGCACGATGGGGTAAGCTCGATTGCCCTGAGCGCTCGTGTGATCTAGAAGGCAGCATCGACATCACGCCAAACCGATGACATGGCCAAGAAATCGCTTGAACTTTCTACCCCATAGATGATTTCTATACCACTAATTGATGAGCAGTTGAGCAAATACCAGGGAGATAAGAAAGAATTCAGGACTCCTTGCTGACATAGCAGGGCGTCCATATGCTTCTGTATCCTTTGGCGTCGAACCCCGTTTTGGTAGTAAAAGATATGGATATACTATGTCTCTTGATATTTGTACTCTGTCTATGCCCTAGTCTGATGTCTGATGCTTTCTCTATCTACCAGACCATACTCTCATACCAGTCCGTGCAGATTTTCATTTTTTGTGCAACCGTCTTATGTCTGAGCAGTTTTATATAATATCACAGGAGTCAGTAGTGTGCCCCCTTTTGAGGGGAAGAAGTGTCCTTTGTACATACATGAATTTCTGTATAATATCACAGGAGTCAGAAATGTGGTCCTTTCTACAGAAAATTCTGGAAAATAGGATGTTGAGGGCACTTCTACAGCTGCCGAAATTAGTAATCGGTAATAAGTAAAAAAAGAATGCGACAGCCGAAATCAGAAAGTGAGGTGAGGACCAACAACACCTGCAGGCTGCAAGCATGGCCATCAATGCGAGCAAGTGCCGGGGGAGGGTGGAATGCATGGAGGCCACCTTCCTCGCTTTCCCCGGCCATTTTTCTGCAGCTCCTCGTTGTTGGCGATGACATTGACATAAATTCTGGTCTTATCACATCATTTTTTAAATCCGCTTTGCTGACATCTAGCAGTAATGCGAATGGAGTTGCATCACGCATAGACGTGTCTCCCTATCTTAAGAAGAGGAGCTGCAGGAAGCGAAAGGAAAGCGAAGCACAGCCGAAGAAGCATTGTGCTTGAACAGCCCAGCAGCGGTAGGAGATGGAGCGTCCCTCTTTGCTGATTTTGCTGATATTTGCATTTGTTGGAGGAAATCTGCTCATGGGCATCGCCTCTAACGCAAGAAGCACCAAAAACTCCAAAGGTACACGTACATGCAAAATCATCTGTCTCCGGCAATCTTCCTGTTATCCCCCTTATCACTTTGTTTGTGCCCTCCTGCTCTTTTTCTTCTTTCTCATCATTTTTCTGGAGCCAAGAGTGATAGTGCACGTCCATATACATGTACGTAATAATTTAATTGCCTCAGGAGTTCACTTTACCGATTTCTATTTACTGAGCAAACAATATGTATCAAACTTTTGTGTGTGTGTTTCGAAAGAATCTCTGATTTTTTTGGTATCTGTTGATCAAAGATTAAGGAATACTCTGCTTGGTACACAATAGTTTCACCATCCACCTACTTCCGACAGTTGTAGGCGTGGTATTTGTGATTGGTTAGTCTGTTTTTCTGTCAAGATCTTTTATTTGAGCAATTAGTGAAATTATATTTAGCGACTATGTACGGCCTATTGCTGACATTTAGTTGAATTCATTGTAGATCCAGGACATGGAAACATTGAGCTAAACGGCAGGAAACTAAAGGTATGTGCTCTCGAACAGCATATCACACACATCCCAGAAGCATATACACGGCCAGAAGAGAATACAATTAACTGGAATATATTATCTCAGTGGCTAGTGTCGCCTTATCACTAATTTCTTTTTTATAGTATCTTTTTACCTAGAGACGGCTAGCTATTTCCATCACCGATCGTAATAGGGAAAATCGAGTTCTTATAAGTGACTTTCCATGTATCATTTTCAGGAACGATATAGTTTTACCGTCTCAAAGACAAGGGGCCTGGAAAATGTTAGGACGGACGACTACCAACCCGTTGATCCGAGCCCAAGCTCGAAAGCCACTATCAGGCCGGGTCCAATTGAGCATGGGGCTCCGATTCTTCCTTATGTGCCGCGGTACCCGCCGCCTCCGCCTGCCTCCTGTTGAATCCATGAATCCCCCTAGCACTTAGATACACCTAAAATTATCCAACTATGATACCAGGACTGCTACACCTCTCTATGTGGTCAAAATCAGTTGTACGTGTCATGCTTTTATTAAGGTTTACCAGTGTACCATGTAAGTGTGTTACCATATTTGCTTGAGTGTTGCATGCTTTATTCTGTTTTCTCGTGAGAGGTGGTGAGTAGTTGCCTAATTCACCTAGTTGGTATGGTGGCATATTTTGTTTCTCAGCCATGAATGAACTAGCTCAAATTTTGAATAGATGCTTGCACTTTTTTGCCAAACATGGTTGTTCGACTAATGGTGGTTTTTGTGGATGATAAGTTGGCTAATATGTTTTGTTGTGAGTATCTAAAACTAAGATTAGATACGAGCTGCTGCAGCATGACACCAAACATTTAAGCTCGTATCTCTTCTAATCTAGATACGAGCGAACTACCTCAGACACACTACTATAGTGGTGACTGGTGAAAAGGGAGCAGATATATATGATGATGGTTTCTGACAGACCCTTGGGGCTTGCAGCTCCAGAATCCAGCAGACTCTTGCGGCTTATTACAGCTCCGGATTCCACTCTAAGCCGTTCTCGTCGACATCGACGATCTTTTCAGCGTAGCCATAGGTGGCATACTGCTGCCGAATGCGAGCCCACTGCGCGTGGGTGCGCTCCAGCCGCAAACGGCAATCGGCCCGCCGGCGACGCATCCTCTCCCGGAGCTCGGGACTCTTAATACCGTCGCACCGGTGCTCCGACAAGGCGGCGGGCATCTTGGGAGACCACGGCATCGCCATGAGCTTCTTGCAGTCCTCCTCCTCCAGCCTGACGACCGTCCTCACCATCTTCCCCGTAGGCACGTACATGATCCTGCAGCTGTCCTCGGCGCTTACCGTGGGGAACTTCGCCGCCGGCACGTACCTCGCCCTGATGATGTCCTCGGCGCGTACCGTCGGGGTGTCGGCGCTCGCCGGCGAATCCATCGGTCCGAATATCTCTAAGATCTTGAGCCAGACATCCTCCTCCGTCGTCGAAGGCTGAAACGGCGCCTTCTCCTCGTCCATGTCGTTGGCGCGGCGGCGCCGGCGGCTTGGGCACTTGTCTTTTTATCCTCGCCGGCGGCTTGGGCACTTGTGGGTACAGACTACAGATGACAAGGTGAGGAGGGTTGCGAGTGGGCCGATAATTTATTTGGCAGGACGGCCCATGGGCTATGGCCACGAATCTGATCGGACTCGCCCTCTCGTCTGAGCCTCCGACTCCAACTCCTCTGGGCTCTGGCGGTCTGGCCTCACTCCGTCTCTGGTGCGGAGCGGATTCCCACGACCACAAGCTCCGTTAAACCACCGTTTCCTACCAACCCCAATCCTCCCGACAACTCACACATCCCTGTTGCCGCCGCCGTCGCCGTCGCCGCGCAGCTTCCGCTTCCGCCGCAAAGGAGACACGTCATCAATCGAGAGATTGTCAGCAATGGTAAGACACGATGCTCCTCCTCTTTCCCATCTAGGGATCCTCGTTTCATACACTGATTTCTCTCGTCTTGTACAATTGTCCATGTACTAGGCGGCGCCTACGGTGCCGGAGATCAACGAGGCCCTCGCTGTCTGCTACGAAGATCTGGTCGAGTGTCACGATGTGCTCAAGGAGGGCCAGTTCTACGGCTATGAAGTTGCTAGTAAGATCGCGTTTCACTTTCATTCCTCTTCACTCCTCGCCGATTCAGGCTTCGTTATGTGTTGCGCTGAGTGATTTTATATGCAATTTCAGACCAACACAACAGAAATCTTCTCGCCCTTCTCGATGAGGCCAAGAGCCTGAGGCGGGCCGTCATCGCATTATACGGAACGCCGCTCCCGTACCCTTCCCAGCTTGGTTTCCTTTTCGAGTCCGGCGTCCATCGTCCAAAGGCGCCCCACATGGTGATTTCGGATTCCTCAGTCGATCTGGGTATGATGTAGTGTTTCTCAATGTCACAGTTCAGGTTCTGTTTGGAATGCGGGAATTTTTTCATGTTTCCATCTTTTCCCCCATGAAAATGAACTGGTCCTGCGAAGGTTCTGCAGATTTCGTGTAAATTCCTGCATTCCAAACAGGCTTCTTTCTTATGTAAGTTTTGGTATGTTATTCACTCTGCATGTTAATTGTTGCAGGAACTGTGGCTGACACTTTTGGGAGCTTAGAACATGATGATCGCTGTGGTTAAACATGTCTTCGCTCTGAACTTAGTTTGTTTCTATATTGTAATGATGCTGCTAGATGACGATTCTGTAGTGATATGGGCAGTTTAATTGAAACTTAATGCTCTGATTCTGGTACCTGATCGAAGTGCTTTCAATCTGGATTGTGACTTTTGATGTTATGGTCCTTACTTTATTTGTGTTGTTCTTTTTAACAACAAACATTAATTTTGAGTATCATGTTTCGTGTAAGATTAGCATGTCTATTCTTGTTGAATTTCCATTTTTTTTCATGTCTGTTTGTCTTGGTTAAGTACATGTGGCTCACGGAACTTGTGAGCTGTTTTTTTTCTCTTTTTTTCTGTTGTAAGGTAAGGCCTTGTTTGGTTTATAGTTTGGGATGAAACGAACAAGGGTCTAAAGATGTCACGCCTCGTTGTCAAAAAAAAAAAAAAAAAAAAAAAAAAAAAAAGGTCACGTCTCGCTATCCAGTGTGGTTTTTTTTTTTTTTTTTTTGACAAATTATCCAGTGTGGTTTGGATTGCCTACAGCCTACAGCTGTAGGTATATGCATGCCTTCACTTCAGTGATGTTGCATGTATTGTCTACTGGTATGTGTTTGACTTCCTACTGGTATGTGTTTGACTTCCTACCAGTGACGTTGTTGCAGCTGGGCACCATTTTCTAGAATTTATCTTCTTTTCCTATTGCATACTAGTCTTTTAAAAGATTTCTCTGAAATAGTCTTTTAAAAGAAGAGAATATTATTTAAATTATGTGATATACTTTCGAGGACGAAGGCTCCTCCTAAGGTGAAGTTCTTCATCTGGACCGCGCTCCATCGGCGGGTGTGGACCGCGGAACGGAGGAAGCGACACGGCCTACAGGACGACAATGCGTGTAACCTATGTTCGCAGGAACCGGAGGTCGTCATGCATCTCTTCGTTGGTTGTGTCGTCACCAGAGAGGTTTGGAGGGCGCTTCTTTTGCCCCTTGGTCTCCAGTAGCTGGTGCCAAATGGCAGCGAGGACTTGGCCGTCTGGTGGCTCGCGCAAAGGCAACGTTTGTCCACTGACGGGAGGCTGACCTTCGACACGGTGTTCGCACTGATAATTTGGACCGTGTGGAAGGAGCGGAATGCAAGGGTCTTCCAGGGCAAGTCGTCTTCAGTGCTCATGGTGAGAGTAGCTGTGCGTGAAGCCGAAGATTGGTTGTTAGCGGGTTACACCACCCTTGGAGTTTGTTGTCAGCGTTGGTCGCAAAACCTAGCAAACATGTAACAATTTGTTTAGAATCCAGTAGCTTAGGTTCTTCGTGCCGTTAAAGGCGTCTCGCCTTCGACGGGTCGAACTTTGTAAGGTCTTTTGACCTCCTTTCCCTCTTAATGGCAACGGCCTGCTCGCGAAAAAAAAAATTATGTGATATACTTATATAAGAAAAAATAAAATAAAATCTGCACAAGCTGTGCTATCTGCTCGGGCTATGCTGCGCCCTTCAGATTCAACTTCCAAATGCTAAATTCCAAAAAAAAAAAAAAATCCAATTTTTTTCCCTTTGGGGATTTCTAGACATTTTATGTGAGCCACCAGCAAAAACTGAAAGGCCCAAACCAATAAGGACCAGCCCAAGAAGGCCCAGATCCAAGCCAGGCCGCGGGCCCGCGGCTGATGAACTTTGCCGAAAACGGAAAGGACTCCGCTGTTCGAGTCGGACACTTCCTTTCCCCTCCACCGAAACCCCAATTTCCCCTCGCTAAACCCTCGTCAAGGGCCAGCTAGCAGCAATTGCAGCCCGCGATGAAGCCGATCGCCGCTGCGCAGTCCGCCTCCGACCGCCGAAAGCCGGCGCTGTCCGCCTCCGCCATCGTCGCGGACAAGGAGCACGGGCGCCACGAGCTCCAGATCGACGCCAGCACCCTCTACGCCGACGCACCCGTCGGAGCAGGGGGCTCCTCTCGTCCTCGCCGTTCATCGTAGGAGGCCACCGGTGGCGCATCGAGTACTACCCCAACGGTGACCGCGCGGAGAGCAAGGGTTTCGTGTCTGTCTACCTCTTGCTCGACGAGGACGTCGCCAAGCCGGTGACGGCGCGCTTCCGCCTCACGCTCGTGGCCGAGACGCGGGCACTCTTCTTCATCCACCGCATGCAAGAGCTGGTGTCGAAACCCGAGGCGTGAGGCTGGGGGTACCCCAAGTTTGAAAAAATGCAGAGCTTGGCCAAGCGGGTCCGCCGCGGGGGCGACCAATTCACCATCAGGTGCGACGTCGTCGTCGTCAACGGCTTCCGCACGGAGGAGGCGACGCCGTCGGCCTCGGCCGCCATTCCGCCGTCCGACCTGCACAAGAACCTCGGAGACCTCCTCCATAGCGGGAGGGGCGCCGACGTCGTGTTCGAGGTCGGCGGCGAGACGTTCGCCGCGCACCGGTGCGTGCTCGCGGCCCGGTCGTCGGTAATCAGCGCCGAACTCCTGTGCTCGGCGTCGGCGAGCGACGGCGCCGTTGCTGCCGGTGCTATACGCGTGGACGGCGTGGATCCGCCGGCGTTCAGGGCCCTGCTCCGCTACGCCTACACCGACTCGCTGCCGGAGATGGACAAAGACGAGGAAGACGCCGTGCTCCGGAACCTGCTCGCCGCCGCGGACCGGTACTGCATACAGAGGCTCAAGCTGATCTGCGAGGACAAGCTGTGCAGGCTCATTGACGTTGGCACGGTGCAGACCACGCTGGAGTTAGCTGAGCGGCATCACTGCGATAGGCTAAAGGAAGCTTGCTACCAGTTCCTCGGTGCTCCCGGGAACCTGCGGGCAGCCATGGGCACTCGTGGTCAGTAACGCCGTCTGTCCTAACGAGAAGTGTCATCTTGTCTGAATGTTAGTCAGTTAGTGGCAGCTATGACTGCCGATTGATCAGGATTCAGGAATGACTTTGTTATGATGTAGGCATGTAGCTTTGCTGTGACTCAATATCTATTAGGCATATCTGGTTGTTCCAAATTCTTTAGTTAAATTAGCTGACTGCAACCTCGCACTGCTGAACCTATTTTCTATATATATGCTGTCAGGTTTGGTAACGTCTATGGGTCTTTCATATTCTTATGCTGTTAGAATGGAATAGGGGGCCTCTACGACTGCTCCATCTATCTTGTGGAGATGCAAAACACTGGGATAGATTTTTTTTTTTTTTGAAGATACAGGAGGAGCCACAGGCTCCTACTGCAAATGCATTAACATAAGAGTAAAATGCACCGTAGGCCCATTAACTTGCATCGCTGTCCCAAATAGGTCCGCCAACTACGAAACCGGGTATCTATCCCATAAAACTTTGAAACCGGTTCATCCAGGTCCAAAGGACGAAACCAGCCTGGTTTTGGAGTGCTATTTCTCAAAAACACCCCTCCTCCATCTCCTACCTCACCCTTGAGCCCCTTCAGGCTGCTCTCACGCGCATCCTCGCGCATGCCGCCGCCACGCCGCGGGCGAGCCGCCGCTCCGCCACACGCAACGAGCCACCGCCGCGGCGCTCGGCCTCGAGCGAGCAGGCGCTCCGCCACGCGGCGGCGCTCCGCTCCGCCAAGCGCCGCGAGCCGCTGCTCGGCCTTGAGCGAGCAGGCGCTCTACCACGCGCGCGGGCCGCCACCGCGGGCGAGCGGGCGCTCGACCTCGCGCGCGCGTGGCCGCGTCGCGTGCGCTCCGCCGCCGCGGGCGAGCCGGCGTTCGGCCTCGGACGCGCGTCATCGCCCTCCCCTGCTCCTCGCTAGTGCGTGCTCGCCCGGCCGCACCTCCTCGCCGGTGTGTGTGCCCGCCGACGCGACGCTGCTGGAGACGACGGACCGAGGACACAACACGACGCACAAACATGCCGGAGCTCGGAGGTCGCGCCTTGCCGCGGGCGCGTGCGGGTGCAGACGAGCATGAGCGAGCGCCGCCTCGCCTCGCCGCGGGCGCGGGCGCGAGCTGGCGCGGGTGAGCTCCGCCATGCCTCGGCACGGGCGCGTGCGGGCGCGTGCGGCGCCGCGCCTCGCCGCGGGCCGCCATGGCCGGAGCCTCACCCAGGCCGTGGGCGCGTGCGGGCGGGCGCAGGCGGGCGTGGGCGAGTGCCGTCTCGCCTCGCCGCGGGCGCGGACGAGCGCGACCTCCGCCTCGCCTCGCCACTGGACGCCATGGCCGGAGCCTCGCCACGTGCGGGCGGGCGCAAGCTCCGTGTCGCCTCGCCGGGGTCACGGGCGAGCGGACGAGCGGACGGGGTGTTTTTTTTGTTAAATGTCGCGGGGCCCAGTCCACGGTGGACTGGCCACGTGTGCAAAACCGGGCTCCAATTCTGCTTTTGGACCTATTTGAACTCGTTTCAAAGTTATCTGGGACAGATACACGGTTTCGTAGTTGGCGGACATATTTGGGACAGGCTCGCAAGTTAATGGACCCACGGTGCATTTTACTCTTAAGATAAAGAGTTTAAAGATACAGGTCCACGACTAAACAAAACCAAAACTAGCTTAAGGAACAGAAAAGGAAAGGAAAAAATCCCAACAAATTACAAAACAGAATTTATCCATAGCTCCAGAGTAGGACTGAGAGCAGACTTAATTCGCTGAAGAAGAAATGATGCTTCTTCCTTGACATGTCTCTTGAACTGCTGCACTGTTGGATTCAAATTCCTAAAGATGACATCATTCCTCATCATCCATATTCCCTAGCAGGAAATAATAAAGATGTCCAGAGCAAATTTCAGATGATATAGAGCTCTCCACTCCTGGAAGATTTGAGCAATATTAAGCTGATCATTGAACTGAAAGTTCAGAGTGCTCCAGCAGTCTTTTGAGAAAGAGCACTGGAACAACAAATGCATTACTGATTGTTGACAGAAGACATACTGATAACTCTCTAGATTCATGCCTCTTATTCAAATCATGTTTCTTGTGCTTAATCTATCTCTCGAAAGGTGCCAGTAAAAAATCTTATGCTTCCCCTGACGAGATGTTTTCCAAAGCCATTTGAACACTGGATGAACTTAAGAGTGTTCAGAAATTGCTTCATATGTATGTTCAGGTATCATCCAAATCCAAAATGTTGAGTTCTGTCGGTTCAGGCTGTAATAGATGAAACTGAATATGAGCTTCGTCAGAGAGAGGCACACTGAAAAGATCCAGAAAGTTTTCCATGTTTGAGGCTTGACCTACACTTATGACCTTATTTTTTGCAAAAGAATGGAGTTCAGGGAAATGCCATCTTCTTACTCTGCCATTCCACGGATCATCCCACAGCAAACAGGACCGGCCATTAAAACTGTAGCACATGCCAAACCTTTAAACTCGTCTAACAGCTTTAGATTGTCTCTCCACCAGAAGGAACCTTTCCTATAGTTTGAGCTCAGTTTCCCATTTCTATAATGTTTATCCCAAATTAGCTCCACCCATGGGACATTGCTCTTGTTGAAAGACTTGTGTAGATGCTTAAGCGGCTTCATTATGAAAACAAATCGAGCATGGGACTCCGATTCTTCCTTTTGTACCACGGTACCCAATGCCTCTGTCTGCCTGCTATTGAAACCAGCTTTTATTCAGTTTACCGGTGTACCATGTCTCAAATGAAAGTGTGTTTCGCTTGAGTGCTGCAGTACTCCATGCTTATGTTGTTTCATGAAGTGGCGAGTACTCATCTTATTAGCTGGCATATATGGTGGCATATTTTGATTTTCAACGGCGAATGATCAAAGCGTTCAAATCATGAGTAGAGGTTTCAATTACGTAAGGACAAGGCTTAAGGTAACTGATACCGCCATGCCTAAAAATCACACACTCTCTCTATCTCTATGAAAACAAAGAACAAACATAAAGTAATCCAAAAATTTGCATCTAAATTACCCACTCATGCTATTACAAAATGTAATATAGAATAACTCCACAAATTTATTATCAAAATCATTATGATAAATATATGAGTAACCTCTTAATTTTTTTTATCTAAATCACCACTTATTATGTGAGGATTTTCCAGACATTTTATGTGAGCAGCAAAAACTGAGAGGCCCAGCCCAAGCATGGCACACCCATCCAGAGCAACGCCAGGCCTCGGGCCCGCGGCTGATCACCCGTGTCCGTGTCCTCGTGAACGGTTTGCCGAAAACGGAAAGGGCTCAGCTGTAAGCAAGAGCGCGTTCGAGTCACTCTCTCGTTGCTTTCCCCTCCACCAACCAAAACCCCAGTTGGTTCCCCCACTCACATCTGGATCCTCCACTGCGCTAAACCCTCGTCAAGGGACTCCGATCGCCGCCACGAAGCCCGCCTCTGACCGCCGCAAGCCGTCTCGGTCCGCCTCCGCCATCGTCGCGGACGAGGAGCGCGGGTGCCACGAGCTCCAGATCGACGCCAGCACCCTCCACACCGCCGTGCCCGTGGGAGCAGGGGGCCGCCTCTCGTCCTCGCCGTTCACCGTAGGCGGCCACCGCTGGCTCATCTGGTACTACCCCAACGGGGAGGCCGCGGCGAGCAAGGGTTTCGTGTCTGTCTTCCTCTTCCTCGACGAGGTCGTTGCCAAGCCGGTGACGGCGCGCTTCCGCCTCACGCTCGTGGCCGAGACGCGGGCGCTCTTCTTCATCCACCGCAAGCAAGAGCTGGTGTCGAAACCCGAGGCGCAGCACGATTTCACGAGCCGGGCTACTTGGGGGTACCCCAAGTTCGACGGAACGCAGAGCCTGGCCACGCGGGTCCGCCGCGGGGGCGACCAATTCACCATCAGGTGCGACGTCGTCGTCGTCAACGGCTTCCGCACGCAGCAGGCGACGCCGTCGGCCCCGGCGACCATTCCCCCGTCCGACCTGCACAAGCACCTCGGCGACCTCCTCCAGAGCAGGAGGGGCGCTGACGTCGTGTTCGAGGTCGGCGGCGAGACGTTCGCGGCGCACAGGTGCGTGCTCGCGGCCCGGTCGTCGGTCATCAGCGCGGAACTCCTGGGCAACGGCGCTGTGGCTGCCGGCGCTGTACGCGTGGACGGTGTGGATCCGCCGGCGTTCAAGGCTCTGCTCCGCTACGCCTACACCGACTCGCTGCCGGAGATGGACAGAGACGAGGAAGACGCCGTGCTCCGGAACCTGCTCGGCGCCGCGGACAGGTACTGCATACAGAGGCTGAAGCTGATCTGCGAGGACAAGCTGTGCAGGCGCATTAACGTGGGCACGGTGCACACCACTCTGGAGTTAGCTGAGCGGCATCACTGCGATAGGCTGAGGGAAGCTTGCTACCAGTTCCTCGGTGCTCCCGGGAACCTGCGGGCAGCCATGGGCACTCATGGTCAGTAAAGTTTGTCCTAACGCCAAGTGTCATTTGCCTCTGAATGTTTAGTGGCAGCCATGTTCCAATTTGTTTAGTTGATTGAATTAGCTGAATGCAACCTCGAAGTGCTGAACCTGTTTGTGTTCTATATATATGCTGTCAGGTGTTTGGGTACGTCTATGAGTCTATCTTATTATTCATAAGAGAATGGAATAGTTCCGGCCTCTATGACCGCTCAATCTATCTTAGGGCTCATTCGGTTGCTCTGGATTGAGTCCCTGGAACGATTCCAAAGTCTAGAATAGCATTTGCAATCCAATGCATGGCTCTGTTTCGGTCTCTGTTTTCTTTTCATCATATCTCTGAAACAGGCAGGTAGGTGGTAGTTTATATGATTGGAACAGAAGTTGATTAAATAATACATTCAGATTCAGCTAGCTTTGCCTCTAGACAAACAAGCAACTAAACAAAGGAACATGTTACGTTGCATTGATCACATGCTGATTCTTTTATTGCTGCTTTGCCTTACAAACTACGAATGCTTAGTTTCAGCCTTTCAGGACTACTCTATACGAATACGATTGTTTGTCAGAAAAAGCATAGCCTACCGTAGCAATGTCCTCAACCTGCAACATGTGTTCAAATGAAAAGCATCTCTGATGAACAAGTGACAATGCAGTGCCATCAGGCGGCAGTTCTGATTGTGACAAATCAAGTTCCCATTTGACTTGTTTTGATCCATTCAATCAATTACTCATTTTATTACTTGCTACGGAAAAATAGATATAAAAGAAGGGAATGATTATATTACCTATCATGAACTAGTTGTTGGCCCAAACTAACTAGTATGGGAAGGGAAATATGATGATAGGGGAGGAACCAATGGAGATACTATAGTTCTCTTTATTCAAGCTCACAAAGGTTACATAGCAAAGGACCTACACAAGTCCTTTTATAGGCTATTTAGGTCGGTTTCTACAGTAACCGACCTGCTACAGTGCTATTACAGCTCAACATACAGCTAGCAACAACTATGTTCTAGATAATACATATACAGAACCAATTTTGCTCCTACTTCACTAGTCAAAACCAAGTTGCCCTTTTACTCAAGAAAACAAATTACTCATCCAACAATCTCCCCCTTAATTTGTTTTCTTGGCATATCTGTATCTTCATCTCGGACAGCTTGAACTTGTCTCAGGACAGAGAACTCACCTAATCAACATCCTGGACTTCCTTTCTCTTGATGGAGAACAAACCTAATCGACACCAAGAGCTCCCTTTTTCAGGATGGAGAACACAACTAATCGACACCCTGAAATTCTCAAGACGGAGAACACACCTAATCGACGTCTTGAACTTCCAGTCTCAGGATGGAGAACTCAGCTTATCGACATCCTAGACATATTCCCTCTCAGGATGGAGAACTCAACTAATCGACATCCTGGAGTTCCTTGGGATGGAGAACACAGCTAATCAACACCCCAAATGAAACAAACTCAACTTAGGACAGTGAAACACCTTCTTAACGTCCTGAGTTGAGTCTACATACTCAAACTGATGTCAAAGCAAGCAAGCCTCGGCCATCAGTAAATCATCATCTTCTTGCTTCTCTGTAATACATGCCTTCCTTTGCGGTCTCCTTCTCTGCAATCAGCAAGAGCGTCTCCTCTGGAATTCTTCCCAAACGCCTTGTGCCTTGAGGTAGACCTTCATCTTGATAGCCCATGCAGTGTAGTTGCTTCCTGTGAGCAATGGGTATTGCCACGTCACCGAACCTTGCTTCGAAGATGAGCTCCCTTCCTCATATTTCACCATGGCTCCGATACCACTTGTTGGCCCAAACTAACTAGTATGGGAAGGGAAATATGATGATAGGGGAGGAACCAATGGAGATACTATAGTTCTCTTTATTCAAACTCACAAAAGTTACATAGCAAAGGACCTACACAAGTCCTTTTATAGGCTATTCAGGTCGGTTACTGACCTGCTACAGTGCTATTACAGCTCAACATACAGCTAGCAACAACTATGTTCTAGATAATACATATACAGAACCAATTTTGCTCCTACTTCAGTAGTCAAAACAAAGTTGTACTTCACTAATACAAACCAAGTTGCCCTTTTACTCAAGAAAACAAATTACCCATCCAACACTAGTCATATAGAGGGGTGATAACTGATATCATGTTGAAATGTAGATGTTACTAGCCACCTATATGATGCAATCTTCCAGTTCCACAGAGCTGGTTGTTAGGATTTCCAGGATTGCTTTTAACTTAAGCTCGGACAAGCAGAACAGACTAATGGATGGTTTCCATTAGTGGCCTCTTCCTTTCAAGCTTTTCTCAGTTGTCGACTTGTTGTTCCACTGACAATGACACACCACACGATGCACACATATATTTGTTTAAAAATAAAGATCTTGGTGGGATTTATTCTACGATATATGTCACTATTCTGGAAATCAAAAACTAGTATATGTCAATAGCAAATTTGACCAAACTGAACTTTGTGCCAAAATGTTTCTACACAAAGACTCCGTTTAGGTAGAAAGGAAGTGTATCCCAAGTCTGAAGGAAGTAGAATGAGCATGTAGAATACCTCATCCTGAGCTCAGAAAGACACATTGATTCACATGCTGAGAAAAGAATCAAAATATTGTCATCAACTTGGATAAAGCTTGAATGACATGAGACCTAATCACCAAGCATCACTTGCAACAACTTTGATTACCATCATGACACGTTAGTTCCTTCTGTTTCAAGGTATACCTCCATTAGCATTCTAGTTAAATCGACAAGCCCCATGCATTACATAATCTGTAAACCATGAAGCATGCAATTGGTAATCAGTTATCACTAGGGAGTGGGACATAATTACCACTCCACTGACAACCGCCATCAGAATTCAAAACTGAAGAATGAATCAGAACTTCAGAAGGCTCTCTTGGGTTCTGGTGCTAACTGACCAAACTGTGCTTTATTGGTGACCCGTGCATTCATTGATGGATCTATTACTACTAACTAACTAGCTAACTAGCATTATTATCAGACAACTCTGATGGCTGAGCACCTATGTTAAAACTCAGCAATCAGCAGTCGCTGCTGGGTGACACCTCAGCTAATGCTGACGCTGGTCAAAGTGAGAGCCTGATGGTTTTGCTGTTGTTTCTTTCAACAGTGTTATTAGTACCCGGACACAATCACATATATAAGTTGTTAAGAAGCTGTTTTTGCAGTGAACAGTTTATCTTTTTTTCAGAAAACAGATGTGTCCACTGATCGCCTGCTGTACTATTTATATGTAGACATTTCCCCAACAGCTTTAGTTACATCGGCCTATCAGAGCTTGAGTCCAAAGTAGTTTCTTGGATACTTAAGATCGTAGATCCTTTGCATGATGCATCATTTTAAATAGCACCGTCCTGCATCATGAAATGAAGTCTGTTTTTACTCATGTTCATGCTTGTCCGTCCAAATCCTTGTAAAATATGAATTCCAGTATCCAAAAGGGAAATGTATTGCAGATTTGCATTGGATGGTATATGTAACCCATAATTAGAAATTTGTAACCAACATTTCTTCCTTTACAGCAAGAAGGACCTGCCTCGCTATCTTCTTAAGGTTGTATTATTCCATTTAGCGGAGCTTTCAAAGAGAAAAGTGGATTCAGCTTTGACAAATTCCTAAGTTTCAGATGGGAATAGATTTCAATACAAGTCAAGCACTACAAACAAGGTCTACTTTCCTTAGGCCATATGTGACGCAAGCAACTGCATTTTGGATTCTTTGAGTGGTCCGTGTCCAGTATAAGCAAAGATGACTATGGAATGGATACTTCCTTGTTCCTTGCCATGAAGTATGGGCTTAACCAAACAACTAAGTGGAGTAATGATCTCAACAAATTGGAGGATTGAATTCCAAGCTTGTCGAACTTTACTTTGTGCTATCTTAAAATTAAATGATACCACTACCATCGTTTGTGACTTGTACGCATGGAGCGTTTGCAAACACAGAGCGTCAAGCAATGATGAAGCCGTTCGTCTCCATGGATATATACAAGAGGAATAATGCAATGAACGTAACTGCAAGCAAGGTGCTTGTTTCGAAGAAGGCGGCTGATGAACATGAACTCGTGGATAAGATCATCAAGAGACTACATGTCTGTAATTCTGTATATGGACATACAGAGATAAGTCAAGTTCCTGCGCACGCTTAGCTGTAGCCAATTGATATTGCAAATTGTTGTCCTCGTCTGAAAGTTTGTGCGCTAGCTGTTGCCACAGCAAATGGTGATGCTCCTTATCTGAAAGTCACTCGCATTCTTCGTAGTCACGCCGTGCTGATGCAAAGGCGTACGCATCATAATGCATAAACAATTATTCCAGCCGTGCACAGCTAGCTTAGCATAGCAGCTCAAGTATGATTGCACATACATCCACACAAGCTCTCTTTTTTTCTGTAGTATTCAGTATGAAGCCATGTAAAGATATGGTACTCAAGTCCTCTTTTCTTTCCCTGTATGCCACTTCTGCGTGATAGTACATAGTGATTAGAAAAAAAGGGAGATCTAGTCTGTTAAGAGTGAGAGAGTCTGTTAGACGAGTACATCAAATTTAAATGCTCACGTTCAGTGAAAGGTACCTGACTACGGTTCAGCGTACCCATTTGCTGTAGTAAAGAGGCAATTCTTCAGTACAGTACCTCAAACTGAACTTGCCAGTTACTACTACTGATGAGTGATGAACTGCCTGGCTTCTTCAATGTTCTTGTGCTGGCACTGATCAAAGTCAGTACTAAGCACATGCTTTCAGCTGTAACACTATTCTGATCCCATACCAGCTTTACTCATTTAAGCTACTTGACACTGGATAAAAGGCTACTGCTACAGTTCTTCATGAACGCTCTACAGTGCATTGGTCCAGCTCTTCTAAGATGCTGTCAGACAGATACCGGCGCTTTGGGCACATGCACTAGCACATGGCTAAATGCTAATGGGGTTCTGTATTTGCAAACTAAATCATATGTTTTGGGAAAGTAGATACGCTGTTACCGAATACAGTATGTAAATCAACATACACTAATGTGACCCCAAGACTGAATGAATTGATTAAAGGCATACTAGAAAAGATGGTAGAACCTCCTTAGAAGCAAAGGGGGGAGGACAAGGAAAAAGGCACTATTGTGTAGAGAGGGGAGGGAGCACTGTGGGGCCTCACAAAGCTTAATCTGCAAATAATGGCCGCCTTTAAGGGGCCCTAAAGCTGATGCTTGCTGGGTTTTGGAGCCTCATTTGTGAGGTTGGGTCGATTATACGGGCAGGCAGGCCAAGGAGGCTGGACGACTGCAGCTGCCGCCGAGCTGCTCCTGGCGCTTCTGGTTCCGGTCGCCAGCCAACTCATCAGGTACCGTGCTAAAACCTTTGCACCCTCTGAAAGTTCAGATTTGCTTTCTGCTGCTGTGGCGGTTTGGGGTTCTCATTCGGTTTGTTTGGAGTCTTGGATGCTCGATCTTGCGAGCTTTCGGCATTGCCTTTGCTTCTCCTTGCTCCTTTTTCTCCCTTTTATCGTTTATAAGGAGCATCTCTGAATATGTCAGCTTATTAGTTAACTGGATGCGATGCAATTGAGCTGTTTATAAGCTGTCAGCAAGATGCAACTCTGCTCTTGATCTTTTCCTTTTCTGGTTGACAAGCATGTATGTATGACCTTTGCAAAGCGATCATAGGCCCAGAGCCACTTTTATTTGAGGAGATCTCCTCATTTTTAGCTTTCTCAGTATTTAGAATGAAGAGAATTCGTGCATTCTGATTACAACCTCAGTGACTTTACACCAACAGATCAATATACCACTCACAGCCAAAAAAATTGTTTCTATTTCAGCAGAGTAGCTGCTAGGTTTTCAGTACAAACATAATATTGGTAGATCAGTACCGAGTTTTATTCTCCGTCACGTCTAGACTGACTCGCATTTCAGATGTGGAATACTATGTAGAATTGGCCTCCTGCCCTGTCCGGATAGCATATTATACTAGAACGAATAGTTATTTCACTCACGGAGCATCCAAGAAACTACGCACTGATGGCTGATGGCCACGTATTGTACAAGAGTACACGTGCTAGTTTATGTTCGTCGGGATCGATACAGCAGTTGCTCCCATCGGCGTCATGTAGGGGTAGGGTGATACTTTGGTGCTTTCAGAGAGACGTCGGTGTGTCAGTGTGTGGTAGCAGTTTCTGTGACGTTTACATACGCGAATCACACAGAGGCACTTACTCATCACCTAGCCACAAAAGCCAAGATGATACACGACCGAAACGTCCACGAGAGCTCACGATTGTTGCCGCATCCTTGTCGCTGGGGATCGTCGCTCTGTCGTCGTCTTCTTGGGTTTTCGGCCCTGTCACTGATGGCTTCTTTCAAGAATTTTCCAAGACGCTGGAGTGGAGAGCCGATATTCTGAGACGCTGACCATGTAGGGGGTTCATCAGAGGGGCTCTCCGACGTCCAAAGCACATGGTTAGAACCTTATCCTGGCTACAGTACCTGCAAGTACTGTATATAATACACGCATTGCAAATAAGCACATGTGTACTGTTGGGAGCACTATGTGCCTGAACCGTAGGCAAACGACACAATCATGGAACTCTGATGCAGTGACGCCTTCCCCTGTCCGATCTCCTGTCCATTGCCTTGCCGCCATCATCTTCATGCATTTGGCACTAGTCAAAGTGTCAAACGGAGCTGAAATGAAAGGAAGGGTGAACGAAGCACTGGATAATTGGGGGTGGATCTGTTCCTGTCCAAGATCTGGAGAATATGCAATGTTTACGGGTAGTACTGTATGTACTTGATGCCTGTCCTTCGTGAGGGTATGGAATCTTTCTTGGATTATTTGGCTCCTATAAGCACCCCCTGTCAGTGCCCTATTGGCGGATTCATGCTGCTCTCGGACAAAATTCAGGCCACGTGGTTTTTGCATGATCTGTGATGTGAAGGGACTCCGGCAGAGACCGTGAAGTACGAGTGTTCCTTCCGGCACATTCGTTGTCACCATGTGAAGACCAAAAGGCCCCCATTTTACAACAGGTCAATTTGACGTAGGTCGTTGGACATTGAGGTCGTTGGCGAAGTCACAGAGGTCGTTGGCCTCGGTCGTACAGCACAAACCAGCGGAAGGGCTCACTCCAGGTGTAACCGCAGTTAAAACTAGTACTGTACTACACAGTAACGGATGCGACGACATGCGACGACAGAGGATGCAGATCGAGCCGGCGGGGAAGACGGCGAGATAGAAGAATCCTGGCAAGCGTGTATAGCTAGGTCGTCGGGGCCTGGCCGTGGTCCAAACTCACCGAGCATGCGGTTTTTGGCCCCGTTTCCCCGTCCGTTGCAGTGACCCATTGCCCCGGTGGCTCGGCGTGCCGTGCCGCTGCTGGCTTGGCGCATGTGCGCGCGCTACCTCTCCTTGGGTTGGGTCCCCTGGCCATTGTCCTTGCTAGTTGCCTTCCCCGCACGGTTGGATGGATGGGAAAACAGATAGCCGAGGCCATCACTGTACATTGGCCAACCACAATCTCGTTGGCCTGTACTAACTGTGAGCCAGGGTCCAATCCGGGGACGGATCCCGTTATGCATGCGGCAGCGCCTTCTCCATCCAACCAATGCGAGCTGACCCGTCACTTGTGTTGTGAGCATGACAGATGGTGTTCACTGTTCCACTGTAGCCTCAGCTGCTGCTGACGCTGCAATAGTCGGTTACAGTCTGTCCGTCCTTCGCAGCACCCTGAATCCCTGACCCGTTGATGGCAATGGGCCAATGGCATTGGCAAATTACCCTCGAAAGCCGAGGATTCTTAATGCCGATCTAGCTTGCTTTACAGCGCCATCCGCGGCTGCTTTTGTATCCGGCAAGCACTGTTGCGGGAGGCCACCCCAGGCCGGCCGCCGCGGACGCCGGGCGGGGACCAGGGACAACGTGGCTGTTTGCGCGGAGACCAGTGGAACCCCTCGCCGGACTGAGTCTTCACCGCGAACAGTTCCGGATAAGATCGGCGGCGGAAAAGGCAGTCACCGCTGTGCCGGCCGGCCATGCGAGTTCGATTCCCAGGAGCGAGCACTAGCCTAGCAGCGTGCAGCGCGGCGTGTTCGGCTGGGCTGGCACGTTCGCTTTCCAGCCTCGCCGCCGGTTCAAAAGAGTTGGAGAATGCTTGGGGTTGGTTGTTTTGCTAGGCAAACGGTGTGGTTGCTGGTTGGGTTGACCTTGTTAATTGCTGACGCTGAGCTACCTGCCTCTGATGGTAGAGTGGTACTGTAGGTGCGTCGGGTCCAAAGTCCAAGCCGCCAAGCATCTACTCCATCAAATACTATTCCAGTCGCAGCTTTTGGTCGAATTGGGTCGGTTGCAGGGCAGTAACAGAACTCCGTCCGTATACACGAGGGAGCAGGAGCCAACCACGTACGTACAACGTACAGGCTACAAGTGAACGTTTAGTTGAGCAACCCTTTTCCGGTGGGTGGTCGTGTTTTATTTGAGTTATATCACGGTAGTGCACACCGTACGCGCACACACCATCACATCTTAAATCCTTTATTATGCTTGATCTGAACTCGCCATACGTGACAGCCAACTGACACGTACACAATAGAGCGTCGGTGGTATTAGGGAATTAATAAGCTGATCGAGCAACAACTTTAGTTGCTGAAGCAACCACACGCTGTACGTGCGAGTGCGAATTGGTACTCTAATATATAAACACTAAATATATACTTATCGTCAAGGATAGCTAGCGTAGGTTGCAAAGCAGTGATCCAGATACGTACACACGTACGGAGCACCGACGATGCCACTCAACTCAAGCCTCAGCTGCAGAGCTGCTTCCTCCTTGTACTACTCGTACCATACACCTTTGTCCAAAAAATTGACTTGACACACAACTAACTAAGCTGTGAGAGACTGCGTGATACCGTGTAGTGTCAACTGCCTCCCGATCAAGTCACTAGCGATAGCTGATGGATGTACACACGGACGCAACATGTCACCGCGGTTGTTGTCCCGTTTTTCACGTGACACCAAAAGAAGGTTGATGACTCGACTCGAGAGCGAGGGAACTCTACTGCTACTCGGCTACTCCGCGTCGCGTTGTCTCTACGTTCGGTCTCCACGTCCGCAGACGCCGGACGGTACGGTCACCGGTGGACGGCGACGCGCGTGCGTGGTCTTGCACAATGGCAGGCCTGCCATTCCCCGTGCTCGCGGCCGCGGGTGGTCCGCGGGTGTTGCAGGTGCTGCGCGTGCGCCCGCTTGCTTGAACGACACACTGCTGCAGTGCTGCCGCGCGCCTAGGACCGTCTTGCCCCAGTACACGACCAGGCGCGGTGTCGCTGAGTTTGGTAAGCTGTATTTGTCCAACTACACTTCACCACCATCATCTTCATCTTTTGGCCGTCAGCCCGTCATAGAATACATTGATATACTACTCTGCCTCCATCACAAAAACTATAAAATTTTAATTATTTCTTTATTAAAGTATCTGAAGTTTATATGCGCAAAAAAAGTATCTGAAGTTTATTAAAGTATCAAGACACCCAATAGGTATAATATGAAAATATATCCCATACCAAATCTGATAATATTATGTGATATTTCATCACCATTCTAAACTATAAACATGCTCCCACTCTTCATTCTAGCTTTTAACAGATTCCCATCAGGATAATACTTGGCTCTTAGTGCTCTTGCACATAAAGAATCTGGTTCTAGTAATAACCTCCAAACTTGTTTAGCCAATTTTCCACCATGCTTTCCAATGCATCCTCTTATGATTTTCTGAGAAAGATACAAATGCAATTTTAGTGAAAGGCCCGGCCACCATCAAGAATAGATAGGGGGAGAGAGGATCCCCTTGTCTCAATCCTCTTGTTGGATAGATCATCTCTGTTTCTCTTGAGTTCATTCTGACCTTATATTTTCTTGATCTTAACCCATCTCCTATTTTATGCCTTGTGTAGTCCCTTCTTGCCTCTTTTCTTAAGTTTGACTTTTTATAGAAAACGACCGCATCGTCGGGTCCGGGTGCTTTAAAATCGCCAATTTGGAATAAACGACGTAAAAGGGATCAATAAGTCCCTATTCATGCGTAACCGATCGCGGTACATTTGGGTCGGCGAGGTGAATAAGTTTTCAAAATAGCTTTTTGGCACATCACCCCTTCAGTTGGATTGTACCCTTTTTGTATTTTCTTCCTTCTCTTTGCTGCAAAATTATGGAAAAAACTTGTACACTTACTACCAACTAGCTCGTTGGAACCAATGGATTTCCTCCTGTTCTAGCAATTCCATATTTATAGATAAAAGCTCTTGCCCAAGCCGCTTTAATCATCACCTCCACTGTCTCCTCTTGTAACCACCTTGCTTCAAACCGCTTCTTGCCCTCTGTCCTTTGGATTGGAGCAAGATATTGAGTATCCATCAGTATTGGTCTAAATCAAAATATTTATCATAAAATTAAATAAATATCATTAGATTAATTACAAACTCTATTTTTAATAGCTGTATTTGTCCGACTACACTTACTACCACCACCATCACCTTCAAATTGATTTAGTATTAAAGACACCAAATAGGCATAAAATAAAATATCCTATAAACAAATCTAATACTATTTATTTGATATTCTCCCTATTCTAAATTATAAACATATTTTGACTTTTCTAGCTGACATAGTATAAAGAACACAATCTAGCACAGTATCACATTTTAGTATCTTAAGTTTGACCAATTATAATGTATCATATTAAATAAACATCATTAGATTAATTTTAAAATTTTTTATTTTAAATATATTTTTATAACAAATTGATCAGAGCCATAAATGAATACGATTCACTATTAGTCAAACATGAACCTTCTTAACACAGGCATGCAACCCATGGTGACATTCTTTCATGAATGGAGGAAATACATAGCAAAATTAGTGTATATAGAAAACAAAGAGACAAAATGTGTTACAATTTGGAACCACAAGAATATCATAATATTGATATTTTTAATATACTAGTTACTTAAATTTAAAACATTTTAACTAGGTATTGTTCTATAGTCGTGTTTTTTAGAAGAGAATTTTTTTCAAAAGATAGAATTGCACATATTTTTGGAGGAAGGGAGTACAAAGTTCGTTATATAGGCATGAGATTTCATGAAATGCTGAAATTGTGGCTGTTGCCGACTGCTGTTTGGTCATGTGACAGGATGCTGGGCTATTTTTTTTGTTGCCCACGCATCATGAGCTAGGCAGCGTCCATATATAGTACTTCTTCTGTGGCCATATTCCTGTGACGCAATAATGTGTAGTGCTAGTATCTACCTTTTTTAGTTAATGATAAAAACAACTCGATCTGCCGGGCAAGTCACATGGCTATGTGATTTATGTATGCGCCATATTTTGTATACAGCGACCGATCTGGAGTTTATAGTTTGGTCAAGAAATAAGAAATTGACATGTGATTGACGTTTAGGCCTCACCCCCATGTGGCCTGTTTTTGGTCCGAAAACAAAACTGCATTGTTGTTCCCAAAAAACGTCAATGTGCATGTTGTGCTCTATGTAGCTCATAAAACATCCCCACTGAGCGTTACCACAAGTTTAAAATACAATCAGTCAAGGTTTGTAGTATGTCAACACTACTAGTTGTGCAGTTTAGATTGGACAGCAGTCGCAGACTAAGCAGCCGACAACTATATTTTTCTGACTTTCATAAATTTTATTTACCTTGTTTTTTTTTTTGGTGGAACGAGTTAGCTAGAAAGAGTTTCGTTGACAAAGATATAGTTAAATTCTGAGATTCGATCTCTTGTTATTACATCATGACAAGCTCATCTTCTGGGGCAAATGGTTGAAAACGCCCTGAATCACTATTGCGACTCGACAGGCCTCTCTCCTACGATTTGACATCCTCTTACAATCTCTCTGGGTGTGGTGCCTGCTGGACCTCACAAAACACTCTCAAGAAAAAGCATGTATTAGGAAGGTTAGATGCTAAGCAAGCATGCGATTAGGAAAAGAAAGTGCCCGTCTGAAGACGACTCCTTAGCGAGAATACTATAGCCGCCACGAGACAAATCTTGGCAAGCACATATAACATAACACAGGCCATTATTGTAGGAAGAACACGCTGCAAAGTGCAGCTCCAAGCTATTGTTAAAAAAGCTACTGATTACCTAAAACCAAAGAAATTGGCGAAAATGACATTCTTTTATATATGTGCTGCCATTCCGCAATAAATCCTCCCCAGGGTTCTGTTAGATTTAGAGCGTACATATAATTAAATGGTTGATGCTTATGGCTGTTCATGGAGAAACTATAGCTTTGTTAATTTTGTTTCCTTTTCATATACAGCACAGTTATCATAATTCTAGCAGTCATGATAACACTTTTTATATTATAAAAAGAAAGCAACTAACTTGGTGAGTGGTGTGTGGTGTGGTGGCAATATATATGCTGACTTTCTAGGGTAGTGATCCTTTCTCATGGGTCACATAAGCAATCATATTGCAAAGGACCAGATAATTAAAATAAATAGTTATTGCCTATATTAAAGAGATCCTCCAGGACACCCATCTGAGAATTTCGGAGATTCAGTACAAAAGTTCCAGAAAGAAAACTTACCTAAGTAAAAAGGCCAGCTTTCCCCTGTTTGATTTTTGTGTCCACAAATCAACGGCTGTGTTTATCATTTGTGTGCAAAAAGAGAAGAAGAAACATATGTATCTATACATAACCATAATTTAGCCTGTCATATATATGTTCAAGGAGTCTTGTTGTAGGTCATCAACTTTTTTTCCAGAAATAATGAAATTTGTTCATATCGTTCTTATAGGTTATATGATATGTACGCCGAAGCTTTTGTTAAGGGCATGTAGTTCTGGTGGGTCATCCATCAAGAGGAAAGGTTGGGTTGCGATTAATGATTTTATATATTGTTCAATAATTGTGACGTTTAATCTAAGTAAGCTGAGAGACCGGCTCAGGAATTGAGATTGCAAGTAGCCATCAGAACCAGACCACACATATATACTGATATACAGTGTATGTGTGGTGCAAGCGCATGAAGTGGACTCGTGTTATCGCCATCGATCAACTCGTGATCCCAGCGATCGGAGCGTCCATCCATAAACCCAACTCCCATCGTCCATTATTCGGTTAGAATCATGCGTGGTGGCTTAACATCTCTACTGACATTCCAAAGAGCATCTGATTGGTGTTTTTATATGGCGTGCGAAAGATTTTATAATGATGATTTTTTTTTTAAAAAAATACCCTTCAACCACTTTCTGTTTAAACCTAGAGTAGCTAGTTCAATAGTTTTAAATAAGTGATACATTGTGGATATGGTTTATATATAGGATATGGTTTGCAAATTGGACGGTACTATATAGTAAATATATACATTAACTCATTTTCCTTTTTTTCAAAGAATTGTGCAGCAGGATTTGGCATTTTTTTTCATCTTATAATAACTATTACAGTATTAGTTCTTCAAACTGAGCTTTGTCCCTCTAAAAATTAATGAATTAGGTTAACAAGAACACTAAAATAACGAATTCAGGTTAGTACATGGCCCTCTCCATTGCTTCAATGACGCCCTAAACTAATAGTACAAGTAGATGACTTTAGTTTAGCTAACCTAAACCTACCTAAGCTCTCTAGCTCCCGTAATGCTTGTCATTCAAAGCCAAAACCAAAACCAACCTATACTCATACAATTTCTTCTAACCTAATACTTCAATCAGCTGTCACTCCAGAGCTACTTTCCTTTCCAATCCACAACTGCACAAACATTATTTCTCGGATGCTTGAAGCGGATTAAAGTTTGCATCATCACATTTCTCTCATTTGACATTAATTTATATCATTTTCAACCTTGTCATAAAACAAAACCATAATAACTAACATCAGTACCAGCTCCAGTCACTTAAATTTGTCGTTTCAGACAGTATTTTCTCTTTTGACTTGCACGTAATTTTATCTTGCTTCCCTGGAATGTCAACTAAAACTTACTGGAAAGAGCAAAACAGAGAGTATGGAGTCCAAGTTGGTCATCTTGATTCAACCATGTGCACACGTGTTGTTTTCCAAGCATAGTAGTGATAAATTGGTCAGTCAGAAACATCATTTTTTCATGTTTTCTTCTCTTGTAAATATGTACCCCCTTGTCAAATCCTATAGCTACCAATCCACGAAGCAACTGTTCCTTCAACAACCGTCGTGACCAAATTCACGGTTCCCCACTGAGAAAATGGCACTGTCACTCTCACGTCAGTGCAAACATTTTAACAAACTTTTTTTTTTTGAAAAAGAGAAAATTATTAAAAAGGAAAAAAAAGTTAAGGCTTACACACCCCGCCAGGTCTCACCCTCCCTGGGCGAGTGGGGACAGCGTCATGGCCACACCACACCCACACAGGGCAGGCCAGAAGAATCAGCTGGCCAACCCCAGGCAAAGATCCCCCCAAACCAAAGCAAGACACGAGAGCGAGAAAAAAAAAAAGAATTTAAAAAACTCACGCAAAATCCCCCCACTTCACTCCTCCTGCTTGTCCTCCTCGCCTACCCCCTCAAACTGTAAACACTGCTTCACCAGTTGCTTGCTGCTGCTCCTCGTCCTCGCAGGCGCGCGCGTCGTCGATCCGGAGGGGCGCCCCCCGCCGCCGCCGCCGCTGAGAGCGGAGGGGGCCCGAGCAGGAGCGGGAGCTGGGTCGGCGAATCTGGAGCAGCCCGGCGGACCTGCATTGCAGCGGGGACTCCGCCGCGCGTAGCCAGATCTCTCCCTCCCCCGTCCGCCCCTGCCGCGGCACCGGCACGGCATGGTGGCTGCCGCGGCGGCGGCCACCGCGCCAGATCCGGCCCACACCTCGCGCCCGCCGCTCACGCCGGCGCTCGACAAGCCCAACTCGCGGAGGAACTCGCGCTCCAACTCCAACAAGCCCGTCTCGTCGAGGTACCTGTCCGCCGCGTCCCCGGCCTCCTCCACGTCGTCGTCCTCCTCGTCCTCGTCGCGCCGCTCCCTCTCCGCGCAGCGCACCCGGGCGTCTACTCCACCGCCGCAGCACTCCACGTCGCCCGTTACCACCACCGCGTCGGCGTCGGCCGCGGCAGCGGCGGCAGCGTCCGCCACCGCGACCACGATGCGGAGCCTCTCCGTGTCGTTCCAGGGGGAGTCCTTCTTCTACAAGACGTCGCGCGCGCCGCGGGCCTCGTCGCCGTCCTCCCCGGCCGCGCGCCGCGGGCCCACGCCGGAGCGCAGGAAGAGCGTCTCGTCCGTGCCGGAGGCCGAGAACGCGCGGCCGTCGGGGCGATGGCCGGCGGCGAAGCCCAAGGCGTCGGACCCGCTCGCGCGCAGCCTCGACTGCAGCCTCGACCGCAAGGACTCCATCCTCGCCGCCGTTCACCTCCTCCGCCGCTCGATGGCCTTCGACTCCACCACGTCCCTATCGCCGTCCGACCCGGCAGTTGCAGCCGCTCCAGACCTCTCCGCGTCCTCCGACACCGACAGCGTCTCGTCTGGTAGCAACTCGGGCGCCGGTGATCCCCGCGCCGCGGCATCAGCGTGCCGGCGAGGTTCTGGCAGGAAACCAACAGCCGCCTGCGCCGGCTTCCAGAGCCTGGGCTGCCGCTACCGTCGTCTGGCCGGAGGTCGTTTTCGGACTGCCCAATGTCGCCGAGGCTGCCGGGTCGGTCGCCATCTCCATGCCGTGGGAGCAGGGGCGCTGCGAGTCCATCAAGAGGGCGCAGTGGGGAGGCGTCACCAAATGGTCATATGGGGCAGGCTCCAGCAAATGCGCCGTCTATCATCAGCTTTGCGGCAGAGGTGAGAAGGGCGAAGAAGGGGGAGAACAGAATCGAGGAGGCACACAGATTGCGGCTGCTGGACAATCGGCATTTGCAGTGGCGATGCATCAACGCTCGGACAGATGCGACGCTCCTGGTGCAGAGCTTCACTGCTGAGGTAAATTAAACCTTGATGTTGATCTTATGTTTATCCATGCATTTATTTTAGATAAGAGGGAGAGGGAAAGTAATAATAGTTAAACTAGAGAGAGATACAACTAATAGTTAAAACAATCAGTTCTATGTAATGTAGTTTGCCTACGCATTTTCTGAAGTCATGGTATTCAATTCATCCTATATAATACTCGCAGCATGAAACAATATAGATTTATCTGCTTTTCCTCTTTTAGTAACATTGCCATTTGGAAGGCTGTAGGAGCCTGTGAAGAAACTTCATAGTTGGGGACCACAGGACTTGGGCCTTACCTGCTCTGCTTACAGTTATTGCATTGGAAGATTGGGGGTGGATACATTGCAGCTCTGCTAGTGGAAACTAGATCAAATTGGATACGGTTGCGGGCTGCTTGCCCGCTGGCTGGCATATAGGGTGAAATTTGATGGTTATAACTGAGTTTTGATTTGGACCTGGGTGGAGCCACACGCACAGTCCACAACATATGTCCCTGAATTGTTCACTGAAAGAGATCAAAAGGAGCTATCAATAGTCTGCTCATTATTTTCTAAGAATAAATTTTGGTAACACTAGTGAGCGATCATGACAAAAACATCCAACTATGGACCTTCAGCCTGATCATACACAAGTTCCAAGCACTAACAGTACCAAAATAGCAGGGCTAAAATTTGACTTGGTGATAGTGAGAAATTGGAAATTGGGGTGTCACCTAGACATGCATGGGTTTCATTAGAGTAAATGTCTCTAGACATATACTGCATCAACTAGGTTGAAATGCAATATCCTGCCATGCCACACTTTTACTCTTTATTGATCTATTTGAACCCCAATATACCTAAATTCTACTTTTAGTTTGTCATTAGTTTATCGTTTATTGTTTGGTATATGCCCATTGCTACTTTTCTGTACCACTAAGTTCTGACAGGGTACTATGCTATTTTGCTACCATAATGCTAGGGAAGCAATCGCTATTGCAACTTATATTAATAACTTGCTGAGTGGGAAGAAGTGCCAAGCCAGAATGCCAGATATGCAATGTTGCATGGCAGTTATCTGGATTACATGGTCCCTGGACTAAAAGAAAAAATTGTGTAGAATAATTTCTTGAATATTCTATGCCCTATCTACAATACAAGCCATCAATCTTCCTGTGGGACATGTGATTACTTGCGTGATTTGAGCCTTTAATGCATCATAGTGTATTGTCAAAAGCTATGGCAGTCTAGTCGCCTGAAGCCCCTCTTCAGTGCAGTGTGATTTCTGCTTACTACCCAATGCCTTGCTAGATTGTATGGTGGTTGATCTCTTGTGGTGAAACATAATGAAATTATTCAATTATCTGTGTTGCAAATGGATTAAATATGGATATTATGTGTACAAAAAAGGACGCAATGAAGATATGCAGATTTTTTTACACTACAGTACTACTGCAAATATACAAACAATCCTGGTCCATAGTGGATTAAACAAATACAATAATTTTGTGTAAGAGAACAAAAAACGGTCATGTGTTAGAAACTAATGTTTCTTATCCTTTTCTTTCAGAAAACCCTTCACAGTGCATGGAAAGAAATATCAAGATTGCGTGACAATGTCAGTACCAGAAGGAGCAGACTCCAGCTTCAAAAGCAAAAACTCAAGCTGTTTGCTATTCTTAGGGGACAGGCAAGCGAAATGTTATATTGTTGTTTTTTATGGGGCTTGCACTAGGATTTCTTATTACTGCTTGACTTTGTATAGCTTATATATCTATTCCTTTGACATGTTCAGATGTCGTATCTAGAGGACTGGTCTCACATCGAAAAACATCATTCAAGTGCTTTATCAGCAGCAATCAAAGCTCTGAAGGCTAGTACTCTTCGTCTACCAGTTGTTGATGGTGCAAAGGTTGGCAACTGACTGATCGAATCTAATTATGTAGCATGATTTAATATGCATGAACCAATACTTACATATCTCTGTTCAGGCTGATGCACAAGCTGTGAAGGAAGCAGTTAATTCAGCAGTGGATGTAATGCACACAATGACATCCTCGATATGTAATTTGCTGTCTAAGGTGCGTATATTCACCCTATCCTCCTACAGTGCTTTGATACATTTTCCTTGCCTTGGCTCATCTCCATTGTATTGTATCAATCACAAAAATTCCTCAGTCACAAACTGGAAAATGTTTCCAAATAAATATATTCTCCAGCCTATCCTAAATTGGAAACGCTTCCAGATAAATATGTGCTCCACCCTCATAGGTTGTTGTGCTCCTACAGAAAGCTGTATTGATTACCAACATTATGGCTGTATTTTATAAATTGTAATGGCGAGTGGTGTGTTTTCTAGTAATTGTACCGCTTGGTGACCTCTGTTTATACCAGTGTGTTTCATCTCTTCTGATGTAATATAGGTGTGTTAAATGTTCTGATTACTTTAATTACCGTGAGTATGTTTTAACTCTAGATCTTGATCTATGTAGCATTGCTGTGCCTTCTGAAGTTTGTAACTTCAACTTAAACTAAGCCTATGTTACTATTTTGCATGGTTCAAAATCACTGGCTATAGCTGTTTGAGGATAATTTAGCTTTTTTTATATATATATATAGCCGGCTATTTGATGTTTCAGGAGGTAGATGGCTAAATGCCTTAACCGGCGATTTAACTGCTGTGTTTAGAAAATAAAAGGCAGGGCGGCGACATGGATATTGTTCTAAGTGAACAATTGTTTCAATATAAATTTAATGGAAAAATAACACATGCTAGACATGTTGAAATATGTATCACTGTTTTCTGACTAAATCAGTAGCTCACATTGGCTGCCCGCTGGGCAACTATCATCTTCAAATTTTTGGCAATATATTTGTGTTGTGCATTCATGTGGTTGTAGTGACCGAGGGGCAAGGTTTTGCAATGAGACCATAGCATCTTTTTTTTTGGGGTTATTGTACATATACTCTCCTTGAGTCAAAATATGACATATAGCAACTATGGATTTATTGCTTGTTCTGTTTTCATGAACTCAGTTTTATAGGCATTTAGTCTTACATGGACTCGCATTACATGTCAATGTCTAATGTTTACTGCAGAAATCTCTGATGATACTTTATTCATCTTCAGGTTGAGGGAACAAGCTCTGTGGTGTCTGAGCTTGCCAAACTTGCAACCCAAGAACAAATGTTGCTGGACCAATCAAAGGATCTCTTATCCACGGTTGCAGCAATACATGTAGGGATATCTTCTATGACCATTCTTACTCAGTTTCGTAATGCACTTGTATTTAGCTTGGTGTTAATTATCGGTTTGGAAATACAGGTCAAAAACTGCAGTTTGCAAACTCATATGCTTCAACGAAATCAAAAGCAGCGCCCGACACAATTGTAGATCAGTTTGCCTTGCCACGTTGGTGGTCACTAACATCACACGGCCTCATGTTTTCTCACCGGAGACTGTGCTACAGGTAATAAAAGAAAAGCTGTAACCATTTGATGGGTGTGAAGCACTGAAGCGTTTCCTAATCTGCTCGATCGACCTCACTGAGTGTAGCTGATTCATGTAATTTTTTGAGTGCATATCAACCATAGAAGCGGCCCTCTCTTACCTGCAGTCGCTGCAGTTGGTGTATACAGAAATCCCTAGCCTTGACCCAAAGATAAGCTTCCTGTAGATATGAAAAGAGCTTGTCGTTTGCGTGCTTACTCTTCTGTGTGGAGTGCTCGAGTGGTGATGAGTGTTTGTATTGTGAAGTTGTTGGCTTGATACAGGTGTCTTCATGGCAAAATATTAACACGGGAGTTGTTTATCCCGACTTGCTCGTGGAGTCATGGTATCTGCTTTGACGCATCCTGATTCCTGAAATAGTGGAAATCTAACTCTCAGCGCTGTAAAGGTTCTGCCTGCTGCAAGCGCCATCGAAGTTTTGTATTGCAGTCCTGGTCCAAGGTTTAGGACCGTGGCTGCCACAGCTGTTTTCAGCGAGTTGTTTTGTTATATGCTGATCCAGTTGGGACGCAATGCAACAAAGTGAAACGCAATTGAATATTCTTCTTTAAAGTTTATGGCTATGTCCTAGTCTTTTAACTAAAGTCAAAAGACGGTTTAACCGTTCCAGCATAGGGGATTGGCATACGGCATACCAACCCTGAACAGAAGCGTAAGCTACTCACAAGACTCCATCTAAAACCACGTAAGAAGAACAGAGGCAGAACAACGACTACGACGACTTCAGTACATCCAGCTTTGAGTGGCAGCCAACCATCAGAGCGCTTAGCATGGTTGGTTTCTCCAGTTCAGAGATGCACCATGGGTTCTGCAGCACTTGACCCCGAGGTGTTAAAAAATTGAAGATTCTTTTTAGAAATTGTAAATCTTTTAGAGCATTTTTAGATTGGGAGGCCCGATTGGCGCCATACGTGAAGAAAGATCCAGCGGCAGTGTGCGTCCGTTTGGCGCCTCGTCACATCACCGTGACATCGTCTGCGGTCTGCCTCGAGGCCGACGCGGCCGATACCAACTCGCCACCTCGTTACTTTACCGGCTACCCACACACGTACCGACCGCCTCCGATCCGGCCCGAGAGCGACGCGAACCGACGACCTGGCTCGGCGGCGCTAGACTGCTATGGATAGCCGTTACTGCCTACTGCAGCGTCCCGTCGCATCGTGCGCTGCTCGGGCATACCGCATACATGGTCGAGGCCGAGGCCGCGCCCGGCGCCCCAACAAGGAACCACCACCGCGCCATGCAAGCGCCATCGAGGGTGGTCCGTCGTGAGCTTCTTCGGCTGCTCACCACGGGCCGTCGGGTCGTCACCTGCATATGAAGCCCGTGGGCAACTAGTCCAGCCTGTCTTAGAAAAGGCCCAGTTCTAGGGTGGGCCAATAGCCCAAGCAAGCCGGTCCAACCCAAGCAAAGCAAGCCGGTTCAAATTGTAAGGTATTAATTGCATACCGCGATTAGATAATAATTCTGGTCTAATCACCCTCGCAATGCGCACGAGTTACTGACTAGTTTCATGTTATTTGCCAGGTCCTGGCTGAAGCTGCTGGATAAACACTTTAATAGCTGAGAAAATCACTATTTTTGTATTCAACGACGACTATTCATTCTAGGCAGACTTCATGGTTACAATTTAACAAAGCCCAACAAAATACTTAAACGATAATTCAGTCCTAGTGAAAACACCAACATAACAAGCCCACATAAGAATTATCAGAACCGACGTGAAATTATCGACCATGTAACCTTCACACACATCTTAATGGAACCACAAGTTATTTCTTTTTCTTCTCCACGAGTGAGTCCTGGAGTAAGTCTAATGGTGGTGCTTTTAGTTTTACCATCACCAGTCCATGCAACAATAGTAAATATCAGCTTCTCCCTCATATCGACAGCTACCATGTTTCGCAACAGTTGGATGACTCCCTTTCCACTGTTAGTCATTGCTTCAACCATCTTGCTATCACGAAGCACAATGCTATCCCGGATACCAGTGGTGCAAGCAGTGATTTCTCCGTAAAATCTTCCCTGTAGAACTTCAACAGCAAAAGTTGCCTCGACTGCAGTGTGGACTACTGCATATGTAATCATCACCTTACTGAGTTTAGTGTCCAGGGTCTCGCTTTCAACCTCCGTTTCTTCAAACCAACTATACTTTAAGGCATTCAATGCCATGTAACCTTTACTTAGTTGTTTGTCCTTCTGCCTTCCAGCACACTTGATCTTCAAATCAAACTCAAAATACATGTAAGATCCTAGCGCGAGTCCTCGTTTTGGGCCGGTCAAAATCAATGATTCATCCTGCGAAATGGTTCAGATGGTAAAGCAGTGGTACCTTTATCTAATATATATTGCAATAAAAGTACAAGAAATTCAAACTACACAGCACGCTACTACCATGAATGGAATCTTTAGAGATTGATTGAACGCTATTTGTGTGCAAGCACCAAGTATTTTAGAATACACAATGTGCATAGACAAGCAGCCGATTTACCTTGCTCAAGATGAGTTGGGAATGATCTCTATCTCGGCGGAAGAGATAAACTGACTTGAGGTCAATATTGTCTCTGGCAATTACAGTGCCATAGACGTCGATCGGAAAGCCAACATCAGAGGAAACTATCTTTATGGAGAAGACATTTGCAGAGTGTTCTGGAAGAAACCGCCTATTGTCGCCATCCAAGGAGAAGGTGATGATCTCAATGGGGCCGAGATTTGGAGAGTAACTAGCAATGAGTTTCTTCTCACCATCGGAGGCCAGCATATTTGCAGAGTCACAGGCAATGAGCTTCTTCTCACCATCGGAGGCTAGCATATTTGCGGAGTCACCCTGGACAGTATCATGTACATAGATCAATGCCTCAGTGTATCTCATTGGACCAAGGGGTGCTGCAGTGCAAGAAAAGAAAAGCATTAGACCTAGATTCATGCATGCCGGTTTTGGATGAAACCTAGTAGGCATACATGAACGCTACAGTCAAACATAGATCAAACATAAATGCATTGTTTGTGGATGAGATTAACAAATATCAGCTAGGTAGTTAAATCCGAAGAGGATGAAGACTACAGTCAAATAAACGGAAACAATAGGTTGCCCAGGTACACTCAGTCATGTTTTGCAGGCACATTGTGACTAGCTGTCATAAAATTTTCAGGCGTGCACTCGAATAACTGATGTCTGAAGGAGTGTCTAGAACTCTATAAATAGTGAAACAATCAAACAAGGCGATACACTAAACAAACATGGATGGATGGCAAACAGAAAACAATATATATGGATTTAGAATCAACTCTAAAAGGTGGGTAGCAAAATAACAACTTACACTCCTCGTCGTGGTCGAATGTGGCGATGTCGTCGACGTATTCAAGTCGGGAGTAGTAGCTTCTCCCAATCTTGGGATCGTACTCGCGGATCCGATCCAAGGCGGCCCAGCGAGCTCTCTCCAGCTTCCTTTCGTGGGCCGCCTGCTGCTGTTCTCTCTGCATCCGCCGCCCGTGCTCGGCCACAGCCTCGTCGAAGAAGAAAGGTTCCAGCTCCGCCCACAGGTCGTCCCCGTCCCCGTACCCGGCGCTCTGCTCGCAGCAGTCCCCGACGGCCATGTTGGCTTTCCGGTCGTCGCCGTCCCCGTACCCGGCGATCTGCTCGCAGCAGTCTCCTACGGCAGTGTTGGCTTTCCGCCTCCGCGCACGGCGCTTCTTGGAGCGCGTGTCCTTGCGCTCCTTCTTCTCATCATCTGCCGCAGCGTGGCCGTCGGCCACCGTCCCCGCCTTGTCGAGGCATAAACGTCCCAATCCTGCGCCGCCTTCATCATTCGCCTTCGCGACGGAGGAGAGACAGCCGCATCCTACCATGCCGCCCGCCGTCGCCGCCATGGCGAAGTTTCGGCAACCTATCCGATTCGCCGCCACCATGATCGCCCCCTTGTTATTATGCCCCAACATGCATGTCCTATCCGCTACGGTGTGGTAATAGTATGTATGGATGTCGGGCTCCTTCTAGCCCAGCCCAGATCAAACAAAAGTACAAAACCGATCCCAGTCCAACCCCAACACAGCACACGTACGTTTCACGGTTTCAGAGTGAAGATCATGGTTCTATACCCTTTTTTTTACATAATCAGACTCTACGATATTATCAATATATTTGGCTACAATGAACACAACATACATAGATTATATAGTCATCAAAAGGAAAGAAAACATTTTTTCCTTAGTCAGGGTCAGTGGTGTTAAATTATCTTGTGTCTATGTCAAATAGTAGCGTTTAGCAGAGCTAAAACGGTACGACATGTTTGGAACACCAAAATTTCTTTTATGTTCCTATACGTTTTTCTATGAAGTTTTTTTTTTACCGAAGTACGTATTTCTATGAAGTTGAAATAATTCCTGTGAAATTATTGTACAATTTTTGTCAATTCTTGGGTTCTAACCAGCCCTAAAAATTTTTGTGTGAACTGCTAATAAAATATTTTCTGCTACATCTTGTTGTAGCTTTTTGTGACTTTTGAAGAGAAAGACTGCTGCTAAATGGTTAGTTTAGCCGTTTCTTAAAACTTGATTTCAAGGTTTAAGTTAAGACAACCATTTTGGATTTGAAAACAGACATGCAACGTCGCATTCAAACACGCATTAAGTTAAGTACATCAGTTTTTATTCCTGTTATTATTAATTAATAACGTTTGTCTGTTAGAAAAAAAATCTTGACTACATTTGCAGCCGGCGTACGTTGACATTGCAAGCTTTTATCAAGTCGTCTCCTTTCACAAATTGTCAAATTAAGGCCAGTCTTAATGGGGATTTTAACTGGGTTTCATTGTTAATAAATGATCTGACACATCAGCAAATTTGCTGAGTTGGCGAGGTATTGATGAGAAGAGAGAGAAAACGAGTGTTGTCCCGACGACACCCAACTCGCATGACTACCTAGGCGATGAAACCCCAACTGAGAGCATCGAGTTTCATTTCACGGCCCTCGGTCGGATCTGCTGCGCGAGGCGCGAAGATTTCCCCTCCCGGCTTGGTCTCCCGTCTTTGCCTTCCTTTTATTCGCGCCAAATCCAATATACAGCTCCACTTTCCATCCCACTCCGCCTCCTTTCATGCCTGCCATGTCGAGTGCGCAGCGGAGAGGCGACATGGCCGACGACGAGATGGTGCGCCTAACATCACGCCGCAGCAAAAAGGGTGCCGACAACAAGAATAGTCTACCATGAAGCTAAGATTTTTTTTTTTTTGCGATCACGCCTAGGCGCGTTTTTCAACCTTGAAGCTAAGATCCTTAGTTATTCTCATACGTATGTGTGAACCTGTATGTTTTCTGACTATGTTCAGTTCGACAATGGCAACAAGTGCGGCACCTATATGTGAATGTGTCCTCTCTTACTTTACATAGCTACTACATGTGTGCACCAAAATGCTTTTGATCAATAATTTGAAAGTTTGTTTGATACAACAGCGTGAAATCCCATTCAATTTGGATAGATGACTACATAGTGTACTTGGTACATCTGATCCCAACACCATCCATCCATTAAATACCACAAGTTGTCTATGAAACCGTGAAATAAAACCTCCCACTAAGAGGGCTAGTTTCATTTTTCACTTTAAATCCACAAAGCTGATGTGATAGTCTTGGGAGAAACTAGAACTAGTGGCCACTGGCCTGTGGCCATGGCAAATCACTCAATGCTCGCCTTCGTCAACCGAACTCAGGCCGTTTTAGGCCGCTCCATTCCTCTTAATGAAATACAGGCACTCTGCCTGCTCGTGAAAAAAAAAAATCACTCAATGCAGGCTTCAGTGATGAGTCGCCTCCTTGGCCCATAGGCCATAGCGGACTTTGATCAGCCCACTTGCTGAGAGAGCTTCTGGATCACTCGCAGGCTCGCTGAAAACAGGGGGAAAAAAGGCAGTTAAACGTGGCCGGCCAGTCGGCCACTTCGGCCTCGCACACTTAGTTGACCCAGCAGTTATCACGCCTTCGGCCTATGGGCTATGGCCATCCAAGATTTTTTTTTTTAATGATGCGGCATACAATGCAACGAAATTGCCAGATATTCAGAGTGGATGGTACGAATGGTCAGGTTCCACCGTGGTCTATACGCATTGACTTGGGCATTGCAGCAAGCAGAGGGGGAACTGGGAAATGGCCTCCCGGACTCCCGGTCAACACCATACACTCAGAACTCACGACTCACGACTTGGCGTCGCCCGTCTAGCTTTTGCCGTTTGAAATCAGAGCTGAACCTGAATCCGGGATTTTCTAACGCCCGAGATACTCTTTTGGACCCGCCAGATATAGTAACTCTGAACTGTTGAACTGATCAGAACAAAAAGCGATTCCTCGGTTGGCTTGCGCGCAGCTTGTGTCAGCTCAGCTCAGCTGGCTTTGCTTTCGTCCCGGGGAAGAAAAGGAACTGTAACAGAATGCATGGCGACATGGCGGCAGCGTACGTCCCGAGCAGTTAGATGGCCCGATCAAACGCCAAGCCCCGCCCTGGATCGCGCGCATGCATTCAGGAACCAGGCGGTTGTTTCTTCGACTTGGATCGATGGCAACGTGCGTGCGTACGCGCGCGTTCGGTTGTGTACTTGATTCAGTTGCTGCAACGGACGGGTGACGCGGACGACGATCTGGAAAGGCGTCGCAGCGCGCGGTTGTTGCATGGTCGGCGGCCTGAGCTCAACCGAGCTGCTTTGCTCACGACATGCATATATGGTGCATTTGATTCTGCCTGAAAAATGATCAGGAGAAGATTCGAATCCTGTACCATTACAGATTTACAGCAGGATGCCTCATCTCGATCGTCTCGTGGGAAACAAGCAGCACATTTCGCGTGAATTGTGGACGAGCCAGAGGTCGATCAGCCTGGAAGATCCCGGCTGACTTCCAAGTTCCAACTCATGATTCATGCGGGCTGCACGTGGACGTACTACTCCCTCCGTCCCAGAAAGAGTGTCGTTTTAAGTTTTTCATCCATCGTGTTTGATCATCCGCCTTATTCTTAAAAAAGTTTTATAAATATTATTTATTTTTCTATGACATATTTATCATTAGAGATACTTTAATACTAATTTATTTATTTTATAATATACTTAAAAATTTTGAATAAGGCAAAGTGTAAAAACACATGTTTAGAAGTCTAAAATGACACTCTTTTTGGACGGAGGGAGTACTTCACAAAGGAACGCGTCCTGGCTCCTGACTTCATGCACAATAAAGCCACTTTACGGCCTTCTGTCAGATTGGTCCCGGCCGGGCGACATTTTGGTTTGGCACATGCATGCCCGGGGCGGCATAGCGTGCTCGTTTTGGGGGCGTTGTGCATGCGTTCATGGACTGAATATGTACGCACGCTCTGACCTTAATCACGGGCTGTCTGACCACGCCACGCCATGGTCCATGGCGAAAAAACGGAAGAAAATGGTGTGGGCGATGGGCGTATTCCAGCTCGTGTACGCCCCCCCGGCGGATGGTTGCCGCGTGGACAGCGCTTTCATCGAGCGGCAACTGGGCTGAACACCCGATCGAGAAAATCAGGTCGTCGAACACGGCCACGAGCAGGCATGCCGGCCTCAGCGGCGTCATCCTTGCCAAAAAGCATGGTCCATGGCGAATGGAACTACGGCTGGTGCAGCGGGCCCGGCCAGGAGTTGGCACAACCTGCATAGAGGATGAGAAGAAAAGGCACCATCACCAGCCGAGAGCCCGATAGACGCCGCGCGAGTGTGTGATCAATGTTCCTGCTCCTGGACGCCCAATCATTTTTCTATCTCGCCTCTATAACATCTGATCCATTTCGGCTTTCGTCACTACATCTCATAAGCTTCATCCTCAGATTGAAATGTGCACACGTCATCAAGAGCATTTTCTGAGTGCATTTCCAGATGACCCCGGCTGGAATACGCCCATCGCCCACACCATTTTCTTCTGAAAAAACGGGCTGAACACCCGATCGAGAAAATCAGAAAAAGTATGGCACAACCTGCGGGTACCACCAGCCGAGAGCCCGAGACGCCGCGCGAGTGTGTGATCAATGTTCCCTGCTCCTGGACGTCTCTGATCCATTTCGGCTTTCGTCACTGTGCACACGTCATCAAGAGCATTTTCTTTCCAGATGACCCCGGCTTTGTATCCATCTGCTGACTGTGGTCTGAGACGTTAAAAAGGCTTAGATATGCAGACGCGTTTAAGTACACTCACATAACTCATGTTATTATTATTATTTATATTTTAGATTAAATTAAATAAAAATATGGACGACTTTAGTTTAGTCAGCAAATTATAGATCTTAGAGCTAAAGATGTGCTAATAAACAGACTCTTATTATACGCGAGATAAAATGCCGACGCGAGTAGTGCGTAACACAACGTCCGGCGAGGAAGTGAGCACGACGTCCGGCGGCGCGCTGTCGGCTCAAGGTGCAGGCCTCGCGGCCGTCGTGGCCAGCGAAATAACTGCCGTTCGCGCGCCCGTGGCTTGATCTGGCCGTGGGGCGTGCCACCAGTCACTGCCGGGGGACGGCCGGAGCCGGACAGAGACGCGAGAAGCTCTGGTCTGCCGCGCCCGCGGCCGGCGTCCCTCTCTCTCGGGTCGATCGCCACCGTCGCGGTCCTTCTCCGGCGCGTCCACGTCGGAATGTACAACACGTATGCCAGCCCTGCTGGCTCTGCAGGCTTCCCCGACCGCTAGGGCAAAGCATAAATTCGCGGATGGTGGTGGATGGACATGGGTAGGAAGTAGGAACCGCATGTGCATATATGCATATGCGCATCAGAACACAACACAAGGACATCATATCGCTGTGCCAGCTAGGATCACTAATCCGAAGAATGGCATATCCATATTATTCCATACCCCGATGTGCCTACAGCTACGAAGCAATGCACTTCATCATCGCCACAGAAGTCTGACTTGACAGGCCTATATATGCGCACTCGAACCAAACAAGCTAAGCTCTAGTAGGCTACTAAAATGAGGCGGCACAAGCGTCGTGTAGCCATCACCGTGAAGATGAACATAGTACAGCGGGCTGGAGCTGGACCATCTGCAAGGCATGCAGTTTGGGGACGCACGGGGAAGAAGTGGAAACCAGGAGCGCGGTGGCGGTGTACCCTACCGCACGTCCGCGCCGCATAAGTTCGCTAGGAAACGACTGACGGCCTGTGTGCGGGCGTGCGCCCACCAATGGGCCATGGGGCGGCGGGCCACGTCTCGGCGCGTGGCGTCCTCATCCACCTGCTGCTATCTTGCAGCCGTCACGCCGTCCGCTACCTGAAAAGACGGCGGCGCTAGACAGCGGCGTTGCTCCATGCGCCGCCGCCTTTTTGCAGTTTCAGGCTCAAACACTCGCAAACCACCAAAACTTCACAGCCCTGCCAGTAGAAACTTGCCTTTCCAATCGTTTGGTTCTTTTACTTTCAAAAAAAAAAAAAAAATCGTTTGGTTCCACCGGCCCTCGTAAAAACGGACGAGAGCTATCGCCTAGCACCTAGCGGTGCCAACAACGAAAACGTGAGACACATGGTGATTGAAGGCAATGTCTTTGCTGGTAGTGGAATAAGAGCAAGTATTATGGTCGACGTTTAGCAGGCTCATATCTACGTGGAGGGGAGAGAAACGAGGAGAGAGAAGAAGGCGGGCGTTAAGCCATGCGCCCGCATGAAGCCGGCGAAGACTCCGTACGGCCGCTGCTATTGGCTTACTACCTTGCCGTTGTGCTGTGTGCACTAAAAATAAACGGGGACCACTGCCACAGTGGCAATTATTACAGCCGGTGGTGGGCGAAATCACTATACTTGCTCTAAAACCCCAACCCAAGCGGCCAAGAAACTGAATCCAACCGCACAGCAAACTCGCTCGAAGCTACGTGACACCGCCCAACTTTCCAGTTGTAAAGCAGAGGGCGCGGCCGCAGCCGCGTTATCCGAACCGGGCGTACGGCCGCCAATGATTGGCTTCTCGGCGAAGTGGAAAAGTCCCGGGCCGGCACAACAGGACTGCGCGCGATCGCGACGCGACTACCATGCCATCACCTCCGGTCCCGTTTAACGCGCGCGTAGCATCCGTCGAGAAAACGAGCCCTGGCCCCCCTGGCCGGCCACGCCGCTGGGCAGCGCCACACGCACGCGCGGGGAACGCCGAGGACCCCGCCATGACGTCCCGTCCGAAGGGAAGGGGGCGGACACGCGCCGGGCGGTGCCGCGGCGGCGAGCCAGGAGCCCGAGAGACCGGGCGCACACGGGCGGCACGTCGCTTTCCTTTTCCGCGAGGGGATACCGTGCATCGGATTCGGCCGCTAGGCTTCTCCCGGCAGCCGCCGATCGATCGCCGCACATGTCCTTTCGCCAGTGTCGCCGCAGGACCCCTTGGCGGCGGCCGGCGGTGGACACTGGATAGGGATGTCGTGACTCGGGACAATCCCAGTCTTACGACCGATGGTGGTGTTTGGAGATTGCATTTCCGGACCGGTGATCTAGATCCTAGATCCATTCACATTTGGGGTGAAGGTACTTGAAAGAAAATCGCTGTACAGGAGTTCAAAAACGGGGCAGCTGGGGGTCTACTCGTGGTAATGAATAATGATAGCCAGTCAAGCCGTCAAGGGGTCAACGCACTGGTCAAAGAAATCTGCCCACAGGACACGGCGATGTACTACGATGGACTGTGGTTTCTTGGTCCTTCCAAGCACATGTATTCAGTTGAGTTTAGTAGCTGCCTACTCGTACGAACGAAAGGTCTGTTCTCTATTCTGGTTCTAGCTCATCGACAGAAGATGATGACAAGTGCAGGTTCTTTATTTGGCAAAAGAACAATTAAGAAAAAAGCTTGTCAGAGCCGCCTGTCCTGTTGCTCTTGTCTGGCTGACCATGCATGGATGCGTTGGGACACAAGCTCGATCATAAAACAATCAGGGGCTAAATCGGTGTCAGAAGACCTACCAAGTTGGATGCTCGAACAGCTAGGCAAAGCCTAAAACAACAAAATCAATACTAAAACCAGCTCGTTAGATAAGGTTAACAATCAGACAGTTGAGTCGCGCCTCGTGGAGCAACCACGGGACACACTGTTTTTGGTACTTTGTTGCTTTACCGTGTGTTGCCTTGCATTGGTAGGTTCTCTCTCGATTTTACTGACTCGGAAATCCACCCCGTGACCGTGATCGTGACTGTACTAGGTAGTAGTAAAACCGACCGTTGTTCCAGTCGTAACGCCACTATCGATCCTTTTTCGATCACTACCACTAGCTAGCGAGCTAGCCTGACTGCTAATGGCCCGTAGTAGCGAGCTGAGCTGAGCTTTACTTCGATTTTTCAGTTCATCCATGGGCGGCGCCGGCGCACGAAAAGAGCGGGCCGGAAACACCCAGTGCAAAAAGGTGGGGCGCCGGTTTTGCACTGCCCACTGGCGCTGCCACTAGCGCCAGGATTTAAGCTGAACGTAATGACGAGCAGTTAATCCCGGCGGGCACCAATCATACGATCCACTACCACGCCGAATTAATAACCGCGCACACCATCACGGGGATTATTGGTGCCAGATTTCAGGAAAATCCAAGCGGCCAGCAGGCAATCAATTCAGGCCGTCGTCGGCCACTCCTCGGCTTTCCTGAACCGTTGCTTGCCGTTGCTCGTCATGGGCTTCATGCGTGTCCGCCGCCCGCTTTCCCTTTAATTTGGTCCACCTGCAACTGCCCTCACACATGATCCAGGAGAGGAGGGCGAGCGAGCGAGAAGTTAAAGGAGAGGAGAGGCCGGGACGTGGGGCGAGATCAGCGCGTGACAGTGCGCCGATTTCCCACTTTTAACCCCTGGAAACCTGAACGGTTAAGTTCTCTTCTCTCTAATGAGAGGGATCAGGGAGTACAAAAACACAGAAGGCCAAGGGCTACCCGGCCGTAGGCGTACCTTTCCTTCTCCTTCGTCTCCTTCCTCCTTCCTGGCTGCCTCTATATATAGGTGCTGCAGTATTCCTCGCGATCGATGGACTCGTGGTGAGCAGTGCGTGAGAGGGGTGCAACTCTAGCTATAGCTACATACATGTAGAAGTGCAGTGGATACTATATACGGAGTATACTATAGCAGAGGCGCGCGGCGGCACTCGGCAGCAGTGCTGCTCGGCAGTGCATATGGCATCGATCGCTGCCATGAGAGACGAGGAGGCAGAGGAGAAAGGACGACGGGCGGTGGTGGTGATCCGGGAGTACAGTCCCAAGACGGACCGCGACGGCACGGACGCCGTTGACCGGGGGTGCGAGGTCGGCCCCGCCGGCGGGATGGCGCTGCACGCCGACCTCCTCGGCGACCCCGTCGCGCGCATCCGCCACTCCCCGCACTACCTCATGCTGGTACGTACGTGTACGTCTATATACTCTGACGCATGCCGTATACGTATACGTATACGTATACGTACGCGTCAATGCTTGCGGATACATACGGCGTATGGTATGTGTACGCGGCTCTGCAGTGCGGCGATCTCCTCTCTCTTCTCTGCTTATAATTGCGCGCACGGTTGCACGTAACTATTCGCTAACGAGAGCGAGCCGCGCTGATTGTTCGCTTCTTCAATTCTTGCTGGTGGTGGGTTGCTGTTTCAAGCCGCGTCAGAGTTTGATCATGATCCCGACATGAACAGGTAGCTGAGACGTCCGGGCCCGACGGCCGCCGCATCGTCGGCCTCATCCGCGGAACCGTCAAGTCCGTCGCCTCCGGCAAGAGCCGCCCTGGCGAACCCGCCTTCGCCAAAGTCGGCTACATTCTTGGCCTCCGCGTCGCGCTTTCCCACAGGTAGTAAACTTGCTGCACTGTATCTTCTTCGTCAAGCATTTTTTATCTACGATCGCGAGCGACACCTTTCCACATTGTTGCATCGATCGATATCCTGATGATCAATGCGGGGCGTGTGCATTGCAGGCGGATGGGCATCGCGCTGCAGCTGGTGCGGCAGCTGGAGCAGTGGTTCGAGCTCATGGGCGCCGAGTACGCGTACATGGCCACCGACAAGTCCAACGAGGCGTCGCTGCGCCTCTTCACGGGCCGCTGCGGCTACTCCAAGTTCCGGACGCCGTCGCTGCTGGTGCACCCGGTGCACTCGCACCGCCTCAGGCCCCCGCGCCGCGCCACGGTCGTCCGCCTCAGCGCCCGCGACGCCGAGCGGCTGTACCGCAGCCGGTGCGCGCACGTCGAGTTCTTCCCCGCCGACATCGGCGACGTCCTCGACAACACGCTCTCCCACGGCACGTTCCTCGCGATCGTCAGCGGCGACAAGGGCGGTTACGAGTGGCGCGGCGTGGACCGGTTCCTGGCGTCCCCGCCGGCGTCGTGGGCCGTGGCGAGCGCGTGGGACTGCGGCGGCGTGTTCCGCCTCGAGGTGCGCGGCGCGTCGCGCCTCCGCCGCGGCGCCGCGGCCGCCTCCCGGGTCCTGGACCGCGTCGCCAAGTGGCTGCGCGTGCCGTCCGTCCCCGACTTCTTCCGCCCCTTCGCCGGGTGGTTCGTCTACGGCCTCGCCGGGAGCGGCCGCGACGCCGCGGTGGCCGCCGAGGCCGTGTTCGCGTCCATCGTCAACATGGCGCGCGGCAGGGCGGCGGCCGTGGCCGTCGAGGTGGCCGCCATGGACCCGCTCCGCGGCCGCATCCCGCACTGGCGCCGCCTCTCGTGCACCGAGGACTTGTGGTGCATGAAGCGGCTCGGCGCTGCTGGTGGGGACGGCGGTGGCCACGCGGACGCCTGGGATTGGGCCAGGTCGGCCCCTGGCCCTTCCATCTTCGTGGACCCCAGGGAGGTGTGACTGTCACTCGGTGGCGGCCGCTTGCGAGCAGAGCTCTAGTGCTCTGGTTTTTTGCCACTCAACTTCAGTTTTGGACCTTTTGGTCGTTCTTTTTCTCTTTCACTACCAAATTTTTGCGACCCTTGGTTTTGGTTTTGGTTTTGGTAGGCGAGATCTTGTGAGATACTCTCTTTCGTTTTAGAATCATCAGGAAGTACGGCAAATGGAATCTATCATGTAGATACATATCTCTTGTCGTCCGTCGCGTTCTCTGCATTATGTATGCACCATGGCAAGTGTGCAGTTGCAATTGCAACTTGCAAGGCGATCGATCCGGTCCAGCCACACGTACACGGAATAGTATCGTGGCATCAACTGATGAATGCTACAGGCCTACAGCAACAACCGCAGGATTGCCAGGATATATGATGTTCCTGCCTCAAGTCCGCGTCCGTGTCGCCATGCCTTTCGCCCCGTTGCTACTGCACCGGAATACTGAGTCGCTGATTGGCGAAGATCATCGCGAATCAATGCGTGATGTAATGGCTGATGGAGCTCGGTTGGCTTGCGGCTGATGGATGGAGCTCTGCTCGGGTAGTGACCTTTAGCTCTTTTGACTGGCCTGCCAAGTGCCAACGGTGCGCTATTTTGTGCCCTGTGTCGGCAACGGGTTGTCCCCGCAGCTGAACGCCAGTGGGCGACAGGCTTCGGTGGCGCTCGGCTCCGCTGTTGCGCTGCGCCTACAAGGTTTTCTGTAGTGCGTCCAGCGGACCTGTGTTGTATTTTGTCCATTGGCTCCAGGGGCTCATCCATCTATCTAGGGGTAGCATCTGTGTAGAGTCACTCGGTTCGCTCCAGCGCGTTTCATTGTTCATTTATCCTTTTGCACATGTTGACAGCAATCGATACACAACAGAACATGTTGTGTAATCAGGCAATGTGTGTCTGGTTCCTGTCTCAACGATCTGTCGTCTATCATGTAGTGCCGTGCGTTGCACGTAGCACCGGGATTCAGTCGGCGCGAAACGATGATCGGTCACCAATCACCACTCGAAGGCGCTCGATGACAATCACGGAAACCTGCTGAAGAACTCGCTCGTCCGACCATCACGGACTCAGACGACCAAATCCTACTGTACTGTGGTCTGTACCAGACGTCTCGTCTCACGGACGGTACGACGGCGGCCGGCCGGACAGTGAGACAAAGCGGCGATCCAAACGCACCAATGCTCGCGCCGCTGTGCTGGCGGCTACGCGCGACACATGCGCTACACCTAGTAGCTACTCCAAGCAGAGTACACATGTGGTGCGCGCAGCAGAGCTACTCATCCTACTCCGTACGAGTATATTGCAGCAGAGAATAGCACGTGCATGCGCGCGGTTATCAGGAGAGGTTCTCATTCATGTTTGGAGTTGAGCGGATTATGCGAAGAGACGGTACATTAGAGTGAGCTGAAGTCTAATTCTAAGTTTAAGCCACACTAATTCGTCACCCTATGTTTTGGGATACACAGCTTCCACCATGCCTTCCAGTGCATCTTCCTGTTCTCATTGTCATCTCCCCACCAAAATTGCGATATGGTGTCCGTGATTCCTTTGCAAACATTTTTCGGAATTTTGAACACCATCATAGCATAAGTTGGTATTGACTGAGCAATGGACTTGATGAGCACCTCCTTACCCCCTAAACTCAAAAGCTTTGCATTCCATCCACTGATTTTTGTTTTCACTCTATCAACCAAATGACTAAAATAATCAGATTTTTCTGCTCCAACTAGTGCTGGTAGACCCAGATACTTATCATTTAAAGATTCAGTCATGATCTCTAGAGCTTCACACACCTCCACTTTGATATCAACATTTGTATTACCCAAAAAATAAATACTTGATTTAACAATACTCAACATCTGCCCCGAATTTGCACAATATTCGTCCAAAACAAAGGGGCGGCATGGGGTTTAGAGATATGGAGTGTTTTACTCAAGCACTGCTAGCCAAGCAAATTTGGAGACTTTTGGGTGATCCTGAATCTCTATGTGCCAGATTACTGAGAGCTAAGTATTATCCAGATGGTAAGCTGCTGCAAGCGAAGTTGAAAAAAGGAAGTTCATACACTTGGCAAAGTATAATGGCAGGTCTGGAATGTTTTAGAAAAGGACGTGTTTGGCGTGTAGGAGATGGGGCACAAATAAACATATGAACAGATAACTGGCTACCATCGAGCCAGAATCTGAAGATACAGACTCCACGAAGAAATAACTTGGTGACTTCAGTGAGTGAGCTAATCAATCCAATTACAGGCAATTGGGACGTCCAACTGATCAAGGATCTCTTTTGGTTAGTGGACGTGCACCGAATTCTCCAGATTCCATTGACAACAGGAAGGGATGATGTGGTAGCTTGGCACTATAACAAAAATGGCTTGTTTTCAGTAAAATCAGCCTACCACGTTCAGTGGTCACACAAGTTTAGAAACATTCCCAGATCAAGTTTTGCGAGTGGAACCGGAAATAATCAAGTCTGGAAGGCGCTGTGGAAATTGGACGTTCCGGCAAAAATTAAAATTTTTGGTTGGCGAGTGCTACACGGAATTATTCCATGTCGTGCAATTTTAGCAAATAGACACATCGGAGATTCCGGGGGATGCCCGGTATGCGAGCTAGGTTGCGAAGATATTAAGCATATGATGTTCACATGCCCAAGGGCGAAGTAAGTTTGGTGTCAGTTGGGTTTGTGGCAGCAGCTAGAAGACATTCTGAAAGAAGATAGGTCAGGTTCAGTCCTACTGCAGGAAATATTACGAAGAGGAGATCAAGTCCCAAATCTTGGAGGAGTTGGATTCTCAGAAGCAATACTCACAGGGAGATGGTATATATGGTGGGAAAGAAGGCAGAAGATGCATGGCGAAACCCTCCGGCCAACACACCGAACGGCTCTGGCAATAGCTGCTCTTGCAACAAATTATGTGCTGGCACAGAGGACAGGTTCCAAGTTACGCAAGGGATGGTCCAAGCCGACGGAAGGGAAACTAATGATCAATATCGATGCAAGCTTCAATAGAGATTCGGGAAGTGGAAGCACAGGTGTTGTCATTAGAGATGCCACCGGCGAATGTATCGCGGCCTCGTGCTGCTATCTGTCCCATGTTATTGATGCAGCGATGGCGGAGGCGTATGCGCTAAGGGATGGCTTGCAACTAGCTCAACAAATTGGTACTAATCGTTTCATTGTTCAGACAGATTGTATGATGGTGGTCGAAACAATGAAGGAGGGAGGTTTTTCTGTAACTTCGGCGGCACCAATTTTCGATGATTGCTATAATATGTGGAGAGATTTTTTAGACGCCTCAATAGAACACTGCTATAGGGATGCCAATTAGGTTGCTCATGAAATAGCTAGGAGATGTTTTATAAGCAAACAATCATGTATTTGGGTCGATGAACCCCCTAGTTTTCTTCTTGAGTTATTGAAGAACGATGTAACTATTCTTATGAATCAATAAAGTTGCCGATAGGTATTCCTTAAAAAAAAAATCGTCACCCTATGTTGTTAGACGAATGAGGTAAGTTCTACAAATTAAGGGCAGTCCAAGTGAGCCGCGCAATGATAAAAATAGCAGCACACTAAACCCATTATTGCTCACCTTCCTTGTCATAGTTTTTTAGAAAAGCTATACTTTATTACTCGCGCAGTTTTTACTTTTCTGTTACTCAAATTTTGGCACCGTTCGATTGTTGTTTGTTGACTGCTAATCACCGTCAAAGATGGAAGTGTGAGCGTGCCTCCCAGACAACCGCATGGAGCAGGGCCTCTGGCAACTGCATGGAGCGAGGGTACTCCTAGAAAATCTTTGTTTTATTTTTTTGAAAATTTGTTTATGTTTTTTATTTATGGAATGCAACAAGTTGCAATAATTTTCTTTTGCAAATTTGTTTTTGTTTTTATGACTCTTGTTTTTGTTTTTGGTTTCTGGATTGTAGCAAGTTGCAATAATTTGTATTTTCAAAATTTGTTTTTTTAATATTTTTTTACTTATATAGTTGTATTTAACTACTATTACAGTTGTTGTAATTTTCTAATTATTTGTATATAACTGAGACCAATTAATTTATTTAGTATTTTACTTTTCTTTTATTCCAGGATTCGTGTGATGGTTGTGTTTTTTTACTCGAATTTCAGTTCTATCTGTTATTTGTGTATTTTTTTGCTTTTTAATTACTTGAGTAATGGAGTGTTTTTTTTGCTTGAATTTTGCTTCGTACCTTATTTGGGTGATCTGACAAAGGGAATTGCTTGAGCAGTGCAAAGAGCAAAAACACTCGAGTACCAACTAGACAACCTCTATATTATTTTTTTGCCCTCAAGGACATATGTTCCCATCCCCGATATTATTGGATATGCATTAGGACGGGTGCACTGCATGAGTGAGATGGGGGCATATGCCCTTAGAGGCATATTTAACTTTCTCCTCTTTCCTCATGTTGGATGGAATTTTCTTTTTCTTTTGAGATAGGGGTAGTGTCCATGCTCTATTATACCTCATCTGATCCCCGACCTGATCCTCGAAGCGAGAAATACAGTAAGTACAATCCAGTTGTCATCGCCTTGCTCTCCATCGTCGGAGTAGCGACAGTTGTTTTCCTTGTCAAGGTGTTCACAACCATACTGAGGCGCTGCTGCTACTGCTTGGTTGCTAAGACCATCACCGCGGTGGAGGCTAGCACTCCTGCAACAACGACCCCATGACCACGGCCAACCAGGCCGCGATCACGGCTGTGATAGCGACCATGGCCGCGATTGTGGCCATTGAGGCGATCGGAGCTACTGTATGCGGACGTCTTGGATGGATCACCTCTTTGTAATTAAAGATTAGAGGATGATGATCTAATTTATGCTTTTATATTTGTCTGTTAATATGTGTGTAATGAGAGGGTTTATGATGAATCAAGACATAAGCAATGTATTTGTTTTTTAGGGCTAGGTGGGGGTAACACCCCCCCCACACACATCTTTTTTATTGCTATAAGGTTTATTAAAAAAAATACAGTGCATGAGGTGTACAAGAAAGAGCTTGCAAAGCTGGAAGCATAAACTACATTGTACTGTAAGCAGTGTATTTATGACCACATAATGTTATATGTTCTCAATTTTGACTGGATTTACAGAAAATACGTGCAATATTTGTATCTCTAGGTAAATTGATTATAAAAATATATTAATTGCTTTATCTAATGGTATTTGTGTATTATAAATATTATTATTCTTTTATATATATTTGATAAAAATTAAAATAACTTGACTCCTTAAGGAGAGAGTGTTCTCACTTTTATGAAACAACTATCGGTAATTATATATTAAAATATAAAATATTTATGCTTAAGTAATTAGTATTATTAGAAAGATCTTTACATAAAGTTTTTTTAATAATTTTTTTGAAGCTATAAATATTGTATATATTTTTTATAAATCAAGTTAAACTTATGGCATTTAAAATGCAAAATAACACTTATTTTGAGACGGGGAGTAGGGAGCAAGGACGGAGCATATATAAAGGTCAAAGTGAGGAATAGTACAGTACTATAGTAAGCAGTGATACGTGAAAAGACATTCTTGTACGTGGCCGGTCGTACGGAATGGTCTATCCGCAACCGCAAACAGCTCTTTGCGTGACGCGGCCGTCCGATTGGGCCGAGGGAGCCCCGATCGATTTGAGCGTGACCGACCAACACCACCACTTTCTGCTCGTGAGTCGTGACTTGTATATCCGCCCGCACTATCGCTATCGGTAACCCAAGGCACGTTCGTGTCGATCGTCGGGATTGAGCCCAACTGCCCAGAGCGCCGATGTGTCGTAGTGCGCCGGCGCCAGGAAGGAAAGGTTCGGCGGCGCGAGACCACGTACTCCGTACGCGCGTGGAGTGGATCCGCCTGAGGATCGGAGTGACGCGCAGCAGGGCAATTTTTTCCCCGACCGCCGTGGTGGCGATCACAGTCACAGGGTAAAGGTTTGCCACATTGAGGGGCCGGGTCAACGGATCAGATCGCCGGTGCGGTCCATCGATGCGGTCAAAAGAACTCCGTCGTGCTCGTGCATGGTCTTGATCTTAACGACGCCCATCAGCCACGCCGACGAACCGGGGCCTCAGACCCGACCACGAGGGCCTGACGCCGGACGCGCTGACTGGTACGCCTAACTCCAAACTACCTTATGGCAGACAATGTGATCGGACGCGGATTAACATGTCGTGTGACCAGGCATTCTCACCGGTCGCCACTCATCAACAGCACCGGAGCACCTGACCATAGACACCTGGTTTTACACTTCACTACTACTACGTACTCCATGGTTTCAGTGACATGCTTGAGATGTTTCCTAGGCATGACGTGCGAGTACACGAAGAAAAGTTTGGTGGCAGAGGCGATAAAAATGTTGCAGGGTAGCTTGAATAACCTATCTTAGGTAGCGTTTGATTTTCCTTGTGCGAAATTTCTTTAGAGAATTGTTTTTGTAACTTTTGGTCTACGACATCACTTTTAATGTTGCAGAAATGTTCAGTTCTTAGCTAAATGGAGTAGACAAAAAACGATAAAATACCAAAATTTGGTGGAGTTGGTGCTCTATGCTGGTCTTTACGGCTATGTTGGAATGAAAATGCATTGATAAGAACATATGTACTATTTTTTACATAGTTTTTTATTCAAGGCCACATATTGGTTAGTGGATAAGGTTCTAGACATTACTACAAAAGGTGGAGAATCGAAAAGTTGTGTGAAATGCTTGTCGTGCTTTGGAGATCATCACAATGCAGACATTTGCTCAACAAGGATGGAGATATACACAAAAGGTTTTGGATCTCTTTTACCCTTTTGTTCATTGAACTATGAACTTGCTTTGCTACGTGTGCAGCTATTTTTTCTCAATCACGCAAAAGACTTGCACATTTTGTATTAAAAGGAGATGGTTCAAGTATATAGGGGTGCTAACAATATATTCAATAGCTGAGGCGACTCCGATTCGACCCTATGCTAGCATGTTACTCGTTATAGGAGACAACCAAGATGCTTGGCACCCACCTGCACCCATTGTTCAGCCTGGCCCTTAATCCCTGCCATCAGAGAGTGGACTTCAGTGTTAGCGCCATCAGAGCGAGAGCAATTATTGTAATAAGAAATAGCTAAAGCATCACGTGTCTGGAAATACAATCATCCAAGATACAACTATTGTATTCCATTATCTAAAAAATTATCTTAATCCATATATTGGTAGGAAAATTAACTAATTTCGACCACAGTTGACTCGAAACAACTTCTCAAAGTTCCTGTGCTGTGAACATTGGATACGTGTGGGCCCAAATAGAGATTTCATCCGCTCTCGTGTCGTCGGCCTCCAGTGCCAGCATTGTTTGTTGCTCATCGAGTCCATGACGCGGCTATATTCGGCAAGTTGGTTGGTTTAGGCGTGGATCAGCACCCGACATGTGCTGTGAAGCTGTACCATCATGGCTGTTTTTTTAACACGAGCCCGCATCACGATCGACTGGACGCGGAGACACGTCGCGTTGACTCGACAGGTACGCCAAGGTGCCACCGTGCTGGCCTGGCCCGCCTTGCTCCCGCGTCTCGACAGCAGTCAGACAATCCTCACGACCTTCCTCGTGTCTGTCCCCAGAGCTCGGAGCCACGCCGTTGTCCTTCTCCGACGACAAAAGGCAGGTCCGCCCGGCCCGTGCCCACTTGCACACTGGCTAGGCAGGACCGCAGGAGCAACAACAATACAGCTCGCTAGGCTACGCCTGGTCGCCTGCCCCCAACTGCGCGAATCTTGCCGTGGCCCACGCCCCAGAGACCCGAGGCACCAATCAACTCCCGGTCTCCTGTTTGACTGAGCTGAGCCCCGTGTCTTTTTGGACCGAGGGCGGCCGCTGTCAAAGCCGGCCAGCGACGTGAAGGGAGCGGCGTGTTTGACTCTGAACCGTCCGGCGGCCAAACGCCGCGTCGTGCTCGGGCATGCGCGAGTCGCCGCCCTGCAACGCAAGCGGCCGTTGCTTCTCGCACTTTTCCAGGTAGTACCGTGGTACGTGACATGTTTGGATCAGATCAGAGACGAGAACAAGGTTCTGGTTGGCGACCGGCGATTGAGCATTTGTCCAGTTGGTCCTGCTTGTATCTTGTTCCGTGTAACTTCATGGTGCACACTGCAGGCTAGCTCTGTCTCGGAGTGGCAAATATTCTGTAGGGGGTAGGCCGAAGGCCAGGGGCTGTGTTTCCATCCAAGCATTCAGATCTTCTGGAAAAGTTCTGATGGTCTGAGCTTTTGGTGCTGGTATGTCCAATTTGCCATGACCCAGCATGCATTTGAGCCAGGTAACCTGAATGGGCTGGGCTGATATGAGCCGTTCAAATTAGCAGATGCCCAAGTGCCATTTCTGGTTACAAGCTTCTGGCACAAGTTTACCCATTTGATGATCATATGGCAAGCATAGATGCACCATTCGTTCATTTTGCATCTGCTCAGCTATAATATGCGGCAATGCTACTATGCTAGTGAGATGACCTGGTACTTGCATTGGTGCCTGAATAAGATACCATTCTAATGTGATTTCAGACGACAGAGTTCAAGTTCAGACGTCGATCTGATGGCTTTCCATGTACTAGTCAGCAAAGGGTACCCTTGCTCAGGATGAACATGTTCGGCTACAAGTCACTGTGATCAGATGATGATTCGAACGATCTAAAAGATCTCACAGCATAACACCAAGACACCAAGAATTCACAGCTGGAGAACAATTATGCATCTTCAACTAACAAAGTAGGCTTCTTATAACGACACTACTCCGAGTTCAGACATAAACCCTCACAGCAGAGCCCAAGGTCTCATAGGTTTCACGGCAAGCCTACATGCTAACATCACCTAACAACGTACGTACCTGGCATTATACCATCCCTACAGACGAGTAAAACATGGTCCTTGCTTCTATGCAACATTTATAACAAAGAACAGACGACTGCTAAAACCTAGTGCTCCTTAAGCATTTTTTTTTTCACTCAGCAAAGGGCAGGTAGCTACGCAGCAGCTGACTTGGTGGTGCTCCTTGCGGGGGTCCTCTTCGGATGCTCCTGATGGCTCGGCAGGATGGCGCTGTCGGACGAATCTGAGCTGCTGCGCTCCCCAGTCTGCCCTTTGCTTGACATCAACTTCCCAAGTGCCTTCTTTGGTGTTGCGCCACCTTTCACCCTGCCATTGGCACCCTTGCTGCCACCGTGGTTCTTCTCGACCACCGTGCTGGCTGTGTCACATTTGTCTAGCTTCGTGGTCTTGGTCAGACTGAGGTCTTCCACGGCCATGACGCCGTCCCACTCGTCTTCTGTGTTTGTTGTGGCCCCTGACCTTGAGCTCTCGTAGGAGCCGATGCCGATGCTGTCAGCCCGGATGGTGGCTGCTGCAGAAGCCCTTGTCTGCTCGTGGTACAGCACCTGCACCACAATCCTCAGAGGCAGGCGCTCGTTCTGCACAGCATGAGCGCATGCATCAGGCGACAACTTCTTGCAGTCCATGAGGGCACAGAGCCTCTTCTTATCACTCTTGCCCAAACTTGGGTGCTCCTGCACAAAATTTAATCGAACTATGTCAACTCACAGAGTCTTTTATAATCAAGAGAAACGGAATGTAAATCTTAATCACCATGCAATACTAGTAACAGCAAATGTATATGAAATAATTTCTTGAACAATGACGAAGAAATGCCACAATGGAAAATGCATCAGGAGTGTATACTTAAGTAACTAAGCATAAGAGAGTGTTCCACTCTGTGGAAGTCACTGAATGTTCATAAAACTTTAATAGGTGTTGCAACTTGCAAGTGGCAGCAATACCTTCAGATACATATCAATGGCGCGATACAGCCCGTCATGAACCGGCCTTGAATTGGCTGAAACTGTCTCAGCTAGACTGAAGAACTTGTAGACTGGTATATTTGGGTCCTTTGCAACCTCTGCAAGATATCCATCAACAATTTTGGCCACTGTAATCATTGATGCACTAGGAGCTGATACATGGTCATTCACTTCACCACCATTATGCCTTTGGGCATTCTTACTGTCTTGTCTGACAAACTCTTCAACAATGCTAAGAATCAGGTCAATGTCATAAACAGTGGTATCCCCATCCACTGTAGGGATAAGAAGATCTGACACTGATGCTTCTTCCAATTGCCGTGCAATGCGCTTCATAAGCTCTTTCCTGCACATCTCTCCACACTTTAGCAAATTTGTTGCCTTCAGTAGCTTTAAGAGGAAGCTGCATGAAACTGAACCTTTCTCAGATGGCAACAGGCATGTGATGGTAACTAGCATAGCCCGAACTTTTGCATCGCCATGGATCATTGAGACCTTGCTTAGTGATGGGAGCTTCTTGTAAGTGTAGGCTTTAATTGCCTCACCGATCACATCCTTGGGCACCATACCCTTGGTTTTGATTGCTGTTATGACTTGCTTGTAGGCATCAATGTCGAGATCTGTCAGATCTTCAACCCACCAATCCTTTGGAACAAACTGCTGCTGCTTGACTCCATTCCATGGCGAATCATGGCCATTCTCAGTTGGGAGCTTCTTACGATTGTATGTGTATGACCATTCAACTTTTGAAACATCAATACAGGCTTTTGAAGCAACAGAGTCAATGCAGTGGCTAACCAACTTAAGATCCTCTGCCCAAGGCAAATGAGCCTTTGCTGTACCAAGAACAATTATTGAGTCTTTCCAGCTCCGAAATATGCTTGAGCTGAAGAAGACATCAATCTTGTAGATAAGATTGCCCTTGTCAACAGTCTCATTCATCTCCAAGTACTCTGCAGCACAGCGGGCTGCAATCACATTGTAGGCATTGAGTGTGACAATCATGCCATAGCAAAACTTGGCACAGATCTCAAAAGCCTTTGCACCACCAGGAATATCATGGATGTGGATCTCAATATTTTCATCACCAGTAGTTGGAATCAACTTCTGAAAGCGACCACATTTGGATAGGAGCGGAAACTGTATGATTGGAAAACACAGATTAGAATAACACTCAAATCATTGTGCAATGCATAACAAGACCAAGAAATCAATAGTTGCTTGGATATAAAACCCATGAAAAAAACAATAACATGACATATATGACAAAACTAAGTTAACCAAGGATCAACAGGAATCTTCAGCAAAGAGACAACTTTGGTAAGAAAATGTAAAATCAATCCACATGAAGAAAAAAAAAGATCTCCGACAGCACGTGTACTATGTACTATAGCCTCACAAAGCAGCAGTGTCATATGAATGAAAATAACATGTCACTTACCTTGTGAAGGTAAAACTTTGTAGTCCCTATACGAACAGTGATGTCGCTCACCAATTCAGAAGCCGCAATACTGCAAGGATAAACAGTTCTCATTAATAGAGTGGAAAACAACAGCAATATAAAAGAGCACTTCATGCTTACAAATCGAAAGAAGGACTTTGGATTAGTATTCAAAACTGATTTTCTTGAGAACCTATGAGCATTAGGATTGCTTACATTGTAAGACATGGTTAAATCGATAAAAATAAAATACGGTACATGCAGTAGTACAACAGAATGCTATATAAAATATCAATCATTAATATTATATGCACAATTCCAGGAAAAAAAGGAGTTGCATTCTTGTTAAAGTAATTTGTTAGCATATATGAAAAGTATCTGGCTTTCTAAACTGAGGATACTATTCTATACTGCTTCTGAACTGAAAAGCAGTATCCAACTAAGCATTTGTCAAAACAATAAATAAATAACTAAAGAATGCTAACGCAAAAGAACCTTTTCTAAAAGAATAAGCCAATATAAGGTGGAAGCTAAATGAAGCATCCTAAAATCAGTTCCACGCTTTGAGGTCTCCTATTTGTTCCTTTCTTTAGTTATGACTAGTTTTTCCCTGAAAGTATGGTTCTCTTTGGTATCATGCAGCTGTGCCTTAATATAAACCTAGAAAAGCGTAAAGTTTCCTGTCTAACCAAAGCTGAAGGAAACCATATTGGACATGCATCATGCAAGTATGCATTAGAATATCTGAGTGGATTCAACAAGAACACATAGATGATAGCATCTTGGATAGCATGAACATTCAGAGGGGACTGTAAACTAGGGAAAATAAAGCATTCTATGGGTTCTAAAAGCTCAATGACAATATTATAACAAGATTGGATTTCATGGTGAACAATACTTAATACTTTCAGAGAATAAACTCAAGCATAAACCTACAGTGCCAACTACACAAAATACAATAACTCAGATCATTTATAATCGACATAAATATAAAGAAAACAGTGAGATTCTAAGAACGACATGCGGATTGGAAGGCAGCATTAAAGAAACAAGGTAAAAGAAAGCAAAAGAAGCGACGGATCACCTGATTTCATTCCCATCGTCCTGAAAGGTATCCGGATTCGACCCAAGCTTCATGAACTTCATCTTGAACACGAAAGAAGAAGAGCCGCACAGCTAGCTTCCCGCTCCTCCAGACCAATGCTCAGCTCACAGAGAGACCAGACCACTACCACCACCACCACCACTTGTAAGAAGCAAGAACTGCGCAGCACAGCACGGCTATCCCATACTTGTCCACAGCAGGAACGGCAAACTTCTCAGAGCGGCAGCAGGGAAGCAGAGTACTAAGAACAAGTCGCCGAGAAGACCGAATATTGCAACGTGCCGGAGCCGGCCAGGAGATCGCTCGCTCGCTCGTACAACGAAAACAAAGAAATAATGGGATCGGTTCCGATGCAGCTCCTGCTTGAAGCGCACTCCAGCCCTGCCCCCAACCTACTTATGCGGCCGGGTGCTGGTGCTATCGTAGGCAGTGAGGCCAGAAAGCAGGGGAGGAGCACAAGTACCTCAGGAGAAGTAAACAATGTGAAGTGGGAGAGGGGGGTCGGGCAGTGAACCAGAGGAGGGACACCCACAAAGCACAAAGCTGACACACCCCCACCTCCCCCTGCTCACTTGTTAATTGCTTGTCCTTCTTGATCTGGGAAAAAGATTACTATAATTCCCTTGCTTGCACCCCTCGGTTTTCTTTCTTCACACCGGCCCGGCCACCATCCTCCTCTAAAAAATACCAAGATTCAGAGGGGATCTTGTGTCCAATGCATTATCATACTAAACAACTAGTCCACATTCCTCGCCACACCATTCCCCGAGTATGATCTCTCTCAACGATCGATCTCTGCGGCAACAACGGCAAAAACAAACGTTAGTGGGCGCTGTGAGCAAGTTGAGGCCGGTAGCAGGCAGGAGACACCGAGCATCTATTTTAAATGCAATGCGGGGGGAGGCAACGGAGAGACCAAAAACCACTTGCTCACTCTGGTTCTGCGCTTGTGCTTGTGCGGGAGTAGAGAACCTTATCACCAGCACGCCAAGATCTCGCAGTTTTGTGCCGAGATCGGTCGATCAGAATAGACGCACGCTACTACACTAATACGTACGTGGGGAGGGGAGAGGCCACAGCAGTCAGCAGAGGGGGAGGGAATGATAAAAAAGAATCAGAAACCATCAACGGGCAGAGCAGGAGGGCGACATGTGGGCGGCATCGCAATCGCATCGCATCGAGGGTCTATAGCAAGCCAGCAAACCAGACGAGAGGGAAGGCAACAAAAGAGGGTAGCCAACAACAACAAGGCACGCAAGAACAAAGGCAAAGCGAAGAGCAGCATCCGTCAGGCATGACCCGAGAAAGAGGAACAGTGTGAGACCCACCCCGAGAAAAAGAGTCCACCCGTTCCCGAGCAATGGAGCCACCCCTGGTTTCTGGTCTGGGTGCCGTGAGCCGGATCCGCCCCACCATGCCACCCCCAACCCCAAGAACGTCCCCGCCCGCCCGGGGAAGACGAGACGAGCGAGCGAGTGCGTCCCAGATGCGGCCACGCAAGTGTGTGCATGCGCCGGTCGCGTGCACATGCGGCTGTCCCTCTGCTGCCTCTCTCTGCTCGCGCTCGTGCTGGGACGACTGGGTAAAAAGACGGTGGCGAGGGAGGGTAATGAGCTACCACTAGGAGACCTGAGTGGGCTTGCAGGTGTCCTTCTCTCCTCCCGTCTCCCCCTCCAATGGCAACGCTACTGGACTCAGGCGGCGGCCCCCAGCTTGCCTCCCGGCCCCTCCTCTCGAGCACCCACGCCGGCCGGTCGGGCCACCCGCCACCCTCTCTCGCTCTCTAGTCTCTCCCCATATCTATCTGAAGATGGGCCAGCCACTCAGCCAGTGAAGTGATGCAACAACATCTCAACAGCGAAAGAGAAAGTAGAAGAAGATCGGGGAAGGAAAGAAAGGAGCAAGAGAAGAGACTCACCGTGGCGCAAGAAGAAACCAAGAAGAACAAGAACAAAGCAAAAACCCTTCGATGGAAGTGGAAGGCTTTCCTGCTCGCCTTTGCCCCCGCTGCCTTTGGTGGTTTGTTCGCTCTCGTTTCGTTCAGTTCGCTGGACAGGCGGCACCGCTCGCTTTGAAGAGGGAACAGAGAGCACGCACCCTGCACTGCGCCACCGCGGACCGCCACAGCTAGCTTCCTGCTGCAGGTGCAGGGTAACCGGGCCGGCAGTGAGGACTCTGTGCCTTTTCCTCCCCACCACTTTCTTCTGCGATAGTACAGTACGCTTGTATGCTACAGTATGGGTCTCCGTCTTTCCAGCTGCACGCCACAGGAACAGGCCATGGAATGGAATGCGCAGCGCAGACAGAGTAGCCGTGCACTCGTCTCCTTCGCCTGTCTGCTCCACTAGATCAGTAGACCTAGACCTGGATCAGTTTAAACCCAGGGCCGGGCCGGATCAGGATCTGATCGAAACCTTGGGCCTGGAACCCGGTCCGGCCCTGACGAGCCTAGCCTGCCCGACGGTGAAAAATGGAAATGATTTAATTTCTACTAGTCATTCCTCCATGTAATGTTATTTTTTTCTTGGCGATTTTTGCCACAGGACAGACACTGGGAAAACACGTAACTTGCTGAAACACACCGCCAATGGGAGAGTTTGCCCAAACACACCGCAAATTTGTGATTGTTTGCCCAGACACACCGCGACCATTATTTTATTCATTTCTCAGTTTCAAAGAGAGAGAAGGCAGGGGAAATGTCCTAATTGCCCTTGTCTTCAACCTTTAGCACTAGCTGATATTTTTGCCGTAGCACATGCTATCGTTTGCTTCTCCGGCAAGATCTCCGGTCCGCCTCATCCAATAGCGAGTCCATGCGCTAGGCATCTCGTCCTGCTCCCGAGCACCAGTCACCGATGGGCGGAGTCGTGCAACAGCCGGAGTCGTGCAGCAGAGAACGGATGGAGAGACTTGAGGTCAGGCGCCGCCGGAGTCGTGCAGCAGAGCGGCCTCGGATGTAGCCGACACGCCCGCCGCCTCTGGCTCACCCGCGCGCGCGCCGCGGCGGCCGGGAGGGGCTCGCCGGCGCCGCGTCGAGGAGGCTGAGCTCCCCCGCGCCCTCGCCATCGGGGCAGGGCAGGGCTCGCCGGGCGCTGCGTGGAGGCAGGCGTCCCGGGCCGGAGTACGAGCTCGTCCCCATGGCTCGCGTCCCAGCGTCAGGCCACCACGCCGCGAGATCCGTCGCCCCACAGCGCCGTCACGCGGGCCTCGGTCGCGCTGCTCCGTCGTCCCGCGAGCTCCGCCGCCCCACCGCGTCGCCGCACAAGCGCTCTGAGGGCCCCGGCCGCGCTGCTCCGTCGTGCCGCGAGCTCCGCCGTCCCACCGTGTAGCCGCACGCGCGCTCCGAGGGCCCCGGCCACACTGCTCCATGGTCTTGCCGCGAGGTCCGCCGCCCCACCACGCCGTCATGCGGGCCGGCCGCGTTGCTCCGCTGCCCTGCTGGGCGCGCCGCCAGGCCCTAGGGAAGATGCGGGTGCCGCCGAGGCTGGGTGCCGGGCGCCGGGACGCAGGGATTGGGGCCGGCGTCGAGGCCTGGGCACAAACAGTGGTGCCGCCGGACTGGGATGCCTGATTGCAGGGGCTAAGGGCCAGAGGTTGAAGACGAGGGTAATGAGGACATTTCCCCTACCTTCTCTCTCTTCGAAACCAAGAAATGAATAAAATAATAGTCGCGGTGTGTCTGGGCAAACAATCACGAATTTGCAGTGTCTTTGGGCAAACTCTCTCGTTGGCGGTGTGTGCCAGCCAATTAGGTGTTTTCCCAGTGTCCTGTGGCAAAAATCGCCTTTTTTCTTTGATAAGACGAGTCGAGGTATCGCAAGCCAGCAGCTGAGCTATGTTCTGTTCCATACAAAATAGTACTTTATTGATTACTGAGAAACAAAGCAAAGTTGCACAACCAAGAACCAATGCAAAGTATATTCCTTCTCTAAAGAAGAAAGAGCTACTAGGCGATGCAAAGGGTGGTACGGGCATGGAAGCAGATCGGGAAAGGTGGGCGTGTCGCTGAAAATAAGCTCAGGCTAATAAAGCTAGTGCCTTTTTCAGTTAAGCCGGCCACGGACGACATAAAACCGGGCACGTCAAGACCTTAATCATCTCTGATCAAGAGAAAAAACACCGGCATCAGCATGCCTCTGATAAAGCTACTTCGCCTTTCATGCGCCCTCCTCGCCTGGTGTCTGATGCCCTGGCTGTACTGCCACCGTTTCTTTAAGGCGAGGCCGAGCCGAGAGATCTCTTTTGTGCGCGCACGCTCGCGCCGACCCCCAACGAAAGGCGCCTAGCCGCCTGGCCGGCTTTGGAGCATGGCCCCGATGACGCGTGTGCCGCGCCGCGCGTGACAGCAGGCAGACGTCGCAAAGCGAGGCGCGTTGCCTCGTCGGCGTCGGTCGGTGGGCGGCGCGTCGGGTGGTGGGGGTTCCACTGACGGCATGCAAGATGCGTGCCGGGGGCGTGAGCCGGGCGTGCGTCGTCGAGTGGCGAGGGCGGCCAGGTAAAGCATGCGCGTACTGGTGGCTTGCTAATGCGCCGAGTGTGTTTGCATTTTTGCACCGTGCGCCAACGGGCAACGGCAGGCTCTGCAAGCGCGGCCACCTCTGTCACGGATCGCTCGGGGCCGTCTACCTCCATCTCTATCTAGGCTGGACCTGGACCCGCTCGATCGAGCAGGCGAGCACACGCATCGTTGGCTCGGATTTCGCTGTTTTAGATTAGATGTATTAGCAATGTAGCATTAGGAAGCACGCAGTACTATAGCATTGGCTACCGAAGCCGATGATGATGAGCGTGCGTAGCGTAGTAGCCGGTAGGCGAGCGTAGATCGAGAGAAATAAAGTCAAAGACTACACCCGTAGCACTGCACGTACTACAGGCAATGCAAACAACGTGTGTGGCATGCGAGCATACGAGGCGAGGAGAGCACGTAGCCGTAGCTGCTGTGTATTGTGTTCACTCGCCGGCTAGTCATCGCCCCGTGCATGGTCTAAGCTCATGATGACGGCCCCGACCCAGCAGTATGGACCCGTCTCCTACTCGTAGACGGAGCTAGCCAAGGACGAGCGAGGGCGAGGCCGCGATCGGGTCTTTTGAGGAGAGCGAGGGAGAGGGACTGCTGGACCGGAGTGTGGAGGTTCGGCGTGCCGTGCTCGCTCTGCCCTCGACAGCCTATCATGATGTTGCGCTTCACGAAGCAGCCGCTGCTCTGCCTCTGCCCTGCCCTAGTACTCCTCGCTGCCTCCGCCTCCTTTTCCCCTTTTCCCGTACGTAGGCGAACTCGAGAGCGGCAGCTGCACACCGCACTATGCCCCGTACTTTCCCTCCTTTTTCTCTCCCCGCCCCGTTGCGCTCGCCGTTTCTTGCATTGCATTGCATTGCTCCTCGGTTCGGCTCGGGTGCTCGGCTGGTTTCTCTCTCTATCCACTCGCACACAGTCAGAGAGAGGCCGTGCATGGTGCATCGCACTCGCACAGTGCAAAAGCCACCGCTGGTTTTTTTCCCAAGGACGAGGCCCTAGTATAGTTTATCTAGACTAGATTAAGCCCTGTTTTGCCTGTTGTTTTGTCGCTCGGTTACTGGATGACAGGCCATGCATGGTTTGGCAGCACCCGCACCACCATCAATCCACCATCAGCTCCTAACGTGTCGCCACCCCGCCACGCCAATCATGGCCGCACGTTCCAAATGCGTGCGGTTACGACGGGATCTGAATCTCCTTTTTGCTTTAGCGCGCGGTTTGCCATCGTTCGTTCGCCCATTCGACGTGTGTTAAGTACAACCGCATCGGCGCATCCTCATGCTTACGGTTGGGTATCTCCACTGTCAGAACGACACTTTTTTTTTCTTAGATCACCGCAATAAAGAGGCATCAAATATAAGCCAAAGTCACCGTTTTCGTCGACATTTGTTTGTTTATTTTCCATAGGCGTCATAGTGATCCTAAGACTCCTCTATTAGGAACGCCACGGTAGAAAGGAGCGGTACAACAATTTCAGGACTACAATGAGAGAATATATGATGAGATGACAAGGCATAGAGCACGTAGGAGAAAGAGTGGCATGAGAAGTAGTTCGATAATTATCTCTTCATTGCACCAAAGATCCATGATCCATAGGCACTTTTTACCTCTTTTGTTAGTTGTGCGAGTGGTTGTAAGTTTACCTTCAGCCGTACTACGTACTGTGTTTCGGAGTCTGTAATAATTGACCTGATTCTATCCTTGTATAGATGAAAACGTATATTTATTTATCCTTTATCTAAAGAAAATATGCCTATGAATGTTAGTTTGGCCTCCGCCCACGCTGCTTCTTCACTAGAGCAAGAAGGGCAGAGCTACAAATCATGGATCTGTCTCCGTATGCACAAAAGGGTTATGACTCCTCTCGTTGTTATTTGGTGCGCCTCCGTGTAACCCTGTTCATTGTATTGTTTCTGCGGCAAATAAGCCGACTGATGTTGTTTTGTTGCGAGAGAAAAACATTGTAAAGTCATGGAGCCGGAGCCAAATTAAAGTGCAACCCTAATTCAAGCATCCTATCCGTGCCACTTTATATATTTTGGAATTGTTCACGTCGTAGTTTCTTGATTGTGAACAATTTCTCACAAAGAAAAAGTGAATTGTTCCACTTACTAGCCTCTCGTTCAATGGACTAACAATTTTTTTTGAGGGGAAATGGACTAACAATTGCACGTAAGATATCAAAAAATTGATATGATTTTTGTGATTTTAAGGTAATATATTGGCCGTCGCATAATATTTGTTCACTAGCCCACCGTCATGTAAGCCATGATCGTTCTCGAGTTAAATCTGTCTACCTTCTTCGATGTCAATAGTGATGGCAAGACTCTCCTACTACAAATACAGAGGACGAACGAGTGTCCTTTGATGGGGCTGCTTTTTTCCTGAACGATGGGGCACTTTGATTCCCTAACGCAAGCCGGGCCTGCGTGCTAGCTTTTCTTCCACTTCCACGGCCAGGAGCGGATCCTCCGAATCGCATGATGCCTCCTGCTCCTGCCGTGCTGCCTCCGCCCCCGCCCGCATCTCGCCGTATGTTAATAAGTGCGCATTGAAAGTTTGGCATGGCTGGCGCAACGACCATCCGAGAGACCTGCATTCGTTTGCTTGCACGGGAGAATCGTCTCCTACCCCAGTGTCAGAGAGAGGCCATGCCATTTGTCTCTCCCAGCGAAGACCAGCGCGTGTCTACGGACGTGAGTTTTCACATCACTTGTCTGTAGTGCTATTACTGCTGCTGCTGTTCGTTTGCTACCAAATTCTCGACAGATCCTGTTGTAAAAAAAAAATCTCGACAGATCCTCCGAGGAAAAAAACCCTGGCAGCTTCAGGTATTTTCGACGCCCAAAAACCACGGCGGCATCATGACTTGGAGTCTTGGTCAGTGGACATCACACAGCGGACATCACACAACCAAACAACAGGAAGCTGTGGGTCTCTCGTGTGTGATCACTGATCAGCAGAGGAGGAAAGAGGATGTGCCGAAATGATCGCAAGCACGCAGCAGCTGCAGAGAGACCTGCAATGAACTGCGTGGCCGGCCATGTACTGCCCATGCCATGGGGAACGCAGAACGCAGTGCCCAGTGCGAATGCGATGCGCGTGGGCGTGGCGTGGCGCCGGACACGCACGCACTGGTGTGCTGCACACCTGCGCTGCCCGGCCATGCTCTGCTGCTGTGCGCCTGTGCCGCATTGCTAGTGGCGTGACGCATCATGCAACCTTTGCCCGGCCGTTCCAGCGCAGACGCGCAGCGCGCAGTTGGCAGCGATGCAAACGCAAGGCAAGGCAGATGAATCGATGACGCTGGGCACAGCACTACCGCCTGCAATGCAATGACGAAGGAAGTGCTCGTGTGGCCCAACGGGCCTGTCAAGTGTGAACCTAGGAGTACACACTACTAAGGTCTTGTTTAGTTCACCCAAACTCCCAAGTTTAACACTATGTAAAAAGAAGATTTCCCGTCATATCAAACTTGTAGTACATGCATGGAGTACTAAATATAGATGAAATCAAAAACTAATTCCATAGTTTTATTGTAATTTGTGAGACGAATCTTTTGAGTCTAATTAATCAATATTTGGACAATATTTCACAAATACAAACGAAATTGCTATAGTGCGCTACAGTGTGTGAACGCCTGAATTTGGCATGCCAAATTGACGATCTAAACAAGGCCTAACTGAAAAAGGAACCTTATTAGTAACTTAAAAGTTTTAAGATAGGGACAAAGACACAAAACGAATCGAACTGTTGCTTCACCGTTCTGCGTTTCTGCATCGCAGAACGGTCAGTAACAAACTGCAGAAGCAAGAAATGTCAGGTAGCCGCGGATGGGAACGAGCAGGCCGACAGGCTTCACGTACTGTATTTGGTCTGGATTGGTCTGCAAATTTTGACATTTTCCATATGATGTCTTTTAAAGTCTGCCTAATAGCAGTTATATATGATCATCAGTTCAAGAGAAACAGGGAACTGACTGCAACAATCCTCGTGCTGCATGGACGACACTTGGAATTACCATATTCAATTCAAGGGCATGTAGTTGCAACAGAAAAAATGAGTTTGGGATCCTAAGAAAGATGTTGCCGATGGTGGGTGCAACTTGCAGGGCAGCCTCGACTCGATCAATCGACAGCCAAGGCCCCATGGCTATAAACATGGACAGCCTTTGCCATCGATCTTGCCCTGCACGAATAATGCGTGGCAGCGCAGTGTTACCATCATTTGATTCGATTGCACGTATCTTCCAATCAATTGCGTATCTTGGCTTCTGAAACACGACGCAGGTATTCCGAAAGGACTGATGCGGAACAGTACAGAAGACTGAAGACCCATCATGGTGCGTGGCTGGTGTGATCGTGGAATGTCACTGCTCCCGTAACTAACCTTGCATAGTTGCATTGAGTACTCAAAGCAACAAGTTCGTGGACAAAGGGAGGGGGACGTGTACAGTCTAGTTCACTTTGCAAGACTGGGACAAGTAATCACACCCTTCGTACGCCACTAGCCCGGCTTTGTCGAGCTCGTTTTCCTGGAAACAAGCGCACCTTTGGCTAACTTGTCCGGTCAGAGCAATGTCGCCTGGCCTCCTCACCAATCTTGGATAGCCCGTGTCGCACCAAACCTAACACAAGCAGTACGATCTTAATTAGGCAGAAAAAAAGTATCTTTAGCAAAATGGAAACTGAAACAACTTTGTTCTTTCAGAATCTCTGAAATATGGCTTTGTGCCACTAAAACGACACATTAGTTCAACTCAATAATCATGCAAAAATGTTTCTCAATGAGACATGTGATGGGCAAACTCGATTTGGACTATGTAAGCTGTTTGAAATATAGGGAAATTCACACGAAATAGATTAGTTTGCTCAAGAATCGTGAGAAATCCCCAACAGAGCATGAGAGAGGATGAGAAAACTGAAGGAAAAGGATCAGAGAATATTAGCCATCAAATTGCTGGAGTTTATTTGGTCACTAGAAATCCAGAGTAATCTCAACCTGTTACACCAACTCATGATGCTTCTCGTTAATGCCAGCTGTTTCTTATGTTTATTGCGATTGCATTATTACACAACTCATCTGTTGACATCTTTATTGGAAAACAGTTATTTTCTAGAGATGAATTATGGTTACAAGCTTGGGACAAAATCCTTAATTGGTGATTGTCTGGAGCCATCAACAACATGTGCCTGGGAAGACCATAGCCCACTAGAGGCATGATACATCCAAAACATCCAACATGGCACACTGCTGCAGTGCTGCCCTAACGACGGGCAATATGTTTCGATGCAGAATCAAAACTTTTAGAAGACTACCATGTGTGCTCATTTCATGATGTGACCTGATTTTGTTTTTCAAATACGCAGGAGAGCAGTGTATCATTTGATTAAATTAGAAAAGGAACAAGTGCAACACCAACTCCAACCCCTGACAAACTTCAAGATAAATGGGATGGTACAATGATACTTACTTCTCCACCATCTTGCTGGCTCCATTTTGAATTGCAGCCAGGTATTTTAGCTTCATCACTCTTCTGCTTTTCAAGAAGCTGTGCACCTCTCTTTGCCTTCATTTCTACACCCTTCAGATATTTCGTAGGATTTCCTTGACTGTCGTAATAACGTCCAATAAGTTTACCAGCAAATCTGCATCGTACACGTAAAGGAATATTACAATGGTATATATTACTATTTGAGTAGTTTCTCTAACATGACCCACTATTTCTGCGATAGCTTAGTGTGTTCCATCTGGCATACACATTTGGTATTGACATGAATAATACATGGTATGGTAGTAATGGATCTGAGAACATGATCAAGAGAACCTAGACAAGTGCTATAGCGCAAACACAGAAACAGTGTTCCAAATCATGCTCCACTAGCCTGCCTAGGGACTAGGTGCCACCAAGCTGCCAGCCTAGCACTTAGCATTTCCTGGAAAACTGCATACAGTTCTATGAAGCCTCATGGTTTTACAGATACCGGAAGGAAATAAGTAACATGAAAAGAGCATGAAGATGGCTCTTAGAAAGGAGCTCACATATATCTTTCGAAGTAAAATTTCCTCCAATCAACAATGCTGTTTACCTGAAAGAGAGAAGTAAAGTCTGTAAATGTTTGTATTCTTTACTAGCATGCACATACAGTGTTATGTTCAGCATGCTAAGTAGCTGCTTTCCACCAGTATTTAATAGAATATGCATACATGATACATGAGGCAATGATGTTTCTGTTTCAACATAATTATTTCCTAGCATGTCCACATCTATATCCATACAGGCTAGAAGCACAAGAGAACAAAGCTTAAATCGGAACTAACTCTAGTAGTAATAAAAAGGGTTTTGTTACAACATAGTAAGGAAAAGGTTGGTAACTTGGTATCATAATCAAGTAAACAGCTAACAGCCAACTAGATTTTGCAGAAGTGGTTAGAGAAGGAGACAAAGCACTTCTACATTACAGTTAAAGCTAACTGCCATCCAAGCCCTAATTTATGAATCATGGTACTTTTAACATTTTTCACTGGCTGTCCATGTCTAAGCTTCATATTTGCATTAACTACAAGGTTCACTAATACGAATAATCCATACATAGTGCGTTTTAGTACCTCACTGCTTGATAAACCCTGCAATGAATCAGTCAGACCATCACCTGTTAACAGAAAGGTTACTCTGGCAAAAGGATAAGCAGGCATATACTATTTGTGCTTAATTATCATTATCTCTTTCTTATGGTGAAATTAATGTTTTTTAAAATAGATTAGAAGTAGAACAGCTAGATTAGCTTCTAGGAAGTTTGGTAAGGGGGGAATTTAGATTCTTCATCCTCCATAAAAATTTAAGTCATATAATTCAAGTGTCCTCTTCATCATATAAAGGCCAAGTCATAATATCTGCATTTTTTCACCGATCCAAGCCTTTTTTTTTTCCTTTGTATATTAAACCGACAGGCAACTTTTTTTTTTCCCCTCTCTTTTATCCCATCTCATAGTGCAAAGAGTCAGTAGTAACTGCTTCTAAGATATTGATTAGGCATGTTCATTAGATGTCTTGATCGTTCCATCTTTCGTCCCTTATGAAATTTGAATTAGAAACAATGTACTGCTAGGAGAAAAAAATATCACACAGAAGAATGCTTTTGCTTTTGCACTTCAAAGGATCAAGAGGACACCAAAATTATTTCTATAGAACTAACATCAACTCATGGTCATCTAAATGATTTACTAAACTAACCAGCTAGCAGTAAGATGCAGACTTACCTGTAAAATTTCCAGAAACAAATGCCCGTGATGCATCCCTGCCAAAAGAATGATATTTAACATCAGCATGTGAAGCAACAATATGGAAGTTTTGATGTTTACCAAATTATAAGAATTACCCTCCTATGGTTTATATACTTAATAACACCAAGCTACAGCATACATGTAATTCATAACAATGAAACTGAAACAGGCGCTAGAAGCCTAAGACTGCAACCTCCCAGAAAAGTGATGATAACCTCCTCCAGGACCATAATGTGACCTCCCTTTTGTGACATCAAACACTGAGCTGCAGTGTCAAATGAAAAACCAACATCATTCACAGAAGCTAACCCAGTTGAATAGCCAAGACAACACACTGGAATCTACTGACAGCATCATCTGTATAATTAAAAAGAAGGTGTGCTGTGTGCTTGAATTTTAACTTATTTATCATATCACACTTCCTTTTTCTCATGGTAGTTAAGTATCACTCTAAAGTCAGGGGGGAAGGATTTTTGGCATATTAAGGCAAGGAAAAGCACAAATACCCCAAAATCGCGAGTAGTATGGGCAACCCCTCATTGGTTCCATTGTACAACGATAGCTCCTCCACTGTCCACAACCTCTGTGCATCGCAACATGAGATTTGGTAAGTAGGAGAGAACACAGAGGTGTTCCGGTATTGGGAACTTGCAGTTGCAGAGGTCGAAAATGTAACAATGTTAGTCAGATGCTAGAGCCACAAATCATACGAACCGCTGCTACTCCATTTTTACTGTTCACAAGGCATCACATCAAATCACTTGGAGATCACTCATGTAATAATAATAAGTTGTGAAATGTGACACGATATTCCTATCTATTTGCTCTATATGACCACATCAAGCTATTAGTCGATGAACACGCCTAAGCAACGACTGAGTGTCTCTAATTGCAAACGCCTTGTCTGCTTCCGCAGACTAGATAAGATAAGCGAGATCTAGCGCATAAACTTCTAGAAGCATCAAGGTAGCGGGGAACAGAGGACAGACCGGCTTCCTGAGGCGGTAGAGCTGGAGGACGACGGCGAGTAGCGCGGCGAGCAGCGCGAGAACGAGGAGGAAGCGAGCGCCGCGCGCCATCGCTCTGGCTCCCGAGAGATCCGCAAGGCCGTTAGGTCCACCAAATCAAACCGCCTCCACGGCAACGTTCCAGTATCGGTTTTGCTATCGATCCGCCCCGGCGAGCTGGGGCTGCCCTTGGGACCGGACGGCGGCGTGGCTTCGGCGGAGGGACGAATTGGTGCTTGAGGCGGCTACCGACTGGACAGACGGACCTCCGGACTCCGGTCGTCGGAGCGGAAGACGGGGCCGGCAGACCGGTGGATTTGGTGGAGACGATCGGCGAGGCGAGGGGAGCTGGCCGCTGGGCAGAGACGAGCGGGGAGGACCGGTTGACTGGGCTGGGCCGGGCCAGACTCGAGCCAATGGACGCCTTTGAGGCGGGCCCTGGGGAGGACCAGTTGACTGCTATGGGCCAGGCCAGACTCTAGTCAATGGACGCCTTTGAAGCGGGTCAATGGACGCCTTTGAAGCGGGCCCTTTGCTGTGCGGTGCATTGGCTTCGGCGTGATTCGCCGTGTTTTTTTATTATTTATTATTATTACGGATTATTTTTTAACAACAGCCGTGCTGTTATATTGTAGGAGTATGTACTGAGTACTGACTATTCCCTCGTTTTTTTTTTAATTCTGCTCAGAAATGATAAGTCAACCTTTTAGTTTGATTATTATTCAGTTTTTATTTAGGAGATAAATATGTTGATGTTATGTCAAAATCTAACCGGTCCAAAACTAATAATTCAAAATATCTTAGAGAAATAGGCAATGACTCGAGTTTTTAAATAGAGAGAATTATCTATTTGGCACTAAAACAAATCGGTCTTTTTTTTGCGATCTTGAATTTTGGTGCTTCCTTGTAAACTGGTAACTCCAGTGCAGGATTGTGGCTTCAAACTCGGAAGTGCATTTTGCGTCCACAAAACAGCGCCCATTACTGGTCTACACAAAACAATGCTTCTACACAACGCAGTGCGTGAGTCATAAGCGCTTGGTGTGCTATACATGCACTGCAAACAAGTCATGATTTTCTCCTACGCTTGGTAAGCGTCGGCATGGCACTAAATCCTCGGCTTGCCTTGCGTCTCTGCTGCGACGAAGATCCACCACGGGCCTCCATGCTTGCATTCTCTGTACACACTCCAGCCGTCGACATGCTCGCATTCTTGCCACTCTCTGAAACTCCATCCATAGCGTCACATGAACCACTTGGACCATGTTCTATTTCTGCACCGGATTGATCAGCTGCTGGTTCTTGTTTGTCGCCCTCGCCCTCCTCCATACAAAAACCACCACCACTGAACAGATAGTCTTTCGGTGCTGAGTCCACCTGATTGTCCTCAGGTAAGTCCTGGGAATCTTCATTGATATCTTCGGTAGTGACTGCACCTGTATGACTGCTGTTCAGTTCACTTGTATCCTGATGGTAAAGGTTAAATCCTGTGTCTTCTCCAGCCATGTCTGCGACTGCAGCAGCTTGGCCTGGGTTATTTTCATCGTTTTGAAGCGTTGGAATATCATTGTCATATGCTTCATGACCATCTTCCATGTATGTCACCTGTTTCCGCTTCCTACTTGACTGCAAAAACAGCACAAGATAGCAAATGACATAAGTTTTTTTCCTGGCAATACATATATAGCTTTTCATATGGAGAACAAAAGAAAGGCATCACACAACTCTCATCCTCAAAATACCGTAAATTTGTGATTTCAAGCAATAGTAAACATGTTCACTAATTACCATGTTCTACCTAGCCATTTCTAGGGCGGACTACAGATTTTGCCAATGCCAGCAGTGCACAGTGCACAAATACTTCACCTAGAAACATAAGCACCATACAAAAGTAAAGGCATAATACAGTAAGAGAAGCTCACCCTTCGCAATGCCCTTCCTTCTGATCCGTAACTGTTGGAATGCCTTTTACATGAATCCTCATCTGAAGCTGAAGTCAAATATTTTATTTCATAATCCTCCTGACATACCGTTGCATCATTTCCAGCATTTCTCCTGCTTCGTCCTCTTCCTTTGGAGTGACCACATGGGCTCCCTCGTTTTCTCTTATTGGTATTGTTATTTTCTCTAGTAATCTCAACTGTATCTGCCAAACTGTTTGTATCGCCAATTACATTATCCTTTTGACTTTCCATATTCCTGATTCCAGAATTGGTTTTCCTTTTTCCTCTACCTCGGGCATGGCTTGAGGAGCCTGCCTCTTTCTTCTTGATTGTCTTGCTAGTAGTGGGATTATCCTGCTCAGGTTCATCTGTGTCAAGAAAGCTTTTCCCTGTAATGCCCTTGATGGCTTTCTTAATCCTTTTGCTACGAATTTTTGCAAATCTCTCATTGAATGAATAAAACGACTCCATGCGCAGCTGAGTCTGCATATAAGTAAATCAATTTAAATTAAAATGCAAGGATTTGAAATACTACACATTTTAAGTATCACCTCATTTCCATTTAAATATTCTTGGCTAAATGAAACCCAACAAGAAGACTACACATTTAAACTCACAAAAAGACAGAGAATCATTTCCATAATAATGCAATAGGACAAGAAAATTTTAATAATGTATTTTGATTTTTTACTGATATTGCAAATGGTTGTGATATGACTGAGCAACTGGCTGCAGATCCAAAAAATTACACAAGATTAGGTGAGACACTAGCACATCTGTATAGTTTGTTCTCGAATAGTGTGTTTCATTTGTAGAATAGAATGTGTTGATTGTATATCACCACATCCCTCACAAGCTAAAAATTAGTACAAGCATTACTGCAATATGAATGGGGCAGTCCCACCAAATTCACGGGATAAACTCACAATACACCACCACATCTAGGATGGGGTGGTTCCTCAAACCAAATATCCTCTAAAAACATTCATCATCTTTCTGAGAAGGAAAAAAAAGACAAACTACAAAAGTAGGTAACCTAACCAGCATCATGCAGAACATTACATACAAAACAGAAATAGCCAAGAATGTCGTAAATAATTATTGAAACCTAAATAGACAAACCTCATGTTTATTATACTCTCTCAAAACAGGAAGAAGCAGTTCGTCAGCTTTCTCTTTGCCCCATCCAAATCTTTCCCAACATAACCTGAAGGACTTTTTTTTTTAAGTTTTGATGCTACGCAGAAGAATAGACAAAAAAAGCTTTCATAACAGATCAATGTTCTTCAGTATGCTCATTCTTTTTCTTCAGGGTTCTCGTAAAGAAGATAACAGTCATGAATCAATATCAAAACAGAAATACGAAAAAGCAATGGTTTACATATCAACTTTGATTCCTAAATGCACTACAGTACAGGTACTTCTAAAATTTTCTTTTGAGTAACCTACACAATCAAGTCCAGCTTACCTTCTTACATATGCAACCTACATTGGACCATATAGTCCAAACTGGCAAATGGATAATTATATTACTACACATGTAATAATATTATATTAAACCAAGATAAGTTCTTATTCATTATCGAAAAGGAAAGAAATAAATTGATATGCTCACAGAAATCTAGAAGCATAGCTCTCATGAATACAACGTATACTGCTTGCAAGTTCAATGCCTCGCAGAAAAACAGTTCTCAACTTACTTGCGTAGTAGGCCTAAATCTGGTCTTCCCCAGGAAAAAGGCTCCATTGAGTCGTCAACTTGTGGAGAAATATATGCATTTACAACTGACTCACTGGGAAAAGTTGCAGGGATATGCCAGTTCTTGCTCACATTCCTCTGATAAATTAAGGAACAATAAGAAAAAAAACATGACAAGAACATGTATATGCAAGAATCAATCAATGACAGAGGTCTGTAAGTAGTTCCCTGCAGAAAACATACTTACGTGTTTACTCATAAATATTTCCTTGACATGTTCAGCCTCATTAGAAGATTGTTTATCATCAGAATCTTGAATGGATTCAGGTTCCAGGCCTTTCCCTTTCCATCTGAATCATTTCCACCAAGTTTTCTTTTCTTCGATCTACCACTTATTTCCACATGCAGTTTACCAAATATTGATGGATCTGGTGATTCAATCCATTCTTTGAACTTCTGCAGTCCATCTTCCTCAGGAAATGCATGTACAACTTCAATAGCATTCACAATGCCGATACCACTGCACACCAGCATGTAAAACAAAAAATTAGCGCATAACCAACAAAATACATGCATCAGATGAAATGTTGCACTTTGATCCTGCACTTAAGAATACTTAGAAAGGCCAATCATTCTTTTAGTATTACTAAACTTAGGTATTCCGATGGAAAGGCATTCAAACTATGGAACAGAAAAGGAAGGAAAAGAGAAACAATTTCTGGAGCAGAAACTTGAGATCCACTTCCTAGAAAAGAAAAATGTAACAACTCATACAAAAAAAATAAACTTTCATGTTACTTTCATATAGAAGTTGAAATCAGATGGCTAGCTGACAGGATTGTATGTGTGTAGAATGGTTTCAAGATGTAACAAGATGTGGTAAAGAAATTCCTGCATTTTAAGATTGTTATTACCTAACGCCTTCAGTGTAGTCACTTCCAAGAAGCAGAGCCATACGGATTAACTGTTCTCGTGTTAACCCAAGTTCAGACTCAATGTCCTGAAACATTGCAACACTAACTGAATAAGGATCAAGCTGAGAAGACAATGAATATAACTGAACCAAGATACAAAAAGAGGATATACCTTCATAAAATATGTTTCTACATACTTCCTATCATCAAATATGTTCTTGTAAACATTCCTTGCTCCAAACAGAAAGACGTCTGAATCATCAGTGACAACTCCATCAACGAGGTTATTTATTTCCATGTACGCACATTGAGCTTCAGCTTCCGTTGATGCAATAATATATGGCAAGCCAAACATTTGGAGCAACTCCTGCAACATGGAATTGCATCAGAGTGGCCTTTTGGCTAGTGTTTCTTTACTACTAAACCAACTTGTTTACTTATATCTCTATTTCCAGTGCACACATTATGATATAACTTTGCATCAAGAACATTAAATTATTCGGTGGAAAATAAGGAATAAAGGATCACTTCAAACCTGGCATTCGGCAAACATCTCACTGCTTACAGACTCTGCATGACTTTCAAGTTTTCGCCTTTCATGTCCAAGATCTATCTGTTCTTGTCTAAGACGAGATAGCTCTGCATCAACATAACTCGCTGATATTGTATGGTTGTCATCATTGTCACAAATTTGTGTATAATCTATCTCAGATGGGGCAAACTTCAGATCTCCATGGGTAGCATTTTCTTTTTGTTCGACAGTGGCAGGAAGCAGTTCATCAATCAAAAGAACCTTTTGATGTGACAAGGTTTCTCCAGTTGAAGCAATATCTTTGCTGCATTTTGATTTATCAGAATTCATAATGTTTAGGCTGGAAGTTTTATCACAATCACCTACAGCTGTTCCAGGAATTTTGGTTGCAAATATAATTACATCTTCACCGTTAGCTTCTGTGGTGTTAGATGGTTTTTCAGCCAGATTACTTGTGAATGTAGTACATGAAGGCACAGAACCCAGATGTCCATCACTATTCATCAGTTGAGGTCGGGTTTCATTTTCTTGTCTATCATCAGTTTCAAGTAGTCCAGTGCCCTGTATAATATCATCCTTATCGCAATTGATTTCTGCTCTTGTTTCATTACTTATCTCTTCAACAACAGGTACTCCAGAATGTGAATCATTTTCACCAAGAGCTTCAGATATCTTAGGATTATTGGAGAACTGCAAAGATCTATCTTCAACAGATGCTTGTATATCTCCGGTGTTCACATTCTCAAATGCCTTCTTCTCAAAATCGTCTAAACTCCTCCTTATTGCTTCTTGTACAAGAGCCTCTTCTTCCAGATCCCCCTTTGGTGCATTACATGGATTATATTCACTACTAGAAGCAACTCCAGGTACAAAGCTATCACCTTCCTCCCACTCCATCTCATCATCGCTGCAATTCTCTGGCAGAGATGACTTATGATCCTTCTTGTCAACTTTCATAGGAGACGTTCCTGCTTCAACAACACCATCTTCCCAAATACACTCAGAATCTTCAGATTCTTCAGTGTTTTTAACCAAACAATTATTGTCAGAAAATATGTTGGATGTCGTCCCGGACACTAATTGCAAAAACATATCTTCATCGCCATCCTTCAATTCAGTTTGATCAACCGAGAAAGATATCTCTATTGTTTCCTTCTTTCCATAACAAGAACTCTCAGAAATGTTATCTGCTCCTTCTACTTGTGATGAGGTCAGATGGTTGTCTCTGTCAGTTTCAGAAAGGTCCTCATCAGGACTACAAGAACTCTGGAGCTTGTTACTTTCAAAAAGATGTTCTGGAAAATCTGGAGGTTCTTCATTGCCTGTTGATTCATTGTGAACACTGGTCTGTGTCTGTCCCTTACTTTTAACCTGCTCATTCTCTTTAATAAAATCTAAATTCCTTTGAATGTCACGAGTCATACGAATTCCCATTGCTCTGACCCTACTTACTCTAATTCGTCCTCTCTCATCACGATATGTCTCAACATCAGGCCCAAAATCCCTCAAAGGTTTGCTGCTGTTGGGAGGCTTCATTGTTCCCAAACTACTTGTGGGGTTAGATGTGAAGACAGAAGAATTAATTTCCTTTTTTGATTTAGTGTTCTCAACACTATGTTCCTTTTCACCTCTTTGTGCCAGCATCCTGATCCAGTAGGGAAAGTACGATAAGCTAATAAATATCATGCTGGAATATCACAAAAGGCAATATGTAGAACTGGAAAGCTTCAAATGGCCAGCCCTTGTTAATTCTAATGCACAAAGCGACAGATGCAAAGTAACAAATCACTTACTGTTTATCACCAGTAAATGATGATGAGAAAATAAACTCTCTGTTAGCTTCTGATGCTATTTTTGATGTCTGGACACCTCCACCACCTTTCCCTGCAGCAGACTTCTGAACTTGGTCTATCTCTCGACGGAAAGCAACTGTTTTGAGATAGGACTGTATTTGAAGCTCTGAAAATTTTGCAGGTTCCTGGAAGAAACTTTTCATTACTAAAGATGACCAAATTGTAAAATCATAATAAATGGGTGCAAAGGATAGATAGCCACCAAACAGATAGTGTTGCTATGCAGCTGTATACTAACTGCATCGATGGAGGAAGTATGCCTATTACCTTTTTTATTTTCTGGTACTTCTGCCTGTTTTCAGCCATCACTCTCTCCCTCATCTAAAGCAAACATAAAAAGAGAAATAAGATATCTTCCTTGATGCTTTGTAGCATAGGACAATCATAAGAAGCACTAGTCTGTTGCTCCTTTTACCTGAACAAGAAGATCTAACTGCATCGATGGAGGAAGGGAAGCCAATACTGCAGGATCAATGTCACCAGTTGTCATAGGCTGCAATTGCAGTAAAAAAAATTAAACTATGTTTTATAAACCAACTAATAACTGAAGCAATTGAACATTCAACAGGGAAAAAACACTTCTCTAAAGACAGAGCAAGAAAGCCAGGAACTAGTCCATATATTGTGGTTGTGGTAAGGGCAGATCATCCTCTAATCGCCGGGCTTTTCTGTCGAGAAGATTGTTTGATGATAGCCAAGTTTGATAGGCAAAATCCTTTTACTGAATTAACAAGATTTTGGCTACCATAATATAGAGGAACCATCTAATAAAGCTAACCAACTAGGATACATAGCTATCATACTAACAAACAAGGGAAATAAGAGGTCGTCGGTCCAGTTGTATATGGTTTCCATAACACCAAATTCACATGACAGAAGTATGAAATACGTAAATATTTTAGTAAGAATCAAATAACCTGCAGAAAGAAATGTGAAAGAAACAAAAACAATGAAATTTCAATGATTCATGGGAAATATACTTACGAAGATCATCCCTTCATCATCATCTTCATCCTCATCAATTTCAGCTCCTTCTGGCAATGGAACACTTGTAAAATGGTGTTTTCCTTCCTCAGTGAAATCTGCCTCTTCCTCTGCAGCAAGTGATGCGGCCAGCCTTAACACATGCAATAAAAATATCAACTCACTGGCCTTAACCAGAAAATAACATGAAGAAAGTTATGAGCAAACACATACATTTCATCCACTTTCTCCTGACTGATTGAAGCAACATTTCCCTCACTGTTGCTGGTTTCACCAATTTGGTTTTGACTCGCTTTCTCAGTTTCTCCTTCTTTACTGCTCTCAACTTGCTTGCCCTTGGCATCATGCTTAGCCCTGTCACTCTTGATTTGTTCTGCCAATTCCTCAAGTTTCCTCGCTTTGAGCTGACAACCAAAGGTCACAAACCATCAATACCTTGATCATGAATTCCTCAGCACATCGAACTATACCCAAATGACAGAAACAAAGTCTCGTAGGAACAACTGTTATATGATGATGGTAATTTGGGTGAATGGGAAGGATACACTGCCTTCGGTGCTAGGATCAAAATAGAATGCACTGCAAATTCTGTGCCTAACATTGATAATTTTGCATTAAGCGATTCGGGATGCCAGTATTCCACCCCTAATCAACCAGACTACCACCACCCAGCACCCACACCGTGTATGTAGAGGCAAAAGGGGAGAAGGGGTAGGTAACGGAGAGAAGAGACTCACATGGGAGAGCAGGAGCTTCTCGGCGGTCTTGCGGACCTTGGCCTGCGCGGCGTCACGGTGCCTGCGGCGGGCGGCGAGGGTGCGGCGCTTGAGCGCCGGCGTGGCGCCATCGAAGACGAACACGGGGCGGACGCGGAGGAAGAGGAGCTTGCAGATGCGGCGGAGGAAGCCGAGGAGGTGCGCGTCCCGGACCATCTCGCCGCTGTCGTCCCGCATCGCCCGCATGAACTGCACCATCCAGATGCTCGCGTCCACCGCCACCCGCTTCCCCGCGAGGGTCTCCACCGAGACGCGCCGCCCGACCGGAGCCAGCAGTTCCCACAGCCCGTGAACTCCCATCTCCTTCCCCCGGGCGCCGACGGGAGAGGTGGAGGGTCGGAGCGAAGGGGCCGGCGACGGCGATTCTGGAGAGGCGCAGCGGTGGCGCGACGCCGAGCAGGAGGCTCGGAGCGAAGGGGCCGGTTGTGCCTGTCGCGCAGGCCACGAGTCTACGACTCGCCGTCTCGCGGGTTTGCGACTTGAGTTGCCGTGGCAGGGAAAGGTCAAAGGCGGTTCCCGCTGGGCTTTGTTTGGGCCGGATAAATGTACAGTACCATTTGATAGACGGGCCGCGGGCGTACTCCAGTGCCGGAGTTGGACCGTGTGACCACTTTGATTTCCACGAGCGGGGAGGTGAAGGGCTGAAGGCCGAGCTCGCCAGCGAGTCAGCGACCGGCGTGGGCGGCGGCGGGTGGCGGCGGGGAGGTTTATGCGTCTGGCTGCGGTCCTGCACTCCTGCGGAATGGCGTGAACATGGAGGCGGCCGGCATCCTCGGCTGAGATGAGGAGGCATAGGGCTCGCAATAGACCCTGACGGCTCGGCTTCATCTTGGTAATCTTTGCCCTCTTTGTATATTGATGAATTGATTTGTTACGCTCTTTATAGTACTTGTCAACTGTGTTGTGGATTCTGCGTGATTAATTTCAGGTGAATATGCAAGCAGAAATTAGGAGCATTATTTGGGTGGACTGCTACTTCTTGTCCATGAGCCCCGTGCATTGAGTTCTCTGAAGACCTTTGTAGTGTGGTTACTTTATTGAGACTTTTTTTACAAATTAACTTGGCATATGTACATTGCCTCCATTGTTTTGTGTTGTAGCAAGAATATGGCCATATTAATCAAGCGTCCACACAATTGATGTTGGACTATTGTGTTTTCCTGATTAAACTAAAATTACTATATGCTCGTTGAAATGCATTACGGCTACAAATTAAGGATTTAGAATGATTTCTAGTTTCATGCATTTTTGTTTCCGTATACAGCTAATTAGTTTTTGACTTTGCACATATATAGTTCACTATCATGGAGCATGTTTACAGTTTCTCAGGTGCATTGCATCCACTTATGTAAGTCATTCCATAACATGTTGTTTAACGACATGAATTCGATTGGTACAAATTGAGTTTTTATACATTGTCAAACTATTGTTGAAGTATGATTGCTGTGTCTATGGACCTAAAGATGAATGTTGAGTACTTAGGCTACCAACTGCTTACTTGTTGCTGAGTACCGGTTAGATCAATAGTGTGAATTCATCTGGGTCCTGATAATTAGGTTGATATAAAACTTCAAATGGTTCGTGGTTAGACTTTTCTTTTTAAGACAAGCATCTTGTTTCTATGCACAAGACTGACAATGTCAACTATTATTCATTTCAGTGCAAACTGGAACAAGACACCAGCTGTTTGATTTCATTGATATGCATCTAAGATCTAATATAAATTCAGAATACTTAAGAACTATTTCATCTATTTTGATCTCAGGTAGCTGGCATAAGGCACACTAGATTTTTCCTATGGTTAACAGTAGACTATTAGTTAAGCAAAATTATAGAGCTTGTTCTTTTTGGCGACTAAGTTAATGAACCTACATGCTACAAGTAATGTGTTGCTGCTTGATTGGATATGTTGTGTATGCTATTTTGTGCTTATCTTTTTTTAGGTGAAATAAACTGCCCTCAAAAATCTTCTGTGAATGTTATGGTGGCCTCTAAATTCTTGTCCAGGTGTTTAGCTTGTTTTGATATATTGTTCAGCAAGTTAAACAGCTATTATACAAAGTCATAATAAAGAGAGTTCAAGCCTTTAGACTTTGTGAAGAAAAACGACATGCTTTTCTCCTCGGTTTAGACCTCTCCTAATTCCTTTTGCTTCTCTGGAGTGCAATTTCTCCTGCCCTCTTGCTGGTTGTGACTTATTTCTGTTTGCCCCTCTTTAATTTGTACAGTTTTTTATTTCTTTTGAAAATTAATAAAAATCTCCTACAGTGGGGGTCTCCCCTGCTGTATTTTCGGGTCAAAAAAATAATTCAGAGTCTTTCATATTGTCTAAATGACAAACGACACAAGGTTAAGGGTCGTGAGGCAGGAGGGAGGCAGAGCGTGGCCCGGCGAAGGGGGTGGGAGTGCCTCACACAGTGCATAGCAGGAGGTTTGATGATTATTTTCTCGAGGAGATTGACATAGACGAGGCTCCCGAGGATCATGCATATAGTGTCTTCTAGTGAAGGATCCTTCATCGCAAACTCCCCGCCGAAGAGAGGTGATGATCCCTTTATGTCATCCACATAGAGCAAACAGATACGCCGGAACTGGTTCCATTTGAGGCCATATAGAGACTGAGCCGGCAAAATGACCAAGAGGATAAGGTTAGGCCATGCGTAAAGGCATTCTTCACATCTACAAGAGCCGGGTGAGAGGAAAGACGGGCGCATTTGGCCACAGTCCGCATCCACTTGACGTTGGGGTAGGGCCGGCACTTCTCTTCCATTGAAGGATGCATCTAGAGCGGCGGTTCCCGAGGCTGCGCCGTGGCGCCCCGAATTTGCCCCTCCATGGTCAGTGCAGGAGTGTGGTCGGAGACACCGTCGCCGGTGAGCCGGGGCACGACCGGCGAGGAGTACGGTGCCGGAGTATGCAGGAGACAACCGGGAGCGTGGCTTCTGGAAACATAGAGAAAATGTCAAGCTCCCCGTGGAGTGGAAGTAGTAGGAGGCGGGAGAAGGGGAAAAATCATCGAACACCACATGGCGAGAGATGAGAACCCGACAAGAGGTGAGGGGTCTTGTGATCCGGAGAGTACCTACGAAGACACACAAGGTGGACCGAGGATTTAGCCGGTCGGGTCGAAGACCCTAAGGTGAACCGAAGGGTACTACAGCATCTTTAAACGAGCAGAAGGAGGCCTGGAGAAGAATGGCACAGAGGTGGAGTTATCAAACTCACGTATCACACCGGAACCGTGGTGGGACACCTAAGCGAAGAAGTGGTGAATCGGAAAAGCATCGATTTCGCACGCAAGTGGGAAAAGTGATGAAAAATCATCAACCACCACAAGATGTGCATTTGTTAAGAGAACAAGAGTTTTAATTTGTGGACCAGTTTTTATTTCGGGAAGAGGGCCAGAGGCTGGGTGTACGGGGTTTCAGCAGAGCAGAGACCCGGCGGATTTCTTTTGAAAATTAATCGGCGAACAATCAAAAATCTCCTACAGTGGGGGTCTCCCTGCTGTATTTTCGGGTCAAAAAAATAATTCTAAATGACAAACGACACAAGGTTAAGGGTCGTGAGGCAGGGAGGTCAGAGGTGATGATAATAGTTAGTGCCTCAACAGTTCTGAGCTAGGTAGCGGTTTGAATGTTTGATTATTTTCTCATTGACATAGAAGAAATAGCAGTGTCTTCTAGCCTTTAGAACTTTTGAAATGACCTCTACACATTTGGCCAAGCGAATTGTGAGGCTTCATGCATCTACTGTGATCTGTCATTTGTTTTCGGTTAACTGTTAGTATGAGTGATGCTTGAACAAGGAAATTGCATAAATACTAGTTTTTAGTTTGTATATCAATGTTTCATATCTTTGTAAATCTACGAACTTAGTTTTTCCCTGTGTATTTCAGATTGCTTGTTTCCTGCACTACCCTTAGAATTGGTGCTTCTACAAACAAAATTGCTGGGTCTTTCTGTGCAGAGAGGTGGCCATTAACTTTCTGGGAAAAAAGAAACAGATCCAGTGGATTTTGTTCAGAATTTCCACGCCCTCAACATGCATGTAGGTTGGTTAAAATCAAACAATGGCTCATTTGAAAAAGAGATCAAGCAATGACCGTGACTTAATCAGACTTGCACAGGATATCCGCATTATGCAACCAGTTATAATATAGACATGGAACACGCTGACAGAACGAGAGCCAGAATGAGCAACCTGTATTATTGCAGTCCTCCCTATCTGGGTAGCGAATCATACCCAAAGGGGATCTAACGATCAATTATCAGTTTAGTTTTTATAAATGATGCGGCCGTGCAATTCCTTTGTTTTTTGACTCCTGCAAATCCACTAATAATGCACCACTAACTCACACGTACTCTTGTTAATAAATGCAGGGAGATAAAACTATGGATCCTGTGGACACCTGTCGATCCGGTGGAACCAGTTGAGCAGAGATGATGACAATATAATGTTTGAGGTCGAATGTCAAAATTAATTATGCTTGTTACTTATTGTGATATATGCAGATACGTTAGCTGGCATGGAGATTTCCAGTTCTTTGGGTGATCTTTGGTGCTGCAGCTACGACGCTGTTGCGAATACGGGTTAGCTATGCGCGGGGCCCTGGCGCCGCCCCTGGGTCAGCCAAGTAGCCAACCATTACCCATGCCCTCTGGATTAGCGAGGGCCGTGGCAACATTTTGGTTTCTGCTAGTATATGATAACTTGAAGCAATCATGTGTAAATTCCTTTGGTGCACAACACAACCATTGAGGCAGCCGTCACTCCAAAATTTTGCTTTCATACATATGGTTGCTTACCCGTATTGTAGCATCTCTCGAACAATTCTTCTTCCCCAGTATTCAGTCTGACCGGGCTTTCCCCTTCAACTATGTATGTTATCGAATTGGTCTGTAGTTGATGTGTTTGCGTAAACTTGGTACTACTTGTTATGTTGCTGCATATAGTAGGACGAGCAGCATTCTGAGTTCTGAACTTCTGATGCATCATCCATGGTCGACATACGTCGTGCGGAGAGCTGGCGACCTCCCATAACAGTTGTCGATCGAGGTGCTGTCTCATGGCGCGCGCTCGTGTGTAGCTGTGGTGCAGCTCTCACTGCAACTCAAGAAGGCAACGATATAGATATACTCCTATATACTACATGAGACGCGTTCTAGCTTCTCCCCTGGCGCACGTGTGTATTCTTCGGGCATCACATCATGATTAGGATCTCTTTATTAGCGACGACACAAGTACAAACAGAAGGTATTCTCTGGGAGCAGCTGGCTAATTTGTCAGGAGAAAACCGGACGGATTCTGGCAGTAGGCGGTGGCTAATTTGCTGCCGTGTGCAATGTATCCTGTCACCAGGGGGGAAAGTGTCGGCGTCTAGGATTGATGAACTTAGTTACGCAACTGGCTTATATAACTTTTTTAATTCAATTTGTCTGTTTCCTTTCTATAGACCGTAGTATTCTGTATGTTTTTTTCCTAACAAAATTGAAACGCGCCTTGCGTGCATTCTATAGCGCAAAGTCAGAAAATGTGCACCACGCAAACAGCCTAGAGGACAATATATGTAGGTTCGTCGAGCAATTGTGCATACTGTCATTGCACTACTGTTTCTGTATTGTTCTGCAGCACACACAGCTACACAAATGATAATGCTCGAAGTAGACCGAATATGCGGTTCGATTTCTTCTCTGCATTTCTTTGCTTTTGGTTGTTGAACGTGATTATAACGTGCCTGTAACTTGAGACGACCCGTGCCGATTTGTTTATCTTTCCTCAACGAACGTCCATTGCTAACTGGCTACTCCGTAAACACATGGAAAAAAAATTGTAGTAGCAAAATATCCTCAACTTAAACTACTGAAAAAATGGTGCCCAAGTACAGATTTGCTGATCAGGCAAAGGTATGGAAGCAGCACACGTACAAGCATTGCGGAAATAAAAACATTCAGCATTTACACTTGACAAGCTAAATAATTCAAATTTAGAGAAGAAAATTACCGAATTGTTCAGACGAGTACAATGAGAGAAAAAACGGCGCGTAATGCTAATGCAGATGCTGGTTGTTCCTCAAAAAAAAAAAAAAATCGAATGGGTGCTACAAAGCATATAGCCATATATTGGTAGTGCCGGCAAGAGACAGACAATATGCTTTCATAATTTGGAACAAGGAGACCAGATGAGAATAAACACACGCACGAATGGAGCTAAACTATAAGAAGTTTACAAACTAATCGAAGAAAATAGAATGATGCCCTGTCACACTCAAGTTATAGCCAAGAAACTAGTGAAAAACACAGACAAAAACAAGAGTTAGTTGTGAAGTCTCTATATGGGAGGCAAAGATCAGAATCAATGATGTGAAGCAACAAACGACCATCTCCTCCTTGTGAAATTATAATGGCAAAGAACTCTTCCCCACGATCTCGCCGACTTCTTCACGACCATCTCGTTCTTTAATCTTTATTCCCCAACCACAGTCCTACCACATTCAAGTCTATTATTTTTGTCATCCAAAATGCAAATCACTCTTTGAAGACTACCACTGTACATTGCTCTAACAATCACCTAATCATAATGTTTGCCTGTTGCAACAATTATTATTCATGTAATCATCTGGATTCTCAGGATCCCCCACAGACGAAATTAATAATCGTGTATTTTTTTATCTAAATTTTGCGTCTCATTTTCCTACTCCACTGTTGCCAGATTTTCAGCGTGTTTATCGAACTGTCTAGCTAGCATCTCCAACTATGTCACAGAAAAAAAATAGCATCTACAACTGGAAATATAATGCTTTCCTTTCCCCAGAATGCTAGTACGAATTAAACAACCCGCCAGTCTGAATGTCTGATGTTGAAGGAGCAAATGGCCAGACTTGTACGCGGGAACATTCCCCTAACCTGAACTGAAACTGGAAGCATTGTGCCCTGTGCTAGTGCTACTAACCTGCTACTATAAATTCAGACACGCCCATCTCCATTTGCCAGTAGCTTGGCCATCATACCAACTAGTAGTACCGAAAAGGAAAAACAATGGAGTGCTCCGAGGCGAGCTGGCACTCGTTCGATCCGTCGGTTGCCGTGGAGGACTCCGAGGCAATGGCCCAGCTGCTCGGCGTGCAGTACTCCGGCAACGACCAGAAGCAGCCGACGGCAATGTACTGGCCTGGCCAAGAAGCTGACCAGCACTACGGCTCGGCGGCGTACCCGTACTACATGCAGATGCAGCAACCCAACAACTCGGGCGCAGGCTGCTACGACCATGGCTACTATGGCAGCAACACGTCGTTCACGATGACCGGCGGCGACTTGTTCGTGCCGGAGGAGCAGATCATGGCGGCGGACCCGAGCTTCATGCTCGATCTGAACCTCGACTTCGAGTATCAGGACGGCGAGGGGACCGGCCGCGGCAGCGGTGGTAACACGCCGGCGGTGTGCAAGAGGAAGCTGGACGATCAGAAGGGCGAGAGCACCACATGCACCCTTCCAAAGAAGAAATCGCGCTCCACCACTGTACCGGTAAGTGTGCCATACATACTGCCATGCCATGAACTCCTGATCGTAGGCCATTTCAGTACATTGGATGGAGACATGGAGTAGGTAGAAGCCTGACGGAGTGCCCGTATGATGCAGGCGCCGAAGAAGGGCAAGAAGGCGCAGAAAGGCGCGTGCAGCCGAGGCAACCAGGAGGAGAGGAACGGCGGCGGCGACGGCAATGTTGCACAACAACAACGACAGTGCTCCAGCAACGACTACTACCTGTCCGACGACGACTCGCTGGAGATGACCGCGTGCAGCAACGCGAGCTCGGCGTCCAAGAAATCGTCGTCGTCGGCAGGTGGGAAGGCCAGGGCCGGACGTGGGGCCGCCATCGATCCGCAAAGCCTCTACGCCAGGGTAAGGAGATCGAAATTCGCTCGGCAACCGCGATGATTTTGCGTACATATGGGGTTTTATGCACTTGCCTGCTGCTGTCTGAAAGTAGACTCTGATTTTTCCTGCTTTTGGTGATGCAGAAAAGGAGAGAGCGGATCAATGAGCGTTTAAAAGTATTGCAAAATCTCGTCCCCAACGGAACCAAGGCAAGTTTATACCAGTGGCTTGAGATGAAAAAAAATAACTCGCAATACTTTTTTCTGAACTCTGAAAAGGCCGTTCTAACGTATGTAAGGCCGTGGTTTTTCAGGTAGATATAAGCACGATGCTGGAAGAAGCAGCTCAATACGTCAAGTTCCTGCAGCTCCAGATCAAGGTTGGTTCTTACAAAATTCTAGCCCCTAGCCAAAATCTTGTTGGTGTGAGCGGAAAAATCATGTACTAGTATTCAACACATTTTTTGTTATGCGCAGCTGTTGAGCTCAGATGATATGTGGATGTTCGCTCCGATCGCCTACAATGGAGTCAACGTTGGACTGGACTTCAAGATATCTCCACCGCAACTATGATCTACGCCAATGCGAAGATTGCTGATGTTCATTGGCAACGCACATATTTAGATACTTTTGTGTTTGTATTTTGTTTTTGTTGTTCTTTAATTCATATGTAAGGCCAGTCTCATTGACAAGTTTCATGATATTTTTTTTTCAAGGTTGTCATATCATATAGAATGAAAGAAAATATGGATGAAACAACCACTCTTGATGAAAAGTTCTATTATATGGTTCCATAGACATTTACTTTCATAACTCATAAAAGGTTGGCGATCAATAATTTGAATGATGGCATGCATATGTCACCGTGCAAGTCACAACCGGTCAAACCCACACACTGCCTAACATCTTGTGCTAGTACCACTCGCTACCAAAACTCTTGTGTGATAATATTGGCTTGAGCGTCGCCTTCGGCCTCTAGGGCCTGTTTGGTTTCTTGGACGAGAGTGGCCCGTCTAGCCTGACCTGAGCATGCCCTTGTAAACGAGCATAGCTCGGTTGGTTAGCTCCTGGTGGTAGGAACGACCGGTCCTGGGTTCGATTTCTGGAATCGACCCAGGGGCCTCACCTAGGGGGATTTTTCTCCCGTTTTCTTCTGCAGCCTCTCTCCGCTCGGTGCCACAATGGGATCGCGACGTACCCGTCGTCTACGGAGCCTTGATGGTCCCGGTGATCTCAAGAAGGACGCGGTCTTTCGATCTGTGTGTAGTTGTAGGTCTAGTTGTGCACGTGTGTGGTGAGTGTGTGTGGGTGGTGTGGTGTGCGTTTGTACATGTACCAGATACTACAGCTGTACCCAGATAAGAAGCTTCCAAAAAAAAAAACTTGTTTGGTTTCTTCTAACTCGAGCTCGGCCTGGTTGCGCGCATTCAAAAGGACACCTAGAATTTGCCTACAAAGGAAACAAATGTTTGGGTTATGGTTTGCTTTTAGTACAACTAACCAAAGAATCTCCCTACCCAAGATGATTACATACATAATAGTAAACCAAACAACAAGTATATAAATGCACTTGACATGTCCCAATCTAGTGAGCCGGTGGATGTGAACCAAGTTCTCAGAAGTGAACCAATCACGCCCATAACCACCGCCATATCTCCAAGGCAAGTGAGTTCAATCTGTAGTAGCACGTGCGAACACGTCTCTAGTGGTTATCCTTCTAGTGGTTATCCTCGTCTCGGCCGGGCAACTAAGATGTACTAGCAAATATGTTATTATTAAAAGCATAAAGGCCCCTATCATTAAAATCTCCGATTCCTAAACCGGAGTAATAACGACATCATTACCATACGACTAGGTAGCCCAATGTAGAGACAACGTACTATGTGTGTCTGTGATTCATTCGTTACTAGCTAGCTTGATTTGATGGACGCGACATGCATGGAGTGCATGGAAGGAATATATGGTGGATTCATTTTAATTTTCTTTCCGAACGTCCCTCGCCCGGACACACACAGCGTCCACCGTCGCCCCCTCAAACACATGAAAACAATGTTTTGCACCATCAAAACCAAGGGCCTGTTTGGTATGGCTTAGCTTCACTAGTGAAGCTGTTTTTTTTTTTTTAAATGGCTTTATAAGCAACTCTTCAGGTGGAGCTAAGCCGTTTTTTTCTTCCTATTTGGCAAAACAGCTCCATGGGATAGACAGACAGATTAAATTACTATGCTACCCTTGTTTTTTTTTTTCTATTTTTGCCTTATCCCCTCCCGGCCGCATCCTTCCTCACGGGGCTCGCCGCTCATGGTGTGCTACTCGCGTGCGGCTCGTCCAGGAAGCTGCGAGCGGCCACGCCTTGATGGACGCGAGTGCCGGCGGCCGCACCCCAGAGGCCATACGACGCCCTCGACAAGTTGGTGGTTGCGCCCGGCGAGCTGCGCATCTTTCCCATGGTAGCTGCGCCCCGATGGGTTCGTACCCTGTGTTTTTTTTACCGGTGGGAGTGAACCGACCGGAGGCGGCCGGAACCGGTAAACCGGCCGGTTTGTCCGGTTAACCGGAAAAAACCGTCCGAATTCAAATTTGAATTTGAATGGCGCAGTTGTACCCGGTTTGTACCGGTATACCGGCCGGTTTGTGGCGGTTACCGGCCGGTTTTTCCGTAACCGCTGCAAACCGGATTTTTTTTTTTGCTTGAATAAACACTTTTTTCGGGTAGTTTTTAAGACCTATTAATGTTCACATACAACACAACGCGTACTCAATTAAGATAAGTCACTAAAGCAATAATATTTAGTCGAATACAAATACAACTACAAACCGATACGTAGTCTCATACAAATAAATCGTCAGCATACAAATACAACCACGTCGTCGCATACAAACACAACCACATAGTCTCATTCACTCCGGAGGATGTATGGGAAGACCCATATCTAAGACGACGCTGATATTCGGCGGTGGACATAAGAGAGATACCCCGCTCCTGGAGCAGTTCGGCCCTTGTATTGTTGCTAAGTTTTGCCCGTCCATGCCGCTTGTCTCCCAATCCCGAACTAATGTTCTATAAAACTCGGGTCTTCCCATTCAAACACCCATTTATTAGCAGGCTGCACGCTCACTAAGTCACACCTAAATTCCATGTATCTCAACAATATATAACAAAAAAATACATGCATCCTACCACAAATCCTACCTAAATCATACCCTACACTTTAAAATCCTACCTAAATCATAGATCGGGCCCAAAATCATACACTAGAAGCATATCCTAACTAAATCATAGAGGCAAACTACTCTAAATAAAAAAAAAATAGCTTACCTACTCCCCGGGCGGTTCCCGCGCTTCCCGCTCGGTTTACCGCCCGAACCGAGCGGGAAACCGAGCGACGGGCCGGGAGCGGACGCCGCGGCGTAGCGAGCGGGGTTAGGGCCGCCCACCGGAGCGGTTACCGGCCTTCCGCAAGGCGGGTCCGCGACACGGAGCGACGGAGCGAGCTTCGGGAGCGCCGAGAAAGCGAGGGGTGGCGGAAGAAGTTTCGGGCGTTGACCCCCTCAAGAACGCGCGGCGCCTTATGCGCCCTTCCGGGCGCCTATTGGGCCTAATGGGCCTTAACGGGCCGCGTTTTTTTTTTTTTAAACCAACTCAAATTCAAATTTTTTCATATCATACGAGCTCCAATTTCAAAACTTTTTACACCATTGGGTTCCATAATTCATCGCCTATTTTTTGGAATTTTTTCAGCATTTTTTTTTCAAACTTCAAATTTCAAATTTGGGCCGGTCCGAACCGGACCGAACCGGAACCGACCGGCCCGGTTACCTGAACCGCGGTTTACCGCGGTAAACCGAGCGGTAAAAAAAACGCAGTTCGTACCCCGGCAGGCCGCGCACCTAGGCGAGCTGCGCTCCCGGTAGCCGCGCTCGCCGGCGACCTGCGGCCCCGGCAGCCGCGCTCGCCGCCGTCCTGCTTCTCCGGCAGCGTCCTCGCCTGCATCCTGGCGGTGTCTGAGCCCCGACGGCCGTGCCTGGTCGCACGCTGGGTCTCAGCCGTGCCCGTGCTCTGCGGTCAGCAGCGACTGCCAGGGGCAGACCTTGTCTTTACACGTGGCGGGGCCCACAAAGTGGATGGTGAAGCCAGGGAAAACTACTTTTTTCAGCTCCCTTACATCCCTTTTCTTTGTGAGAGGTGGAAAAAATAGCTTCACCTGTGAAGCTGTTTTGAAAACATGTGTTTGACAAAAAAAAAGTGAAGCTGTTGGGAGCCCTCCTAAACAGACCCCAAGTCTAATGGTGGATTCAAACATAGGTTGTCCCATTTTAAGTGGACCCACATGTAAATTTTTCATTTTTTGAAAATTGTTGTATCAAAATATTTTTTTCCTTTTTTATTATATATAATAAAATTGTCCCGAGTTGCGGTTGTTGTGCTCCTGCAACCGCACGCAACTCGCGCGCCTGCCGCCCTCCGCCCTGTCGAGCAGCGACAGCCCTTCTCCTGTTCACCCCGCGCGCGCTCTACCTCTCGTATCCGCCGCCACGCCAGGTGCCAGGTCTTCATCGGGCCCGTCGCCGGCGACAAGCACCACAGGTATGCCCCCCTTCTCTTCCTTGTTCTGTGCGCGAGCGCCCAAACCCTAATGTAAGCTATCTCTATTTTTTTTCGGCAAGACCCGGTATTACACTTGTATACTGCCTACTACTCAATTCGACTTTTGCAAAAAAATTATCCAGTGTACATGTACACCCATGTCCTGTACTGGTTCGTCCGGCACTCTTAAGATCGATCTTGGTTGATTCCATAGGACTTATCCAGCTCCCAGGTGCTTATATTATGTTTCTCATCCCCCCTGTCCCCAAAAATTGGGCGTTATAGTGGAACCCTCTTGCTGATTTCGTTTTTTATTGGAATGTACTAGTATCTTGTGAATTGAGTGTATTCCTAGTTTTGTAGTTGACTCTGTTACCCTCCCTGGTCCCTACCAATTAACTTGTTATTGATTGCTTTAAAAGACTCTATTTCATTATTTTTTATTAAAAAACTGGGTTATTGTTGATGTACAGAGACAGTTTTGGCACATTTAGACAGATTGGAATACATGTGTCAAAGTGTCATACCCTTGCTGATTTTAATACACAACACTGGTCAATTTAGTAGCTTAGGGTGATTGTTATTGGATAAATTAGAACAGGTTACACTCTTGCAATGGCATTTGTATATCTGATAGTTATGCAGCATGGTGGAGGACAATTGTGAATTGGATTGTCTAATAGAGTAACAATAGTTTTTAAATTTGCAGGAGACACATCAAGTTGTTTGGTGATAATGGATCCGAAGCATTCGGCTGAAGTGTCCAAGTACAGTTTCTTGACTCCCAGTATATTTTAGCTCTAAATGAATCATAGTTTCAGTTCATTCATAAAAAGGTCGTCTGCAGGCATTTGGACAAGCAAAATCAAGCACTAATGGAAACATACCGAGCAATGTCCCATGAGTTGCATAAACTGCAGGTTACCCTCTGATACTATGAACTATTTTGCTGTGGCATTATTTTTTTTCTCGAAAACGCAAAAGACTTGCGCTTCTTTTTCATTAAGAAGAAGAATGCAAAATGCAATGCAATACAACAGAACCGGGGTGGAAACAAGATTTGAAACACGCTCTGCCACCTCCGGTAAAACACAACAGAAAGAAGGGAAAGAAAAGGAAAAGGCCACCTCCGGCCCAACATCATCCTGTGGAGCATAGCTCACGCGAAAACGCTACCCAAACGACCAAGCTTCCCGACGAAGACGAAATACAAGAAGCACCGAGGCGGCAGACTAGAAGGGAGCTCAAGGCGGCCTCATCGGAGCCTTCAAGAAGGGAATGACGCCCTCGGCGCCAACCCCAGGTGCCCCGCCGTAACTTTCGTTCCGAGCCCGCCGGTCGCCGCAGAGACGGACGGAGGGCCGACGATGCCTTCAGGAAGGGAATGACGAGTACGCCACCGTCGCCGCTCCCGGGCGAGCCCGAGAAGATGGTTTTCACCAAAGCCGTCGTCTGAGCGGTCAGCCGCCGAGAGAAGCCGCGGAAGTAGTCGCTGGGTAGGTGGGGGGGGCGCGCCGCGGGGCAGCCCGGCCAAGTCCCCACCGCCCGATGGGGGTGTACGGGCCCCGTATAAGGAGTTGGCGCGCGCGCTGGCCCGCCCCGCCGCCCAGCCCCTGTCAACGGCAGGCACTCCCCGTACACGGCCGGCGGATTATAGTTAATTAAGCACGGCGGTGCTGGGGGTGGCGCGCGGCTATGCAGCCTGTCCGCGAACCGAGGAGAGCACGCGCAGCCCGACCAACGTCGCAGACCGCCTTGACACGCCGGAGTTTGTAGCGGTGGCCTCCCCGCTGCTCAACCCCGGCCGAGCCCGCTCGAGGCCGGGGTGCTTGCGGCGTAAGGTGTGTCGTAGCGGCCCTTGTCGATGGCCGTCCTGGCGCAGTCATGGTCTTGATAGGCCGCTGCCGTGGTGCGCGGGGGACACGCTGGGTGGCCGACCACCGCCGGCCATGGTTCCCAGGGTCTACCCCGCCACCCGCGCTGGCGCGCAGCGAACCGCGTCGTTGGCGAACCCCCGCCGCCGCCGACGAGGGAGAAGTGGCGGCTCGCGCGAGAACCATCCCGCCGCCAAGAACTGCCCCACTGCACCGGAGTTGTGATTGGGGGCATCCCCGCCGCAACGACCCTGCGCCCGAGGCCCCCGCTCAAGGCCGGGGTGCGGCGGGCGAGGGGCGCGGGACGGCCGGCACTCACCGCCCTCCCCACCCCCGAGGAGGGCGGAAGGGCCGCCGTAGCCGGGAAACACCGCGACGGCCGGCGGGCAACGGGAGGGACGAGGAGGTGGCGAGGCGTAGGCGAAGCGGCAACCGTACGCGCCGGCCGAGGCACCCCGCGCCTAGACCGGACGACCGAGCGGCCAAGCCGAGCGCCCCTAGGCCGGTCGGCCGGACCTCCCCGACCGCCGACCCCCGCCGGCGTCGTAGATGGCACCGTGGGTGAGGCTCCATCGCCGGCCCACCGGCCGCCGCAGGCCGGACCGGCCTGCCGCGCGCGACCCGCCCCGCCCGGCCGCCGCACGCCGCGCGCCCGTAGAAGAAGGTTGGGAGGGGGCCGCTGTCGTCGGGGTCGCCGGAAGAGGGTCGCGGCGCGGAGCAGTCGGCGGCGCCGGATCGGGCCCGGCCACGCGGTCCGGCCCGCCTCGGCCGCCGCCGCGTCACATGCGGAGAGAGGGTGGGGCTCGCCATGGAGGGAAGGGGGCTGCGCGGCGACCCGCGCCCCCGCCAGCGGCGCGGCGCCGTCGCCGCAGCCACGGCCGCCGCCACGGGCCCCGCCCTAGCGCCGCCCCTGGGGGATCTCCGCCGGAAGGAGGAAGCCGCGCCGGGGAGGGTGCGGCGGGCGGATCCGGCCCGGAGGCCCGGGATCCCACCGCGCGCAGACCGCCGTTCGCCGCGAGGGAGGGGGAGGAGGAGGAGGGGGAGGGACGGACGGGGGAGATGGGGGAGCCCGCCTTTTGAGCGGCTCCCCCCTTCGGGCCGCCGCCGCCGGCGAGCAGGGGGGCGGCGGCGGCCCGGCGGCGCGCTTGGTCGAGGTGTTTGGGCGGCGGCGCGGGAGCCCCGGGTCGCCTCCCGGGGGAGACGACGCGGGGGGACGGGGGGTGTTTCTTTTTGTGGCATTATTTTGATATACTGATCTTGTTAAAACTGTCTACAGGTAGAAGAAGAGACAATCATGCGCAAGTTGTATGAACTGATGTCCGCGGAAGGGCTTCTTCCAGAGGTTACATTCTTTCCCTACCTATGGATGATATGGAACAGGGCTGGTTCAGTGTTCAGATTGTTCTTTTGGAGCTAGCATCATGTTTCCGTTAAGCCAATTGTGTTTTTCCTTTTTCTTTTGTATTTTTTAATTTAGAGTGCTGAGCAAACTTTTGAAATTTCGCTTAGGACTGGAACATATAGCGCATATATTATATTATATATGGTAGAAGAATTCAGGACGTGAAGATAAGAAGAGATTTTCTTCAAAAAGAAGATAAGAGGAATTAACCTGCAACTTTTCTAATAGTGTTAAGACTTTTTAGTCCTTACTGGTTTCCCTATATTGCTCTTTTATTTTAATGTTGAACAAATGACTAGCATAATAGTTCTTGTAAAAATTTCTCATATGACAGACGTATCTACGGTAAAAAGAATATTCTGGTAGAAGTAACCTGGATTGATATGATCAAGTTAATTTTTTTTTAGTTTACATCTTCTGCTGTTCAAGCAACCTACCCATGCCTGCAAGACCTAACGTTCTGACAGAGGTAAACCTGCATCTTCTTCTACTGTTTGAGCAATTTATAGCATCCATATTTAATACCAAAAAGAGGCGCTGGTAACATGTTTCTTTGAAAGAAACTGTTGAACCTTAACTAGCATAATCTAAGGAGCTATTTAGATTTAAATAGAAAATTGGAATAATCCCAAACCATAGGCACAGGCTTGTTATGGTTGCTGATGTTTACCCAACTTTAAGCCAAACAACACCTGCTCTCACCACTTCTGTTGCAGTCCCCACATGAAAGAACTCTAATAGATGCTTTGTTTTGTTCAACTTGCTTCTCATGTTTATGCAGCTTACTTCATCCTTTTCCTACTGCATTTTGGATGTAATGATCAAAAGGCTTCATTCTGTGTTTCTAATAATTGACTAGTGATTTGCGCGCGCCCATGCGCGCGACCAAATAGCCACAATAGCATTCGTGAAGAAAACACAATATGGAGATTAGATGTGCAGACACGAACCAAATATTACAGGTGGGTACATATATGTTCAGTTCATCATAATCGTATATAAAAGAGCTCAGCAATAATCTACAAACACAGCATATATGAAGAAGGATGGCCTAAGATAACACAACATATATGAAGGAGTGAAGCGTTGTGGGGCCAGCGTCAAAGATATCACCAATGTTCACAGCATCAGTGCAGGTGCCACCTTCGATCCGATTGGAAGCTGCCCGCAGGCTCAGTCTGGGAAGTATATGTGTAAACATTAGGCCATATCATCTGAGTGTGTACATGCTGTTGTAAGGGCATGGCTGTGATATACCTCACAACAGGTAGAAAGACTCCTCAGAGGAGACGCCATAGGAGGAGCTGCTATCTGACATGGCTGTTGTACCTCCCACGATTAGGCTCCTGGTTGGCTGCATAATATGTGAAATCACGATTAGCGCATCTTCCCAAATAATTTTATGAAAACACAATTGTTTATGGATAATGGCATGCACCCTTCCCACATAATTTTAGTGATGCAGCGTAACAACTCAATGGCTTAAACAATAATTAGCACCGCATAGTTTGTCTGTTGTCCACAATCCAACATAAGCACACTCAAATATCATTACATAAACAGATAATTCTGTTTTGCAGGTGAGAGAGCATAAGTGGGATTAACACTTAATCTTTGAATAACCAGCGCTGTAATAAGTTGAGTGATAATCATGGGATGATTAATTTTCTTTTTGGCACACAGCTAGAGATAACTGCATATATATGTTGCAAAAATGGATTATAGTACTGGAATGCTAAAATGGGACATGTATATTTCAAAACGTTTCTACCAATGCTTTACCTACGAAAAATTGATAGAGGCCAACACTATCAGTATCAGGACTACTTCTATTGGCCGAAGGGTGTATAATAGAAAAAATAATATGGTAATTACATGTTAATCGATGAGCCTCACCACTCTTTATTCCTATATTCTAACAAAACGAACACATAACAGAAGTAGGATATGTTTATGGGATCGAGGCCCATGCATTTCATACTGGATCAAACCATTTCATTTCATAGAAAAACAGTCAGACTCAAAGCTATATAAGAATAGCTGAATTTGTCATATAATCTGCCATACTATATCTAGGAAAACATTCTACGCAAGCATCTAAAGTAGCGCACTGAATCAGGAACAAAAAAAATAAGCTTTTAAGGACATCTAGTCTTGCAACCTCTGTGAAGAGCGGAGAAAAATTATAGAATACAAAAATAACCCAGCAGACTAATTAGGCAACTCATAGGTAATCGCAGTCATCCAACCATGAAAGTGACAATGTTCAGGTTATTACCTTATTGCAGCCAGCCTTGGTATCAAAATGGGAGTTTTCTGTAATGTTGACGCCAATTCATGAAACATCTACTCAGGTAATTGTGATCCTTGATATCACATAACTCACAGCCGATTACCTGCAGCTCAGATAATGCTAAAGATTCCAAAGATGCTATATCTACTTTGTATTTCCAAACGGTAGGCCATCTAACACATATCACAATTCCATGAATCAAACTCAAAGATATTCGAATCTGAATCCTCTAAGCTTTAGTCTTTGATTCCTAGCATGGGCCTTCTAAAAAGATGAATCATCTACAGATAGAACCATCTACCATACCATGAACATCCTTGTACATAAATACACTGAATAAATTAACTATTATATGAAGGAAATGAAAGAACTGATAAGTATCAAGCATTACATGCAAGCGTCCTCTATACACAAGAACAGAGAAGACATTTGAGCCGGCAATGACATAAATGTAGTAAAAAAAAAGTACCAGACGAGGAATGGAGGCAGACACAAGCCTTGAAGACATCACGTGCGAGTCACCCACACAAACCTTGCGAACCTCAAGAAAAAGCATCAAGAGGATAGTTATCATTGGCATGAAACAATGCTTTGCAACACTCATCAGCCAACAAATCAATATACCATCTTTGCAAGACTCATGAGCCAACGAAAAGGTCAGGAACCATATACCATCTTGCAGTGTGTGTTCCTGTGGTTCGCAATGCAGCAAGACTCATGAGCCAACGAATCTGACCTGTAATCAGAAAAATATAAGGAATTAAATTATTGTGATGAATCAAGTAAGAAGGAACATAGAAACCATGCTGAATCATCTGAGATAAGAGAGCACTGCACAAGGTGAATCAACCAGTGCTATAGAACGAATGCAATAGAAAATATAGTCAACAAATTTATTAAGAAAGAAAGGGAGAGATGATATGGAACCTAATGCATACCATTAATTCAGTTCTTTCTAACAGGAACTGCAGAGGTTGAGCTCTTTGTTTCATTCTAGAGAGCATTGAATTGTTTGGTCTTCTGAAGTTCATCCCTGCATGTAAATTAAGAGAATCAATACAAGATTTGTGTTCCTTATCAAAAAAAAATACAAGATTTGTGTTTATCTTGCAAAAGATGGGCAACTATAAATTTATATATTAGTAGTTAATAAAGGAATTTTTTTCTTCCAGCAACTATAACTATGCATTTATTGATTTATATTATAATATATCATCATCAGGACTCCCCATTCGTCCTCATTAGAAATCCATGGCGCTACCAATATATGAAAGTATGTCCATGTAAAATGGCAAAGCCTATATAGGCAATAAGAAGAGCATCAATGATCGAGTTTTAACCACATATGTATTAATCTGAAAATGTGTCATCAAAAGCATTCTCCTATTCCTCCTTTTACTCAACATCCTCATTATTGAAACAATAACAAGAAACCTGGCACATAGCTTGTAGCCAACATTTGCAGGCAAAGCCCTTGCATCAGCGCAATTGAAGCTCACGCCTAGTAGCTGCAAATACGACCAAAGTAAAATAGGGAAATCGAAATACCTTTATACTGGGCGTGAGATACCTTGCAACAGCAGTGGTACACAGGCAGCTATGTCCATCTATTCCGCTGCCTAGCTGCTTCCTTGTAGCTGGAAAATAATACTGGGCATATTAGTGGGCAAGGACTTCAAGAACTTCGAGGAATAGAAGCAGGCAGGCAAGAAGAAAGGAGACGAGGAGACTTACCAGGATGGAGGCACCATGTCTGACCGGCTGTGGAGGCACCATGTCTGACCGGCTGTGGAGCTGCCCGAGCTGCCTGTGACCAGCCCATGACTCAGACTTGCAGAAGCCCACCCTGCCGCTGCACCACCGGCACGGGGAGAGCACTTGCCTACACCATTGCGGCGCCTCCTTATGGGGCCCCGCCCTTGCTGATGCCAGAACGGCGAGATGTTGCGCTGTCACACTGCTTGCTCGCCCGGTACTGCTGCCCCGCCGCGCTGCGCGCTCGCCCCACACCGCCGCGGTGCCCTCGCTTCGCGCCACCATGCCCGCTGGCTGCTCGCCCAAATGCCGTCGCACCACCTCCACAGGGCACCACCAGACCAGATCAGGTGGGGGAATGGACGGATCCGGCCATGGAGGCACTGGATCCGGTCGTCGAGGGCCCGGATCGACCTAGAAAAGCTGGCTAAATAGCAGGCCAGAGGAGCAAGAGAGAGAAGGCTGCCTTTACCGGGGATACTCGCACCGGAGTCCTCGTTGGCCGCGAGCACCGCGTGGGGCTTACTCACGACGGAGCACCGGCGGCCTCCGCGCCTGGACCCGCCCACATTGGCGGCCTCCACGCCGGGAGCCCTCCCGCCGGCTGCTCCGCGCCGGGGGTCCGCTGTGCCCTCACCTGCGGCTCCGTGCCGGGGGTCCGCTGCGCCCGCACACGCGGCGAGCGGCGGGGGCTGCCCTAGCCGGTGCGACGCCATGGCCGCCCTCGCCTCGTGCTCATCGGGAGAGAGAGTGAGAGAGAGTGTCAAGAGAGAGAAAGGAGAGAGAGAATGGAGAGGGGCTGGGAGCGAGGGTGGGGAGAGGAAGATATTTTTCACCGAACCAGTGCCGTAGAGATGGCAGGAGGAGATTGGCCACCATCGTCGGATTCACATCCAGCGCTGTAAAAAATTTTTGCTACCGTGGATACCCTGAGGCCGCCGTTTGGCCTGCCTTTCTAGTCTCTTTAAGATGAAGCGCAAGAAAGAAAAGCAACAAGGCGAAACTGTTGTGGGATCAACTCTGGAGAGCAAAGAACAGGAACCATAAAATCTTATGCGACTTGCAATATGATCTGACACTGATGCCAGTTCATCTAGACTCTGGAGAGCTAGTGTTTGTTAACTTCTGTATAGCAGTACTCTACCATCACAACTTGGTGACCACTACATTTAACTTCACAGTTGAAAATTTAACCTGAGTATTAGTTCTCTGAGGAATTACATGCAAACAAACATAATCATTCCTTTTGCTCCTGTGCTTCATCTGAGGTTTTTTATGTTTGTTACTTTCTTAGAGCTATATGTTCCCAGGGATCGTGATTACACACAACCCTGCTTGTATATTTCTTTTCGTTTTGGCTGACACAAGGGTTATGAATTCTGATTCCTCCATTATAAAGTTCAGTGCACAACTGTGACATACCGTTTGGTTTTGTCAGTCCCCCCGGACCTCTGCACTGATACTAGTGTTCTGTAGCCCGTCAACTTAATCTATCGAACTAGTATAATGCCCGTGCTAACGCCACGGGTTCATCTCAGGGATGCATGTGAAAACAACCAAACGACCCTATTTATTTTCTTTTATAGTTTAATCTGAAAAATACATAGGTCATGTTATCACTCAATCTATCAAGTGTGCAATTTCGTCCATGAGATCAATAAGCATCTGTTTGAGGTCACCTGCTTGCGAACCTAGGTCAACCTTGACACATTAGTACATAAATAAATTGATTCAGGAGATCAATAAGCATCTATCAAGTTTGAGAAGTGGCTGCTGAAATTGATTACAGAATGTAGTTTCTATACCAATACTTATTTACTTAGACAAAGCTGCTCCAGCACATCAGTTGTCAATCAATTAGGTAGAACTTCTGTCAATGTAGCCACCTGGCATGGAAGTGGGAAGCAATATTTTGTCATTGAAGTTGAAGCTTTAAGTGTTCACGTAATATATTATTCAAAACAAATGCAAAGATGGTGGCGTTTAAAGGCAGCTCATAAACTTCATTTCACAATGAAATGAAACCACTCTTCCTACTTGTATCTCATAGGACTAAAGTCAAAAGTTGATGACAACTTATTTGGGAAATAAAAAACTTCGTTAAAGACTAATATCCTTACAAGGGAGGGATACTCCACTCTAGAAAACAAGCAAAAAACATTGACAATCCTTAAAACTAATAGCAAACTGCACCAATTCATGTGCCAAATTATTATGATCTCCACTAATCTTGATTATCTCTAGATTGCACAGCTGACTAACTACAGCACACGTCTCATCGACGAATTGCCACAGAACAGAGCACTCACGACCAACAGCATGGATCTTGGTCACCACCATTTGGCAGTCAGTCTCGAGGACCATCGAAATGTCTGGCCACCTGAGAGCCATATTAGCCCCCTCCAGGCACGCTCGAGCTTCAGCTTACTCGGCATCCCTGCAATGAGAAATAGTATGCCATAAGCATGTTCAGTTCTAGGCTGTGTTCAGTAACGTTCTCGTTACTGTTTGTTTGTTCTTAATTGTAACTTGGACTTTTCTATCCTCTTAATGAAATACGCGCATAAGCGTGTTCTCAAAAAAAAAAGTATGCCAAGCCGTCAGCTTAAGGCTCCCTTCACAATCTCTAATCACAACACCCACTGAAGCTTCACCCGATAAAGAAATTAAAGGCAGCATCAACAATAATCGTTGATGAATTGCCACAGAACACGTCATCAGCAACCAATCTGATTCAGCCTGCAACAGCTCCTGCTCTGCGGAAGGCAATTTGGCTACAAAACAAGCAGGCCCTACATGAAAATGCAACATTTTTTTAAAAGTATATTGGCCGTGCTAACGCTATGATGTTGTCTTGAAAAAATAAATAATGCTTAGAAAAAAAGAAATCATAAAACGGAAATAAGTCGTGCAATCTGTAGGGGAAGGCCTCGACAGTGGCTGATTTCTCTTAAATTTTGGTGACTCCTATGATTCCTTTTTTTCTTTTGTCTAAAATTAATAGTAATCTGTAATCAGTAGCTAGAATAGAAAAGCTATAGAAATATTTTTTCTTCATACCTTATCTTGATCATACATTCTGATATCTTTGACGATAAACATTAGATGAAATCATGAAAGAACGGTCACCTGAAGCCAACATTATCTCGAGCAGCCTGATGAGCAATGACAATGTCAAATAAATGCACCATGAGTCAATACTAATAAATGAGAAAGCGAACAAAGTTCAGATGATGTGTACCTACAGCAATCCTGCAAATGGAAGCAAGATTCTCTGCAATTCTTGTCTTCAGTAGATGGAGATATATATCATGAGAAGGTTATTCCTCCCTGCAGGAAATAGACACAATTTAAAATCGGAATCTGCTGCCATTGAGGCTCAGACAACTGACTGCACATTTTCTCCAAATCAAGTATCAAAACAGTATGTATATATTATTTACCCCAACCGCGTCAAAAGGAATGACAACATACACAGAAGCCATCCATGATGCTTTAGAGTCTTCAACAAAACCAAATATGAACCAAATTCAGAAGCCATCCATGATGCTTTAGAGTCTTCAACAAAACCACATATGAACCAAATTCAAAAGCCATACATCCAACAGCATGCATTTGAGGAACCATGTCCATATAAAGAATGCCGGGATAAGCAATTGCGTGATTTTTGTATTGGCTGAATGGAGAAAAATAAATATATAATTCAATAAACGAAGAGACTGGCCAGCGACGAGCCCCTCAAATCTGATTGAGGGCGCGAAAATCATCATTTCAGTTTTCAAAGCACAAAAAAAAAAGACTCAGGGCTCTCTTTCATGATCATGTAGCTTTGACAGACATCACAATTAATAAGCAGAAGGGAAAATGCCAATAGAAGCAGTAGACTTAAATCGGATTTTATTCTCAAAATCCTCCACTGACAACTACATCAAATTAAACTCTAGAATTTTACTTTCCAATGAATTCCAGCACGCTATGAAATGTCAAAACGCTCCGGCCATCATTTTCTTTGGTGGAACAAGAAAGTTGTATCAGTATGACTTGTAGTTATGAGGCTAACCGTCTTTCCGTCTATTCAGAATTTGATGATTACACAGTATACCATCCTATGTATGTTTCTAGTTGGGTTCGGATAATAAGTGCACCCGCATACCGATGACCACTCGGGAGAATTGGCTCCATAGATGCCGCACCGCCGCCCTGCAGACAACCATGCATGCAATGTGAGCGATCCATGCTGCATCGGCATGGCGAATAATGGAAGAAAACAAACGAAGAACCATTCAAGCCTCTGACTATGGAAGATCACGAGCAATAATAATAAGCCAAGGAAACGCCCATACCTTGCCGACGCCACAGCTCCGGATGGCGGCCCCAACCTTGAGCACGGTGTCGTATTCCTGCTTGTAAGTCAGCCATGTGTAGCCGCTAGCCTGAGGACGCGTGGGACAAAGAGGCGACAGTGGAATTCAGTTGAACATATAAAAAAAACGAGAGAGTCGTGCGGTGCGCAGAACCGGCACGGGCGCGAGGTATGGAAGCGGCTGCCGCGATCACCAACCTTGCCGTCGACAATTTCGCGGCGGCCCAAGATGTTGTTGTCGGGGTACTTCTCGCGGACAAGCCGCAAGTCAGCACCGGGGGTTGGGAACAAAACAATAATAATAATTTCAAAATTTTCTACGGAGAATTGCGGTGGATTCACGTCGATGGTGAGCGCAATCCGCAGTTGGAAAGGCCGGCATTGCGAATCCCACGGAGAGAATAGATCTATATGTTCTCGCGGGGAGAAGATCGAGAGGACGGTTGGGGAGGATCACGCAGCGGCGGCGGCGGAAAATGGACGACGTACCGGAATATGTCCCGACGGTCGAGCCGAGGCACGGCGGGGCGGCGGTACGTGGGCCCCGCCGACGGCGCCGCCCGCCGCCTCCTTCGCCGACTCCACCTCCACGAGATGCTTCATCGATCCCGCCACCATCGGCCGGGCGTGGGCGTCGGGTGGCGGCGGGGATCTTTAGGATGGGTAGCGGCGACGGTGGATCAAGTGCGGTCGGGGTAAGGAGGAGGAGAGCCGCTATCACACTGGGAGGGCGAGGGTGCCGCCGTCGCGGCCGAAAATGAAGGTGCGTTCCGTGGATCAAGCCACTCCATGCCACCGCCGTTGCCCCACGAAACCCTAGCGCCTGTGGGAGAGGAGCGCGGTGGGATGAGAACATCTATACTATAATGCAATTCTTCTCAAAGCGTAAGAAGCCTGTGACCTTACACTGGACCCACAAGGCAGCCTCAAACCCATCCCTACACCCCTGACAATCCACGGTTCAAACTCACCCTCACCGGCGCAGCGCTCCCCCCGCCTCCCGCGGGTTCGATTCTCGGGATTCTCTATTTTCCGTCTCATTTTTCACGCGTGCCTCCTCTCCGATCCCGCATCACTTCTCAATGTTCTCATCCCACCGCGCTCCGCTCCCCCAGGCGCTAGGGTTTCGTGGGGCAACGGCGGTGGCATGGAGTGGCTTGATCCACGGAACGCACCTTCATTTTCGGCTGCGACGGCGGCACCCTCGCCCTCCAGCCGTGATAGCGCCTCTCCTCCTTTACCCCGACCGCACTTGATCCATCGCCGCCGCTACCCATCCTAAAGATCCCCGCCGCCACCCGCACGCCCACGCCCGGGCCGATGGTGGCGGGATCGATGAAGCATCTCGTGGAGGTGGAGTCGGCGAAGGAGGCGGCGGGGCGGCGTCGGCGGGGCCCACGTACCGCCGCCCGCCGTGCCTGGCCTCGATCGCGCGGGACATATTCCGGCACGTCGTCCATTTTCCGCCGCCGCGCTCGCGTGATCCTCCCCAACCGTCCTCTCGATCTTCTCCCCGCGAGAACATATAGATCTATTCTCTCCGTGGGATTCGCAATGCCGGCCTTTCCAACCTGCGGATTGCGCTCACCATCGACGTGAATCCACCGCAATTCTCCGTAGAAAATTTTGAAATTATTATTATTGTTTTGTTCCCAACCCCCGGTGCCGACTTGCGCCTTGTCCGCGGAGAAGTACCCCGACAACAACATCTTGGGCCGCCGCGAAATTGTCGACGGCAAGGTTGGTGATCGCGGCAGCCTCGCTTCCATACCCGCGCCCGTGCCGGTTCGCACCGCACGACTCTCTGTTTTTTTATATGTTCAACCGAATTCCACCGTCGCCTCTTTGTCCCACGCGTCCTCGGGCTAGCGGCTACACATGGCGACTTACAAGCAGGAATACGACACCGTGCTCAAGGTTGGGGCCGCCATCCGAGCCGTGGCGTCGGCAAGGTATGGGCGTTTCCTTGGCTTATTATTATTGCTCGTGATCTTCCATAGTCGAGGCTTGAATGGTTCTTCGTTTGTTTTCTTCCATTATTCGCCATGCCGATGCAGCATGGATCGCTCACAGTTGCATGCATGGTTGTCTGCAGGGCGGCCGGTGCGGCATCTATGGAGCCAATTCTCCCGAGTGGTCATCGGTATGCAGGTGCACTTATTATCCGAACCCAACTAGAAACATACATAGGATGGTATACTGTGTAATCATCAAATTCGAATAGACGGAAAGACGGTTAGCCTCATAACTACAAGTCATACCGATACAACTTTCTTGTTCCACCAAAGAAAATGATGGCCGGAGCGTTTTGACATTTCATAGCGTGCTGGAATTCATTGGAAAGTAAAATTCTAGAGTTTAATTTGATGTAGTTGTCGGTGGAGGATTTTGAGAATAAAATCCGATTTAAGTCTACTGCTTCTATTGGCATTTTCCCTTCGCTTTATTAATTGTGATGTCTGTCAAAGCTACATGATCATGAAAGAGAGCCCCGAGTCTTTTTTTTTGTGCTTTGAAAACTGAAATGATGATTTTCGCGCCCTCAATCAGATTTGAGGGGCTCGTCGCTGGCCAGGTCTCTTCGTTTATTGAATTATATATTTATTTTTCTCCATTCACCAATACAAAAATCACGCAATTGCTTATCCCGGCATTCTTTATATGGACATGGTTCCTCAAATGCATGCTGTTGGATGTATGGCTTTTGAATTTGGTTCATATGTGGTTTTGTTGAAGACTCTAAAGCATCATGGATGGCTTCGAATTTGGTTCATATTTGGTTTTGTTGAAGACTCTAAAGCATCATGGATGGCTTCGTGTATGTTGTCATTCCTTTTGACGCGGTTGGGGTAAATAATATATACATACTGTTTTGATACTTGATTTGGAGAAAATGTGCAGTCAGTTGTCTGAGCCTCAATGGCAGCAGATTCCGATTTTAAATTGTGTCTATTTCCTGCAGGGAGGAATAACCTTCTCATGATATATATCTCCATCTACTGAAGACAAGAATTGCAGAGAATCTTGCTTCCATTTGCAGGATTGCTGTAGGTACACATCATCTGAACTTTGTTCGCTTTCTCATTTATTAGTATTGACTCATGGTGCATTTATTTGACATTGTCATTGCTCATCAGGCTGCTCGAGATAATGTTGGCTTCAGGTGACCGTTCTTTCATGATTTCATCTAATGTTTATCGTCAAAGATATCAGAATGTATGATCAAGATAAGGTATGAAGAAAAATATTTCTATAGCTTTTCTATTCTAGCTACTGATTACAGATTACTATTAATTTTAGACAAAAGAAAAAAGGAATCATAGGAGTCACCAAAATTTAAGAGAAATCAGCCACTGTCGAGGCCTTCCCCACGATTGCACGACTTATTTCCGTTTTATGATTTCTTTTTCTAAGCATTATTTATTTTTTCAAGACAACATCATAGCGTTAGCACGGCCAATATACTTTTAAAAAAATGTTGCATTTTCATGTAGGGCCTCGCTTGTTTTGTAGCCAAATTGCCTTCCGCAGAGCAGGAGCTGTTGCAGGCTGAATCGATTGGTTGCTGATGACGTGTTCTGTGGCAATTCATCAACGATTATTGTTGATGCTGCCTTTAATTTCTTTATCGGGTGAAGCTTCAGTGGGTGTTGTGATTAGAGATTGTGAAGGGAGCCTTAAGCCGACGGCTTGGCATACTTTTTTTTTTTGAGAACACGCTTATGCGCGTATTTCATTAAGAGGATAGAAAAGTCCAAGTTACAATTAAGAACAAACAAACAGTAACGAGAACGTTACTGAACACAGCCTAGAACTGAACACGCTTATGGCATACTATTTCTCATTGCAGGGATGCCGAGTAAGCTGAAGCTCGAGCGTGCCCGGAGGGGGCTAATATGGCTCTCGTGTGGCCAGACATTTCGATGGTCCTCGAGACCGATCGCCAAATGGTGGTGACCAAGATCCATGCCGTTGGTCGTGAGTGCTCTGTTCTGTGGCAATTCGTCGATGAGACGTGTGCTGTAGTTAGTCACTGTGCAATCTAGAGATAATCAAGATTAGTGGAGATCATAATAATTTGGCACATGAATTGGTGCAGTTTGCTATTAGTTTTAAGGATTGTCAATGTTTTTTGCTTGTTTTCTAGAGTGGAGTATCCCTCCCTTGTAAGGATATTAGTCTTTAACGAAGTTTTTTATTTCCCAAATAAGTTGTCATCAACTTTTGACTTTAGTCCTATGAGATACAAGTAGGAAGAGTGGTTTCATTTCATTGTGAAATGAAGTTTATGAGCTGCCTTTAAACGCCACCATCTTTGCATTTGTTTTGAATAATATATTACGTGAACACTTAAAGCTTCAACTTCAATGACAAAATATTGCTTCCCACTTCCATGCCAGGTGGCTACATTGACAGAAGTTCTACCTAATTGATTGACAACTGATGTGCTGGAGCAGCTTTGTCTAAGTAAATAAGTATTGGTATAGAAACTACATTCTGTAATCAATTTCAGCAGCCACTTCTCAAACTTGATAGATGCTTATTGATCTCCTGAATCAATTTATTTATGTACTAATGTGTCAAGGTTGACCTAGGTTCGCAAGCAGGTGACCTCAAACAGATGCTTATTGATCTCATGGATGAAATTGCACACTTGATAGATTGAGTGATAACATGACCTATGCATGAGTATTTTTCAGATTAAACTATAAAAGAAAATAAATAGGGTCGTTTGGTTGTTTTCACATGCATCCCTGAGATGAACCCGTGGCGTTAGCACGGGCATTATACTAGTTGAGAAGTGATGCGGGATCGGAGAGGAGGCACGCGTGAAAAATGAGACGGAAAATAGAGAATCCCGAGAATCGAACCCGCGGGGGGCGGGGGGAGCGCTGCGCCGGTGAGGGTGAGTTTGAACCGTGGATTGTCAGGGGTGTAGGGATGGGTTTGAGGCTGCCTTGTGGGTCCAGTGTAAGGTCACAGGCTTCTTACGCTTTGAGAAGAATTGCATTATAGTATAGATTGTGCCTGCAAAATGCGCGAAGGCCTCCAGTAGAATTATGATTTTATAAACTGGTATAAATAGCAGTGTGGTGGGTCCATAACCCACAGGTGAGCTTCTGTGTTTTTTTTCCCCATTTCAAGCAATAATTACAAGATTTATATTTTGAAAGTCCTTTTCTTTTTAAATACTCGAAACTATGAGCCCATTTTTTTCATTTCAAGCAAGTTGCTCTTTTATAATTACAATTACAAAATTTATATTTTGAAAGTAATTTCTATTTAAATAATTGAAACTATCAGCATATCCTAATTTCAGTGGCCTTTTGTTCTTTGCGATAGTTTTTCTTATATAATTGTATAGGTTTATATTTGAAAGTCTTCTCTTCTTGTATAATGGGAAACTATCATGCCATCAGTCGTGATATTTGAAGTTTAGAGGTTGTCTAATGGACTAGTTCTGTCCATAGTGGCTCATCCCTTGGCGATCAGAGTCGTAGAAGTACTCCACTGTTCCAAATTATTTGACGTTTTGGCATATCTAGTTTGAAAGATTTTGCTAAGTATATCTAGATATATGTTATATCTACTAGTAGAAGCTATAAATCTAGAAATATCAAAACGTCGTATAATCTAGTACGAATAAAATGGAAAGTAGCTTGGATTGTTTAAATTCATTATTTTATCCTAAGAAAATTTGGTATTATCATTTATGGTTATGGAAAGAAAAAAAAAATGGACACTAGTTCTAGCTTTTTAGGAGAGTTTGGAGAAATTAGCTTTCCATCAACTCATTATTTTTGGGTGTAAATAAAGGAGGTAGTTAATGAGTGACGGGTCATGCGGTCGTGGAGTGATCGACCCCTCCCGTCACTGCTTCACATCGCCACCCATGACCGGCGGCGGCGCCCCGCCCACCGAACACCCTCGTCCTCTACTAATCCGTTGGCTCCGTCAGTTAGTCACCGACGAGTCTTCATTACCCATGCTATGCCCTAACGGTCACCTCCACCATTTACGGCTTTGTGATGCTCCAGCGTTTAGTGATCCTGTCATCGCAACCCTACTATTGGGCCAGCTTATCGTTAGGGATCTAGGGTTCGGGCTAGGTAAGAACCCTAGCAAAAAAAAAGGGGGTGGGGGTGGGTGTAACATCCCAAAAATCCGAGTTACAAAATTTTTTGCTAAAGACCTATGAGTGATGAAGTGCCATGTAGTTGCAACCCAAAAACCCCACCTAGATTAACCCGGAGTTTGCATTAGTTTCTATTTTCATCATGCATTTTAAATTCAAAGTTTGAGTTGGAGTTTTCGGTTCTTTTGTTTGCTCAAATTAAATCAACCCAAGGACATATTTATTTATTGTATCATAAATAAATATGAAATCACCTATGTATGTTATGGGAAATAATATCCCAACTAAGCCTATGACTACCTATGTCCCCCATGGAAATTCTACACAAGTAGCAAATACAAATTCAAACCCCTAAGAAAGGAAAACCGGAAAAAGAAAAGGAAAAGAAAAAGGAAAGAAATGTCAAAACCAATTTCGGCCCGTGGCCATCCACCCGGCCCACACGGCCTACCTTTCCTCTTTTTCTCTCTCCCAACCGAGCCGGCCCATCTCTCCTCTTCCTTTCTTTTTCGCGCCGCCCGTTCTTCTCCTTCCACCCGAGCCGGCCCGCTCGCGCCTTCCTCCCACGCCGGCCCGGCCCAAAGACCGCGGCCCGCTCGCTCGCAAGCGTGGCGACAGTGGAGCGCCGCGCCGCGCCGACGACTCGGCCCCGCACTGGCCCCGCATGTCATAAGCGCCGTACCGCCCCTCCCCTGTTTCTCTTCCTCTCTCTGCTTTTCGCCGAGCGGGAAAATCTCGCCGCCGCCGTGCCTATCCACCTCGGCCTCGGATCCCTTGCGTTCGAACGCTAGGCCTAGGTGCCTCCACGTCGACGCGGAGCGGCTGGAGCCGACAAGCGTGTCAGAGCGCGCCGCGCCGTGGGCAACTCGCTCTCCCGCGCGCAACGGCCACACCCTGACATCGTCCTTGCTGCTCCCCACTACCGGTGCCTTGGCCGCGAAGGTGGACGCGGAGCGCCGCCGTCTCGCCGCGCCCGAGCCCCACCAAGTCACCAACGCCCCTCGGCCGTCCGATTGGCACGGACGCCGAGGATGAACGCCCGCGCACATAGCCTCGCGCCGCCGCCTATAAGAACCCGAGCCCTGCGCCTCTAGGGTTCACCCATCCGCGCCGCCGCTTGCGGCATCCACCAACCCACCAATCAGACCGCTAGGACGGAGGAGAAGAAGGAGGAAAGAAAGGGGAAGAAGAAGGGGGGAGCCGCCGCCGCCGAGGAAGAAGAAGCCGTGCGCCGCCGGGGGGGGAGGAGGGGGCGTCGCCGGGAGCGTCGCCGTCGCGTCCGCTTCGCCACGCCGTACCGCGAGCCGTACCCCGACGCCCTGGACCACCACTTCACCGCCCGAACGCCTACATCCTCCACCGCGCCGGTGAGCTCGCCGTTCCCCGTTTCCAACCTCGCCTTGCTACATGGCCATGGCGCCCCGAGCGCGTAGGCCGAGCCTACACCCGGCTCTTGGACACACGCACGCACGAGCATGGACCGGCCAAGCCACCTGTGTGCGGCGCCACCACACGCCGCCGCCCCGACCGCCATGTCCGCCGCGCCGTGGCCATACCAAGCCACGGTGCGCGCCACCGTTCCGGCCGCCACCGGCCGCCCGGGTCACTTTGGATCCCGGGGCCATGTCCGCGCGCCGAGGCGCATCTCATGCGCACGTCGCGGGCCGAGACACCCCCGTGGAGCACCGCCGTGCTCGCCGCCCGAGGTCGAGGCCGCACGGGGGCGTCCCGGGGACGCCACCGTGGCGCCTTGCGCCGGCCGGGGCTCCGGCCACCTCGCTTGCCGAGGAGGCGCGTCCCGAGCCGCGCCGCGGCCCGCCGCACGCCGCAGCACCCTCGGAGGAGGAGGAGGAGCACGCCGCGCCGTACTCCGCCACGCGCGCGCGTGCACCCCGAGCACCGCCGCCGTGGTTAGGAGCGCCGCGTGCGTTAGAGGCCTCACCGTCAAGCCAAGCCGGGCGCCTTGCCGCGCCAATCGAAGCTTTACGCCTTCAATCGATCACGGAACGCGCCTTTTGGCCGCCGCCGTGCGCCGCCGTCGGAGTGGGGTCGCCGCCACCGCGGCCCCGCGTAAGCGCGCGTGCCACTCCATCACGCACCCACGAGCTCGCCTTGGCATCGCGGGCCGGCGCGCGCGCTACCGGGGCCGGAGCGGGCCGCCCGCCGCGCGATGCGCCGCCGTGCCGCCGCCGGCCACCCTTGGCCGCGGGTGACGGGCGAAGGGGATGAAGATGGAGATGAAAACGGGGAGCCGGGCGTGTGGACATGGTCCATGTGGACCGAGCCACTTGAGGTGGGACCCAAGCGAGCCGTCCACCTTGCGCCAGCCTCGTGAACCGGGAACCCTTTTGCTTCCCATGCACCCGGCTCGGTGGAACCGTGTCGGCGGCGACGTGGAGCCCCACTGTGCGCCGGTCCACCGTGAGCCGCGCCGTGCGCCTCGGCCGGCTCGGACCCGAGACGCCACGTGGCGGCCCCACGTTGCGCCACGTGTTGGGCCCGGCCGCCTGGGCCCGGCCCCGGCCCGGCCCATTTTCGGCCCATTGGGCCGTTGACTTGGTCAACCGTGACGTCGGCATGACGTCATCGGCCGACGTCATCGCCCACGTCATCCGCCACGTCGGCATCCACGTCGGCAAAAATCTGCCACCTCGCCCGCCCTTTTTCGTGACACGTGGCGGGCTCCGTTGCGCCACGTGTCCCCATATTATTAACCCCTTGTTTTAATATTTTCTTAAACACATTTCGGCTTCGGAAATTCATAACTAATTGCTCGTAGCTCCGAAAAATACAATCAAGGTACCGAAATTCTCAGTAAATCGAGCACAATAATCTGAAATTATGTTTGAGTGCATTTGGTTCTTCCATATTTCATTTGCTTCTTTGTGAACTCTATAGGAGTCGCTGACGCGACTATTAAATAACCGTTTCAGAGCCGGACGAGGAGCAGGAGTCTGACCAGAACGACTACGAGTACCAGGAGGACTTAGGCGACGACGACGGAGGTGCCACATCCCATCCACTTTCTTAGATCCCATTACGCATTGCAATACACTTTACTTTCTGCAGTACATTTATATTCCTGTGATAGGTTGCATGGTAGTATTTATACTTGTTCGGCCCGCCTTGATTCGACTATCACCCCGCTACCGTTGTTAGGCTAGACTTGCGCTTACTACCTTTTGCTCTCGTGTTACTTCTACTACGCTTTATATCTCGTGATGTGAGGCGTGGTGGACACGGAGATTATTTGGGGAATATTATGGTTGGAACATGGAGAGCGTGCTTTGCGTGAGTCTTGGGTGAGTGGTGAGGGTTGAGTCGGGTGAGCGAACGAGAGATCACGACGAGCTTTGAGCAAGTCTTGCCGAGGGGATACGGCACGGGTATCCCCGCTTTGTGAGTACCGTGGCGGGTAACTGGTTTGGATTGAGGTGTCCTTGGTGTGAGCTCCTTGGGGTGGAGCCTTGGAAAGGAGGTGCCGTGGCAAAGCACGGTAAAGATTAGCCCATACGGGGGAGATATCGCTGTTTGGCCAATACCTAAGGACTTGAGGGCTAGTAACCGGATCATTGGACGCCTTACTTTCCACTCGCTCTCCAATGGGAGGGAGACGGTCTAACCATCCGGTAGGACGAATGCCATTACCGTTGGAAGTAAGCGGAATGTGTCGGGAGGTACGGGCCGAGAGTGCTCACACCCTCCTTAACCAACATAGTGACCCCTTTGGCCTGGTACTATGTCTCACGGTCTCGGCGGCCGGGGCCGAGTGGCGGGATGGTATTCGTTCTAGGCTTATGGCGATCGGTATTCGCCTAGATGATGATCAAGCATCGATGATGGCTATCTTGTGGATTAGTGAAACCTCTGCGAGTGTATGGTTGATCGATCGATACATATGCCGACTGTCGGCTATGGACCAAGTCCCGTGTGATGCTTGCTTTGGACTAGGAGAGGGGTTTTCTATCTTTACGGATGAGTGCGTGTGGTTGGGATTGATTCCGGCCGCGAACCTTGGGAGGTTGTGGGCCGCCGAGGCATGACGAGAGGGAGTCGTTCATGTCGACCACGCGCGTGGCGTGGAAGGGGTGTGTGGTGTGAGGTGTGTGGTATGGTTGGGATGGAGGATGGATTTGTGAGTGGATAAAATTTGACCAACTTTATATATTAAACTTGGTTACTATATGCATAGGAAACCCCGGCTTTATAGGTTCCCTTGTTATATCCCGTATTTACTATTATTGCATCCAATTCCACAAATAAGCATAGGGTGGGAATGTGGCCAAGTACAATTCGTCGATACTTTGGATAAACAGTGATGAGGACGAGTACGACTATGATGATGATAGCTATGAGGATTAGTGGGTGTCGTTCCTACGCTCAAGTGTTCGGAGATCGTGTTGATGCTTCCGCTTCTACCTTCAAACTGCTCCGGATGTTTACTTTTCGAGTTGATTCCGCCAATGCGGCGATGTAATAAATTATTGTAAACCCGTACTATTTTATTTTCCCGAGACGATGTATGGAATGATATCATTTGAACTATTGTAATATGATGGATTCTATACGTCGTGTTACTCTCGAATCGTGAAATTCCCATCGCGGAATTTGAGGATGTTTCGTTGGTATCGGCTCCATGCTTGACCCTAGGACGAGACCCTTAGGATTGGATGACTAGTATAAGAGCCGAGACCTTCTTTCGGTTATATCACCGACCATTGCATCTCTTTTATGCATGGCTCATCTTTATATCCGACTTGCCGACCAAACTTCCCTTGAAACCCGCAGATGACAAGCCTAGAAAACCCTCCGGTCGGGCCTTTACCACCCTACCCCACCCTCAAGCCGACCTACATGGGGAAGATGCACGGTGGTTTCTCCCTAACCCTCTACCGAGTCCGAAGACCCTAGACGTCCCCGTTGATGAGATCAAGTACGTCCGCTCGGGATGCCTGGGGAAGATGGAGGAATTAAGGGCCACGTCGTCACCGGCGTGGAAGTACCGCAAGTCCGATCCCGCCTCGGTGATCGCCTTCACCGAGATGTCGGTGGACGAGACCCGTGAGGAGGGGATTCAAGCGGTTGCCCACAAAGCTCTCCGCCGCGCACCGCGAGACCACTACCTCTACCTCGCAGCGACGAAGTTTCGCCTACTCCCTCGGGCCCCCGCCTTGAGCTTGCCCCCGAAGCGCAAGTCGTCGAGGCCTTCACCGGAGCCGCCTATGAGGTTGACCCCCGTCTTCGTGCCTCTCGGTTACCACCGGTGAACCAGGATCGGTACATTGAGGGACCGGAGAAGAGGAACCGTAGCTACCGTGGTCTCTTGCGGGATCACCGGGAGTGGCTAGCCAAGGGAATCGAGGAAAATGCCAAGCTGCGAGAGACGGTGGCTAGACCGCAAGACCGCCTCGCCCGCCAAGCCTAGCAAACACAAGGATGAAATAGCCGACCTCGAACAAGACCGCCGACATCGGCAATGGGAACGTGTACACGGACCGCAAGATCCTAGAGCTACGAGAGAGACCTCCGGGATAGGGTGCAGCCTAGCCGGTGCACGAGAGCAAGCGATCAAGGAGCCATGGAGTGCGGATGCACACCCTCAAGCAAGAACTCCGACCCCGAAGAGAGAGCTCAAGGAGCGAAGGTCAAGGCCGTGAGAAACCGGGGTCACCTCATCAACACTATGAGGATGAACGAGTTTCTCCGCGAGAAGCTCAAGTTGACCGAGGAAGCTTGGGCCATGTCGGACAAGAAGCGACTCGGGGAGCTCGAAGAAGTTCGAAGCGTTGCCCCCACACAAGCGCGTGCGGCCTCACAAGGAGACGTTCAAGCTCGGCGAGTCGACTCGAACTTCAAGGACGCCCTGCGGCCCGCCGGAGTGAAGCCCACCGATGAGCACGCCGAGGCTCTCGCCTACGTCAGGCGCCTGCGCAAGACCAGGACAGAGATAAGAGTTTCTGGCGAGCGCGTTCCGTCCGCAGTTCACCACCAGGAGTAGGTGTGAGTGTGTCGGACCCTGCGTGGTCAAGTATCATGTTCCATCATAGCTGAGTAGTCATTAGTCATGAGTCGTGTGAGACGTGAGTTGTCATGATGTACCCCATGAGTAGTATGAGTTAAGATGTACCCCCATGAGTTACCATGCGTAGAACGAACCCTGTCAGCACTGTTATTACTATGTCATAATATTTTTATTCCACCCATGTAATGAGTGATCGGATTTTATCGCTTCTTATGGTTTTATTGCTTCTTTGCATGAGTGTTGGATAGAATAAATGTTTTTCCCTTAAATTGTTGAAATCATTTAATTCTATTGAACTATATAATAATGTACTTTGGGTACTAAACTCTTATGGCCGTGTCACGAGATGTCAACCCGTCGTTCGCTCGCCTTGAGCGCCGCCCACCGTCCCCGAGCGCCGGCCACGGGACGTGGTGCCCGTGGTCGTGGCCGTGGACGTGGTCGTGGCCGTGGACGTGGTCGCGGCCGCAATCTCAACCTGGGCGGTGATGACCGTCGTGAAGTGACCCCGCCGCTTGTCAACAATGAGGGTGAAGAAGTTCCAGCTGAGAATGCGCCTGGAGGAGGCGGAGAGGAAGTGCCAGGTGGAGGAGGTGGGCAGGAGATTCCCCCTGGAGGTGGAGGCGGCAATGCTCCACCACCACCACCGCCGAACCTAGCTGAGGTCATGGCGCAGCAGACTCAGCTTCTTGCCGCTCTGGTCAATGGTGCCAACCGCCGCTATGGTGGGCCGCCCGAGGACTTTCAGCGGAAGCTGGAGGGATTTACGAAAGCCGCGTCCCCCACCTTTGATGGTCCGAATGCGGATCCAATGGTTGCTTGATGATTGGGTGAAGGAAATCGAGAAGAAGCTTGATCTCACTACCCGCACCGATGAGGAGTGCGTTGGGATTGCTGCCCACCGGCTTGTAGGTGGAGGTCGCTCGTGGTGGGACGGCTACCGTGAATCCCACGAGGACCCTGCCAACATCTCGTGGGATGAGTTCGTGGAGGAGTTCCGCAATTTCTTCATCCCTAAGGGCGCCATGAAGGTCAAGGAGAAGGAGTTCCGCAACGTCTCTATGATCCACAATGAGAGGGTTCATGAGTACACCAACCGCTTTACCAACCTTTGCGCTATGCCCCACCCGCGTGTCCGATGATGAGAATGAGAAGATGTACTACTACCGTGAAGGTCTCGAGTACCCGCATCAAGCCGGCCCTCGCGGGTACGAGAGCCGTACACCGAGAGAGCTCATTGACCGTTGCATGGACATTGAGAAAGTTCGCATGGAAAGCGGACGCTCTGCGTGACAAGAAAGAGAGGAAGCGTCGTCCGAAGGATCCTCTCGCGCTCCCCCTCGAAGCGCCGCGAAGAGGCCCCCTGTGCAAGGCCGCTACCGCAACACTCGAACTTTGCGCTGCGGTGGTCGTGGTGGGGGTAACTACACCAACAACTACCCTCGCCGAACAACCCGGTGGTGAACCGCCCCGCGGGAACCGCCCGCGCTGGTCGTCCCACGCCGAACAACGGCAATTGGAGGGCTCCCGCGACAACCCCAACGGGCGGTATGGGCCCTACTTGCTATGGTTGCGGACGGCCGGGTCACAAGGTCATGGACTGTCCCCGGAAGGCTGCTACCCCGGAGCTCGGAACACTCGGCACCGTGCTTACGCCGCGAGGTCGTCTCACTCACCCGACCGCGAGAAGATGCTCGGCCGCCCCCGGACGTGGTGTACGGTATGTTTTTAGTACATGGTGCAAAAGCTTCCGTACTTTTTGATTTCCGGAGCTACTTGTTCTTACATATCGCTAAGTACGCTAGAGAGCATAACATACCGGTTACTCCCCGTAGAGAACCTATCATTACCGGCTCGCCCCTAGGAGAACTCAAGAGTACCCACCTATGCAAGGGAGTGAAACTCACCATTGAGGGTCTTACCTTTCTAGCCAACCTCACCCTGCTACCCTCCACCAGTCTAGATGTTATCCTAGGGATGGATTGGTTAACCAAACACCGAGGAGTCATATCTTGCTCACCCAGATATGTTCAGATAACCCATCCCAGTGGCCAAGCTGTTAGATGCTTACCCCAGACGGAACAGTTAACCAACCTCCTATGTGCCCTAGCAACCAAATCTGAAGCCAAAACAGAACCCAAGACGGTAGATGATGTGCCCGTGGTAAGGGACTATGCGACGTTTTCCCCGAGGAATTACCGGGAATGCCCCACGACCGTGATGTGGAATTCGTCATCGACCTCATGCCCGGCACGGGTCCCATTGCTAAGCGACCCTACCGCATGTCGGTAGATGAGCTAGAAGAGCTCAAGAAGCGAGTTGAAGGAGCTCTCGATAAAGGCTACATCCGACCCGGTGCTTCTCCCGGGGATCTCTGTCTTGTTCGTGAAGAAGAAAGATGGCTCAATGAGGATGTGCATCGATTATCGTAATCGAATGCCGTCACCATCAAGAACAAGTATCCCTTGCCAAGGATAGATGATTTCTTTGGATCGGTTGAGAGGTGCCAAGTACTTCTCCAAGATTGATCTCGAGATCGGGCTATCACCGAGATGAAGATCCGGGAGGAAGACATTCCCAAGGCGCCTTTGTCACCCGATATGGCCGGTATGAGTGCACGGTGGTGTCCTTCGGACTCACGAATGCTCCCGCCTACTTTATGAACATGATGAATAAGGTATTCATGGATGTGCTCGACAAGTTCGTCGTGGTATTCATTGATGACATCCTTATCTACTCGCCACCGCTTGAAGAGCATGAAGAACACCCGAGAACGGTGCTCGAAAGATTGAGTCTACATCGGCTATATGCCAAGTTTAGCAAGTGTGAATTACGGCTTGAGGAAGTTGCCTTCTTGGGTCATGTGCTTTCGGTGATGGTGTGTTGTAGACCCCGCCAAGATTGAAGCCGTGAAAGAATGGGAACAACCCCGTTCGTGACCGAAGTCGGGAGTTTCTTGGGATTGGCTGGATATTATCGCCGATTCATCGAGAACTTCTCCAAGATAGCTCGCCCTATGACCAACCTCTTGAAGAAGACCAAGGAGTTTGAGTGGACGCGAGTGCGAACAAAGCTTCCAAACTCGAAAGAAAAGGTTGACCACCACCCCTGTGCTAGCATTACCGGATATCGGCAAGGACTTTGTAGTCTATTGTGACGCCTCCCGTCAAGGACTCGGTTGCGTGCGATGCGAATGGTAAGGTCATTGCTTATGCTTCTCGCCATTTGAAAGACCATGAACAACGTTATCCTACCCATGATCTCGAGCTAGGCTGCATGTCGTGCATGCTCGAAGATCGGAGGCATTACTTGATTGGCAACAAGTGTGATATCTATCGATCACAAGAGCTTGAAATACTTCTTTACTCAAGAAGACTTGAACATGAGGCGGCGCCGATGGCTAGAGCTCATCAAAGACTATGACCTTGAAATACACTACCATCGGGGAAAGCCAATGTAGTTGCCGATGCTCTCAGTCGCAAAAGCTACTGTCACACCCCGATCTCGAGTCCGTACACACGAGCTTAAACGGGAGCTTGAGGACTTTCGGCTTGAAATAGTACCTCATGGCTCGCTAAATGAGCTCCGCATCCAAGTACAATCTCACCGATCGCATCCGTGAAGCCCAAAAAGAATGTAAGGATCTGCAGCGCATCCGTGGTACGATGGAGCGTGGGTATAACCCCGAATTCGAGAAGACGAACAAGGAGCCCTCGGGTGCAATGACAGAATTTGTGTGCCCTCCGATCCGGCTGCGAGAGGAGATTCTAAAAGAAGCACATGATTCCAAATCGCATTCACCCTGGTTGCGTGAAGATGTATCGTGACCTCGGGAAGCACTTCGGTGGAAGAGCATGAAAGCAGACATTGCGGGACATGTGGCCCGATGTGACATCTGCAACAGAGTCAAGGCCGAACACAAAAGACCCGCTGGTTTGCTAAAGCCCCTTGATGTTCCCGAATGGAAGTGGGAAGACATATCCATGGATTTCATTGTAGGGTTGCCTCGCTCCACGCATGGAAACAATGCCATATTGGTGATAGTTGATCGCTTGACTAAAGTCGCTCACTTCTTGCCTGTCAAAGAGACAATCCGAGCGGAACAGTTAGCTGATCTCTACATCAAGGAAATTCTCCGCTTGCATGGTGCCCCTAAGAGCATCGTATCGATCGCGGATCCTTGTTCATGTCCCGTTTTCGGCAGCGAGATGCATAGATCCATTGGGACTAAGCTTGATTATAGTACGGCTTACCATCCTCGGACCGATGGCCGAGACGAGAAAGAGTGAACCAAATCGGAGGACATGCTTAGAGCCTCGTGTCGCAATATGGGACGATTGGGAGAAGAGCCTTCCACATGCAGAATTCTCCTACAACAATAGCTACCAAGCCGGCATTAAGATGCCACCGTTTGAAGCTCGTATGGGAGACCTTGCAACACTCCGCGATGTGGTCACAACCTGGTGAAAGAGTTTTTCATGGGGCCGACAAGATCAAACAAGCCGAAGAGGGTGTTGCTCAAGTTCGAGCAAATCGAAGGCCGCTCGAGCCGCGAAGAGTTACGCGACAAAAGGCGTAGAGACCTTGAATTTGAAGTGGGAGACTCCGTCTACCTCAAAGTGTCGCCGCTTCGTGGTACCGTCCGGTTCCATGTGAAAGGGAAGCTTGCTCCAAGATACATAGGCCCCTACCCGATCATTGAGAGAATTGGGAAGCTTGCATACAAGGCTTGAACGCCTCCGAGTTGGCGGGAGTGCATTCCGTCTTCCATGTGTCACAACTACGCAAGTGTCTGAAGCTGCCAGAGCAACAACACGTGACCACCGACGTGCTAGATGTGCAAGACTCACTTGTATACAAAGAACACCCGATCAAGATTCTGGGATGGGACACCAAGGAAACCAGAAGCAAGTCCATTCCTATGTGCAAGGTTCAGTGGAGCAATCACACAGAAAGAGAAGCCACATGGGAGAAGGAGTCGAACTTCGTGCCATATACCCCTACCTTTTCGACGGGTAAGTTACTTTTTAAATCTCGGGACGAGATTCTCGTAAGGGTAGGACTCGTAACATCCCAAAAATCCGAGTTACAAAATTTTTTGCCAAAAACCTATGAGTGATGAAGTGCCATGTAGTTGCAACCCAAAAACCCCACCTAGATTAACCGGAGTTTGCATTAGTTTCTATTTTCATCATGCATTTTAAATTCAAAGTTTGAGTTGGAGTTTTTGGTTCTTTTGTTTGCTCAAATTAAATCAACCCAAGGACATATTTATTTATTGTATCATAAATAAATATGAAATCACCTATGTATGTTATGGGAAATAATATCCCAACTAAGCCTATGACTACCTATGTCCCCCATGGAAATTCTACACAAGTAGCAAATACAAATTCAAACCCTCAAGAAAGGAAAACGGAAAAAGAAAAGGAAAAGAAAAAGGAAAGAAATGTCAAAACCAATTTCGGCCCATGGCCATCCACCGGCCCACACGGCCTACCTTTCCTCTTTTTTCTCCCAACCAAGCCAGGCCCCATCTCTCCTCTTCCCTTTCTTTTTTCGCGCCGGCCCGTTCTCTTTCCTTCCACCCGAGCCGGCCGCCTCGCCTTCCTCCCACGCCGGCCCGGCCAAGCCCGCGGCCCGGCCGCTCGGCGCGCGTGGCGACAGGTCGCCGCCGCGCCGCGCCGACGACTCCCCCCCGCGCCGGCCCCGCATGTCATAAGCGCCGTACCGCCCCTCCCCTTTTTCCCTCTTCCTCGCTTTTGCCGAGCGGGAAAATCCGCCGCCGCCGTGCCTATCCACCTCGGCCTCGGATCCCTTGCGTTGGCGAACCTAGGCCTAGGTGCCTCCACGTCGACGCCGCGCCACGGGGCCGACAAGCGTGTCGGGCGCGCCGCGCCGTGGGCAATTTCGCTCTCCCGCGCGCAACGGCCACGTTGCCCCGACATCGTCCTTCCCCGCTCCCCCTACCGCCTTGCCTTGGCCGCGAAGGTGGACGCGGGAGCGCCGTCTCTCGCCGCGCCCGAGCCCCACCAAGTCACCAACGCCCTCGGCCGTCCGATTGGCATGGACGCCGAGGATGCCGTCGCGCACATAGCCTCGCGCCGCCGCCTATAAGAACCCGAGCCCCGCGCCTCTAGGGTTCACCCATCCGCGCCGCCGCTTGCGGCATCCACCAACCCACCAATCGACCGCTAGGACGGAGGAGAAGAAGGAGGAAAGAAAGGGAAGAAGAAGGGGGGGGAGCCGCCGCCGCCGCCGCCGAGGAAGAAGAAGCCGTGCGCCGCCGCGGGGGAGAAGGAGGGCGTCGCCGGGGAGGCTGTCGTCGCCGTCCGCTTCGCCACGCCGTACCGCGAGCCGTACCCACGCCCGGACCACCACTTCACCGCCCGAACGCCTACATCCTCCACCGCGCCGGTGAGCTCGCCGTTCCCCGTTTCCAACCTCGCCTTGCTACATGGCCATGGCGCCCGAGCGCGTAGGCCGAGCCTACACCCGGCTCTTGGACACACGCACGCACGAGCACGGACCGGCCAAGCCACCGTGTGCGGCGCCACCGCCCACGCCGCCGCCCGACCGCCATGTCCGCCGCGCCGTGGCCATGCCAAGCCACGGTGCGCGCCACCGTTCCGGCCGCCACCGGCCGCCCGGTCACTTTGGATCCGGGGGCCATGTCCGCCGCGCCGAGGCGCATCCATGCGCACGTCGCGGGGCCGAGACACCCCGTGGAGCACCGCCGTGCCTCGCCGCCAGAGGTCGAGGCCGCACGGGGCGTCCTGGGGACGCCACCGTGGCGCCCTTGCGCCGGCCGGCTCCGGCCACCTCGCTTGCCGAGGAGGCGCCGTCGAGCCGCCGCGCCGCGGCCACGCGCACGCCGCGGCACCCCGGGAGGAGGAGGATGCACGCCGCGCCGAGCTCCGCCGCCGCCGCCGCGCACCTCCGAGCACCGCCGCGCCGTGGTTAGGAGCGCCGCGTGCGTTAGAGGCCTCACCGATGTCAAGCCAAGGCGCGCCTTGTGCGCCAATCGAAGCTTTACGCCTTCAATCGATCACGGAACGCGCCTTTGGCCGCCGCCGTCGTGCGCCGCCGTCGGAGTGCCGGGTCGCCGCCACCGCGGGACCGCGAGCGTTCGTGCCACTCCATCACGCACCCACGAGCTCGCCTTGGCAGCGCGCCGCCGCGCTCGCCGCCGGGGCCGGGCGCCGCCGGGCCGCGCAATGCGCCGCCGTGCCGCCGCCGGCCACCCTTGGCGCGCGGGTGACATGGGCGATGGGGGATGAAGATGGAGATGGAGGGAGGTGCGGGTGTGTGGACATGGTCCATGTGGACCGAGCCACTTGAGGTGGGACCCGCGTGTCCACCGTGCGCCAGGCCCGTGAACCGAGGGAACCCTTTTGCTTCCCATGCACCCGGTTCGTGGGTGAACCGTGGGTCGGCCGAGCCGTGGAGCCCCACAGCGCCGGTCCACCGTGAGCCGCGCCGTGCGCCTCGGCCCGGCCGGATCCGAGGACGCCACGTGGCGGCCCCACGTTGCGCCACGTGTTGCCCGGCCCGGCCCGGCCCGGCCCGGCCCATTTCGGCCCATTTCGGCCCATTGGGCCGTTGACCAGTCAACCGTGACGTCGCATGACGTCATCGATCTTGGCCGACGTCATCGGCCACGTCATCCGCCACGTCGGCATCCACGTCGGCAAAAATCTGCCACCTCGGCCGCCCTTTACGCGACACGTGGCGGGCTCCCGTTGATGCCACGTGTCCCCATATTATTAACCCCTTGTTTTAATATTTTCTTAAACACATTTCGGCTTCGAAATTCATAACTAATTGCTCGTAGCTCCGAAAAATACAATCAAGGTACCGAAATTCTCGGTAAATCGAGCACAATAATCTGAAATTATGTTTGAGTGCATTTGGTTCTTCCATATTTTATTTGCTTCTTTGTGAACTCTATAGGAGTCGCCGACGCGACTATTAAATAACCGTTTCGAGCCGGACGAGGAGCGGGGAGTTTGACCGGGACGACTACGAGTACCGGGAGGACTTAGGCGACGACGACGGAGGTGCCACATCCCATCCACTTTCTTAGATCCCATTACGCATTGCAATACACTTTACTTTCTGCGGTACATTTATATTCTGTGATAGGTTGCATGGTAGTATTTATACTTGTTCGGCCCCGCCTTGATTCGACTATCACCTGCTACCATTGTTAGGCTAGACTTGCGCTTACTACCTTTTGCTCTCGTGTTACTTCTACTACGCTTTATATACGTGATGTGAGGCGTGGTGGACACGGAGATTATTTGGGGAATATTATGGTTGGAACATGGAGAGCGTCTTTGCGTGAGTCTTGGGTGAGTGGTGAGGGTTGAGTCGGTGAACGAGAGATCACGACGAGCTTTGAGCAAGTCTTGCCGGGGATACGGCACAGGTATCCCCGCTTTGTGAGTACTGTGGCGGGTAAGCTGGTTTGGATTGAGGTGTCCTTGGTGTGAGCTCCTTGGGGTGGAGCCTTGGAAAGGAGGTGCCGTGGCGGCACGGTAAAGATTAGCCCATACGGGGGAGATATCGCTGTTGTTTGGCCAATACCTAAGGACTTGAGGGCTAGTAACCGGATCATTGGACGCCTTACTTTCCACTCGCTCTCCAATGGGAGGGGAGACGGTCTAACCATGCGGTAGGACGAATGCCATTCTTGTTGGAAGTAAGCGGAATGTGTCGGGAGGTACGGGCCGAGAGTGCTCACACCCTCCTTAACCAACATAGTGACCCCTTTGGCCTGGTACTATGTCTCACGGTCTCGGCGGCCGGGGCCGAGTGGCGGGATGGTATTCGTTCTAGGCTTATGGCGATCGGTATCGCCTAGATGATGATCGGCATCGATGATGGCTATCTTGTGGATTAGTGAAACCTCTGCGAGTGTATGGTTGATCGATCGATACATATGCCGACTCGTCGGCTATGGACCAAGTCCGTGTGATGCTTGCTGGACTAGGAGAGGAGTTTTCTATCTTTACGGATGAGTGCGTGTGGTTGGGATTGATTCGCTGCGAACCTTGGGAGGTTGTGGGCGGCGAGGCATGACGAGAGGGAGTCGTTCATGTCGACCACGCGTGGCGTGGAAGGGGTGTGTGGTGTGAGGTGTGTGGTATGGTTGGGATGGAGGATGGATTTGTGAATGGATAAAATTTGACCAACTTTATATATTAAACTTGGTTACTATATGCATAGGAAACCCCGGCTTTATAGGTTCCCTTGTTATATCCTGTATTTACTATTATTGCATCCAATTCCACAAATAAGCATAGGGTGGGAATGTGGCCGGTACAATTCGTGCGATACTTTGGATAAACGAGGTGATGAGGACGAGTACGACTATGATGATGATAGCTATGAGGATTAGTGGGTGTCGTTCCTACGCTCAAGTGTTCGGAGATCGTGTTGATGCTTCCGCTTCTACCTTGGTACATTCCGGATGTTTACTTTTCGGTTGATTCCGCCAATGCGGCGATGTAATAAATTATTGTAAACCCGTACTATTTTATTTTCCGAGACGATGTATGGAATGATATCGGCTGAACTATTGTAATATGATGGATTCTATACGTCGTGTTACTCTCGAATCGTGAAATTCCCATCGCGGAATTTGAGGATGTTTCGGTTGGTATCGGCTCCATGCTTGACCCTAGGACGAGACCCTTAGGATTGGATGACTAGTATAAGAGCCGAGACCTTCTTTCGGTTATATCACCGACCATTGCATCTCTTTTATGCATGGCTCATCTTTATATCGACTTCTTGACCAAACTTCCCTTGAAACCTGCACGAGATGACAAGCCTAGAAAACCCTCCGGTCGGGCCTTTACCACCCTACCCCACCCTCAAGCGACCTACATGGGGAAGATGCCCGGTGGTTTCTCCCTAACCCTCTACCGAGTCTTTGAAGACCCTAGACGTCCACGTTGATGAGATCAAGTACGTACGCTCGGGACGCCCGGGGAAGATGGAGGAATTAAGGGCCACGTCGTCACCGGTGTGGAAGTACTGCGCAAGTCGATCCGCCCTCGGTGGATCGCCTTCACCGAGATGTCGGTGGACGAGACTGTGAGGAGGGGATTCAAGCGGTTGCCCACAAAGCTCTCCGCCGCGCACCTGCGAGACCACTACCTCTACTGCGGGCGACGAGTTTCGCCTACTCCCTCGGGCCCCCGCCTTGAGCTTGCCCCTGAGCGCAAGTCGTCGAGGCCTTCACGAGCCGGCTATGAGGTTGACCCCTGTCTTCGTGCCTCTGGTTACCACCGGTGAACCGGGATCGGTACATTGAGGGATTTGGAGAAGAGGAACCGTAGCTACCGTGGTCTCTTGCGGGATCACCGGGAGTGGCTAGCCAAGGGAATCGAGGAAAATGCCAAGCTGCGAGAGACGGTGGCTAGGCGCAAGACCGCCTCGCCCGCCAAGCCGGCAAACACAAGGATGAAATAGCCGACCTCGAACAAGACCGCCGACATCGGCAATGGGAACGTGTACACAGACCGCAAGATCCTAGAGCTACGAGAGAGACCTCCGGGATAGGGGTGCGGCCCTAGCCGGTGCACGAGCGATCAAGGAGCCATGGAGTGCGGATGCACACCCTCGGCAACGGCAACGACCCTGAAGAGAGAGCTCAAGGAGCGAAGGTCAAGGCCGTGAGAAACCGGGGTCACCTCATCAACACTATGAGGATGAACGAGTTTCTCCGCGAGAAGCTCAAGTTGACCGAGGAAGCTTGGGCCATGTCGGACAAGAAGCGACTCGGGGAGCTCGAAGAAGTTCGAGCGTTGCCCCCACACAAGCGCGTGCGGCCTCACAAGGAGACGTTCAAGCTCGGCGAGTCGACTCGAACTTCAAGGACTGCCTGCGGCCGGCGGAGTGAAGCCCAGCGATGAGCACGCCGAGGCTCGCCTACGTCGGCGCGCTGCGCAAGACCGGGACGAGAGATAAGAGTTTACGCGGCGCGTTCGTCCGCGGTTCACCACCGGGAGTAGGTGTGAGTGTGTCGGACCTGCGTGGTCAAGTATCATGTTCCATCATAGGCGAGTAGTCATTAGTCATGAGTCGTGTGAGACGTGAGTTGTCATGATGTACCCCATGAGTAGTATGAGTTAAGATGTACCCCCATGAGTTACCATGCGTAGAACGAACCCTGTCAGCACTGTTATTACTATGTCATAATATTTTTATTCCACCCATGTAATGAGTGATCGGATTTTATCGCTTCTTATGGTTTTATTGCTTCTTTGCATGAGTGTTGGATAGAATAAATGTTTTCCCTTAAATTGTTGAAATCATTTAATTCTATTGAACTATATAATAATGTACTTTGGGTACTAAACTCTTATGGCCGTGTCACGAGATGTCAACCCGTCGTTCGGCTCGCCTTGAGCGCCGCCCACCGTCCCCGAGCCGGCCCAGGACGTGGTGCCCGTGGTCGTGGCCGTGGACGTGGTCGTGGCCGTGGACGTGGTCGCGGCCGCAATCTCAACTTTGGGCGGTGATGACCGTCGTGAAGTGACCCCGCCGCTTGTCAACAATGAGGGTGAAGAAGTTCCGGTGAGAATGCGCGGAGGAGGCGGAGAGGAAGTGCCGGGTGGAGGAGGTGGGCGGGAGATTCCCCACGGAGGTGGAGGCGGCAATGCTCCACCACCACCACCGCCGAACCTAGGCGAGGTCATGGCGCGGCGGACTCGGCTTCTTGCCGCTCGGTCAATGGTGCCAACCGCCGCTATGGTGGGCCGCCGAGGACTTCCGGCGGAAGGTTTGGAGGGATTTACGAAGCTGCGTCCCCCACCTTTGATGGTCGAATGCGGATCCAATGGTTGCGATGATTGGTGAAGGAAATCGAGAAGAAGCTTGATCTCACTACCCGCACCGATGAGGAGTGCGTTGGGATTGCTGCCCACCGGCTTGTAGGTGGAGGTCGCTCGTGGTGGGACGGCCTACCGTGAATCCCACGAGGACCCTGCCAACATCTCGTGGGATGAGTTCGTGGAGGAGTTCCGCAATTTCTTCATCCCTAAGGGCGCCATGAAGGTCAAGGAGAAGGAGTTCCGCAACGTCTCTATGATCCACAATGAGAGGGTTCATGAGTACACCAACCGCTTTACCAACCTTGCGCTATGCCCCCACCCGCGTGTCTTGATGATGAGAATGAGAAGATGTACTACTACCGTGAAGGTGCGAGTACCGCATCAAGGCGGCCCTCGGCCGGTACAGAGAGCCGTACACTGAGAGAGCTCATTGACCGTTGCATGGACATTGAGAAAGTTCGCATGGAAGCAGACGCTCTGCGTGACAAGAAAGAGAGGAAGCGACGTCCTGAAGGATCCTCTCGCGCTCCCCCTCAGAAGCGCCGCGAGAGGCCCCTGTGCAAGGCCGCTACCGCAACACTCGAACTTTGCGCTGCGGCTGGTCGTGGTGGGGGTAACTACACCAACAACTACCCTCGCCGGAACAACCCGGTGGTGAACCGCCCCGCGGGGAACCGCTCTGCGCCTGGTCGTCCCACGCCGAACAACAGCAATTGGAGGGCTCCGCGACAACCCCAACGGGCGGTATGGGCCCTACTTGCTATGGTTGCGGACGGCCGGGTCACAAGGTCATGGGACTGTCCCCGGAAGGCTGCTACCCGGGAGCTCGGAACACTCGGCACCGTGCTTACGCCGCGAGGTCGTCTCACTCACCCGACCGAGAAGATGCTCGGGCTGCCCCCGGGGCGTGGTGTACGGTATGTTTTTAGTACATGGTGCAAAAGCTTCCGTACTTTTTGATTCGGAGCTACTTGTTCTTACATATCTGCTAAGTACGCTAGAGAGCATAACATACCGGTTACTCCCCGTAGAGAACCTATCATTACCGGCTCGCCCCTAGGAGAACTCAAGAGTACCCACCTATGCAAGGGAGTGAAACTCACCATTGAGGGTCTTACCTTTCTAGCCAACCTCACCCTGCTACCCTCCACCGATCTAGATGTTATCCTAGGGATGGATTGGTTAACCAAACACCGAGGAGTCATATCTTGCTCACCCGGATATGTTCGAGATAACCCATCCTAGTGGCCAAGCTGTTAGATGCTTACCCCCGGACAGAGCAGTTAACCAACCTCCTATGTGCCCTAGCAACCAAATCGAAGCCAAAACGGAACCCAAGACAGTAGATGATGTGCCCGTGGTAAGGGACTATGCGACGTTTTCCCCGAGGAATTACCGGGAATGCCCCCGACCGTGATGTGGAATTCATCATCGACCTCATGCGGCACGGGTCCCATTGCTAAGCGACCCTACCGCATGTCGGTAGATGAGCTAGAAGAGCTCAAGAAGCGAGTTGAAGGAGCTCTCGATAAAGGCTACATCCGACCCAGTGCTTCTCCCTGGGGATCTCTGTCTTGTTCGTGAAGAAGAAAGATGGCTCAATGAGGATGTGCATCGATTATCGTAATGCGAATGCCGTCACCATCAAGAACAAGTATCCCCCGCCAAGGATAGATGATTTCTTGGATCGGTTGAGAGGTGCCAAGTACTTCTCCAAGATTGATCTCGAGATCGGGCTATCACCGAGATGAAGATCCGGGAGGAAGACATTCCCAAGGCTGCCTTTGTCACCCGATATGGCCGGTATGAGTGCACGGTGGTGTCCTTCGGACTCACGAATGCTCTGCCTACTTTATGAACATGATGAATAAGGTATTCATGGATGTGCTCGACAAGTTCGTCGTGGTATTCATTGATGACATCCTTATCTACTCGCACCTTATTTGAAGAGCATGAAGAACACCGAGAACGGTGCTCGAAAGATTGAGTCTACATCGGCTATATGCCAAGTTTAGCAAGTGTGAATTACGGCTTGAGGAAGTTGCCTTCTTGGGTCATGTGCTTTCGGTGATGGTGTAGTCTGTAGACCCCGCCAAGATTGAAGCCGTGAAAGAATGGGAACAACCCCGTTCGTGACCGAAGTCGGGAGTTTCTTGGGATTGGTGGATATTATCGCCGATTCATCGAGAACTTCTCCAAGATAGCTCGCCCTATGACCAACCTCTTGAAGAAGACCAAGGAGTTTGAGTGGGCCTGAGTGCGAACAAAGCTTCCAAACTACGAAAGAAAGGTTGACCACCACCCCTGTGCTAGCATTACCGAGATATCGGCAAGGACTTTGTAGTCTATTGTGACGCCTCCGTCAAGGACTCGGTTGCGTGCGATGCGGAATGGTAAGGTCATTGCTTATGCTTCTCGCCGGTGAAAGACCATGAACAACGTTATCCTACCCATGATCTCGAGCTAGCTGGCGTCGTGCATGCTCGAAGATCCGGAGGCATTACTTGATTGGCAACAAGTGTGATATCTATCTTGATCACAAGAGCTTGAAATACTTCTTTACTCAAGAAGACTTGAACATGAGGGCGCCGATGGCTAGAGCTCATCAAAGACTATGACCTTGAAATACACTACCATCGGGGAAAGCCAATGTAGTTGCCGATGCTCTCGTCGCAAAGCTCTTGTCACACCACGATCTCGAGTCCGTACCACCCGAGCTTAAACGGGAGCTTGAGGACTTTCGGCTTGAAATAGTACCTCATGGCTGCTAAATGAGCTCCGCATCAGTACAATCTCACCGATCGCATCCGTGAAGCCCAAAAAGAATGTAAGGATCTGCGGCGCATCCGTGGTACGATGGAGCGTGGGTATAACCCGAATTCGAGAGAAGACGAACAAGGAGCCCTCTGGTGCAATGACAGAATTTGTGTGCCCTCCGATCCGGCTCTGCGAGAGGAGATTCTAAAAGAAGCACATGATTCCAAATACTGCATTCACCCTGGTTGCGTGAAGATGTATCGTGACCTCGGGAAGCACTTACGGTGGAAGAGCATGAAAGCGGACATTGCGGGACATGTGGCCCGATGTGACATACGCAACGAGAGTCAAGGCCGAACACAAAAGACCCATTTGGTTTGCTAAAGCCCCTTGATGTTCCCGAATGGAAGTGGGAAGACATATCCATGGATTTCATTGTAGGGTTGCCTCGCTCCACGCATGGAAACAATGCCATATTGGTGATAGTTGATCGCTTGACTAAAGTCGCTCACTTCTTGCACTGTCAAAGAGACAATCCGAGCGGAAGGTTAGGCGATCTCTACATCAAGGAAATTCTCCGCTTGCATGGTGCCCCTAAGAGCATCGTATCGATCGCGGATCCTTGTTCATGTCCCGTTTCGGCAACGAGATGCATAGATCCATTGGGACTAAGCTTGATTATAGTACGGCTTACCATCCTCGACCGATGGCCGAGACGAAAGAGTGAACCAAATCCTGGAGGACATGCTTAGAGCCCGTGTCTGCAATATGGGACCGATTGGGAGAAGAGCCTTCCACATGCGGGAATTCTCCTACAACAATAGCTACCAAGCCGGCATTAAGATGCCACCGTTTGAAGCTCGTATGGGAGACCTTGCAACACTCCGCTGATGTGGTCACAACCTGGTGAAAGAGTTTTTCATGGGGCCGACAAGATCAAACAAGCCGAAGAGGGTGTTGCTCAAGTTCAGGCAAATCTGAAGGCCGCTCAGAGCCGGCAGAAGAGTTACGCTGACAAAAGGCGTAGAGACCTTGAATTTGAAGTGGGAGACTCCGTCTACCTCAAAGTGTCGCCGCTTCGTGGTACCGTCCGGTTCCATGTGAAAGGGAAGCTTGCTCCAAGATACATAGGCCCCTACCCGATCATTGAGAGAATTGGGAAGCTTGCATACGAGCTTGAAGCGCCTCCGAGTTGGCGGGAGTGCATTCCGTCTTCCATGTGTCACAACTACGCAAGTGTCCGAAGCCACCCGAGCAACAACACGTGACCACCGACGTGCTAGATGTGCAAGACTCACTTGTATACAAAGAACACCCGATCAAGATTACGGGATGGGACACCAAGGAAACCGAAGCAAGTCCATTCCTATGTGCAAGGTTCAGTGGAGCAATCACACAGAAAGAGAAGCCACATGGGAGAAGGAGTCAGAACTTCGTGCCATATACCCCTACCTTTTCGACGGGTAAGTTACTTTTTAAATCTCGGGGACGAGATTCTCGTAAGGGGGTAGGACTGTAACATCCCAAAAATCCGAGTTACAAAATTTTTTGCTAAAGACCTATGAGTGATGAAGTGCCATGTAGTTGCAACCCAAAAACCCCACCTAGATTAACCCGGAGTTTGCATTAGTTTCTATTTTCATCATGCATTTTAAATTCAAAGTTTGAGTTGGAGTTTTCGGTTCTTTTGTTTGCTCAAATTAAATCAACCCAAGGACATATTTATTTATTGTATCATAAATAAATATGAAATCACCTATGTATGTTATGGGAAATAATATCCCAACTAAGCCTATGACTACCTATGTCCCCCATGGAAATTCTACACAAGTAGCAAATACAAATTCAAACCCCTAAGAAAGGAAAACCGGAAAAAGAAAACGGAAAAGAAAAAGGAAAGAAATGTCAAAACCAATTTCGGCCCGTGGCCATCCGGCCGGCCCACACGGCCTACCTTTCCTCTTTTTCTCTCTCGCCAACCGAGCCGGCCCATCTCTCCTCTTCCCTTTCTTTTTCGCGCCGGCCCGTTCTTCTCCTTCCACCCGAGCCGGCTGCCTCGCCTTCCTCCCACGCCGGCCCGGCCCCAAGACCGCGCCCGCTCGCTCGCCGCGTGGCGACAGGGAGTCGCCGCGCGCCGCGACGACTCGGCCCCGCACCGGCCCCGCATGTCATAAGCGCCGTACCGCCCCTCCCCGTTTCTCTTCCTCTCTCGCTGCCGCCGAGCGGGAAAATCTCGCCGCCGCCGTGCCTATCCACCTCGGCCTCGGATCCCTTGCGTTCGAACGCTAGGCCTAGGTGCCTCCACGTCGACGCGGAGCCGGCCGGGCCGACAAGCGTGTCGCCGGCGCGCCGCGCCGTGGGCAACTTCGCTCTCCCGCGCGCAACGGCCGTTCCCCCCGACATCGTCCGTCTTGCTCCCCACTACCGGTGCCTTGGCCGCGAAGGTGGACGCGGGAGCGCCGTCTCTCGCCGCGCCCGAGCCCCACCAAGTCACCAACGCCCCTCGGTCGTCCGATTGGCACGGACGCCGAGGATGAACGCCCCGCGCACATAGCCTCGCGCCGCCGCCTATAAGAACCCGAGCCCTGCGCCTCTAGGGTTCACCCATCCGCGCCGCCGCTTGCGGCATCCACCAACCCACCAATCGACCGCTAGGACGGAGGAGAAGAAGGAGGAAAGAAAGGGGAAGAAGAAGGCGGGGAGGAGCCGCCGCCGCCCGAGGAAGAAGAAGCCGTGCGCCGCCGGGGGGAAGAGAAGGAGGGCGTCGCCGGGGAGCTGTCGTCGCCGTCCGCCGCCACGCCGTACCGCGAGCCGTACCCCGACGCCCGGACCACCACTTCACCGCCCGAACGCCTACACATCCTCCACCGCGCCGGTGAGCTCGCGTTCCCCGTTTCCAACCTCGCCTTGCTACATGGCCATGGCGCCCCGAGCGCGTAGGCCGAGCCTACACCCGGCTCTTGGACACACGCACGCACGAGCATGGACCGGCCAAGCCACCTGTGTGCGGCGCCACCACACGCCGCCGCCCCGACCGCCATGTCCGCCGCGCCGTGGCCATACCAAGCCACGGTGCGCGCCACCGTTCCGGCCGCCACCGGCCGCCTGGTCACTTTGGATCCCGGGGGCCATGTCCGCCGCGCCGAGGCGCATCTCATGCGCACGTCGCGGGGCCGAGACACCCCCCCCGTGGAGCACCGCCGTGCCTCGCCGCCAGAGGTCGAGGCCGCACGGGGCGTCCTGGGGACGCCACCGTGGCGCCCTTGCGCCGGCTGGCTCCGGCCACCTCGCTTGCCGAGGAGGCGCCGTCGAGCCGCGCCGCGGCCCGCTGCACGCCGCAGCACCCCTGGAGGAGGAGGAGCACGCCGCGCCGTACTCCGCCGCGCGCCGCCGTGCACCCCGAGCACCGCCGCCGTGGTTAGGAGCGCCGCGTGCGTTAGAGGCCTCACCGTCAAGCCAAGCTGGCGCCTTGCTGCGCCAATCGAAGCTTTACGCCTTCAATCGATCACGGGAACGCGCCTTTGGCTGCCGCCGTCGTGCGCCGCCGTCGGAGTGGGGTCGCCGCCACCGCGGCCCCCGCGAGCCGCGGTGCCACTCCATCACGCACCCACGAGCTCGCCTTGGCATCGCGGCCGGCGCGCTCGCCGCCGGGGCCGGAGCGCCGCCCGGCCGCGCGAATGCGCCGCCGTGCCGCCGCGCGGCCACCCTTGGCCGCGGGTGACGTGGCGAAGGGATGAAGATGGAGATGAAAACGGGGGAGCCGGGCGTGTGGACATGGTCCATGTGGACCGAGCCACTTGAGGTGGGACCCAAGCGAGCCAGTCCACCGTGCGCCAGGCCTCGTGAACCAGGGAACCCTTTTTGCTTCCCATGCACCCGGTTCAGGTGAACCGTGTCGCTGACTGTGGAGCCCCACAGGCGCTGGTCCACCGTGAGCCGCGCCCGTGCGCCTCGGCCCGGCTCGGACCCGAGACGCCACGTGGCGGCCCCACGTTGCGCCACGTGTTGGGCCCGGCCCGGCCCAGTCCGGCCCACTGGCCCATTTTCGGCCCATTGGGCCGTTGACCTGGTCAACCGTGACGTCAGCATGACGTCATCAGTGCTGACGTCATCAGCCACGTCATCCGCCACGTCAGCATCCACGTCAGCAAAAATCTGCCACCTCAGCCGCCCTTTCTGTGACACGTGGCAGGCTCCCGTTGCGCCACGTGTCCCCATATTATTAACCTTGTTTTAATATTTTCTTAAACACATTTCGGCTTCGAAATTCATAACTAATTGCTCGTAGCTCCGAAAAATACAATCAAGGTACCGAAATTCTCGATAAATCGAGCACAATAATCTGAAATTATGTTTGAGTGCATTTGGTTCTTCCATATTTCATTTGCTTCTTTGTGAACTCTATAGGAGTCGCCGACGCGACTATTAAATAACCGTTTCGAGCCGGACGAGGAGCGGGGAGTTGACCGGAACGACTACGAGTACCGGGAGGACTTAGGCGACGACGACGGAGGTGCCACATCCCATCCACTTTCTTAGATCCCATTACGCATTGCAATACACTTTACTTTCTCGCGGTACATTTATATTCCTGTGATAGGTTGCATGGTAGTATTTATACTTGTTCGGCCCCGCCTTGATTCGACTATCACCCCGCTACCATTTGTTAGGCTAGACTTGCGCTTACTACCTTTTGTTCTCGTGTTACTTCTACTACGCTTTATATATCGTGATGTGAGGCGTGGTGGACACGGAGATTATTTGGGGAATATTATGGTTGGAACATGGAGAGCGTCTTTGCGTGAGTCTTGGGTGAGTGGTGAGGTTGAGTGGCCGAACAGAGATCACGACGAGCTTTGAGCAAGTCTTGCCGGGGATACGGCACGGGTATCCCCGCTTTGTGAGTACCGTGGCGGGTAACCGGTTTGGATTGAGGTGTCCTTGGTGTGAGCTCCTTGGGGTGGAGCCTTGGAAAGGAGGTGCCGTGGCGGCACGGTAAAGATTAGCCCATACGGGGGAGATATCATTTGTTTGGCCAATACCTAAGGACTTGAGGGCTAGTAACCGGATCATTGGACGCCTTACTTTCCACTCGCTCTCCAATGGGAGGGAGACGGTCTAACCATCCGGTAGGACGAATGCCATTACCGTTGGAAGTAAGCGGAATGTGTCGGGAGGTACGGGCCGAGAGTGCTCACACCCTCCTTAACCAACATAGTGACCCCTTTGGCACGGTACTATGTCTCACGGTCTCGGCGGCCGGGGCCGAGTGGCGGGATGGTATTCGTTCTAGGCTTATGGCGATCGGTATACGCCTAGATGATGATCGGCATCGATGATGGCTATCTTGTGGATTAGTGAAACCTCTGCGAGTGTATGGTTGATCGATCGATACATATGCCGACTCGTCGGCTATGGACCAAGTCCCGTGTGATGCTTCTTGGACTAGGAGAGGGGTCTTCTATCTTTTCGGATGAGTGCGTGTGGTTGGGATTGATTCCGGTGCCGCGAACCTTGGGAGGTTGTGGGCCGGCGAGGCATGACGAGAGGAGTCGTTCATGTCGACCACGCGTGGCGTGGAAGGGTGTGTGGTGTGAGGTGTGTGGTATGGTTGGGATGGAGGATGGATTTGTGAGTGGATAAAATTTGACCAACTTTATATATTAAACTTGGTTACTATATGCATAGGAAACCCCGGCTTTATAGGTTCCCTTGTTATATCCCGTATTTACTATTATTGCATCCAATTCCACAAATAAGCATAGGGTGGGAATGTGGCGGTACAATTCGTGCGATACTTTGGATAAACAGGTGATGAGGACGAGTACGACTATGATGATGATAGCTATGAGGATTAGTGGGTGTCGTTCCTACGCTCAAGTGTTCGGAGATCGTGTTGATGCTTCCGCTTCTACCTTGGTATTCCGGATGTTTACTTTTCAGTTGATTCCGCCAATGCGGCGATGTAATAAATTATTGTAAACCCGTACTATTTTATTTTCCCGAGACGATGTATGGAATGATATCAGCTGAACTATTGTAATATGATGGATTCTATCTGTCGTGTTACTCTCGAATCTGTGAAATTCCCATCGCGGAATTTGAGGATGTTTCAGTGGGGGCATGGAGAGCATAATTGTGCAAGCTTGCAGGTGGAGGCACATCACTGGGCCAACTTATTGCTAGGGATCTAGAGTTCAGGGTAGGTAGGAAACCCTAACCGATCTCCAACAACGGTAGATGTTAACAGAGTCGGGGGCATGGGTAGCATGATTGTGCGAGCGTGCGGGTGAGGGGCAGGGGACATGGTCATGCTTAGTGTGCGACCCATCGCCGGTTAGATTTTGCGTAAAATAGTAACATTTCACCTTTTATTCCAGCAATATTGTATAAAATTTGAGTCTACTTTTAATTAGTCCTCAACCTGTTGTTACTAAATTTTGCACGAAATTTCTTATAAGCCCAATAAATTAAAAATGTAGTCCGTATTTCTGAAGAAACCTTCCGTGTTCTCACAATTTCGGGCAAACCCCGTATAAACCGAGGAAGAAACCTGCTGACTTCCTTCTCGTCCCCTAGCAGCCGAACTGCCAAACCCAAAGGCGTCTCCACCTTCCTCGATCCAGCCATGTCGTCCGCGCCGCCGGGGTTCCAGTCCAAACCTTCCCACCACCGCCGCCAGCACCACAACCCCGGGCAGAGGCAACCGCCGCCGCCGCAGCAGCGCTACGTCCCCAAATCCGCCGCCCCCGCCGCCGCCCCCGCCCCCGCCCCCGCGGCGCCACAACCCTCGCCCCCGTCCCAGCCATCGCTCACCACCGCGCTCCGATCATCGGCCGCCTCGTCCTCCGCGTCCGGCTCAGGCGGGGGCTCCAGCGGCAGCGTAGATGGCGGGGTGGCTGATGCATTCGTCGCGTACCTGCCGCATGACGAGGCGGTCGCGGCCGGTCTCGGCGGCCTCGACGCACATGAGTCGCAGGTCGTCGTCGACCTCCTCAACGACGCACTCGCGGCGCTCCTCCGGGCCAAGCCTCGCGACTTCTGGCTCCAGGGTAAGCGGAACATTCGCCTGTGCATTGCTCGCTGATCGAACCTGCTGTTGCTTGCTTCAGTATAGTTGGTCGACTGAATTTAGTGCTCCTTCTGATGCTTATCCGTTCAGAACAAACCAATGCTGTCCTCTAAGTATAAAATTCATGTGAATACTTGCTTGGGATCTCGTATTGTTCTTATTGTCCAATTCTCTTTCAGTGATTTTGTTTATTTTCAACTTTGTATCATATATGCATACAGATTTAGTGGCTTAACTAGTTGACATTCTGTTTTGTGTTTTTTGTTGTTCATAATACTGTAAGATGATGAGTCCTCATGTAGTTTATGTTCACCAAACAATTTGATTCATCTTCTTAACACTACATGCCTTGTTTTAGATACTTTCCTGCCTATATGTTAAGTTGCAGGTCAAGCCTCATAACAAATTAGGTTTTGCTGTGCAGTTTAAACTATTCCAATTTGTTGTGGCAATTCAAGCGACAGGCCCAGAAAAACATATCTCTAGCTATTCGTTATTTTTTAATTGAATTTTCAATGATGCTCATATTGTAGAGAAAATCTCAGCTAATCGGTTCAAATCTTGAAAATGCGGTCTCAATTGTTCTTTACACATCAGATGCCTCTGCAGTGGTTTGCATATACATAGTGGTGATTGGGACAAAAGAGTCATGCTATCTGAAGTCCTTTATTCGGTGTTTCGGACAAATAACTGTCACATTTTATTTAGCAAGGAAATATTAGGTGCAGAAGATTATATTAGTGAACCTATGCAGTTGAGCATACTCAATCTCATGCCTCAGATATGATCTTTGTGGAACAAGTGAGGTTTGAAATTCCCTCACCTATCTTGCGCTGACTTAAACACAATCAGATTTAGCATTTAGTGAAAAGATGGATAAGAGGGATGAGGGAATTCTGACCTCCCACTTGGATCCTAGGCAGAAGATCGAGTATGTGCATGTTTTCGTCATTATAATCTTATATGTGCCTGATACTTCCTATTATTAACATTAACGAGTACTGTTCATGTAGTGTCTTGCACTCTTGCCCATTCCTGAATAGACAGTTCGGGGAACAGGGTAAAAGTGGCGTTTATAGACTTTTTTGGCTGGGAATACCAATGTTTAGATGTAACCGCATAATGATCTGCCATGTGCCCTAGATTCTTGAACAGAAGTTATCTCAATAATCGATAGTTCAATAAATATATTAGTTTATAAGGTTAATTTAATATGTCGTTGTTCAACAACTGGTATTTAAACTCAGCTGCATCTAATTTTTTTCAATGACATATGCTAACTTTTGTTCTTTTCCAGTGGCACAGAACACTTCTTTGCATGACTTCCTTGATAGTTATCTACAATTCAGGCACAGATGGTATGATTTGCCACACCGAGGCCCAAAGGGGACTGTAGCAGGTTTGGTTGTTGGGGAGCTTGAGCTCTGCCGTCGTGTGTTTATGGTCCTCTACCGCATGTGAGATTTCTATCATTTCCCATATTTTGTTGTTTTGTTACCTTTTGACTGAGTTGTTTCCGTGTTTCAGATCCTCTAATAAGGATCCCGGCGCAGGTCGTGGTGAGTCCCTTAGCATGAAGGAGCATGCAGGTGAAATTATGTCACTCATGTATTCATTGTGTAGGGTTTATTGATTCCACCACTGGTTTGAATATACTGTATTTGTTTTCTCAATTCCACAATGTTCCTGTAGCCCTTCTGCTGGAGAAAAAAATGTTTGGTCTGCCAAAATTGATGGACATATGTGCTATATATGAGCATGACAATGGCAAGTTAACAAGTTCACTGGTGGGTCCCTCAACTAGCTTTTTTTCCCCTCGAACACACCCTCAAGTAGTTATTTGTTATTTGGTTGTTTTAGGCATTTTTTATATTTTTTGAAATTAAAATATATGTTGTTCATTATTTTAGCTAAGTTTTATTAATTGTGCAATCTTATGCTGATAAAGAGCACTCTCTTTGTGCATCTCCAGGTTACAAATGTTATTAATGTGCAGCCAAGTGTACTGGATGACATTAATATTGTCATTCCCCAGTTCCTCAATATTTTCCACACGATGCATGATAGGTGCATGACATCTTTACAGGTGATCTTTGTGTTTTTCCCCCTATTCCTTGTGTTTACTCTTAGAATTGATAAAAAGTCTTATATTATTTATATATAGCAATATTCGATAGCATTGTTTAATAGTGACTGTTTGTATGCCCAGAGAAGCCACATATAGGCATGTAGGTCTTCTCATATTTAATTGACATCTTGTGCTCTTCTTTTAGGTCCAGGATTTTCAGTTTCATGATCGATCATGCTAGAAATTATTATTTACTGCTGATTTTTTAATTTCTGAGTTTCTGACTATTGCCTTGAAGTGTGAAGTGTCTCCATTCCATGGTCTCTTTGATGTGTGTGTTATACATGTGCCCAATATCTGGTCAGCTTGGCATAATGTATATAATCTCATACTGTTCTACCTCATTATTGTTTACTGTGTATATGTATCTCTACTAACCTCATAAAAAACTTAGTTCCCTGTTCCTTTCTGCATTATTGATGCTAGTTTGATCAAGAGATTTGTTTCTGACACTGTTGTCATACTTAGTAGCTGAAAATGATAATGAGAATTAAATAATTTCCTTTTAAGTGTATTAAAACACCATATTCCAGTGTTCACTTATTGTGCTTAATCTTTATGAGCCAATAATAGCAATAATGATTTTTTCATGCGTTCTTGGCTATTGGATAATAGTTCTTGCCTGATACCCAATATGTATTGGATCCATTTTAACAACAATTGAATTCAGGTGCTCACTTCAACCGGGACAATTGATAATGGATATGTTCAGCTTCAGAAAGATTTCTTGGAGGTTACTTCTATCCATGCTGGACTTATTCTGATTTGCCTGCTTATATTTTTCCTATCTCCCCGGAATTGATGATAATGGTGATTGACCACAGGTGTTAGATTTTATAAATGATGCAATTGTTACTCTGGATTCTTTTGTTGGTGCTTATCAACCTGCTGCTTTATTGTTCTGTGCTAATTTTGAAATGAGGTGAGCAAGCTTCTTGTTCATCCATTGATGTTTTGATGACATCGAGACCTTTCCCTGTTTTATCACTCTGTAATAGTCCTTGTCTCCCTGATTGCAGCTATGGAGTTGAGGAATTGCTGAATGTCCTTGCAAGGTTGTATGATTCATTGTTACCATCATTGCTCCAGGGGTTTAAAGTTATGCCCAAGTCCCAGAGCAATGCAGAGGCATCACTTGACACACTTAGTGACATTCCTCTTGGTATAAGGATGTTGTCAAAGAGAACAGTGAGATTTGGTTGGAGATTGTTGCACTACTGCTATTTAAATGATCAGGTTAGGGAGCATGATGCTCAAACTTCTACTAAGATGTTTCCAGCTAAAGTTGAAGACCCTATGATCAGGGGAGACATCTTGGTTCAAACACTCAAAGATATAAATAGAGAAGCCACTTACTCTTCTCAAGTGAACCATGGAAATACTTTCCTCCAAGCACTTGAAAGTGAATTTCAATTAATGAGCCGGATTGGTGATATTCGGAACAAAGGTATACAATGGAGTCTTCAATCAAATGCTTAAATAGTACTTGTTATATTTAGTATACGATCTAATAGCTTATTTGCACAAGTCATCTTAAAGTGTTAGTTGCTCATGCAAGGACATTTTCTGCACACAGTTATGAAAAATATTTATTCTACTGTGATACCTGCTCTTACAATTACTGTGAGTTAACACAATTGGAAAGGTGACATGCTTCGGAGTTTTTTTCTTCGAAGCTTAGGCTTTCCAGTTTTATGTATTACCAATCTCCCAATAAATGGCAAAGTTTGGATATTAAAAGGAATTCTTCTTGTAAGAATCATCATTCGATTGGATATTTCATGCTTATTATATGAATGTATTCATTTGAACTGTCTTGTTTCCCCATCATATAGCCTGTTGTTTGCGGCTTGTTTCAATCCCTGTGAACACTTCTAGACTATGTATCCTTTATGAAACCACGTGCAGTTTTACAAACCTCCATTTTACTTAATTAGGCTGCTAATAAAAGTGTTTCTTAGGTTTAATTTTCTTATTGAGTCCTAACGTTTTATGTATTAGGAGTCAATTCTAGAGTGAGTTGAGGATTTTAACCCCAATTAAAGCGTCTATTTTGTTGATATCATCCTTGATCCTTGATTTATGATTTCATATTTGTTCATTATGGATTCTGTCATGTGAATAATTTACAGCATCGATTTTAATTAATTAATGTACATGCTACATTTTCTTTTACTTTTGAATTTAATCTGATGCTGCAGACCTTTTGTGTAATGTGATTTGTGCTCCTTGAACTCATAACAGGATGGATATACATGGATGATGAGCAGTTCCAGTTCTTATCACGATTGTGTGGATCTACTCACACTTCTTGGAATGACATACCTGATTTGCCAGTCTCTTCTCATGGTGATGAATTACAACAGAAGGATGAGGAAACGGCGATGGTTGAGTCCAAGATTAGTCAGATAAGGGACCTTTTCCCTGACTATGGGAAGGGTTTCCTTTCTGCTTGCCTGGAAGCCTACAACCTGAACCCTGAGGAAGTTATCCAAAGGATATTAGAAGGAACACTTCATCAAGATCTTCTAGCTTTGGATACTTCATTAGAAGAGATGCCACAGAAGAAACTTGCACCCACTGCTGTGAAAGATAAAGGGAAGGGCATATTGGTGGAAACTGCACCTCAAATTACAAAGAAACCTCATAAAGTTGCTGAGACACATTATGCTGTTCAAGATGGCCCATCTTCAGCAACTTCTTCGGCATCACAAGGTCCATCTTCTGCAATTTCACCAGCATCCCTCGGGCCATCTTCTGCAATTTCATCAGCATTCCAGGGATCATCTCCTGCTATTTCATCGGCATCTCTTGGCCCATCCTCATCCGTATCATCTGTCCCGAAAGGTAGATTTACAAGGAAGGGCAATGATGATTTGCCGGACACTGCAATCCTGGACTCGAAAAATGCTAAAGATGCAGCTAGATCTGTTATCCTTGACTCACAGTATGAGTATGAAGATGAGTATGATGATTCATTTGATGATCTTGGCTTCAGTGTGGTAGAGTCAAGTTATGAGGAAACTGATGGTGCCAATGACTCTGAGGCTTCATCACATGGCTCAAGATGGAGTTCACAGAAGAAACCACAGTTTTATGTCAAGGATGGGAAGAATTATAGCTACAAGGTTGCTGGTTCGGTTGCTGTATCCAGTGCTCGAGAAGCAGCCGTCATGAGGGAAACCCAAAAAGATACAATCTATGGTCTGGGTCGTGGTGGAAATGTTCCTTATGGTGTTCAAAGCAGGCAACATATAGATGTGGAGGAAGAGGAGGCTGGTGATGCTGACAACTCAGGCAGAGGTTCAAATTCTCGTGGCCGAGGAAGAAAAGGTGGCTGGGAAGGCAACCGTCTGGAGGAGAATGAGAGCTCCAATGGACGAGGCTTTGGCCGTGGTGGTAGAAGAGGAGGCTGGAATCAGGCCAATCCGGCTGAAGAAAACTGGAACCCTAATGGTCAGCAAGGTTTTGGCCGTGGTGGTAGAAGAGGAGGCTGGAATCAGGGCAATCCGGCTGAGGAAAACTGGAATCCTAATGGTCAACAAGGTTTTGGCCGTGGTGGCAGAAGAGGGGGCTGGAATCAGGGTGGCCCAGCGAAGGAAGACGGTAACTCTAGTGGCAGACAAGAAGGTTTTGGCCGTGGAGCAAGACGGGGCAGCATGAACCATGAACATTCACCCGATGAGAATGAAGGCCATGATCCAGCACAAGGCTTTACTCGAGGACCAGCTCCTCGTGGTGGTGGCCATGGAAGGGGAGGTGGCCGGAACCATAACAGGAGAGATCGAGCAATGAAGAAGCATATGCAAGGAATGACAGGGCTTTAGTGCTGGTAGCCTTCTACTACTTTTGAAGGGACGTAAAATGGCATTTTGGAGGCACTCATACTTACCCAAATTTTGTGCTTGTTCCATTTTAAATCAATCTAATAATGCCATTGTCGAAAATAGCATTTGTAATTACCCTAAAAAAGGGAAATAGCATATGTAGTTTTATACATGCTTTTAACTCGTTATAAATCATATCATGAAATCAATTTTGTCTGCTTCCTTTTGTCATGTGCTATATAGTAAAACTGTTTCTAGCTTAAAATCATTGTATGTGCCCATATGTCATACCCAACTAGGGTTCATTCAATGTCCCACACTCCCACCCCCAAGAAATCTTATAGGAAAAAGTTCGGTGTACTTCCCTTAGGGCCTGTTTCGAACATATGAATTGCAGAAAGGGCACAGGATAGGATTTTCACTAACTATTTTACTTGTCTAATTTACCCCTTAACAAGATTTATCTTTAACATTTTGCTCTTAGCTTCAAAATTTGTGAGGTGATAGTAGACATCATAAATTAATTTTAAAAATTATAAATTTTATATTATAGCTTTTGCTATACACCTAGATATATGCTATCTGGAAGTGTTTCTTCAATCTCCATGTTTGAGTTCGAAACAGTACCGCCAGATGGGTTCTTGAATTGTTCAGACATGCTAAATACTTGAACAAATATTCCATTTACTTTTTAAAACAAAATTCAGTTAATGTTTTGACACTAGAGGAAGAGTAGTCGTGGAGGCGGCTCTAATCAATCGCCTAAAAAATATTGGAAAATGATTTTTTTTCTAGCCATATGGCCCACCCTTTCTTCATATCTACGCAAAGATGGAACCCTCTTACCCTCAAATGATCGTCTGCGCAGAGAAAAGGCGGCGACATGGATGAGCAAGGCTGCTTGCCTGCTTCTGCGGTTCTGCCGAATGGAGATAAGTAGACTATGATGGTATTGGTACCTTTGCTGGCTGCAATTCTCAACACATCATTTTCCTCTTCCGTTCTACAGAAACATTTTTTTTTTCTTAACTATATTTTTTTTCGCGACCGGGACTTCACATGTTTTTCATTAAGAGGGGGTTAAAAACAGTTTACAAGCTTATCTTTTCTAGTGACAAGATGCCAACAGAATTTCACAAGCACAAAGCAGCCCTAACTACTGGATCTGAAGCGTTTTGTTACATGACTGAAGCATTGTGCGACAAGAACTGCAGGATAGCAGCATTCTTAACGATATTAGGAGTATGGCCGGGCTCCTCTGTTGCTTTTCTGGATGCACTAAATAATCATTGGAAGGTGAATGTTTGCTGTTCGGCATGCATAAGGTGTAATGCACATGAAGGGACGGGTTCAAGAAGAAGAAGAAAGAAGTCATCAGTTGTGAGATGACAAGGTTAAAATGTGCACTTGCCACTTGAGTTGTTCTACCTTATTAATTGGAGCGAAGTGGTGACGATGCTACATGTCTCTTCCTAATATGTATTGGTGAATTCCTCGAATCAATGGAAATTTGTTGTTCGATTTCGTGCTCCTATCTCTATCCCTTTTCTGTAATTTCAGACTCACTTTTGTGGATTTGTTACTTGTCGTTTTGGCTGAGTTTTTATATGCGCCCTGTTCATTTGGCCTACCAGCGCTTACCAGCAAGCGATTCAGCAGTGTTTTTCTCTCACAACAAATCAGCAGCAGCGAGAATCAGCCAGCTAGAAACGACCAAACGAACAGGACGATGATTTAGGAGCGTTTATGGGCCCTTAGAACTTAGTCATATCATGGCTTAAAGTTCACACTTATCACAAGCACCATGATTTCTTGTTTTAAAAATTTCTTGACAAAATTTAAATTATAGAGGGAACAAAGAAGAACTCCATAATTCTTGGTGAGGCCAATCTTTTGGCAAAACGGAAGCCGTTCAAATTTCTGATTTTTCCTCTCATGTTTCAAAGGTTGTTTTCTGGTTAGTGCTGAACTTCAGCATTTGAACTTGCACTTCAACTTCCGTTTTTATTTAAACTCCGGACAAGTTTGCTAAACTTTAGCACTTCAACTTCCCAGCATTTGCAAAATCTATGGAGATTTATGTTTAACTTCCGCATCTTAGATTTCATTTTCTGCTATATTTTAAGTCTTTCTTAGCAACGTTACATGGTCCAATAGTCTCCCAACGGCTATGTAGATTTGGATTTGCTAGAAGGGTTATGTGGTGGTGAAAGATTGACATAGACAAAATTCCTTCACTTGTGAAGGCTCCCATTCAACCCAATCCCGCCCCCACCCTCGAAATTGTTGTTGTTACCATATATTACGAGGAGAGCAAAATTTACATGAAGAGATGACATGTTCCCAGATTATATCAGATGAGCATAATTACATATAAGCCATATCCCAGAAGCTGCACTGCACTACTTACTGAAAGTGGGCAGCTTTTCTAAGCCTCAACCTCAACTGCAAGTCACCCAACAAGAGAGAAAGAACCTGCTACGGTTATTTTTCTTTTGTACAAAAAGAATTTCCACATGATCCAAAAGTATACCACCTACTCCCCACCCCCCACCCCAACATTCGTCCTCCCAACCTTAAACGTATGCCTCATGGCATATGCTAATGCGATATCCATTTCAGCAGCTAAAACAGGCATAGCTGGTGTGCTGTGTGTTCCTTCCAAAATTCAGTTTTCTGACTTTGTGATTTGTCCTGTCCTAGGATGATGAACTGTCATCATCAGAGTTGTTCTCCCTTCGTTGTCCGTACGCACTTAGAACTGGCAGTGAGGTAGCTGAAATTCGGAAAGACCTGGCCGACCCAATGACCGTTCTGTCCTGCTGCAACCTGCCAACCTCCTTGCAGACATGATCCAACGACGAGAGGAAGTCCCTCACCACCATGAATATCCTAAGAGGGTGCGCTTCCTCTTTTGAGGAGTCACCATGGAAGTACTCAGTGATGTCTTTTACTCTCACCAAGGCCCTCTTCTCCTCCCCTCTGACTTTCTCTATCTCCGCCTCGGCTTTCTTCAGAAAACTTTGCATTGTTGTAAAGAACTTCTGGCCTTGAGTGCATTGCCTCTCGAGCTGCAAGACTGACTTGATCTTTTCAAGGCCTGTTTCTAGCTTATTAACATAACCATGCAACACATCAAAGTCCATCATAGCTGCTTTTTTGACATTTCCTAGCTCACTGCTAAGCCCAGAGACAAGTTTCAGTCCTTGCTTCCGTAACTGCTCGTCTTTAGAGCTATGGATAATCGTGGCACTTTCCTTTTCTGATTTTGCATCTTCTGACCGAATGATTTCTTGGACAACAAAATGCAACAGCGTTGTTTTACCATCAGTGCCCTTGACATCAGCAAGTTTTAGGAGAGTGTCAAGCTTGAAAGCTTTTGCCTCACCCCGGTTTGTGCCAACATTCATCCGGTTCCCAGTTCTCAGCACTGCTTCGAGGAGTTTCAGGAACAACCTGCTGCCTCTAAGATCTTCGCAGGCTGCCTGAAAACAAGTGAAGAAATATCAGTGTGGATTGATACACAGATCAATGATAATGTTACTAATCAAAATGATGGAAGTAAAATAAGGATTAGTGCAGCATGGATTACCATTTTAACGTACCTCTAGTGTCTCAAAAGATTTCATTAAGTAATTTATTTCGGTCTCAAAATTGGCTCGGTATAGCATGGCATCAACTCTCTTGAAGGCAAAAGGTATATCAAGCACAGCTTTGAGAAAGCACTCTGCAGAACCAAGCTTCGATGCATCACCATTATAATCTCGTAGTTTGAGTTCTTCCTCTTTAGTAGGCGCCATCTTGACTAAAGTCTCCAAAAGTTCAGTCCCCAAACATTCAGCGTTGCCTGTTTGATAATATAGTAGAAATGACAAATTAATGGCCCATAAGCTCTATTTTATAGAGATTTATGTTTTAAACATCAAAACAGCTAAGACTGCAATAGGCACCAGCATAAATCAGTAAACTGATTATGTGTAACATTCACCCTTTCTGTGTAGAAACAGAGCAATCTGTAGAGAGAATTTGAATAATATGCTCGACAGCTTGAGTTCAAAAGAATCATTGTCGTAAAAGAATAGTTATGACTGAAAAAACAAAACCCAAAACAAGTCCTATTTTTCCTGCTTAGTTTATCTTTGAATGTCAACGATATCGCCAATATTCACTGATACCATCCCCTACAATAGGTGAAATAATGTACAGTATAGCAAACGATGGATGTTTTCAAAACATAACAACTAGAAATATGGAGGATCTTTGTCCTCTATCCTAGTAATCTGTTGAGATTTGGTTGTCAAAAACCATGGTTTCTGTTAGTTTCAATACATCTTAAGTACCTGTGAGTCTGACTACTGAACTGGTATGCACATGAAGCTCCAAAAGGAAAAGTATTATTGAAAGTTAAGAGACACTAATATTTGAAACGAATGTCTTACCAAAGCATCCAGATGCTGAATACTAATAACAGTCGATGATGACAAATCCAAATTGTGAATTAGAATATAGAAATGAAAAAGGAAACTCTTATTTTAGCTAGATTTTTGAAGTCGTTTCAATGTTTTCAATACCAGAACAGGGAAATTACTTTCAGCAAGAAACACTGCCACTGAATTTATCCAAAACCACAAAATCAGCCCTGCAATGGCTCAAGGAAAGGAGCAGTGCAGTGACACTCACCATCCAACAGTGCATCAGAGACCTCATCGCGTGTAACATTCAATGCACGGAGCAGGATGGCGATGTTCTGTGCTTTCTTGGGGTCGAGCACCCTCTCCTCCTGCCTGAACGGAGGCGCGGTGGCCTTCCTTCCCGCATCTCTTGGCGGGGCGGCTGGCGTTGAGTTGTTCATGAACAATGCCTCAATCATGTCCTCATCCAACCTGAAAGAGATGCTTCAACATCACGTATACTCACTGATATCCAGCCATTAACAGAGCATGTAGTATGAAGCAAGATCTCAACTGGAATGAGCTTGACTTCAGCTGGTCCCAGACCATGGCGCGGTCGGAGGTCGCTCGCACCTTGTCCCAGTGCAGCGGCTTCAGCTTCGGCCGCGGCTCGCCGTTGCCAACGATACCGTCTGCCACGTCATCCTGTTTACGCATTGACGCGCTCCCGATACTATCCTCTGCCGTTGCCGCCGTGATCGGCATCGGCATGGCAATGCGGGGGCCCTCAGGTGGCAACGGCTTGAGCAACCGGCGCCGCGACGTCGGTTCAGAAGGCGGCTGCGCGGGCTTCGGGAGGGTATTCGATGGAACTTTTGGTGGCGGTGGCGGTGGCGGCGGCGGCGGAGGAGGAGGTTTTGGAGCTGTGACAGGCTTTGTCGGTGGCGGTGGAGGAGGTGGTGGCGGCGGCGGCGGCGGCGGCGGCGCTGCTTTGGGTGGTTGCACCGACCGCGGGGACGGCGAGATCACCTGTTTGATGTCAGGGGTGGAGCCAGCTGAGAAGCGCGTGCGTGGGGGCGTACGGCGGGACCGCGCAGGGGGCGGTGTCGGTGCCGCAATGGCCGCGACCGGAGGAAAGCAGTCGCTGGTGAGGCTGGGGAGGCTTCGTCGGGACGCGGTGGTGGTGGTGGGCGGGCTGGACGCCGCGCTGGCCTCACTCCACGTTTCGCCGCCAACCCCGCCGCCGGAGCGCTGGCGCGGCGTGTAGTAGGCGTCGTCGTCAGAGGAGCCCACCGTGGCCGCGCGTCGCAGCGGCGGGAGCGGCCGGAGCTCCGGGCTCGGGTGGTCGGTGGGGTCGTCGCGGCCCAGCCCCCCGCGGCGCGCGCGCTCGGTGCGCAGCTTGCGGTACGGGGACCCGACGAGATCAGCGGCGGTTGGCCCGTGGCGGCGGCCCGGCGTGGTGGGCTCCACCGTGCCGACGTAGAGGAAGTCGGCGGCAGACGGCGCCGAGTGGTGGCGCGCGGACCCGCGGTCCGGGCCGAGCAGCTTCTGCGAGTCCCCGCGGCGGCGCGAGCGGCCCGCGACGAGGAACGCGCACGCGAACGCCAGCAGTGCGATGGCCGCGGCCGCCGCCGCCCCCGCCGCGACGATGGTCCCCTTGGCGGGGCCGCCGTGGTGGCCACCGCCGTCACCGGACGGGACGTTGGCGGCGACGGTGGTCGGCGTCGAGGACGTCGTCGCCGCGCCTCCGCCTCCGCCGCCAGCAGGCGCCGTCGGTGTCGGTGGCGCTGAAGGGAAGAAGTCGGCAGGAGGCCCGGCCGGCGTCGCCGGGTCGGAGGTGAAGTCCGGCGCCGGCGGAGGCGGCGGGGTCCACTCAATTGGGAACAATGGCTGGTGCAGCACCCGCCTGGCCCCGCCTCCACCGACATCGCCGGGCGACACCGACGCCGCCGGAAAGAGACGGCAGCACAGCAGCAGCACGGCGCACACTACGGTAGTGGGAGGCATTGGCGATGCAGCAGCAGCAGAAGAAGAAAAAGGATGAACCGATCGGCCTCGGCTTTCTAGAGCTGGAGTGAGAGGAGAGGGAGAGTGGGAAGAGGAGTGGACGCCGCCATTCTTGCAGCTGCCATCGACGGGGGGAGATCAACCGTCCCGCTCACACGTGGCGCGGGAATCTGCGGCTTTCCGTTCGCTTCATCTTTTTCTCCTCGCTCTCTCTCTCTCGTCTTTGGATCCCACTCTCTCGCTCTGAAGAAAAGGAGATCCAATCAGAAACCAGAAGAGATTTCGGTGGTTGTCACGCAGCACAACTAATGCAAGAACCGACGAAGGAAAGAAGGTTCATTGACACGCACTTTTGGTTGAAAAATGGGGGATTTTTGCGGTGCCTTTGCAAATTCGGGATGCATGATGGATGATGGATGGAAGGTTGGTGCTTGGTTCGCTCGAGGAGGCAAGAAAATATTCCGCAATGCAATGGGGGCAGTAAGTAAACACATGCTGAAATGGAACCTGATTCTTTGCTTGCTTGCCAACAAACTCGATCTTCAGGGCAGAAAGCCAGAAAAAGGTCTGCTATGTGAACACTGAGTAGCACGTCTTGCTGGCTTAAATATTCTCCATGGGCTTCATGAGTTCTCTGTGGTCTACACACAGTACGCTACTAGCCTCGATGACCATGAGCATGCTAGGACAGTACAGTAACATTGAGAGGTACTACTACTGACAAGTGGTCCTGCCCCGGCTCTCTTGTTAGTTGAACTGGATTTTCATTACACTGATGTGTGGGGCTCGCCGGCTTGGTGACAGTACAAGGGCACAGGCAGGCAATGCTGCAACTGCAATGCACCTGCCACGGTCGCCATCCGCGAGCTGCCGCGGGCAACAGATTTGTCCCTCACGCACGGCCGCGTCGCGTCCCGCTCCCGGTGGTACGCAGCTCGGCAGCTGCCGTGCGCGCGCGCCACGCCGTCGCCTGCACGCCAGCAGCAATGAACCGACCCGTCCCGTCCCGTTCCATCCGCCGTGGCCACGCCCACGGCCCACGCCAACGCACAATTATCACTGCCTCGCTGCCGCTTTAGCGACGCCGCTGCGTGAACCGCAATGATCAAAAGCTGCGTCGCGCGAAAGGCGTGGTATGGTATTGTGTCGTTGATGCTGGCTAGTAGGGTTATCAGTATTCATTCAGTGCTGCTCCTTTTTTCCGTCTCTCTTTTATAAATCCATCCTGGCGCTTTTGCTCATTGTATCATTCCGCCTTATAGCTAGTTGCGCAGGGATCTTCGAGTGCTTTGCTCGCTTTCCTAAGTGCTAGCTTAGCTTTAATCCAAAGTGTTTTACGGTGGGGAAGGACAACAATGGAGGATGCCTGCCGGTGCAGGATGCCCATGCCCCATGCCCTGACCTGGCCGCTGGAGTGCTCCTCGCTCTCTTTGAGATTGTTTGTTTTGTGTCTTCGGCCGGCGGCCTTCGGCTTCTCTTTTGTCCACTATAGTTTAATGGGTTAAACATAAATAGGAGTAAACTATGCCTGGTGCCGATGATTTGTATAATTGGCACGTCAAGCATCTGCTTTGGGTGGGATCACGTGGAAAGCGCCCAGATCCCGGAGCGCAGCGCACTGTCTGCCCCCGCCCTCTCGGTCGGCAGTCGGCAACGGGACGGGACGAGCGAACGACGGCCGGTGCTTGTTGGTTTCGCCGTTTCTGGCTTGCCGCTCCGTCACGCAGCCACCACCGCCGCCACTGCGCCATGAGCGACTTGCGCAGTTGCGCCCCGTCAGTCCTTGGAAACTCGGGCTTATTCTGTTTTTGTGCACCGGAACTCGCAAGGAATCCGTCGATCGGTCGATGATACGACAAGCGCCTCTCTCCAGGTATATATAAAATTTCCCGTCGTTATGCCAAACTCCAACCATACGTTAGCAATATTCCTCGCTGAGCATTGTTCTCGTGGCTAACCTTCAGCAAGCCTTTATCTGCATCCGAGCATGAAGCACTACAGGTTCTCTTCAATGGTGATTTTGACCCAGTTCGTCTGGGACTTGACGCCATTGGATTGGAGGAGGAGGTTTAGCTCGTCTTGTCTACTTGTCGCACATCTTGGTCCAATGTAGAACCATGGTTGTTTTCATGTTTTTCAGTTTAGTGTTATTTTGGGGCTTGGTAAGCTCTGGCTTTCCATTTACGCCCTTGTGATGTACTTAAACTGCTCTTCTGCTTAATGAAATACGTGCTTTGCACGGTCAAAAAAAAATTGTTCTCGTGGCTATGTCTGACTCTGGATATGAATGTACAAATGGTAAGATCGTGCCAGAGAATAAAGACGGTGAAACGTGACGGTGCAGACCAGAGCCTAGAAATAATAACACGCGCTGGCATACAGAGTCGACATAGAGTGGCGTATATATACTTTTATATACTGTATGTACACGGCTACCATACCACTAGGGAAGGGATGTGGTCCCTCGTGGTGGTCTCGTGCTCAGGGTGTGATTAGTTGCGCGTGGAAAGGGTAGGGCTGAGCAACACGCCTTAAATCTGCATGCACGTTGATTAGGGGACACACGTACTCGTAGGCCCGTTCAATCCCATTTTTCTATCCTCTCGTGACTAGGTTATTGATGATCCACGATCATGATGCTCTACCGCCAGGGGAGAAAACAAAGGAAACGATGATGACCATGATGCCCAACGGGTCACGATGCATTTCTTAAACCCCGCCCCAAAGCAGGACTGATCGAGCGAAAATAAATCGTCCTAGGCTGGCATAGCTATGTGGTAGTAATAATACTTTGTTGATTAGATTAGATGGAAAGTTTGACCATGTCATATGGTTCACTTGACTTGCTCAAAGTGTATGCCATGGATGCCCCTAAGCTTCGTGTTCATATAATAGAGTGCTTACTTCGTTAGATTTTGCAATATAAGCCTATCTAGATTTGCCACATTTATTTATTAAGATTTGATCATTAACTAGTAAATTTCAACAAAATTATATGCATACATTGACATTGTTAAATTCAATGTGTAAAAGTTGGTATGCCAAAATTCCTTAGAAGTCATGGCAAAATTCGCTAGGGCATTGTAAGTTGTAATTATGGGGCCTATGATTTGAATGGGTTTCGGAAAGTAAGCCTTCAATGGGAAAGGTAAGCCTTGCACTCATAAAGACCATGAACTATTCACAACTATCACAATAATACCCATCAGAGAAAAAGCCTTTTTCTAAACTTCGGCATGGTGAAGCTCAAAAGGATTCAGTCCCAAGGATCTTTTCAATGTATAAAATAAGGAATTAGTAAAAAATCATGTACTAATAAAGAAATCATTGGTCAAAGGCTTATAAAAAATAATGTTAATTTCAAATATGGAAGTAATTGTTTTATTTAATAAAATATGTTTTATAAACATATGTCACCTAATGTAAAATAGGTCTGCCTTAGGACAAACATATAAAATATATTTTTTTTATTCTGTCATAAATCTGGTTATTCTTGATTATGCTTGGTTATTTTACATTTCTCAACCAAAATGGGTACATAGCGACTCCCTACGTTTCAAAATATGGGAGATTCAGTTTGGCATCTATAATGCTAAATAATTGCACCATTTAACACATTTAATTTAACTGAAGGTTTAGTGAAGTTATTTTTTACAATGCATATAAACTTGGCAAATTTGTCAAAATTTGGACTTAGGACAAATGTTAGTCCTCTTTATTGTCTTTAGTACATTTTGGAGAGAAGTCATTTGCGAGACCTTCCTTTTAGTCTGCTATTGACAAAACGGCCGTCATGGTGGGCCTTGCCACATCCTAAAACAAACTGCCATCCAAGCTACACGCCTCTTTCTACTCGAATTAGTTCAATCAATCTTTATAAAAATTTGGCGCTTCAAATGAGTCCTTGAATGTTTAGGTTATGGCTCGCTACTCGTACCGGCAAATTTTTACAGTTAGATTTACCAAATTGACAATGATAGTTACGGTAACATATGACAAATCAGAAGTCGCGAGGAGGAGTAGGTCCGCGAGGACGCCGTGCAGAAACGTCGGTGCACTATAGTACAGAAACGTCGTGGAGCAGAGCAGGTGTACTATAGCGGCAGAGCTGCATCGGTCGTGCTGGACTGCTGGCGTACGTACAGATACAGTGCACAAAATCCACGCATTCAATGCGTGATCCGAGACCAGCGGACCACCCTCGACTACGATCTGGACTGGAGCCGCTGTCCGAGAGTCCCCCACTCCAAATGAAGAATGAGACAAGAGTCGGGTAACGAGTCGCTATCCTGATATCCTCTCCCTATGTGGTCTCTGCATTTTAGGTTAAGCCATTTTACTGTGAAGCTCTATGCTTGTACAATGCTGCTTTGACTTGCTAAAGATCAGGCGCTCACGTCACGTCCAAGCGCAGCAGGCGGCTGGTACAGCACTTTGTACTTCCCCTGTTCAGGTTCTATGATTTGATATCCTTCGCTTCTCTGTGGCTTGTAGTATGTTTTATTACTCAATGATTGTCCTGATTTTGTCGAGACGGCCATGGCGCCATCGGCCCATCGCTCTCTTTCCACCCTGTTTATGTTACAGGATTGCGTATGAAAGGTCGATATATTTTTCATTTATTCTAAAAAGTTTACGAATTTGCTTGGCCTAAAATCCTCGCGCCCCCAGTATCTGTAAATCGATTGCAGACAAGAAGGCAGCAATTACTAATACTACTGCAACTTCGGCTATTTCCGGTTGTCCACGGCTGCGCACGATTCGCATGAAGAATCGAGTTGCATGTCTGCATGGTTAGCAAAATGGTATCCAGAACGCGAGGCCCAGCCCAAGCAAAACAAGGGACAAGCATGGGCCGGGAACGAGAGGCCTTGGCTACTTGTGATCGGTCCGTGAACTGAACATTCGGCCTGGTAGAGTGGTGGTACACGGGTTAAGCCATGCGCATTTTCGTCATGCGCGTGGTCGCCGTCCTTGTATTGTACATGTGCAGGTATAACCACGGAGCTCAGCAGCAGCCAGTGACGGAACCAGCGATTATGATTAAAGGAGGCCGAACAAATATGATGATATTTTTTATTATGATAATTAATACATTTCAACAGTTTTTTTTAAAAAAAATACACTATTTTTAACTTAGAATCATAGTTTTTTTAATTAAAAATGAGTAAAAAGATGAGTTTTTTAACTAAAAATGAGTAAAAAATTTGAGTTTTTTAACTAAAAATAGTAAACCTACCATGCATGGGGGCCACGGCCCCTGCTGCCCCCTAGTTCCGTCACTGGCAGCAGCACACAGCACGTTCAACTCAGGCCTTGTTTAGTTCCCAAAGTTTGGGATGGCAAAGTTGGGAGTTTAAGATCAGTAGCGTCAGAAGATTTCGTTTGTATTTGTGAAATATTATCTAAATATTCACTAATTAGGTTCAAAACGTTCGTCTCGCCATGTACAATAAAACTGTGCAATTAGTTTTTGATTTCATTTACATTTAGTACTTCATGCATGTGTCGGCATTTTGATGTGATGGGAATTCTTTTTTGAAGTTTTGGGTGCAAACTTGGTGAACTAAACAAGGCCTCAATCAGAGATACACTGTGCATTGGTAGATGGTAGACATCGGTACTACGTCCCCGCATGTGCTTCGGGGTGCACACTTGGACCGTGTGCATACTCATGTCCTGCAGCTGCGGCCCAGAGGGTATAAACACTACGGTACAGAAGCCGCAAGCTTTGACTACCGGAGCCCGGAGGGAGCATCTGCACTGCGAGTCTGCGACGAACACCAACACGATCTGGCGGCGCGTACGGGATGCTACGTATCCTTGCCAGTTGCCAACTCCTACACGCGCGACTGCACACCGTCGAACAGGTAGACACATTGACTTGTGAGACGGCCCGGCCGGCGGCCCCGTGCGTATTGGTACCTGCAGGGATTCGACTGCATGCTGTGATGGCTCATGGGCTGAAGAGTCGCGCGACGGCTACTGTACCTGATTCGGCTTTCTGTTTGTTGGGGCTCACTCACAGTCACAGGACACGGTACACGGGGTACCTTCACGCACACCGCATTGTGCATCGGATTCGAGTGGTCAAGACTGCAAGAGTCAAGATTCGAGATTCAGGACGCTCTTGTTTTCGAGAATCAACACAGAGAGGTTCGTCCTTGGGGACTGCTGGCTGCTGCAGCTAGCACAAGTGCTACATTAGTACCAAAGCACTACTACTAAACTATTGTGACGCTTTTGTGGCGCAAGTTGAGCTGTAATTTGGTACCTATGTGTATGTTGGAGTAGGATACCCTCCAAATGTATGGTTTTTCTGGCCCGGTTTCCAAATAAAAACCCGGGTCAAGACTGCCTTTTTTTCTTTTCTTCGCCTAATAAATCCCGCAAAACTTTTGCCGGCCTTCGAAAAAAAAAAAAAAAAAAAAACTACTACTAAACTATTACTGTACCGATACTGTTCAATTGTGACCTACTACTACTGTACTGCACGGTTTCTTTTACTATCAGCGAAAAATGGTGCAGCATTTGCATCGCTATCATTTCAAACTCTCATCAACGAGCCTTGCCTTCAACCCCCCTGGTCCACACCATTCCAAGCAATAGCTTGGCCTGCATCCCTGGTGCAAAAGAATAAGCCCGTGTCAGCGAACCATTCTCGCGGATCTCCATCGACTATGTATGTCCAAGCCAGCTGGCAACTGCCAGTCAGACAGCCCGCTCAAATCCTCACCGCAAGACCCCAAACCACACTATTGTTGACACGTCTGGTGTGGCTGGCCTCCACCTCGATCGATTGATCGATTCGTCTCCGTGCGCACGCACTGTGTCGCCGGAAGACGCCGCATCGGGATCGAGCGAGCTCCGGTCGCCTCCCTCCAAGCCACGCATGCATATGGATCCACAGCCTGAACGTGAGCCCTTCTTCGGCCTCGTCACACCCGGTCCGCGACAAGGAACCAGGTCCACGTCGCCGCGTTGCGTCGCGTCTCGCGTCGAGTCCGCGGCCGCGCCGGCCGATCCGACGACCACCTGTGAGCCGCCCCGCCCCCGCCAGCCAGCTCCGACTGCACTGCCCGCGTGAGCTCGACGACGACCGCGCGCGTCCAGTGATCTCGTGATGGAGAGCCCTCGCTCGGCCGGTCGGCCCCAACTGGTCGCTGCGCGCCATGCCATACCAGTACTACACGAAGAAAAGTGCCGTCGCCTTGGCCGTATGCCCGCATTGCACATTGGGATTTGTCTGCCGCCCCGGTGGATCGATGCGCTTGGCACGGCAAATGCAGCTATGATACAACTAACTAAAACTCATCAAGGGGGCGAATGGCGATCGATTCTGTTGGCCCCGGTACAGAGGCTACAAGCTGGTACATCCGCGCAGCCCGGCTTGTGACTTGCGAGCTCGGTTTTTTTTACCGACCGAAACTTACCGACCGCCGGCCTCCGGACGCGGTAAACCGGGCGGTTTGTACGGAAACCGCCCGGTTACCGCTCGGTTGCAAATTCGAATTCAAACCTCGCTGTTGTTCGGTTCGGCTCGGTTTACCGCCCGGTTTGAGCGGTTTGAGCGTTTTTTTTAAATTCAAATTTATTTTTTAAAAAAAATGCCAAAAAAAATCTAAAAATACTTCATGATTTTTAGAATCCAATGATGTCAAAATTACTCAAATTTGAGTGTGTTTAGTATGCTTTTCGATCTTCATGATTTAATGGGCCTTAACGGGCCGGCCTTGTATTTTTTTTTCTTTTTTTTTTTAAACTTCTAAACGTCTAAATAAATACTAAACGAACTCAAATTGAAATAATTTTGACACCATTGTGTTCTATAAATCATGAACTATTTTTAGGAATTTTTTCAGCATTTTTTTCAAAGTTGAAATTTTAATTTGGGACTTACCGAACCGGTCCGAACCGGAACCGGACCGGTCCGGTAAGTCCGTTACCACGGTAAACCGCGGTTTACCGGGCGGTAAAAAAAACCGTGCTTGCGAGGCCTTCACTCCCGTCCGTGGGAGGTGGTTTTTGCGTTTGTCTCCGGCCCTCTGGGTTCGTCCTTGGGTTGGGCAGCCGGGAACCTCGCGCCCCACCTGCAGTGACCTACACGTACGCCGGTGTGCCGCGGCCTGCACAAGCCGTTTCAGTCGCCGCGGACGCCGTGGACTGTGGTGGTGCTGAGCGGATGCGCCAAGATCAAACGAGATGTTCCCGTCACGTGCAATGGATCGGTCGAGTCAAATGCAGCAGCCAATCATCATGGCGTTAACGCCGTGCTTATTACCTGCTGTACTGCGTCTGCGAGATCCAACGACCAACCAAACCTTCGAACAGGATCTGAAGAGATTATTATTAGTGCTAGGTACGTCCGTCCCCGAAAAGGTACAATTATAGTTCTTTCTTTAAGACGGAGTATCTAAAGATTGATTATGTTTGCAAAAACTATTAATATTCGTTACATTAAATAGGTGTGTTATGACTTAAGATAATACATTGTATGAAGAATGTAGTGCTACTTATTTGGTATTATAAATATTGATTGGTACATTTCTTATAAAGATTTACTCAAATTTTAAATTTAAATTAGCCGGATTGCATTATTTTCTAGGGAGTTTGTGCGTTCAAGAGAGTGCGCAACACAACACCCAAGCGGTTGGTCGTCGGATGAACCTCGTCACGACTAACGAGATGCTTATACTAAACTTCCTGATCAACAGGCTTTATTTTTATTTTTATTATTTTCCTGAACCATTTCTTATTTCCAGTACCAGATAAGGAAAATACAATATGAATGTCATTATGCTAAATTTGTGTATAAAATTGTTCAAGTTTCCTTTAGTCTAAGACCTCCAGCTAGTGTACAAAATTTGTTTACACGATGGCTGGATGGAATAAATAGGAAACTCAAATCTTAAATTTTAGTGTGTGCAAGTGCGGTACGTTGGGTGATTGAGTTAACTCATAATGATGTTGTGTTCGACAAGATATAGCACCATCGTGTTTCCAGATTATTTTCAGAAGGATTTACTAGACCAGGTCCTGGTCCCTCTGTAGAAGGAGGAGAATCATCGTTCGATGAAGATGGGATGTAGATCTATTGGAACACTCGCGACGGAGGTGTTTAAAAGACATGGTTGGAGATTCAGCAACAGACTTTCTTTTTAGTAGTGCCTGTTATTTTGAAAAAGGATTTTTTTGTGTTCTTGCTATGGCTTAACTTTGTTTTGAGATCCCGTGGACCATGTGACTCTTTTTCATATATTTATAATAAGGAACAATCATATGCATTGTTTCGATAAAAGAAATTAGAATACTAATATATTTCTTTTTCTAAAAAAATAGTTTGGTAAGCAAAAGTAGAAAAGCCAAAGAGAGAAGAAGAAGCTATGGATCAGCCTAAAGTAGACGATCACAATCCCCTGCTCAATCCTAATTCGAATGTGGTGTTGGACAATGAATATACAAAATTGTAACATACCATCTTGTAAGTAATTTTAGCTTTTCTATATGCTTACCTTATCTAGTATAATAGTAAAAGCTATGTATCTAGAAATTCAATAACAACTTATAATTTACAATACATGGAGTACTTCAATCGGGATATGGGTTGTCTATTTTGCAGGTCGACCAACTATTGTACCTAAAGTGGGTGTTATCTTCTTGATCAACTCAATTTGAGTAAATTAACTCCATTAAGCCATAGAGATGTCATCCACATACTCCCTCTGTCCTGGAATAGAGAGCATTCTGGCCTTTGAGAAATTTCCTCAAATATTATACATCTAGGCAACACAAAAAGATATTATTTTCTTCGATAGGAATCCATGATTGCACCCTTTCCATAATTTGTATAAAGAAACTAAGATTGCACCCTTTAATCATGGGAACATGATCAGATTTTGATAGATTAGAAATTTAAGTGAGGGGTACATGTGTCTATTGTCATCTCTCTTATTTTGTCTAAAAATAGCCAAAATACTCTGTATTTCAGGATGGAGGGAGGACTTCACTAGGGTGAGTCATAGGATCACATATAGCCGCTTCAACTCAAGACGGACCAGCCAATGGTTGTTTGAGGTAGAAGTGGCTCCGGGAGACATGAGCAATTATGTGATCAATGATAGTTTACAGTAAAAAAAAAGGCATATATGATTTTACAAGAGAAGATAAAAAGATGATTGGAATTTTTGTACTTAATGAAAGGGCCAAGGTACTAAACAATTTTATCGAGAAATGGAGCTCATTAAATGAAAACTAGACCACTTTTATTTAGCCTCAGTTAAAAATTGCACGAGCACACAAGATAAGATGGAAGTGTAAAAAAAGGGAGAGAAGAGTAGGTAGTCAAGGAATTAATCGATGACAGCCATATATAGTTTTGTGCCGATGGATGTAGTGGAGGTAGATAAAGAGAGAAAATTCGTAAAAAAAAAACAAACAAAACCATTTTAAAAAAATGATTGAAAAAATCTTGTAAAAAAAGCTAGAAATGCATGCTATTTTCGTGGGCAAACTTTATTGTGACATTGAACCAAAAGTGTACATAAGGAGCATAAAATCGCAAAGCTAAGAAATTATGGCACCCATTGTACAATCGTAGCACTTTTTTTTTTTCTTCTGATAAAAATCACGACCATCTTAAATGGAGAGGGTATGTAGTTCTTGGTAATTCTGTTTTGAAATATAATGCATGAATGTGTAGATGGATATGAAAAAAAATAGACACGCAATACTATATACTATGGGGTGTAGGAACTTGTAGCAGTGCAAGATCGGAGGCGTCGGAGTCACACAACGGGCGCCATTTTGGATTTTGCAATCTAATAACATCACATTTCGCCAGCAAAGATCAAGCCCAACCGGCAACCCTCATGAACATTGCGGCGTCTGGGTCATGTTAGTAGTATGTACAATTGTACAGTAACAGCGCCACACACGTACAGTATGTACTCCGTACAAGTTAGGGTGTGGACTGTGGTCCTCGTCAGCTTGGCGGCCGTCACGACACTTGTCGTCTACTAAACCCGCGTGCCGCGGCCTTCGGTTTTCTTCTCCCAGTCTCCCTTCCTGCACCGCAGCACGAGCAGCTCCAGCACGACCCTGGCACACCACCTCCCAAGCACGAGCAGCTCCAGCACGACGCTGGCACACCACCTCCCGCACTCCACCTCCCACTCCTCCCATTTCTCTCTCCCTCTCCAACTGCTCATTTCTCTCCCCCTGGGAACGCGCGCGAGTGTGGCGGAGACGAACCCCCGCACCTCGCCTTCTGTTCCGCGCGCGCGCCAACCCACCCGCACCCGCACTCGGCACGCCGCCTTTTCCTCCGCCCTGCCGCTGGCTGGCGGCTGCTACTCCCACTGGACGACGACCGAAAATCTTTTCCTTCGCTTTTCTCCCCTTTCCCCGGACGCGCGCGCATGCACGGACGACTCTGATTGACTCGCGCCACGCCATGGGGACGCCGCCGCCGCCGCAGCCACAGCAGCGGAGGCCTCCACGTCGTCCGCTCCCGACGACACGCCCACCTCCATCCTCATATGCCGGGAGGACGGCACCGACCTTCTCGCCGACGCCGACGATGGCGGCGCCGACGTTGACGCCGACCTCGTCGTCGCCCGCGACGAACGGCTGCTGGTCGTGGACCCGGACGAGGAGTACCTCGCGCTGCTCCTGTCCGAGGAGAGCAGCGTGTCAGGCGGTGACGGCGGCGGCGGCGACCCGGCGGCGAAGGAAATGGAGGACTGGATGAAGGCCGCGCGCTCCGGATGCGTGCGCTGGATCATCAAGGTCGGTCGTTCGCGCCGGCGGGCGGTGTCTTCCTCCTCCTTCGTCCCCCAAAATTCGGTTTTTGCCAATGCTCATCTCGTTTTTCTTTGCTGTGCTCGCGCAGACCATGGCGGCGTTCCGGTGCGGCGGGAAGACCGCCTACGTCGCGGCCACCTACCTCGATCGCTTCCTGGCGCTGCGGCGAGTCAATGTATGTAACCACCGATTACCGTCGCCATTGCCGGCTTCCTTTTTTTTAGACAAAAGGCTCGAAGGACCATTGCCGGCTTCTCCTTCCGTTCTCTCCTGTTTGGATGATGTACTGACTGCCTGCCTGGTGATGATGCGTTCAGAGGGGGCAGGATTGGGCGCTCCGGTTGCTCGCGGCGGCGTGCCTGTCGCTGGCGATCAAGATGGAGGAGCTGCACGAGCCGCGGCTGTCGGAGTTCCCGGTGGACGAGCCGTACGAGTTCGACACCGTCTCCATCCGCAGGATGGAGCTCCTCGTCATGTCCACACTCGAGTGGCGGATGGCCGCCGTCACCCCGTTCACATACATCAGCTGCTTCGCGGCGCGGTTCCGGGAGCACGAGCGCCGGCCGATCCTCCTGCGCGCCGTCGAGTCCGTCTTCGCGGCGATCAAAGGTTGCTCTTTTTCCCCTCCCTCCCATGCATTTCCTTCCGTTCCATGGAGTTCGATCGCGGCCGGAGCTGATGTCCATTTGCATTGCAGCGATGAGCTCGGTGAACCACCAGCCGTCGACAATCGCCGTCGCATCCATCCTCGTCGCACGCGGGGGCAATCTGGACGCACTCAAGGTGGTGCTCGGCTCATCATGCCCGCGACTAGACACCGTAAGCCATCTCCAACCGTGCCGCCCACCGTGTCCGCCGTCCGTCGTCTTCTCGGAAAGCGCAATGATGAGAGTAACAAATGCGGCCGCTGTTGGTGTGTGTAGGGGCGTGTGTACTCGTGCTACAGGGCGATGATGCAAGAGGACGACAGGTCGCCGACGCGCTCGACGTCGTCGACGGGGGTGGCGTCCTCGGGCGTCTCTGTTGTCTCCGCGCACGCCGGGAGCGGGAGCCCCGGCACGCCGGGCGCGGCCTCCGCGTCCGTGGGCGCCAATAATGCCGCTGGCACCGCCACGCCGGCAGCAGCCCCGGACGAGCACAGCAACAACAAGAGGAGACGGTTTCGCTCACCTCAGCGACAGTAGGAGCTGCTGCCTGCTGGGCAGTGCCAGTGACGGACGGCAGTGCAGTCCAGCTGCTGCATTTTTTCCGCTCACCACCATTTTCTTTTGCTGCTGATTGGTTTCTTCGTTCATGGAGGCCTGGCCAAAATGCCCGAATCCAAACGGGGACGAGATTGGATTCTTCGGATTAGTGCGGTGTCAGTAGGGTGATTTGGTGATTTAGTGCTGGAAAGATCTTTGGTTTTGAGGAGATCTTTCCCGGGATCAAAGGGGGCGGCAGTGTAGTGTAAGGACTAAGGACCAAAGCTGAAACAGGCCAAAGCTCTTGCTCAAAGCTGAAACAGACCTGACCTCACAGGGTACCTACCGTGGTGAAAGTGAAGTGAAGTCAAGGGGTCCGGGGTCAATTGTTTTTTTTGGTGTGTGAATACCCATCTGTACCAGCTAGTCCGTCTGTGTGTCCTCTCTTTCAATCTTTATTAATTATTAATAGCCTGTCACTGCATCAGTGACAATAGTTAACCAGATAGTGTTTCACTTGGTTTTACATTGATGTGTTCTTGAGACAGATTTCCGATGCCGAACCAAGGGCAAAGGCTAGTCGCTAGCGCTTGATGACGAGGCTCAGCTGCGTGTTCGTTGGTATGCGTGCAATTGCCGTGCACAGCAGGCAGCTGGGAGTAGTTTAATGTTATCGCGCGGATCGTGAAAGAAGACGCCCGCTCGTTCGCTGTGCTGCTGCTGCCTTCTTTCTGACGACGGCGTTGCCTTTTGTGCCGTGTCATCAAATCGCCTGCTCGCTTTGCTTGCTGTTCACAACTATGGTCGGTCCATCCATGATCCATGGACCATGGCCATGGCCCCCCGGCTGTTGTTGGGAGATGGCTTGGCACTGTTCGTGTGTGTCTCTTTTCCTCTCAAAATCTCTCATGCATTGATGTACCTCACTGCGTCGCGTCGACTTGGACATATTCGTCGGTTCCAAAAAAAACAGTGTCATCCAAGAAATCAAACGCTTACAACTTTTTTTTTTTTAGGGGAAATACTTTTCCATTACTCAGACATAGCTGAATCTTCAGCAATTACAGACTGGATATGGGCCGGAATGGGAACCAACAAAGGTTCCTCATCTGGATTACAGACACTACCAATACTAGCCAGAGCATGAGCTACTTTATTACATGAACGTGGACATTGTTGAACTCGCCAAGAAATAAAATTCGAGACTAGGAGGCTACGGAGTTCTTCAACCAGACAGAAAATATCACTTAAAGCATACTCATTGGTGTAGATTGCCGAACCACCGCTTGTGCATCGTTTCGATCACCACATGTCCAACGCCAGTCGAAATAGCCGCTTGAGTTCCCTGGATACATGCAATGATTTCGCCATGCAGCGCATTCATCAACACCTCCACTCGTCCTCGGTGGACGCTGACTGCATCTCCTGCCGAATCTCGGAGTACACAGCCCCAGCCACCATTGCCCGTATCTGCATCAAAGGCTGCATCGCAATTTACTTTAATCACATCTTCTGTTGGCTTTTCCCACTTCTGAGTGCTGTTTAGCCTTCCCGATTTTGGAGCTTTCTCACTCCTGTGCCATTCAGATGCAGTAACAAGGATTCCTTGTGCCATATTGGTCGGGTCACGGCGTTGCTCTCCTTCACGAATTCTATTTCGCTCATACCACAACCACCAAAGCGTTATGCAGCACAGAGAGCTTGTTTCTTCCTGCATGGCCATGATCATTTCGATACTTCCTTTGCGATGATTTGCTTGTCAAGCTCGCCCTCTCCTGTCCAAGGCCTAGGCAGTCCCATACCGCCACAGCATGCTTGCACTTAAAAAAGAGATGAGCACCGTCTTCATCCAACCTGTTGCAGACCACACATTTTGTGTCCAGTGAATGCCCCGGCTTTTCAGATTCATACGTAGGGGTGGTTGTTATGGCGTAAGCGCCACATGAAGTGTTTCACCTTGTTTGCACACCTGGATATTCCAAATTTTTTTCCACAGCGTCTTAAAACCCGAATCCGGATTAGATGAGCCAGCCCCTCCACCGCGGCTAGCCATTATCCGATTCGCTCGAATGCTTTGTATGCACTTTTGACGAGAGAACCTTCCTTTCTTGTCAAAGAACCAGCGGCCCTATTTGGCATGCCACCGTGTACCGGGATGGCTAATATTTGTTGTGCATCCTCTTCCCAAAACGTATCTCGATTAACTGGGTATCCCACATACCCGTGATCGGATTGATCAAATCGAATCGAGTTCATCGGTATGGCTCCTCTCGGGGTAATCGGCTTTCGGACATACCCTACGGGAATCCATGGATCGGACCAAATATTGAGATTTCCTCCGTCGCCGATTCGCCAAATCGTCCTTGCTTGAGAAGATCAAAGCCCTTAAGAATACTACTCCAGGTGTACGACATACCTTGCCGGGGTTTGGCCTCCAAGCATGATAGTCCGTGAAAATATTTAGCTCGAGAACTCTTGCACATAGTGATTCCGGGTTATGAAGGAGTCTCCATGCCTCGCTTACACAACATAGCCATATTAAATCCATGAATATCCCCGAACCCCAGACCGCCCTCCTTCTTTGGCATGATCAACTTTTCCCAACTCGGCCAATGCACTTTATGTTTACCCTCTTGCCGATTCCACCAGTACCGACAAACCATTGTACTTATTTGATCACATAACGTTTTCGTGATGTCAAAGCAGCCCATAGCGAATGTGGGAATGGCTTGAGCTATTGCCTTGATTAGGATTTCCTTTCCCGCCCATGATAGAAATCTTTCCTTCCATCCTTGAATCCTTTTCCACACCCTATCTTTGAGGTAGGAGAAAGCCTTGGTTCTTGACCTCCCAACATGAACTCGGTAGGCCAAGGTATTTTTCATTTATTGTTTCCTTCGAACATCCAGTTTGTTTCACTACTTCCCTATCACCATCGTCGTATTGGGGCTAAAAAGGATAGTTGATTTCGACTTGTTGATCATTTGACCGAACACCGCTCGTACAACTCCAAAATTCTCCGGAGTCTGTTCGCATCCTCCCCTTTGCCCGAATCGAAGCAAAGAATCATCGGCAAAGAGTAGGTGAGAGATGCTCGGCGCGTTCTCGCAAATCTTCACACCCGAAATCAAACCCTCCGCTTCGGCCTTAGATAACAGAGCCGAGAAACCTTCGCACATAGTAGAAATAGGTACGGTGATAAAGGGTCACCTTGTCGGAGACCCTCTCTCGGAATAAATTCATTGGACGAGAACCCCATTGACCTTGATCCGGTATTTACCGAGATGTTACACATTTCATCATAAGTTGGATCCAACCGGGACAAAAGCCCGAATTTGCATCATTTGAGATAAAAAATTCCACTCAACTCGTCGTAAGCCTTACTCATATCCAATTTAATAGCGCGTAGAGCGTACTCCCTTTTTTCTTATTCATCAAGAAATGTGTCATCTCATAAGCAATGAGAATATTGTCGATATTAGCCTAGGCCATGTACAAAGGCACTCGGGTTGGGGTAATGATATCCGGTAGAATAAGCTTGAGTCTATTAGCTAGTACCTTTGAAATCAATTTGTAAACCACGTTACACGAGGCTTATTGGTCTCAAATCGGTTACCTTTTCGGATTAGCAACTTTTGGTATAAGAGCAACAAGCGTATCATTCCGGTTGGCCGGCATGTCACCCCCACTCAAAGACCTTTGCTAAGACCTCCCGTGATACTTGATCGCCCACGGTGTCCCGAAATTCTTATAGAAAATGGCCGGCATCCCGTCCGGACCGGGAGCTTTTAGGTCTCCAATTGATTCGAGGGCATTCTTGACTTCCGTAGTGAAAATTCTCGCATGAGGTCATCATTCATCTCCGCGGTAACCTTGGGTGACACGGCTTGGAGAAGTTGTTGTGTGTCACCCGTGGCCCCGTCCCGAAAAGCTGCGCAAAATGATTAGTAATAAAGTCCCGCTTCTCGAATTTCATCTTCCACCCAACCCCCATCTTCCTTCTTAATCCTACCTATCCTATTCCTCCTCCTCCTCTCTCGAACACCGGCTATGAAAAAACTTCGTGTTTCGATCTCCCTTCGCCAACCCAATCGGCATGAGCCCCCTTTGTTTCCGAGAAAATGTCCATTTGTTCTTCTACTTTGTCTAGTCTATAAGCCAAGCACCGCCTCCCCTCGCACCGAGAAATCACCGATCGGCATTCTTCTACAAGTCTCCAAATCCTTTCTCGGCTTCTTTATTCTTTTTCAAGATCTCCCAAAACATTGATATTCCGGAGTGTAAGCACGTCGCTACATTCTTCAACCTCTCAAAGAACCCTTCCTCCACCCCCTCCTTCTCTTGCCAACCATGCTTCTTGTACCACCGCGGCACAATTTTCTTCCTTAAGCCAGCTTGCTTCGAAGTGAAAAGGTCGGCTACTCCGGACATTATTCCGGTTTATGCATCGTCCCTCTAAGGACATTATTATGGGTCGGTGATCCGAATGGAAGTGATCACCATTCTGTACATGGACCAGAGGAAACCATTCTCTCCAAACTCCATTAGCAACAGCTCTATCTAATCTCTCTCTAATATAATCATCTCCCCTGTACTGCTTATTCCGCCAAGTGAAGACATCTCCCGCGAAACCCAGATCGTGGAGATCGCAATATTCAAGGGTTTCTTTAAAGCAATCCATGCAAGCTTGAGCTCGAGGGACTCCACCTTCCTTTTCATATTGGAATAAAATTTCATTAAAATCCCCCGCACATAACCACGGCATTGGGTCGTCCTCATGCTGCACAGATAACTTCCGCAATGCGGCCCATGTTTCATGTTTCAGTTCGCTCTCGATTCACCATAAATTCCGGTGAACCTCCATGTTCTTCCATCATTATTTTTTATTTCCATATCAATATAATACTTTGATTTGTCTCGAATTTTCACATCGACTCCACTCCGCCAAAACACAGCAATTCCCCCTCCTTTTCCTATCGAATCCACCGCCACCATATTTCCTAGTTGCAACATTTGCTTAAATCGGTGCATCCGCTTCTCAGTCTTCTTTGTTTCGGACAAGAAGAGGATATCAACCTGTTCGGACTTCTGAAAATTCAGAAGTCCCCGAACTGCCGAGTTATTGCCGAGGCCCCAGCAGTTCCACGCTGCTAGTTTCATTGGGTCTCGCAGGACCGGTCCGCCGGTCCCGCTTTCAAGTTGTCACTAAACTCCTCTCTTGTCTTCCCCATTTTCCCCATTCTCATTTCATCGATCTCCATATCCTCTCCGCCTTGTCTAGCTCTCTTCTTGCCTTCTATACTTAGCTTTCCCATCTCAGCTTCATTAATTTGATCCGACCGTGGTTTATGTTTAAAGCCACGTCGCCCTAATTTATCATTGCTTGCTGTTTTCTCATCGTCCTTTTTTTCCCCATCTCCCTGCATGGTATTGTTGACCTGTTCCATCACCGTCTTCTTAGCATCACCCAGGTTGTTTGTATCTTTCGTCTTTTCCATCTCCTCGTCTCTCATCTTTTCCTCCTTTTCCTTCTCCTCAGATATGCCCTCCTTTAAAAGCTTTTGTTTTATATCATGATCAGCAGTTGTAGTTGCCTCCATTAAATTCAGAGGACTAGACTCCTTCGACTCTTCCTTGTTTAGTACTTTGTTGTTCACATCATCTGGTATAATTTTCCTCCAGCTGGTGTAATCGTTTCCCCTATCGCTACCATTATATCTATCATTAGCTCCCCCATTCCCCTTTTTCACTCTCCATGGCAATCGGGAATGTTGTCCAGAAGAAATACTCCCCGAAACATCATCAGTCCTCCTTTTCTCAGGGAAAAAGCGAAGATTCCTTGAAAACTATTTCATTTCATCCTTCTTCAACTTGATCGCGCATGATCGATCAGTGTGACCAATGATCCCACATGTATAGCAAAAATCCGAAAGACATTCATAGCTGAGTGGGCACCATAATTTTCTTTCTTCGCCATTCTCCCCCTGATCTATAATTACACCCCTCATCAATGGTTTACGTATGTCCAATCGGATTTTGATTCGCAAACACTCGCCAAACGCCATACCATTCTCGTCGGCCTCCACTTTCAAAGACGTCCCCAATCATCTCTCCGATCATTTCCCCCGCCTCCTTATTCATTAGCCCGAGAGGCAACTTTGACACCCTCACCCAGATTGGGATTGATGTGAAATCAATTTCGTCAACTGTCTTCGTACCTTCAAAATCTGACATAATAATGAGATTATTTCCAAACATCCATGGGCCTTCTCCATGGCCTTCCTCTTCCCCGATTCTTGGAAAAAAGTGAAAAGGAAATGGTTTTCACTAAGATGCTTGCATTCGATTCCTCTCAGAGGGCACCAAATACGCCCTAGAGCAGATTCTAGGGCATCTGCTCGGATCGGTTTCTCTGATAGCACTTTCTCTACAGCCTGCGGACTTCCTCGTGCACCGGATCCCACTTCTGACCCCCTGATCTTGATGGACCTTTTTTTCGATTCCGTCAGCCTCATTTTTTCCAGCAATCCGATCACTTTGTCTTCGTGTGACCCCATGATATCGGTCTTACAGAGTTCACAAAGTCTATTCACTGAATTGAAGAAAGGACGTCGAAGCCCTCACTCAAACCGTTGCCTTGTCAATCAAGGAAAGCTATATATTGCTTATAAAAAAGTCTTTGAAGACAAATTTGATGTATCCCTGGTAATAATACAGCTATAATACAGATTTTTATTTAATAGACAAAAGGGAACAGCTAACAACCACCTTCCTCTTGTTACCGACAAAATGGAGCAGCTATAATACAATTGTGATTTTTCCTCTCTTTTTTTCCTTTACCGACGAAGGGCGAGACTCCCGGAAGTTCCTCTTACCGACGTAAGAAAGCAGATCTCCCCGGAAGCTCTCTCTCTCTCTCTCTTTTTTTTTTCTCTCTCTCTTACCGACGAAAGGAGCGAGCTTCCTAGAAACTCCCGAATCCGCCCGTGCTATGTCTCGCTTGATGGCGAGCACGGGGGCAGCGCCGCGTAGGTGGATGGCGGTGACCGGCGGAGAGATGGGGCACCTCACCTCGCAGGGACGCCGCCCGGCCGGTGGCGCGGCGTTTGGTCCGGGCGGCCTCCGGCGAGGCCGCTCGGATGAAGAGAGACCGTCGCGGTGCCGCGAGCCCGGCAGCGCCGCCGCACAAGGTCGCGATGCAAATTCGCGAGCGCCGGCAGCCGTGCGTGCAGCAACGGCGGATGAAGAGAGACCGTTGCGGGGCCACGAGCGGGCGGGCGCCGCTACACAAGGCCGTGATGCGAGTTCGCGAGCTCCGGCAGCGCGCGCGTGCACCAACGGCGGTGACCCCGCGAGATGCGGCGCAGTTCAACGAGGAAGGAATGGGACGAGGATGGAACGAGCAGGGCAGCGGCAGGATGAGGGAGCCAATCTATGGGCCTCGGCTCTATGGCGTCGACGATGGCGGCGGAAGGAGCAAAGCGAGGAGCGGGGAAGAAAGAACTCCACGCGAATTGGGAATCGCCTCCCAATCGCCAGAGACAAGGACGCAAAACGAATTACGGTGCACAAGTAGTATTATTAAGAAAATCATTAAATATATTTACATTTTTTAGATAATGGAAAGTCTATTTTCAGATTCAGGCATCATCTCTCGAAGATACATCAGGCCATAATTATTAAAAAAAGATACCCGGTGAAACATGTAAGACCTACGTCACCTGAGTACACTGGTTCAACTAAAACAAAAAAGTTACATCTCCAATAAGAAACTCTAGCTTGTCCTGGTATGACCACCAAGTCAATAACTCGACGCCAAAACACGTCATTCAGATCTAGAGGATACTGAAAGAACGTAGGACGCCGACCGCCATTGGAGACTCCGGATACTATAACCTGGCAACGTTACGAAGCGCATGGTGCACGTGCAAGGGACCCACCAAAATGATGAAGGCAACAAAGCCGACAACCCATGGGATTTTCCAAAAGCGACGTCTCCAACAAGCATATGACTTCCAAAGATGCCATCATCGCCCACCAGATACACTGGTGTCGGGTTTTCATCCGGGGAGATCCTCATGAAGGACAAGACGGCGTCTCCAGCGAGAAAAATGGCGCCCACAGGCGCCGCCGTCGTCAAAACATGGTAGCATTGCCGCTGCCTCCAAGAGCCATGTCATTACGCCATACATCAACGACGTGAACCATCACTGGATCCAACTATCAAATCCGGAAAATTGGGCGCCACTAACGAGTTGCCCACTGCGAATTTCAGTGTGGGCACCGCCTCCTACCCTAGGGTCACCGGGTTCGGACACCCCAAACCCAGTGCCCCTGCCTTGATCTAACCGCCACCGTAGCCGCCTAGACCGTTTGCCACCAATGCAGCCGGTAAAGTCGTGTGGGGAGGGCGGGTAGAAGCACCACCCCCCAACGCCTGCACGGACCACCGCCGCCGCTGTTGCAACCACCGTCAGCTACCATCGGCACCGATTGCCACCACCGCCGGCGACCTAGTCACCACCGCGCGGCCAGCGACCACGAGGGTAGGACCAGCGCACACCTAGTCCAACCACCGATGATCTCCACCGAAACAGATCTGGTCCCTGGGCCAACATCCGTCCACGAATACGGTGGATCTGCGACATGGCCGCATCACCGCCGCCGCCGCACACAGATCAGCCCAGCAGCCATGCATCCCTCTTCGTCGCGTCCTCCACACGCTATGAGCCGCATCCATTCCATGGCCTTCGAACGCCGCCCCGATCGGAAGATCCCATGGCTTCCACCTGGACGAAGGCCTTGCCACCACCATCATCAGTGTAACAACTCCAGTTTTTAGGCTTAACAAATCTTGCATCTCATGAGCATAATCATCTCATAAGCATCATATGTGCATTTTGTGGTAGCAATTGGTTGAGTGCTTGTATTAAAATGCAAATGGGGTTTTCAAAGTTGTTGCTAGAAGTTATATTTGGGTTGCTTTTTCTCAAAATGGAGCTTTAACAAAGTTTATGCAGAAAATTATTTCGAGAAAACTTTGTTTTGACACCGAGTCATGAAAATGCTTTTTAGCCCTTCAAAATGGCCCAAAACAGTGTCTAAATAATGTTTAATAATATTTTTATAATTCAAATTTGAGCCAAATTTGTATTTTCAAATCTAGGCCGAATTAGCAAAAACTTCCAACATGAAAAGTATTCTACTCATCAAATGGAGAAACTTTCATGTTTTGAGTTTTTCCAAATTCGCATTATTTTTGGAGTTATTCAAGGTCAAACTTTTCAAGTGGGGACAAAAACAGTGGGACCCACCCTGGGCCCCACCTGTCATCATCCCTCTCTCCTCTCCCCCTACGCCGCCGTGGCGACGCCGAGCCGCAGCATCGCCTCGCTGCGCCGCGCTGAGCCCCGCCCCGACTGCCCGCCTTGTCCCCTCGACTGCACATCCTGTCCCCCTCGCTCGTCCTGCCCCTCAATCGCTGCGCCCTGCCATTCCGCCTGAGCCGCCGCTCCGCCATGGCCGAGCCGGCACGCCGCTCCCGGCCAAGCGAACCCGCCAAGCACACCAAGACGAGCAACGGTCGCACGCCGATGCACTCGAGCACCCCAGCAGCGTCGCATCGTCTCCCCGCTTCCTCGCTTCGCCCCGCTGAGACGCTGCGCGCCGCGCGCATCGCGCCGGGCGCCGAGTCCGCCATGGACGCCGCGCCAGGCCGAGTCGCCCCGCCGCGCCCGTGACCCTCCCCTCTGGCAAAATTGGACGCGCCCCGCGTCCTTAAAAACTCGCCCCGTCTCCTCACTCACCCGCCCCGCTCCATTCCCTCTCCCTCTCGCTCAGGAAGCGCCCCGCAGAGCTCCGCCATGGCCGCCGCCATGAGCCGCTCCGGCTAGCCACCAAGCCACCCCGCCATTTTCACCTCTAAGTGCGTCATCAGCATCGCCTTGCCTTCCTCCACCTCCGCCGCATACCCTTGCTTCGACTCGTCCCAAGGTAGTGGCCAATTTGGCCGCTTTCTCCTCCGCCGCCCGGAGCTTTGCTCCGAGCCCCTTCGGCACCACCATTAGCTCATTCCCGTCACCATCTTCACCCCGTAGCATGCGCGCTAGCTCCGCCTCCACCCGACGAAGCCCGTAGGCATACCCGGCGTTCGTCGTGCCTTGCTCCGCAACTCGCCGTCGTCCGCCACCGCCGCCGCCGTTCGTCATGGGCCTCGATTTAGAGCACTAAAGGCCACATCTTCTACATCGCTAGGCTCGCGCTGTCGCCCTGAGCACGTAGGTGCTATTCTTGTCGCCGGCGACCTCGCCGCCGGCGAGATCCGGCCGGCGGGGAAGCCTCCCCGCTCTTGAGCCACTGTCGGGTGGAGCCCAGCCGACGTCATCTGCTGACGTCAGCACTAGCCCGCCTGGGTACACATCCCGGGTGGACTTAGCCCCGATCCACCTCTGGGTACAGTTCGGGTACGCGTAGCATTTTAGGGGTCGATTTTCGAATAATGTTTTTTGCGGATTTTGATATAAAGCTTTGGAAAATCATATCTAGAGCTAGGAGTGTCCAAATTAGGTGATCTTGGTCTTGTTGTAATCCTTGTGAAGTGTACTATCTAGGAAAAATATGTTATACCATGTTTGAGTAAAGTTTCTGTATAGTTTTATTTAATGTGTTGCAATTGGATTAAGTGTTGTTTATCTTTGAAAATGCATAGATAATTCTAGGAAGCTCAGAAAAATGTGTTTTTGGTCTTGTTGGTCTTGTTTTGAGGTGCTCTGTCTATTAAAAAGGTATCACTTACATGTCTAGTATAATTTTATATAGTTGTAGTTCAAGTGCTTATTATTGCCTTACTCTTGAATAAATTCATAAATAGGGTCTTTACTTCAAGTTAAGAGTTAATTCTTTTTGTGGGCTGTTTATATGTTAGTAGGAAGTCATTGATGTGATTAACACATGAGTTTGCCATACTTCATAATACAAAGTATTTATAGGTCCAATTAATTGAGCTGTCTTGTGAATTATGCATAGGTCAGTAGGTTTATCCAAATAGGATGAAATTTTGTTGGTAGACTAGTATTGCCATGCTATGTCTACTGTAATTTTTGTAGGATTTTAGGAGTAGCCAATCTTGGTGCTCCTGTTCAACTCTTGGATGTTCAAATTAGGGGTTAAATCCATTGATGCTAGGCTAATCTAATTATAAGTTGGGTTTCTGATTAACTTGCCTAAAGATGATAGTTAGTGTGTTAGCTTGACCATCTACTGTTAAAGTTTCATGGTCCTTGCATGAATAGTTTAAGAGTTATGGGTGTGACAAGATGGTCACCAGTGCTGTTTTAGTGGCTGTTTTGCCAGAATCAGTCCTGATGTTCTGTGTTTTAGGTGTAGTTAACCTGAGAATCAGTTTGTGATGTCTTCATATGTTTGATGGAGAATTTCATAAGCTTTTCAGAATGTCTTCATTCATAACCATAGGGTCTATGGTTATTTATTTATGATTTATTTACTGACCTGCTAGTTATATGGTTGTGACTAGTATTGACGCTTGATTGAGTGATGTTGTGTGCTAGGCTTATTGTCAAGTGTTCAAGGTAATTAGTGGTATGATGGGTGGTTAAGTAGTATACTAGGATGAGTAGATCATGATGAATTGGGTAGGGTGATTATACTTGAGTGTAGTCTCTTTGGCTTTACTGACTTGTTTGCTGGTGACAGTAGAAAGGGATGTCGTTACTAGGATTACTTTGTTGTAGTAGAACATGTAGTAGATGACATATGTTTATGGTACATGTTCTTGGATGATGTTGACTACCTTGTAGAAAGAGTAAGCAAAGCACGCATCCGCATTACCATACACTATGCATTCTCAGTATTCATACATACACCCGCATCATACAGGATCGCTAGGAGAACAGAACGTGACGTGGGACAAGGATCCAAAAGAGGAGTCACCAAGGGGAACCTCGGCACGTGAGGTGATCGAGAACCAGGAACCAGACGTGGAGTGATCAAGTGCTGGGAGCTTCAACATTGATCGAATTAGGAAGGCAAGCCCCGGAGCATTTCTCCTACGGTTTGCAAAATGATTTACTTTGCGTCCTTTATTGTTTATGATGCATTAAGTTTATAGGCGTTACTTGGAACCGTTACTGCATTATGAGTACCTTGATCCACCTGAATACCTTCACCCTTTTTAAGTTCAGGATCGTTCATATGCTTAGCACTGCTTAATTAGATCGGTAGAAGACGGGTGATTGACCCTCATCCGCGAGGTAGATGGTTACTACCCTATGGTTGAGGAAACGGAGGTTGGTTTAGAGAACATAACCATGTGGCCTTGTTAAATCACGACTAGTCGGGGTTTGTGGTGTGTTAGACCATGGAAACTCCGGCGATGTCACTTAAGGAAATATGGCTTTGTACGTCCTCGGATCATGTTGAACAATGCCTCACAGATAGCTGGATGGATGCGATCATCCGACCGCGAAGCCTTGAAGATGTTTGGGCCGGAATTTCAGCAGAGTTGAGTGTATTGCCCACAGGCGCGGTATTAAAGCCAGTGGCCGGTCGCGCCGGAGGGACTGGTAGCCGGGCATGCCCCGGTGTAATCGTATTTGCTTTGAAATCCACGATTCCACCCGAATAGACCAAGGTGATCTAATCGACTCGACGGGAGACGTGTGGTTTGTGTGAGGAATACCCCTTTTGGTTTGCAATCGATTATAATCGCCATCGTTCTGGATAGTGAACACTTGACCGAGCAGCGGCACTGTCGCAAATATGTGTGCAATGTAAGATGGTTATGGTTCTGATGTTGTTGATGCTGGTATGTGTTGATGTCTATTAAGTGCAACTGAAATAAAGAGGGTTCCGCAAGCGCACAGAATATATCATCGTAGCATTTTAACCAGGAGTAATCCAGGTATCGTTATTTATAATTTTACCACTGGGAAGGGAATGCACTGGATAATGAGTGATGAGCAATGCACATGCGATAATGGAGAGCTTAACCTTGTCTGTATCGATCATCTCATACAGGGTAAGTGTCACATAAAATATAGGAATGAATGATAAATGACATAAGATAAATAAGAGTATTTAGCCACATAAAATAATAGTAATAAGCCATCTCAACTTAGCACTCTAAGCTTATAACACTAGCATGGACTAGGACGATCTAGGGTATAATCCTATGTTATTCTAACTACAAAGTCAAAGCATACAATGATTAGTGCAAGAACATCTAGCAATCATGGCGGGAAAAGGTTACATCTATGCATAGTGATATTACCGAGAAGACAAGAGACATAGCAATGACTTCAATGTAATAGGTTTGTTCGCTAGACCTATACTCGGGAGAAGGGCTACAAAGGACTCAACGGGGACTGTCACTCCCGCGATCTACCTCACGATCCGAATATAGGGTGCAATCGCGAGATAAATACGGTCTAGGCACCACGCCTACACAATATTTACCACTCACCCATCGATCTAATGAGCAAGCGCTATACGATCCTATGCATAAACATAATTCTAGTCCAACTATGCTAAACATATAATCAAAGTAAACTAAGAACAATATAATTGAGAACATAATCAAATAGAGCAAAGTCAAGTCGATATAATAGAATAGAACAAAGTACTACTCATAGTATCACGAACAATGATGAATATTACAAGAATGTAGAGGGGAATTACCAAGAACTCCGACAGATCCGGACTCCAAGCTAGGCTTGATTCCCTCTAGATCTATTCCTATGTAGCTATGCTACTAAGCTATGGAGCTCTAATTGAGATGGTGGCTCGGCTTCTCGAATTCGATGAGAGAATGAACTCTTGAATGAATTAGGGTTTTACCCGGGGGCCGGGGCTCGAATATATAGCCCCCTAGGATGCACCACAGCCCTCGGATCAAACCGACCTAAATGGACGATAATTATTCATCCTCAAAGGCGGTGGAGGCAGGATCCGCGAGACTCAACGCTATTGGCTGAGGTGGGGAGTCGGCCGACTCCCCCCTTGGGCGGCCGACTGGCCAGCTGCAGTGGGGCCCGGCCTTCGGGGTCGCCTATACGGAGTCTTCTAGATTATACAATTTTACCCGTTCGGTCTTTATCTCTATGTAATCATGACATGTGGGCCTCCTTTGGTTCTCTTTCGATAACCCCCGCGAGAAATAGACAATCACCAAAACTCGTGGAATTCGTCGTGTAACCCCTATATCTAATAGGTGAACTCATATTAATCCTTTCTCTTGCTGCGTTGACGGTATAAAATTGATACTTAACGACCGTCAACAAACTCCCCCAAGCTTACCTTTTGCTCGTCCCTGAGCAAAGATAGACTCAGTGATGGATCAGGAGTTGTTACAATGCTTTCATTCCTCACAAGTACACATGCGTTCAAACAAGAACTTTCCTCCGGATTAGAGTGAACTATTCTGACTCAAAACTTACTCATATTACCTTTCACCATGGGGCTTGTAACCGTCACTTGGGTCTTGAGTAGTTGAAAGACGAACGGTCAAGTCAAGTGCCATGTTTCTCGCTCTTTGATCAACTATTATCCGGAGTTTTTTTGCAAAGTTTTGAAATAAAACTCGAGTTCCTTGTATGAACCTTTCGGGTCTCTCATTTGTGGTATTTCGGATCCTCTCCAAGGCATGAGTAGTGTATGCCTTCTCTCTTCTCTCAAAATATGTGGTATTTGTGGAACTAAGGCATAGTGGAAAGAGCCTTCTCTCTCTCACCCTACTTTCTAATAGGCTTATGTGGAGCTCATAGGTGGGGAGACACTCAAACTCATTTGCATATATTGCATAGTTAAGACATGGATCCAATAGGAACTAAAATAATAAAGTCATATGTGCATGTGAATGAGGAAGAAGAATGGATGAGATGATGATAGGATGGTGATAAGGAAATGATTATGAGGGGTGATCACTTGGTGAACATCTACTTCTACACTTGCTCCTTCGAGGATAACATGACTCCCTTTATTTGGAAACCTTGAAACTTCTTGAATGGAAGGACTTGGCTACTCTTTCTTTTTCTTTCTTTCTTCTTTTCTCTTTTTTCTTCTCTCTTTTTTTTTAGAATAACCAATCCTCTGAAAACGAAACTTAGCAACGGGGAGTGTATAACTTGAAATGATAATGACTGGAGCTTGTATGTAGGCAAATAGAACGGCGATGATTATTTCTAGATGTTCACTCCCAGGATAGGAATAGTACCTTCTCGGATGAAGTGAAATGAATGGTGTATGTATATGTGGATGGATGGATGGATGCATACTCCCAGGGGTAGGAGTAGCATAAGTGCGTATCTCCGGGGTAGAGACAAACACAATATGTGGTGGACGTGGATCTATATGTGTGGGTGGTACTTCTAGGGACAGAAGTAGCACAAAAATGAATGTAGTAGTTATAAAATGGGTGCATGCTTCTGAGGACAGAAGTAGCATAGATCAATGGATGGAGAGCACATAGTATTGATTTTAACCGCATGACTAATTCCTTATGGGTCCACAAAAGATAACCACACTCAATGCCTATAAAGACTACACTCAAGCTACGGTGTGATCTATATAAACGAGATGGGTTTTCCTAATCTAGTAAGCATGAATATATGGCCGTGGTAGGAATTTAAACTCTCATCATAAAGGAACTCATCATGCAAGAATTTAATATTTTCACGAGATAAATTCTCGAACTCTAGTATCTCTAGGAACAAGATGGAAAGACAGCTCAAAACCTTCCCATATCGTACCCGTCAACCACCTAAACTTAGATCAAGTGTTCACTACCCACAAGTTTCGGGTTCGAGCAAATCTCAAATCTAAACGGTTGTGTCCAAAACTCGGGAGAGTGCAAGGTTGAAAACTAGGTACTTGAAAGGAATTACGGCAGAGCAACTATTCATCATCTCCATATAGAGTTTATTCTAGGGATCACTTTAAAAGGCAGTTACAAGAGCTCTCCAAAATAAATAAAGAAATCTTTACGGGTTTCTATGGTTATGCATCTTTTTTAGTTGTTTTAACAAAGCACACTCTAACAAGGCATAAACGAGATAAGTTGGAAACACTTAGCTTGGTACACGGGGATGCCCTCCCCCAATTTGGATGTTGACATAGTCTGCTGATGTTGCTGACAGGCAATGAAGACGTTCTAGTCCTCCAGGAGTGTCGTAGATGGTTGCTGTTGGAGACAGCGTTCAAGTGTCGTGGGCAGCACTCCGACAGGGGACTGGATGTCCTTCTGCCTGTTGGCTCTTCTTGATCCTTGATGTTCTGTGAAACTTAAATAGACAACAAAGCTTGTGGAACTAATTAAGTGTTAGTGACAAAAACCTCTAGGCCATAGTTGTCTAGAACTTTCCTAACTTAAAACTCATTTTAACGGGATCACAAGAAATATTTTTATCTTTTTATTATTTAAGGAATGCGAGACGGGGAAAGATAAATATCTTTGAGAAATTATTTTTGTGCCACCATAGTGAATGATTATCCACATGGGGCTTAAAGTTTTTCTGGATGCAAATGCACAACATCTTTATTTTCTTTTCTAATGCGAGAGATAAAAAAAAAGTAAAGATGCAACAAGGATGCAAGTAGGAAAATAAATATGCTAAGGTAAAAATGCAATCTTTGAAAGGGAATAGGCGATAAATACCAAGTTACCTCTTGGCGCGGCGTTCGGTGGTTTTAAGTCCTCCGAACGGGACTTGTTATGTTCGCTCATTTTTCAAGGGCGCATTGGTGGCGCCCGATGACGTCGCCTCTTGTGTAGGACTTGATTCTGATTTTGCTTTTACCTTCCACACCTTTTTTGTTGGAGAGGATGACCTTGAGGAGGAAGCTTCTTGGATCACTTGCTTCTCTTCTGTTGGTAGCACCTCTTCTTCTACAATGTTCTTCTCTTTCGGGTATCGATCTTCATATCTAGACACTTCTCCCTCATAGTCGGCCCATCCATCCGTAGTGATGTTCTTCTTGTTACGCGACGGGTACGCTGCCTTCTCCTTGTTCGTTCTTCTTGGGTTCCTCAGTGATTATATAATTATTGTTGAAGTAGCGGCGTACCTTCTCAGTAGGAAAGTGGAAATGAATCTCTCCTGTTCCAATATAGATGATAGCTCTGGTGGTGTTCAGGAATGGTCTTCCTAGGATGATTGGAGGATCATCTCCCATATCGATGACTAGGAAGTCTGTGGGGGACATAATGGTCATCTATCTGGATGAGGACATCCTTCACTTCTCCTTCGACGAAGCGGAATGTCTGATCTGCCATCTGCAGCTGTGCATAGGTGGGCTCCAAAGGCATAGTGCCATATAGATACTCATAGGTTACCTTGGCCATAATGTTGACGCCCGATCCGGTGTCACGCATGCCTTTATTGAAAGAGCTTGTTGATGGAGCATTGAATGGTTGGGACACCTGGGTCATCCTTCTTGATCAGACGTGGGGATCTGAGTAAGTGGTCATGCTCCTTAAGGACTGCAGTGACCATCCTCACTGTCTCCGTCTTCTTGGTCTTCTTATCTTTGTTCTTGCTCTTCTTAGCTGGATTCTTCTTCTTCTTACTGTTCTGTTGATGAGGGTGTGCTCGGAACTGCAGCACTCTATTCTTGAAGAAGAAGGTCTCTCTCTTGCCCTTGATGTTGAAGATGATCTTGGCAGTGTTGGCATACATGATAGCTCCAGCAGTGTTCATGAATGGTCGTCCCAGAATGATAGGGGACCTTTCATCACTGCCTGTATCCACTACCACGAAGTCTCGGGAACATATGAGTTGCCCACTCGTACACATATATCTTCTAGTACTCCCAAAGGAACACGGAGTGACCGATCCGCAAGCCGCAAGCACATGGTTGTGTATGCTAGAGGGCATCTGAATAGCTTCTCGTATATCACTCTTGGCATGATGTTGATGCTTGCACCGAAGTCACAGATTGCCTCATTGAAATTGGTACTTCCAATGGAGATCGGGATGACTGGTCTCCCTGGATCGCCCTTCTTGATTGGTAGAGTTGAGTCAATCCATGACCCTTTCGATGGATCACTCCATTTGTCTTCTATATTGAATATATCAACAAGATTTGCGGTTTCGAGCTCTTCGGGTTGTCCCGCCAATTTACCTTGGCCGCCGGAGAGGGAGCAAGGTTGACAAGTCTGTTGTACTGCGACTCAAGTATCTTGTTGAAGTATTTGACTCTTGATGGCATTAGAAAAGCCATCCATTCTCTTCGAGTGTCTCTAGGACCTTGTCATTTGATGTCGGCTTCTTGAGCATTGTCCATAATCTTGCCTTGATTCAAGCACCAACTCTCTCAAAGGCGGTTTGGTTGTAATTATTGTAGGAGGAGTTGTTACCTTGATTATTGCCCGAATAATTGCCCGAGTAGTTAGGCCTATCTGCTGATTCCAACCTTGATTCTCGCGAGGACGATAGTAATTGTTGTTGTTGTTGAGGTAGTTCACGTCCTCCTTCGGCTACTGGGCGTTAGCACTTTGTGTGCCCGATCTCTCCACACTCTTCACATGTCATGCGAGCATCATGTATATGCATGACTTCTTTCTTCTCTCGTGGCTCTCTCATCGAGCCTCTTCATTAGCAAGATCCATTTTGGCGACATGCATGTCTACCTCCTTCACTGGTGCATTCCTCCACCTCTCTTGCGGGTCGCGTTCTTTCTTCACTCCACCTTGGTTGGATGCCATCTTCTCCACAAGAGCTGTGGCTTGAGGAATAGTGAGTGATAAGAATGCACCTCCAGCAGCAGCATCCATCGTCTCACGTGTGCTGTTGCTGAGCCCATGGTAGAATGTCTGCATAAGCAGCCAATTCTCCATGCCATGATGAGGGCACTCGAGGATGTAATCTTGAAAGCGCTCCCAAGCTTCTGGGACAGTCTCATCATGGTGTTGCTGAAAACTTGATATCTTCCCGCGAAGAGCATTTGTCTTGCCCATGGGGAAGAATTTCGCCAAGAAATTGGTGGAACATAGTGCCCACGTAGTATTCTTCTCCTTATTGGAGTAGAACCTTTGCTTCGCTCTCCCCAAGAGTGAGAATGGGAAGAGGCGAAGTAGTATAGCATCTCCGGGGACATCCTTGATAGTGAATGTGCTACAAATCTCCAGGAAGTGTTGGAGATGAGCACTAGCATCTTCATGGGCCTTCCTACGTAACCGGCTTGCTTGCATCATGTTGATCGCCGCAGCTTGAGCTCAAAAGCTCCTTCGATGTCCGCGGTGGTCCGTACGAATGTTGTCCGTAGTGGGAGCCGAGAACTCGCGGAGTGACTTGTTCGCCATGGCTTCAAACGCTGGTGTCAAGTCTCGAATGAAAGGTTGACTTTCTGCTTCCAACAAACTTCCAAGTTGAGTTGATGATGATGATTGATTGGTCTTCTTCAACTTGCTTCTGGCCTTCCTGATTAAAGCTTCTGGATTGTCAATGTAATTATCAGGAAGAATTGTCTTAATTACCCTGCATAGAATACACAAGTAGACAAAACAAGGGTAATCATGTAGAGATGGGTTAGTATCACAAAGACAACTCAATCACATTATCTAGTGCAATGCTGCTCATTATCCATTCGCTTTCAACCTTCCCCGGCAACGGCGCCAAAAAATGCTTGTTGATGTCTATTAAGTGCAACTGAAATAAAGAGGGTTCCGCAAGCGCACAGAATATATCATCGTAGCATTTTAACCAGGAGTAATCCAGGTATCGTTATTTATAATTTTACCACTGGGAAGGGAATGCCTTTGGATAATGAGTGATGAGCAATGCACATGCGATAATGGAGAGCTTAACCTTGTCTGTATCGATCATCTCATACAGGGTAAGTGTCACATAAAATATAGGAATGAATGATAAATGACATAAGATAAATGAGAGTATTTAGCCACATAAAATAATAGTAATAAGCCATCTCAACTTAGCACTCTAAGCTTATAACACTAGCATGGACTAGGACGATCTAGGGTATAATCCTATGTTATTCTAACTACAAAGTCAAAGCATACAATGATTAGTGCAAGAACATCTAGCAATCATGGCGGGAAAAGGTTACATCTATGCATAGTGATATTACCGAGAGAAGACAAGAGACATAGCAATGACTTCAATGTAATAGGTTTGTTACGCTAGACCTATACTCGGGAGAAGGGCTACAAAGGACTCAACAGACCTGCCGGTCCCGCAATCTACCTCACGACCCGGAATATAGGGTGCAATCGCAGATAAATACGGTCTAGGCACCACGCCTACACAATATTTACCACTCACCCATCGATCTAATGAGCAAGCGCTATACGATCCTATGCATAAACATAATTCTAGTCCAACTATGCTAAACATATAATCAAAGTAAACTAAGAACAATATAATTGAGAACATAATCAAATAGAGCAAAGTCAAGTCGATATAATAGAATAGAACAAAGTACTACTCATAGTATCACGAACAATGATGAATATTACAAGAATGTAGAGGGGAATTACCAAGAACTCCGACAGATCCGGACTCCAAGCTAGGCTTGATTCCCTCTAGATCTATTCCTATGTAGCTATGCTACTAAGCTATGGAGCTCTAATTGAGATGGTGGCTCGGCTTCTACGAATTCGATGAGAGAATGAACTCTTGAATGAATTAGGGTTTTACCCGGGGCCGGGGCTCGAATATATAGCCCCCTAGGATGAACCACGGCCCTCGGATCAAACCGACCTAAATGGACGATAATTATTCATCCTCAAAGGCGGTGGAGGCGGGATCCGCGAGACTCAACGCTATTGGCCGAGTGGGGAGTCGGCCGACTCCCCCTTGGGCGGCCGACCGGCTGCCAGTGGGGCCCGGCCTTCGGGGGGGTCGCCTTCGGAGTCTTCTAGATTATACAATTTTACCCGTTCGGTCTTTATCTCTATGTAATCATGACATGTGGGCCTCCTTTGGTTCTCTTTCGATAACCCCTGCAGAAATAGACAATCACCAAAACTCGTGGAATTACATCGGTGTAACCCCTATATCTAATAGGTGAACTCATATTAATCCTTTCTCTTGCTGCGTTGACGGTATAAAATTGATACTTAACGACCGTCAATAGTATGCTCAACCTGAAGGATAAGATAGTGTTGTTTGCTCATACCCTGGAGTTGGAGTAGTACGGGTGCTAATCTAGTGATGTCGGGATCCAACCTAAAAGATGATAAGCTAGAGAGTCCTTTATCACTAAATGATTATTTAATAAGCTCATCTTCTATCGCAAGTTTAAATGAGTCGGCTATCCCACTTATAAAGCCTTGCATACTCCTTGGTGTCACTTTATTTTTGGTTTATGACGGGTAAGTCTAGCCGAGTACCTTCTTGTACTCGGGGTTTTATTCCCACTTGTTGCGAGATCATAAGACCTTTGCGGTGGCAACAAGATGGACCTGTATCCCACTACGGGAGGATTAGACCTTGGGCAAGGTCATCTCTTATATCCCATTCCCCCATGCTTTTACCGAATTTGATGATGGACCAGGCACTATTTTTAACTAAGTGTGCGTTTGTAAAACGACATTTTATTTTGCTTCCGCAGTTTGGTTTTCAACTTGGCCTTGTAATAAATATTTCATAACTCCGATGTAATCAACTACTTGTGAACTTATGTATTACTATGAACGGTTTTATGTTGAACTTAATTCAGTCTGGGCTGTATTGTGGAAAGTTTGAAATCCTTCGTGGTTTCACGGACTACCGGGTTGATATAAGCGTCATGTGCTAATTAAGTTGCTTAGGCGACATCATTAGTACATTATGTTTATATTAATTGGTCGGTTCTACATTGGCGGCATCGGAGCGGGTTCAACGTATTCTTGTTCATAAATATATTTAAAACAAAAAGACTTTGTTTTATAAACAGTAATTACGAACTTATGGCCACTTAATCTTATACATAGGCTTGTCAAAAGTGTGTGGTTTTCAAAACTTATATATGTGCCTTGGACCAAGTCCATATCCTTTATGCCCAATTAAGGACTTCGGGTGGCTTATATCGGTACTAACTTGGGGATTCTTGCATCATATTTTCTATTTGTCGTGCTCATACACGACGGATATGTATGAGGGCCAATCACTTGAATGGTTATGTATGGATCATTTTGCCTCTACGTCAAGGTAAGGTTGGTTCAACGCTCAGGTAAGTGTGAGCTGTGAGAGCATGATCGGACGCAATGCCGATCTAGGGGAGTGCCCATTGGTGCTGGATTATATACATGTTCACACATGTTTATAAGAAGGTACCCCATGTGAGGGTGTCGTCTTCTGATGACTTGTTGGGTAGTATGCACTCAGGAATGGGTGCAAGTAATCGGAGATTTCACCTTGTTCGGAAGGTGCGTGGATTTTTACGTCGCTTGCATTCATGGGGATATTGGGCTGAAATGAATTTTCTGCAGGTACACTAACTACGCAAGATCGTGTAGCCCGACTAGTTTACGCTATATGAGAGCACGTGGGTATGCCACCGTCTAAAACGCTAGAATTTATTAATTTCCAGATTTGTGAGGACGTACGGAACGTGCATGCATCATGACACATAATCATTTCATGGCAACTGCATTATTTCTTCCCTTATAAAAGAATGATTCTCTCTTTCGATAAAAACTACCAACTTAATCTCCATCTCATGAGAGTTGTGATTCGGTTGGGTAGATGGCAAGAATGAAGCGCATCAAATCCCAGTCAACCAGGGGAAAAGTTTTGCATCAGCAGTTTGCCACCCATGAGCCACGTGGTGCCAAGAAGTTTCTAAAAGAATATGGAATGCCTTCCTTGCTATGGCGAATTTTGCACTCAGTGGGCTATCCCACGGGTAAAGAACCTCGCTATCGTGGAGTAAGGATTTGGAGAGTCGGCGCTTGAGTTTGATTCCGTTGAAGTAATAATTCCCGCCAAGAGTGAAGGAGCGTCACTTTGGTGTGGACGTCGGTTCATTGCTCGAGGTAGGAATCCTCGGGAAGGTGCAAATGTGGTTGCATACAAGGCACTACGGGATTTGCTCAAAAGATGCCCCGAAGAGGTTGCTCGTGCCTTTGCGCAGTGTGTTTCCTAAGGGTGACCCATACCATGTTGTGTGGCGTCCGCTTAGTGAGACCGCACTTGTTGGTGGTAAAGATGAGATTGAGAACAAGCAATGGTCCGCTAGTAGCGCAATGTTTGCTATGATGAAGAGTTACTCCGTCTGGAGAATGCATTGGAATCCCTTAATCGTGAGTTCGTCTACGTCACCTCATTTAAGCGAGAGATGAAGAAAGAATATGAAGAGGAAGTTGAAAGAGTGACCAAATTGCTTGAGCGAGATGACACTATCCAAGGATCGGGCCATCCAAAGAGAAAATGTCATTGTTCATGAGACCTTTGTGGCACAAAGTCAGTTTCGGGAATTGCTTGCCCTACTTGGTCAGTGGCAACAAGCCTTTGGTATAGTTGAGCAACAACGAAATGAAGCTTGGAATGAGGAATACCGTCTGAGGGAGCAAGTGCTTGCATTAGAGGTCATCAGTGGTGCTTTGCAAGGAGAACTGCTACGGGTCTACAACCGGCTTCACCCCAATTCTCTTGGTGTGGATGAGGAAGGACTTCAGATAGTGCCCAACATTGATAGTGCGAATAGTGGAAATGCAGAAAGTGTTGAGGACATGGACCATGACCATGAGGAGTAAGCTTGATGAGAAGTCTTTAGTAAGAATGTTATGTTTTCTTTTGAGAGACCTATTGTAATGAGTTTGTACTCCTAAGCAGATGGTACAATGGTTATGGGGTTAGTGATTATGAATCCCTTAGCGTGTTTTGGTGATGTGTTTGTCCCATGTAGCCTGCAAGAACAAGTTTCATGTGTCATGCATTTTGGACATCAAAATTCAGTCGTTGGTCAAATTTGTATTCTATCCTCGTCCATGTAAATTCACTTCTATTCCTCTCGGTCTACAATGATATGTTGACATTGGTTCCTTGTTGTCACATGCCTAGACCAATTGTTAAGTGAATATTGTTATTAATCATCACTGGGAACGACGCGACGATAGTATGTAGCACATGCTATGTCGTTCAAAAATACTCCTTGCTATCCACAATTTTTAAATCCCGATAATTCCTTCACCTTGTCTTGTGCACGAGCTTAGTTGTACAAGATATCGTATATAATTCGATTATCTGTCGAATTATTCTATTGGTCATAATCATGGCAATAATGTCTCGGTTAATAAGATACAGTGCCGCGACAATAACCTAGACCATTTTGGTGGACGCACCTAGATGGATTACTAGGGGTTACGCAGGTATTGTAATTATTAATCGTAACCCGTTATTTCGTCTAAGCCTGGACAACATCTTTATCCTAAAACCTCCCTTGAATGTTTGTTTATGCATATCCTTGTTAATGCAATCCACCCACATTCAAATCGCGCCATGATATTATGACAGTAGGTTGCTACAAATTGATGTAGTTGACCTTTTCCTATTACCTTGTGTCCTTGTGACTATCTTTCGTATATCTCACTTTTGCCTTGCATGTAATGCTTATTCGTGCGAGAATACCTTTAATCATGTGGAATTTCATCTCAAACGCAAGATTTGTGATGGAGTCGATTAATGACCGATGGTGCCGCGACGAAACCGAGAGCACCCTGTGGCTGGAGACACATGGATGTGCTGCTCGGCACGCGCTGGTATCACGATTGTTGATCTCGACCTATTGCAGAGATTGCCTCGAGGTGTTGTTTTGCGTGAACCTACCTTGATTTCCTCTCGATACTCATCATCCAAATCTCTTATGACATTTTCTCCCGAAGAGCAAAATCAGGCAAATCAAAGAGAATAAGATCGCCTTCATTAAGACTAATCGGACTACAAGAGGTGGTAGACAAAGGACTATACCAGGTGTTTGTCTGATCAAGAGAATAGTTTCCTATTCCATGGTACTCCTTAGTAGAGACTTAGAACTCCTATACATCTATTAGGTATTCTAAGGCCTTATGGAGTATTCATGCTTTATGGGAGACCCTGAAGGAAATTCTTCAGACAAAAACTTCTTATAAATGGATTATGACAGCAATTTTGGGTTTGCATCTGGTCATGAGCTCAAGCGTCATGATGTCGGATTCAGCTATGCATTGGGTACGCATCGTACAAGTGCTTGGGTATAATCTTGGATTTACCAACATACAGTTCTGCCTTGAGTATCAAACAAAAGTCGTCTGAATAAGTGAATTTGGATCAAGTAGAGACAACATTCGAAAGAAAGGTTGGCATATTTATCATTGGGAAGGAATGTTGGTTGGATAACAAAACTCAATAAATCCTGCTTCGAGAGCTTGACTTATAGAAAGGAATTGGTAATTCGAGTCGTGCCAAAGAATCCGCTCATGTTACCGTGTTGTCCAATAAGAGATGTGATTGGTTGGTTTCTATGGAGTTAGAGAATCATTGACCTAGGAATTTTGATTTCTACATGAGACGATTTGGATACTTTTGACCTAAGAACTTTGACTTCTACATGCAAAAGAGTGGACTTCTTCAATCTAGTTGGTTCATATTAGCATACATTGGTAGGTGCTCTTATGAAGGAATATACCAGTGTTGACTCACTTCAAGTAATCCAATGTTGATAGCCAATTCAGCTTGTCCTTTGCACACACGAGGTCCTTGGTGATATTGTAGAAAGTATTGCGAGATGCTATTCTTATTAACCAAAACTTGATTTGGATTTAGCTTGACAGATGTGCAAACCTCGGCTGACTGCTTCGTAGTGGTAAACTCTCCGAGGGTTGAAGCACCAATTGATGTATTTGATGATGTGAGTAGCGAGATTCTCTCACATTAAACCCTTTGATGCCTCCAATAGGGTAATTGTTGGTTACGCCTTGCGATAACCTGCCCTACTGTGTAGTAATTTTGGGGTTTAATGAGAGAGTACATCGTACTATTCTGTCATCTTCATACTTGATTAAGAAAAAGGATTTGACATCAGATTAGAAGAATGGGATAAGTAGAAGAATGTCCTCTAATGGTCTTGGAAGTGAAAAAAAATGAATATGTGGACAACTGGAATGGTCACAGCAAGTCAACCAGATGAGAACCGTTGCAACCCTAGGGGGGAACCCACTTGTGCATTGTGCTCGCGTGATCGTGGTGCCGCACTCGCAGCACCTGCACAGTGAACCCTCCTTTATCCTGTTGCCCTGTCAACTCTCGCGTCTCGTCCTCGTTCTCGTGCCGGACCCCTCCTCTCTTTCCCGGCTTCAAAAGACGGTCACTCGCCCGCCTCCTCGCCGAGCGAATCTATTCTCTCCTCTATCTTCTTCTCGCCCGTGCGTGAGTGACTCGTCGTCCATCTTCTTCCTCCTGCCTCCACTCTGGTGCCTTGCATCATTCTGTTTTCCCACTCCGTCGTGGATGCACTCCTGTGCATCTGTTCTTCTTTTCCATTTCCAAATCTGAAACCTTGCTCTGAAAGGAGAAACTTGAGGAGCAATCGCCTTGGAAAGAGAGGGTAATCAGGAGCAGAGTTACAAGATCCGGTGGGTGTCCGTGGATCCAGAGTCGCCAGCATAAGAGAGAAGAAAGATATGTATTTCATGGAGGAACTCGATCTTTTTTTGGATTGATTTCTTTGGTTGGGTTCACGATGGTGGAGTTCACGCTTGAGGTTTTTCGGTTCTTGTGGACCTTCTTGACGTTTTGGAGCGTCGTTTTCATCGTATGTCTCCATTGTCCATGTATCAGTCGCTATCTGGATTAGGCTAATGATTCTCGTGTATTTCTCATAGCCTTGTTCTCTCAAATCTTGAGAGGCTTTGTACCCAAGTCATGTAATCCTCGATGTAAATCCAGATCTGTGAAATAAAAAAATCTTCTTTCTCCTCTTTCCCCTCTTCTCGCTTAAATCTCGGGCGAGATTTCTTTAAGGGGGTAGGTCAGAACAACTCCAGTTTTTAGGCTTAACAAATCTTGGATCTCATGAGCATAATCATCTCATAAGCATCATATGTGCATTTTGTGGTAGCAATTGGTTGAGTGCTTGTATTAAAATGCAAATGGGGTTTTCAAAGTTGTTGCTAGAAGTTATATTTGGGTTGCTTTTTCTCAAAATGGAGCTTTAACAAAGTTTATGCAGAAAATTATTTCGAGAAAACTTTGTTTTGACACCGAGTCATGAAAATGCTTTTTAGCCCTTCAAAATGGCCCAAAACAGTGTCTAAATAATGTTTAATAATATTTTTATAATTCAAATTTGAGCCAAATTTGTATTTTCAAATCTAGGCCGAATTAGCAAAAACTTCCAACATGAAAAGTATTCTACTCATCAAATGGAGAAACTTTCATGTTTTGAGTTTTTCCAAATTCGCATTATTTTTGGAGTTATTCAAGGTCAAACTTTTCAAGTGGGGACAAAAAAAGTGGGACCCACCCCGGGCCCCACCCGTCATCATCCCTCTCTCCTCTCCCCCTCTCGCTTCGCCGTGGCGACGCCTGTGCCGCAAAGCATCGCCTCGCGCGCGCCGCGCCGAGCCCCGCCCGATCGCCCGCCTTGTCCTCGACGCACATCCCGTCCCCGCTCGTCCCGCCCCTCCATCGTCGCGCGCCCGCCATTCCGCTTGAGCCGCCGCTCCGCCATGGCCGAGCCGGCACGCCGCTCCCGGCCAAGCGAACCCGCCAAGCACGCCAAGGCGAGCAACGGTCGCACGCCGATGCACTCGAGCACCCCAGCAGCGTCGCATCGTCTCCCCGCTTCCTCGCTTCGCCCCGCTGAGACGCTGCGCGCCGCGCGCATCGCGCCGGGCGCCGAGTCCGCCATGGACGCCGCGCCAGGCCGAGTCGCCCCGCCGCGCCCGTGACCCTCCCCCTCGGCAAAATGGACGCGCCCGCGTCCTTAAAAACTCGCCCGTCTCCTCACTCACCCGCCCCGCTCCATTCCCTCTCCCTCTCGCTCAGGAAGCGCCCCGCAGAGCTCCGCCATGGCCGCCGCCATGAGCCGCTCCGGCTAGCCACCAAGCCACCCCGCCATTTTCACCTCTAAGTGCGTCATCAGCATCGCCTTGCCTTCCTCCACCTCCGCCGCATACCCTTGCTTCGACTCGTCCCAAGGTAGTGGCCAATTTGGCCGCTTTCTCCTCCGCCGCCGGGAGCTTTGCTCCGGCGAGCCCCTTCGGCACCACCATTAGCTCATTCCCGTCACCATCTTCACCCCGTAGCACGCGCGCTAGCTCCGCCTCCACCTGACGAAGCCCGTAGGCATACCCTGGCGTTCCGCCGTGCCTTGCTCCGGCAACTCGCCGTCGTCCGCCACCGCCGCTCGCCGCCGTTCGTCATGGGTCTCGATTTAGAGCACTAAAGGCCACATCTTCTACATCGCTAGGCTCGTGCTGTCGCCCTGAGCACGTAGGTGCTATTCTTGTCGCCGGCGACCTCGCCGCCGGCGAGATCCGGCCGGCGGGGAAGCCTCCCCCGCTCTTGAGCCACTGTCGGGTGGAGCCCAGCCGACGTCATCTGCTGACGTCAGCACTAGCCCGCCTGGGTACACATCCCAGGTGGACTTAGCCCCGATCCACCTCTGGGTACAGTTCGGGTACGCGTAGCATTTTAGGGGTCGATTTTCAGAATAATGTTTTTTGCAGATTTTGATATAAAGCTTTGGAAAATCATATCTAGAGCTAGGAGTGTCCAAATTAGGTGATCTTGGTCTTGTTGTAATCCTTGTGAAGTGTACTATCTAGAAAAAATATGTTATACCATGTTTGAGTAAAGTTTCTGTATAGTTTTATTTAATGTGTTGCAATTGGATTAAGTGTTGTTTATCTTTGAAAATGCATAGATAATTCTAGGAAGCTCAGAAAAATGTGTTTTTGGTCTTGTTGGTCTTGTTTTGAGGTGCTCTGTCTATTAAAAAGATATCACTTACATGTCTAGTATAATTTTATATAGTTGTAGTTCAAGTGCTTATTATTGCCTTGCTCTTGAATAAATTCATAAATAGGGTCTTTACTTCAAGTTAAGAGTTAATTCTTTTTGTGGGCTGTTTATATGTTAGTAGGAAGTCATTGATGTGATTAACACATGAGTTTGCCATACTTCATAATACAAAGTATTTATAGGTCCAATTAATTGAGCTGTCTTGTGAATTATGCATAGGTCAGTAGGTTTATCCAAATAGGATGAAATTTTGTTGGTAGACTAGTATTGCCATGCTATGTCTACTGTAATTTTTGTAGGATTTTAGGAGTATCCAATCTTGGTGCTCCTGTTCAACTCCTGGATGTTCAAATTAGGGGTTAAATCCATTGATGCTAGGCTAATCTAATTATAAGTTGGGTTTCTGATTAACTTGCCTAAAGATGATAGTTAGTGTGTTAGCTTGACCATCTACTGTTAAAGTTTCATGGTCCTTGCATGAATAGTTTAAGAGTTATGGGTGTGACAAGATGGTCACCAGTGCTGTTTTAGTGGCTGTTTTGCCAGAATCAGTCCTGATGTTCTGTGTTTTAGGTGTAGTTAACCTGAGAATCAGTTTGTGATGTCTTCATATGTTTGATGGAGAATTTCATAAGCTTTTCAGAATGTCTTCATTCATAACCATAGGGTCTATGGTTATTTATTTATGATTTATTTACTGACCTGCTAGTTATATGGTTGTGACTAGTATTGACGCTTGATTGAGTGATGTTGTGTGCTAGGCTTATTGTCAAGTGTTCAAGGTAATTAGTGGTATGATGGGTGGTTAAGTAGTATACTAGGATGAGTAGATCATGATGAATTGGGTAGGGTGATTATACTTGAGTGTAGTCTCTTTGACTTTACTGACTTGTTTGCTGGTGACAGTAGAAAGGGATGTCGTTACTAGGATTACTTTGTTGTAGTAGAACATGTAGTAGATGACATATGTTTATGGTACATGTTCTTGGATGATGTTGACTACCTTGTAGAAAGAGTAAGCAAAGCACGCATCCGCATTACCATACACTATGCATTCTCAGTATTCATACATACACCCGCATCATACAGGATCGCTAGGAGAACAGAACGTGACGTGGGACAAGGATCCAAAAGAGGAGTCACCAAGGGGAACCTCGGCACGTGAGGTGATCGAGAACCAGGAACCAGACGTGGAGTGATCAAGTGCTGGGAGCTTCAACATTGATCGAATTAGGAAGGCAAGCCCCGGAGCATTTCTCCTACGGTTTGCAAAATGATTTACTTTGCGTCCTTTATTGTTTATGATGCATTAAGTTTATAGGCGTTACTTGGAACCATTACTGCATTATGAGTACCTTGATCCACCTGAATACCTTCACTCTTTTTAAGTTCAGGATCGTTCATGTGCTTAGCACTGCTTAATTAGATCGGTAGAAGACGGGTGATTGACCCTCATCCGCGAGGTAGGTGGTTACTACCCTATGGTTGAGGAAAAGGAGGTTGGTTTAGAGAACATAACCATGTGGCCTTGTTAAATCACGACTAGTCGGGGTTTGTGGTGTGTTAGACCATGGAAACTCCGGCGATGTCACTTAAGGAAATATGGCTTTGTACGTCCTCGGATCATGTTGAACAATGCCTCACGATAGCCGGAAGGATGCGATCATCCGACCGCGAAGCCTTGAGGATGTTTGGGCCGGAATTTCAGCGAGTTGAGTGTATTGCCCACAGCGCGGTATTAAAGCCGGTGGCGGTCGCGCCGGAGGGACTGGTAGCCGGGCATGCCGGGTGTAATCGTATTTATTTGCCGAAATCCGCGATTCCACCCGAATAGACCAAGGTGATCTAATCGACTCCGACGGAGACGTGTGGTTTGTGTGAGGAATACCCGCCATGCCTAGTTTGCAATCGATTATAATCGCCATCGTTCCCGGACGGTGAACACTTGACCGAGCAGCGGCACCGTCGCAAATATGTGTGCAATGTAAGATGGTTATGGTTCGATGTTGTTGATCTTGGTATGCTCAACCTGAAGGATAAGATAGTGTTGTTTGCTCATACCCCGGAGTTGGAGTAGTACAGGTGCTAATCTAGTGATGTCAGGATCCAACCTAAAAGATGATAAGTTAGAGAGTCCTTTATCACTAAATGATTATTTAATAAGCTCATCTTCTATCGCAAGTTTAAATGAGTCAGCTATCCCACTTATAAAGTCTTGCATACTCCTTGGTGTCACTTTATTTTTGGTTTATGACGGGTAAGTCTAGCCGAGTACCTTCTTGTACTCGGGGTTTTATTCCCACTTGTTGCGAGATCATAAGACCTTTGCGGTGGCAACAAGATGGACCGTATCCCACTACGGGAGGATTAGACCTTGGGCAAGGTCATCTCTTATATCCCATTGCCCCATGCTTTTACCGGATTTGATGATGGACCAGGCACTATTTTTAACTAAGTGTGCGTTTGTAAAACGATATTTTATTTTGCTTCCATGAGTTTGGTTTTCAACTTGGCCTTGTAATAAATATTTCATAACTCCAATGTAATCAACTACTTGTGAACTTATGTATTACTATGAACGGTTTTATGTTGAACTTAATTGATCGGGCCTGTATTGTGGAAAGTTTGAAATCCTTCGTGGTTTCACGGACTACGGGTTGATATAAGCGTCATGTGCTAATTAAGTTGCTTAGGCGACATCATTAGTACATTATGTTTATATTAATTGGTCGGTTCTGTTACAATCAGGGCCGGCGCGGGCCTCCCGGCCATCCCCTCCGGCGGCGGCAAGGGAAGAAGGGGTGTAGGAAGAGCCGGCGGCTGGCTAGGGTTGCCGCCATCCAAGTCGCCCGAGGTGGGGGCGACGCGGGGGTTCTTTCTCGTACGGAGTCGAGATGTAGTTCCACTTGTGAAATGTGTGATGAATACATTTACGTAATAAAGTCATCTAGAGTTAACATTTATATAAATCTAGTCAAATTTAAGAAAGATCAATTGACACGGACATTTTTTCGCTTGTCTTATTTTGGCTTGTTTTAATTTATTTTCTTTCCAAGAGCATTATTGAATCAGTCGAAATCAGCTAGATTATCCACGAGCTGGTTTTAGCTGCAGCAGGGCAGCTAGGTAGGTGAAATAGGATAGCAAGGGCCTGAGGCCCTCCTCACTTGTTCAACTTTCCTCTCAATAGCGCAAATAAGGGATTCTTGTGAACACAAGACTAGTAGAGTAGCCGTGCGATGTGCATTGCCATTGCAAACTGCTGGGCGCACATGGCCCATGCGGTCAAAAGCAGAGGGACAGGCAGTCGGTGAGAGGGACACGACCTGGTAAAAACTCGATGTACGGAGTACTGCCGATGCTGGGCTGTCGTGCCGTGTACTACCTTTCAGTAGCAGCCGGCTAAAAGAAAACATTTGCGCAACTCAACGTGGCAGGGCTACTGGCTGGCACTATTGGAATTTTATTCCCAGTGGTTGCTTCGTGCTCAGGTGGAGGTCGTGTCTCGTAGGAGAAGTAACATGCTCAGGCCAGTGCTTGACCGGTCAAAAATCGTCTTGGCATCGATCACACTGCTGACGGTAGCCATGGAAGCCAGCTGGTGGTGGTGTCAATTTGTGATGTCAAGGGCCTTGTTTAGATTTCAGAATTCAGCCCCAAATTTCACCGTGAAAAAGAAGATTCTTCGTCACATCAAAATATCGACACAATGCATGAAGTACTAAATGTTGATGAAATCAAAAACTAATTACACAGTTTAGTTGTACTTTATGAGACGAACATTTTGAGCCTAATTAGTCAATATTTCGACAATAATTCACAAATACAAATGAAAATGCTACAGTTACGCATTTATGGCAAACTCACAACTTTGCCACTTCCAATTTTAGGATCTAAACAAGGCCTGCCTGGGATGCCGGAACAAGGTTGGAGTAACTGAACTGGCAGGCCTGTGCAGTGCTAGCGTACATCACTCTGTACTCGTAGTATCTTCTGACGCTGGCATTTGGATCGCAACAGATTCCTCGTCGAACTTAAATACGCTCCGATTTTTTTTCTTTAGAAGGAAAACAGGAATCCTACCGGATTACGAACATAAAGAAGCAGAAGATTCATACTAAGGCTCATCATGATGGTCTTATCAGATCTTGGGGGGACATTTTCTTGACAAATCAGAAACATTTAAACTCCACCCTTTTCTGGATCTCCTGACTGAAACATAACTTAGCAGACTAATCAGAATGATATACAGTAGGCATCAAAAGTCAAAACAAGCACATTCGGGGTGAACAACAATATTGCCATATACTACAGGTCCAGCCTCCATTGGAAAAGCACACCAGGGAAAATAAATAAATAAAGCAAAGAACAGCTACACGAGTCCGAGGCATTTTCTAAGAATCAAGCCCACAACCATGGCTGACGCTCGGATGATGCTCTAAGATCAAATACTTACAGGATAATAAAAAGAGCAAAGGTTCACTAAAATAGAAGCATTACCAGGCAGCAGAGACCTATCTAGTACACAACTGGCAACGCACAAAACTTCATTGCCATGATCAAACTGTCGCCATGCCCAACTTCGGTTTGCGGCTGAAATTAGCTCTAGTTTCCTACGAAGATCCAACTGGTATCATCTTCACAATAGCTGCGATAGGCATGCCTACGAAACCAATGACAATACATGCTATCCACTGGTTGAGCGTAAGAGGGGTAGTGTTTGCGAAATCGCCAAGGAACTGTATTATGATGAACTGGAAGATGACTGTGCTGCTGAGGACAGCAACGAACACATTGTTGTTTAGAATGCCTTCAAACACATTTATCCTCCCCATCTCTCTCGAGCTCACCTCATTGAATACCTGCACAGCAAATTAAAGGTTGAGTTCACAAATAATCGCATCATTAGTGCAAGAAATTAAAACCAAGTACAAATGCAGCCTAATGAATTCATTAGCACTTAGCTTGTTAGCTTGGAATTACCTGGCAGAATACGAAGCAATTGAAGATCAGTGTGTTCAAGACTAGATCGGATTTATCGCCCTTGATTCCAAACAGCCACTTCCCTTCTGTCTGTAGGTACCAAATTACAAGGAACTGGTAGAAGGCCTGTCCCAGGATGTTTCTCCACATAATGTTACTGATGAAGTTTCCTTTCCTTCCAACAGGTGTTCTCTTCATCAGTTCATTGTTTGGGGGTTCTGTAGCCAATGCCAGTGCACCCAGTGTATCCATGATCATGTTGACCCAGAGCAATTGCACAGCAGTAAGAGGGGCACTCCCTGAATCAGCATGAATACAAACAGTGAGATGTAGATTTATGAAATAAACAAAAGGACATTCAGAATATGCTCAAGTAGTACAAGGATTTCCAAACCATGAACTAATACAGGATGACAAATGTACCTGTCAGGCAAGCTGAGGAGAAGTTTACCACCAGAGCAACCACATTGACAGTGAGCTGAAACTGCACAAACTTCTGAATGTTGATGTACACTGATCGACCCCATTTTGCAACGGTAACAATAGTGGAGAAGTTGTCATCAAGAATGATGACATCAGCACTCTCTTTGGCCACCTTCAAGAAGATTTTAAGAAGAGTCAAAATCAAAGTGGGAGTAAATAGTAAATTAAATTGAGATATCATGTAATTATTGGTGTTACTCATGTAATTGATGGTGTTACTCATGGTCATGGATATCAAGATCTCATAGATGACGCAGCCATATAGAAGAATGAAAGTGCAAAAATTACACTATTAAATATAGCTAAAAATTACTTTCCAAGATATTTGATATCGGTGATTACTACAAGATATCAGTAATAGTTTAGTTATTGAAGGACATGGCTAGTTATTTTTAGCAGTGTAAGGGAAATCTTGAAATTACCTCGGTTCCGGCAATGCCCATTGCAAGCCCAATATCAGCCTCATGAAGCGCAGGCGCATCATTTGTCCCATCACCAGTCACAGCCACAACTTCGTCGAGTTTAGTTCGGAGATGCTTGACAAGGGTATGCTTATCCAGTGGTGAAGATCTTGCCATCACCTGGTGCATCCATAGCAAAGCACAGTGGTCAATGAGCTACTAGATTTTGCAAAAGCACACAAATATGGGTACTAGAACTCATGAACTTACCTGTATCTTTGGTATCAGTTGAGTAAGCTCTTCTTCACTCTTGGTTCTGAAATCTGGGCCTTCTATGGCAATGCCACCCTCAGTTAAAATGCCACATTCCCGGGCAATTGCCTTTGCTGTGTTGATGTTGTCACCTGTAACCATCCTGACGGTAATACCGGCCGACCTGCAGATGGCAACTGATTCCTTCACTCCGGGCCGGACTGGGTCTTTGATCCCCACAATGCCAATGCAGGTGTACCCATCTGCTGGGATCTGATCTTTGACTGAGAACCAATCCTCAACTTCCATGTAGGCAAGACAGAGAGTGCGAAGTGCCTCATTTGCGAAGCTATCGATTGTGGCCTTCAGGTGATCAATGGTTCCTTCATCCAAGGGGACGACACTGCCTTCCTCATTCAGGTACTTGCTGCAAGATGCCAGTATGATCTCTGATGCACCCTTGCAGTGTGCTCGCAGTGCACCCTCTGGGAGCTGAATTACCACTCCCATTCTCTTCTTGGCAGAGTTGAATGGCTCCACCTTTACAAGGGTGCTTGCTTTGCGCACTGCAGAAAAGTCTCCGCCAAGTGATAGCCCGAACTCCAGAATAGCTGTCTCAGTTGGTGTCCCCAGTATTTCACGTTTGCCATTCTGGTTCAAGACAACGTCGCCCCCAGTGTTGTTGAATATGGACTGGGAGAGAATCGTCATGACAGAGTCTGGGAGTTCGGAGAACAGGCTCTTGGCATCTGAAGCACCATCCACTTCTTTGATCTTACCACAGATGCAGGCTTTGACAACAGTCATGTGGTTTGTGGTGAGAGTGCCGGTCTTGTCACTGCAAATGGAGGTTGCTGAGCCCATGGTCTCACAGGCTGCAAGGTGCCGGACGAGTGCCTTGTCATTCATCATCTTCTTCATTGCAAATGCAAGGCTCAGTGTCACAGCCAGTGGTAGCCCTTCAGGTACTGCCACAACAACGATGGTGACAGCAATGGCAAAGAACTCAAGCAGCTCCAATGCATCATCTCCAGTCCAGCTCAAGTATGTGCCATCCATGATCTTGCGCCGGAACAAGCTTTCGGTGAGCACAGCGAATGTGACAACAGCAAAGATAAGTCCTATCTTACCGATGATGGTGGCCACACCATTCAGTTTGACCTGCAATGGCGTCTCATCATCGCCACCTTCGCTGAGAGTGGCCATTAGCTTCCCCCACTGAGTCCTCATGCCGACAGTGGTGATGAGCATCTTGCAAGAACCGTCCTGCACCTTTGTCCCTGACAGAAGGAATGGGTTCTCAGCGTTGACGGCAACTGGCTCGCTCTCTCCGGTCAAGCTCGACTCGTTGATAAGAAGAGAGAAGCCTGACATGAACAGCCCGTCAGCTGGCACCTGATCACCAATGGAGATGTGAACAATGTCGCCGGCGAGAAGTTCATATATTGAGAGCTTCTGCCTGTACCCGCTCCGGGTGACCTGCACCGTGATCTTCTTCTTCTCCTTGTCGAGGTCCTTGAACTGCAGGGACTGGCGGTAGTCGCTTGATGCTGTGACAAACACGACCAGCAAGATGCTGGCCACAATGCCGAGCCCGTCATGCGCGCCCTTGGGCCATCCCTCTGTGGCAATGCCAACGATGAGGGAGACGAACGCGCACACGGCAAGGATCATGAGTGTCATGTCCTGTAGTGCCTCCCAGACAAAGACCAAGAAGCCACGGGACTCCGCCTCCGCGAACTTGTTGACGCCAAAAACATTCCGCCGGGTCGATAACTTGTCTGCGGACGTGGCAAGTCCATCAGACTCCGAAGTGGATAGCTTCGACGCGAGGCCCTGGACGCCACCATGAGATTTCAGCTTCTTCACGTCATGGCCCTCGACAATCGAGCTCAGCTCCTCAGCGCAGATGCCAAAACCAGCCGCCTTTACATCAGCAGGGACCTTGTACTCACTCGACGGGGCAATGCCTGTGGAATTGAAGTGGTGGTAAGATTGATGATTGAAGAAAACGATAAAAGTGGTAGTGAACTCGGGACTTAGGTGGGGGTGGTATCATACTGTGGATGAACTGAAGTGCAGCCTTTGAAACAAGCACGGCAACCCGCAGCTTCTCCTGAGATAGGTAAAAATATTCAATGATTGTAAGTTCTTCTTGAGATTAACACGAAGCTTACTCAAAACCCTACAATATTTTTCTTCTCAGCAAATTGCAGATATGTTTAAAGATAGATAAAGGTTAATTTAGTAAAATAAATTTGCAGTTGCAACAATGAACTGTTACAAAGTAACATCCATGGTGAACCATAATCTTCTTATATAGCAGGAAAAAAAGAAAATAGTAGACCACTGTGAAATAACGTTTGATGACCAATCCACCAATATTTTTTTATACTACTAAAATTCATAGTGTTTTTTCACCTATACTGGCAGCAAACAATTAGGTGCATATCTGAAACACACGAACATCCAAATAATAATCCTACAAAGACAGACACAAATTTCTATGATTCATCGATTCCAAACATGGCCTAAAATGCTTGATTGGATGCTCTCTAGGGAATATTGCAACCTGCAGAAATAAAAAAGACTAGCACAGAGCAAGATTCTTTTCCACGTAGTGGCCCAGAGTTTATTAATAAAAAAATAAAAGAAAAGACAATCACGTTTGGTTTCTGTTCATGATCAGTACTTTGCATATAACATATTCCAGAAATCAGGGACCTAGTTTCATGTTCGCTGGAAAACAAAGTGGTTGAGAACCTGATCCACGCTTCTATTAGTCAATTGCAGGTGCAGCTTAGAGGTCGCTATCACAGTCTGGGAGAACATGACGTTTCACATTTTTATATATTTGGATTTGGATGTGGTGCTGTCTGCACTTCCCTTGTGCAACCCAGACCTATTATAATATTGTGGTCTTGTGTTTCATAATGTCCTATGATAATTAAAGTAAGGTTATGATCACCAACAAACAAAACTGTGTGCAGCATTAGAATATGCTGCAGAACTTTAGGGGGAAAGATGAAGTAATTGCTGCAATAATTTCGAAAAATATATATGAAAAATGCTGCGATGTCGTTATTATCTGAACTTATTATCCTAGCAATTGTATCGACCAATTTTACTTTGAAACTGTGAGCAATACTAGTCTTAGACCACTTATCGGAAGTCAGACTCATTCTTTAGTAGTGGTTACTGGCACGCTCCATGTTTCTTTTTGACTGAAACCCCGCAGCGCACACATCTTTGAATAAATCAGCCTAACTTGTGTTGACCGACTCTTCTGAATATAAATTTGGAACATTTAATTTTTTTTTTCGAGACTGTATGCAGTCCCATTATTTTACCCACTGGCATCAGCTAAATCTTAGGCATCAGACGAATAATATACCATGAAAGTTTAGCTAAGACAGCGCTAACATTGGCATGAACATTCGAATTGCTGCAGTCTACAGAGCAGGAGCAGGTAACAGCGCTGAAGCTGGGGAAGCACAGATGCACAGGGAGCAGAGATCAGGGGAGGAAGAGGAAGGGGGAGAAAATCCTCACATACATGGTTGTTTTTCTTCATGGCGGTGGCCTCGTTGCGCTTCTCGAGGTTGGCCGTGAAGCGGAAGCGGCGCTTGGGGTTCTTGACGACGCCGACGACCTTGCGCCATCTTCCCAGCGCCTCCTCCGACGAGTTCTTGGGCTGGACGCCCCCGAAGTTCTCCTTGAGGTAGCTCTCCATCTCGCTTCTCTCGGCTGCCGGATTCGAACTCCCTCTCCCACCAACCCTCTGCCCGAGCCGCGTGCGTATATATTCACGCGGGGGTTGCTCTCCTCTCTCAGGATCAGCCGCGTCCGCGTGGGGCCGTGCCGTTGACGCGTAAGGACGTGACGGCGACTTCCCCTGGCGTGGGCACGCACGTTGCCGGAAGTTGCGTCGGGCGCGCTGTGGCTGTGGCCTTTGGTGGGAAGGGAAGGGAAGGTGCTCGGATCCGACTCGACAGAGGACGCGAGGAAGAGGAAAGTTTGGAGAGGGAGCAGCTCGAGGGTGTTTTGCTTTCCTTTCCCCGACCTGCCAGCGAGCGAGTGACCTTCGTGGTTGGGCACGCCGAGTCCTCGCCGTGAGCGTTGCGCTGCTGGGCGTTTTTGTGCATGCTGGGCCGGGCCGAGAGTGACACGACGCTTTAGGCGAAAGTCCAACTCAGTTTTCAAGTAATTTCGTCACTCAAGAAAATGTTTTAAGTGACCAGGATGAGTTTATCAGTCGAGATCTCGAGTGTGGTTAACATACATGTACTGGTTCACATAACTCAGGATGACAAGAGGACGATGTCGACTGATTGGTTGTTTTTTCGACAGGACATGGGCCCATGTTTTTTGCAGAAACGCTAGTGCTACAGGACATGGCCCCACGATCCTCGCACTCGCACGGACTCGAACAAGTCGAAGCGCGTCCTGCGGAATGGCAATTAGCAGCGCAGCAAGCGACAAATGGTGATGGAGTTGCTTGAGATCTCAGGCCACGATAACCGCCGCGTTTTGAGAGTCACGGTCATGGTACGGTGGTGTGGTCTAACAACGACGTGCTACCGAGTCACTGCATAGGGAAATACAGAACGTACTGCGTGGTGCGGCGCATTTCGTTATCGGGACGGAGACGGACCACGGGAGCAACGGGCGCAGTGCTAGACGCCAACACAAAACGTTCAAGATTTCAAGGTCAAGTCAATGAAATGGGGCGAGGGCGAGTGGCTTTTGTGTGTGTGTGTGTGTGTGAGCGCGCGCTTTGTTTTTTCCTCTTCAAAGACCGAGGACGAAGAGGAACCTGCAACGCGTCTTCCACGCGGTAGCTGGGAAAAGGCCCGCGTGTGAAGGACGAAGCAGGACCACTACGACTGCAGCCTACTGTAGACGGGTAGGCCAATGGGACTCATACGGTCGGCGGTTCGCCGCCGCTTTCAGAATACAAGCGGACAAGTTTTTGCAAGTTTTGAATTGAGGTGGTAAATTCATGGAGATTGTGTCTCGATTTTTGAGTGTGATGATTCAACGTCTTTGTAAATTTGAGGTTTACGAATTTACAGAATAACGTGTCAGCTTGAGAATTTGAAGATTGTAATGTGCTGTTGTTGCCTGGACAATTAACACTGAATATTGCTACATGGAGCAAAAGTCCGAATTCTGCATTTCCATACATACAGTGATACATACAGTTCAGTTTTGTCAGTGTATTTATGTGAGAAGTCCAGGAGTTTTTAAAGGTTTGGTGATTGCATTGTCATGATAGTCGTACCTGCTGGATAGTCGGGTTTGAGTGTTGTTTTCCGGATTTGTAGTGCTGCTCTGACAAGTTCAGGATATACCTTTGTTCTTCCTGAAATGGATGTGTGGTTTCTGAAGGGCTCTCTGAAATGGACGTGTGCTCCCTTATATCATGACTTGGCAATTGCCAGTGCATCATTGACTTAGGCCTTGTTTAGTTCCCAGAATTTGGTCCCAAATTCTACTATGCAAAAAGCAGATTCCCATCACATCAAAATGTCGACACGTTATGAAGACTAAATGTAGATGAAATCAAAAACTAATTACACAGTTTGGTTGTACTTTGCGAGACGAACGTTTTGAGCCTAATTAATCAATGTTTGGATAATTTTTACCAAATACAAACGAAATGCTACAGTGTTGCTACAGTGCGTTTTGCCAAGTTTGCACATCCCAATTTGGGGAACTAAACAAGGCCTTAGAAAAGACTGAAACAAAGACAGGAATGCACATGCAACTTCTTAAGCTTATGTAATGAAGCTTATGTAATAACCAGCAACAAAAACTGAGTGCATATGCCACTACTTCAGTTCCAAATCACATCCAGATATTCATATTAAGTTCAATTCACATCCATGTCACATGGAAGAAGAGAGTAAGAGACTGAATATTGTTGTTGTTATCACTCACTGCATTGACATTTTAATATATGCAGATGGCAAAATTCAGTGTGGCAAAAAGCTCCAGGACTGAACATTGCAGAGTGGCCCGTTGTTCCTGGTTGCACTCACTCGACTAAGAGCACAGATTTCTCAAAACCAAAAGTACTTCACCAAAACCTAGTAAAAATATCATCAGTTACAGGTCACCTGGAATTACTTAACACTGCATATTCAGATGACATTGCATTTCATTGTAGAACTTTATATTGCCAACACTGAACAATCCATTCCAGGGAACACCGCATATTCAGAAAGTATTGCGTTGCATGTTCCATTATTAGTACTTCCTCCGTTCCAAATTACAAGTCGTTCTGTCTTTTTTAGGTACACAGATTTTACTATACACCTAGATATACATTGCAGATAGGTGTGTGAAGGTCCTTCGTCCTTGGATGCTGGCAGGAGGCGTTTCCCAAAACTTGGGCCTGCCGCTCTCAAACGAGAAGCTCTTTATTTTGCTCCCGTCATCAGTAAGACTGATTCGCACCTCTTTGGTTGGAAAACGTACCTACTCAGTGAGTCAGCTCGCTCACGGCCCCAGTGAGTCCCATGATCGTGCTGCTGGGAATTCTCAAAGCCACGGTTGATAAACGCCAGGCATTCATGTGGAGCCATGACTCATGACACAACACAAAAACATCAGACGCGCAATGGTTAGTCAATTGGGAGTAGTTATGCTTTGCGAAAGGAACAGTGAGGGCTAGCCTGACTTGCCACCATGTCATCTTTTTTTTTTGAGCAATACCATGTTTTTTTTTTTTTTTTTTTTTTGAGACACCAAGACCATGGCATCTGCTACTGCTTAAAAGGAGCCACCGTGAAACAATACAGAGCGGGCTGAAGGAACGCAAATGAAAGACGGGCCGCACATGAGCGCAAGGCCCAATACTAGCATTGTGCGCCTCACCAGCCCAGAATGGGTCCAATCCTTTCGGAGCCTAATTGAACATCAAAATAAAATCATGGGACCCCCTCAAAAAAAAAATCAAAATAAACACGAGAACAAGCATGCAAACTCAATTTGTCACATTAAGATTTCCCACACCATGAAGAACCATAGGTTGATGACTAGCTCAGGCTAATTGACTTTTGCTCAAAGCGACTTTGCTTGGGGACTGTGTTCCACCAATAGAAGTATAGGACAACCAGAAGCATTTGGCCACGAGAAAATTGATGCGAACGCTTTGCTACCGAAAGAGGCGCTCAGTTCAGACTTCATTCACATGGCAAACCCATTTTGCAAGGTCGTGATTCCAATCCTCTGGTGACCATGAGCGAGGCCCGAGGCGTTTTTCTTTTGTTTTTGAGACAACTTCGAGGGATCAACCGATCCCACCTGCTTTTCCATTCCACATATGCCTGGGTATGAGTCCGAGTTGGTGGAAGGCGGGTGCCTTGCACAGTTTACAATGAGAATTACAATCAGGGTTCCGGTGAGAGGAGGGGGAGTTTTACATAGACAAGGCTAGGCTCCAACTGTGAGAGGAGGTGTTTTTCTGAACCAAAGAGGCAAAGACCAAAGCTAAGCGCGTTGGCCGCTGGAGTAGCGTCACGTTCTGACTGGCAGCTTCTCCTTGGCTGGCCTGGGGGCTTTGTTTAGATTACAAAATGCGAAGCTAAAAATTTATCTATATTTACTGCTCTGTCTAAAAATTAATGTGATAGAGAGGGTTAAAAAAATTTAAATTTTTAGGGCAATCCAAACAAGGCACCTTCGTCTAGCTCCAGAGTTGACTGTACAGGCAGCCCGCGAAGAAAAATCCGCCGCTGTTTATGTGGCAACTCGACGTCTCGATCTGTCATAAGTGGACACTAGTCACTTAGTAGGGACCGCCGTGCCGGGCCCGAGCGCAATAGCCTCGCCGCCTGTGTGGTTCCCGTCGATCGCCCAGCGCAGCCGCCGCTGTAGCGCGATGGCGACACTCGACAGGCTGCACCGGACACGTCGGCGTCTACCTCTCCCTCCTTCACTTCCCTCCGGGCCCCATCTTATCGCGCCGCGGATTCCTTCACCTCCGAGCCTGGCCCCGCCGAGAACCTGATCGCCCGTCTCCGCACCAAATCGCCCGCCCAAATCCCTCGCCCGCTCCACCTCCACGCACGCCACGGAATCCTCCTCTTTCTCGCTGTTTCCGTTGCGCGGCGCGACCGCGAGCGTTGCGCGGCGCGACTCGCCTCGCGCTCGCGGTCGCGCCTGGCTCCGTGCATGACCGCCGAGGACGATGGTGGCACGGTGCCGTCCGCCACCAAACAACCGTTGGCTTCGTTTTCTCGTTCACGTGGGCGCGCGCCGGGGACAAAATCGCGAGCCCGTGTCCCAGCGTCCTCGTCGCCAGTGGGCCACTGGTGCGGGGGACCCGGGGGACGGGGACGTTTCGTTCACGACCTCACGCGCGCGCTCACGATTCTCTTCACTACCAGTTTGGCTCCTAGCTGAGAACTGTGGTTGTGGAGGACATGCCGACTGGAATCGGTGACGGCGGCCGGCACCAGGCAAGATTAGACCAGTCTAAAACTCCAGCACTCCTCTGTGTGGATAAGAATATGCAAGTTGATCGCCGGAGCCAATTCCAACAGTGGGGCGATTATAAATTTTTCGCCCCGCGTCACTGGTTAGTAGTGGCGACAAATGCTTAACAGCGGCGACATACCAACCATATCAAAACTCAAAAAGCTATAGTAAGCATCACGGAGATCAGCACGTTAGCTCAGGGTGGGGGCTCCCCGCGGCCCCCGCGCACACACTCCTGCAACGCACTGACGCACGTACTTGTACTATATCCATTATCCTAACGCTAAGCATCCCAAAGACACTACACTGGCATCGTCATCCCTCTACAAAGAATGCCTCCGTAGGCTTGTTAGGATGGAGTAGTTAAGTGGCACGGTCAACTTAATTATCAGGGATAAATATGTGCGACGACAGGGAAGATGGCCCATGCATGACGTGGGCAACTCATCCACCACGGCTTTTTCCTCGGTTTGCCCTTACCCCTGGAGGACAGGACAGGACTTATCCAAAACCCAATTATGCACGTAACATAATGATGCCAAGCAAGCCAATCCACAGCGTTAGCCGCTTAATCAAAGTCAGAAAGATCCGCCGGGGCGCCCCGGCTGATCATCCCTATCTCATTCTCATACCATAGCAGTAAATAAACTAGCAGCAGCAGTAATAAAAAAGTTACAGCGGCCTCCTTCCTCTAGTGGTGTTGCAGTTGCAGATGGGACAAAGGCAAAGGCGAAAGACGGAATGAGCTCGTGCACCGCCTCGAGCACTCGCCACTCGCCACGTGTCGCGAGCAGGCCCACTTATCTGTCCGTCCTTGGGTGGAAGACAAGATACCAGTACTTACTCGGCTGCAGTAAAAGGTAAAAAGAAATCGGGTACCACAACAAGTTGTACTACTACAGCCATGGCGCGCACCAGTAAACGGCGCGAGTCGCGCCATTTTTTGATTCTCTGCATGGGCAGGGTAAATGGAGACGGTAAAAATACCGTACAGATCACCATCAGGCAGGCGGTAGCCGGCAGGCTCACCACCGCTCACCACCGCCCACCACCGGCCGCTAGTACCGGGCGAGCGCGCGGCGGAGCACCTGGGCGAGGAGACCCGGGGCGCTGAGGTGCGGGAGGTGTCCCTCGGTCTGGAGGAACTCGACGGTGGTGCGGCCGCCGAGGTGGGCCTGGAGGTAGGCGGCGACGGAGGCCGGCACGGAGACGTCGCGGGTGGTCTGCACGACGACGCACGGGGAGCGCACCATGCCCAGCACGCCGCGGAGGTCGGTGTTGAAAACGGTGCGGCAGACGTGGAGGGAGATGTCTGGCCGCATGTTGAAGAGGGTGCGGCTGAACTCCTGCACCGCGGCGGGGACGTCGGCGCCCACCGCCAGCGGCGCGTACCCGACCGCCCACGCCTGGTAGTTGTCCACCATCGCGTCGAACACCTGCTGGATCTCCGGCAGCTCGAACCCGCCGTGGTAGTCGTTGTCGTTCAGGAACCTGTGGGATCGTCGGCCACGCCGGAACGGAATGGATTCAATTCATCGATCAACCATCACTCTTAATTCTTAATAATTCTTGATAAAGAAAAGAAATTGAACTCCAGACAGAGGTTGGGTATGGGTTGATTGATGAAATCGAATGAATGAATGAATTCGATCAATCGGTTGGGTACCTGGGCGAGGCGCCGATGAGGACGAGCTTGGCGAAGAGCTCGGGGCGTCGGATGGAGGCGAGGATCCCGATCATGGCGGACACGGAGTGGCCCACGAACGCGCAGCGCGCGACGCGGAGCGCGTCGAGGATGGCGAGCAGGTCGTCGACGTACGAGTCGAGCGTGTCGTAGCGGCGGAAGTCGAAGTGCTCCGGGTTGACGCTGCCCGCGCAGACGAGGTCGTAGAGCACCACGCGGTGGTCGCGGGTGAGGTAGGGGAGCACGCGGCTCCACGCCGACTGGTCGGTGCCGAACCCGTGCGACAGCACCACCGCGCGGTCGCTGTTGCCGTTGCCCACGACGCGCACGTTGAGGATCTGCAGGAGCTTGGCGCCGCTCGGGGCCCCGCCGTTGCTGCCTGCGGCAGCGGCAGCAGCGGCGCCGCCCCCGACCATCGCGGCGTCGGAGCTGGACGACGACGACGCCGGTGAGCCGGAGCTGCCGCCGGTGGGGCTGGGTGGGTGCGTGGACCGGAGCATGAGTGAGAATAGGACGGACTACTGGTGGAAGCAGAGGCGGCCGGGTCGGTTTATATAGCAGGTGGAGTGGAGGCCATGGCGAAAGGGGTTGCCGTTCTCTCCCTCTCCTTCTCTGAGAGGCAGAGGCAGAGCAGAGCAGAGGAAGCTTTCCCCCTCCTCGGCTCACCCCTTTTGATCTCCGGCTGGCTCTCCCTCTCCGCGTGCACTCTGCCTGCTTTATTCCTCCATCTCTCTCTTCCTCCGACCTGAGGTTTGGTGCGGGAGGGAGCTGCAGATTGGATTGGATGACGAGAAGTTTTTGGTTGTGCCAGCAAGGAGTTGTTTGGATGCCCAATTATCCTTAATGCGGTACGTGCAGCGCACGTTTTCAAAAAAAGATGCCCAATTATCCAGACCACGGCAGCAAACAGTAGTAAAAAAAAGGGAGGCAAAACAATAATTTTGTCATTTTTTCGTCACAAAGAGCTGTTTTTTATGTTGCCAATGCCGTGGCTAACCCTCGGAGCGCCAACAGTTCAGTGAGTCCCTGGCAGGGCAAGACACAACTGGAGTACGTACTCCCTACGCAAGTGTAGCAACCGGTCTAGTATAAACGGGTCGTGCCGATGGGCAAGACACGGACGGGTATGAACAGACAGAGGGCTCTTGGCTGGGCATCTCCGACCGGCGCCATGTGTTGCTTACTGGCAAGTGGCAAGTGGCAAGTTTGCTGCGATGAATTGTGATGGAGTCAAGCCAAGCCGCGCACAAAACGGAAAGCGCCCGGTCTTGCCGAATTAATTATCTGAGCTGGTATTGGCCCACGCACGCACGCACGGCATGCGTGAATCCCATGGCGCCGCGACCCATTGGACGAGAGCTCCGGCCAATCGGATTGGTCTTGTCGTGGGGTGAGAAAGGTCGCCGACGACGTAGGCGCAGACACACTCCAGTGGATAAGAAATGCGGTGGGTCGGATCGGAGCCAATACCACAATTTCTACGGCTGCACGCGGTGACGCGTGAAATTTTTGCATTTTGATACTTTTTAAAAAAAAATTATAAATAACCCTTGGCAAAATTTTGTCTAAAAATGACCCGTTTTTCAGGCGTGCTATCCATTGACGCCGAGGTATGTGGGTCGGCGTGTGGTCAGCCCACGTCAAGGTCCTGCCACGCCAGCGACGACCACGGTCGCCGCTGATGGGTTGACAGACCGGGTCCCACAGGTCGACGTCATGTCAGCGCACGCCGAGCCTCATACCTCGGCGTCAGCCGACTGCACGCCGAGGTGTGGGCTACGTTGTGTCCAAGGTGCTAGAACAGCTGCATATTGTACACATGGTCCACAAAACTGCAAGTGCGTTGTATAATGAATTAATGATTCATCAAGAAGTTCATTTTTTTTTACATCTATGTACTTTGCTGAGTACAGATGAAAACAGCTGCGGATACGTGTGTCGAGTTTGATCCGAAGCGCAGCAAGTGAAGCTGGAAGGCCTTGGCTTCATATATTTTATATTTTATATTTGACATACCCAAGGAAACACTCCATGTGAGACTTGTACACAAATGTTCATACATACAGCAGCTGCTTCTTATGCGCCTTCTCATTTTTGTGATGGCGCTGATCTGTAGGACCAGATGAGAACATGCTGGTGCTTCAAACAAAAATACAATATGCTGTTGGAGAACAGCATATAGAAAACAGGATATAAGTGTATTGAGGAGAAAGAGGAGGTTGTCAGGTTGTTTCTCCAGTGTGTGTTCACGATCTTTGTTATCTAGAGTAGCCTTTTTTTAGCATATCTGAACAATTTTCATGACCCATTTAAATCCTAATCCTGGCAAGGATGGTTTTAGTATTGTAAAGATTGCATAACTTGAGTTGAAGACTAACCCAGTTTAAATAGGGAGTTTATATATTATGTATATCTTAAAATGAGAGCACAATCAAAGTTAAGTTTCGTGTTCATGTCATTACTATGGCGATAGTTTATTGTATCCTATATAGTTGGAATTGAAGGAGCAAGTGGCGATTCCATCTTGCTCATTAGTGCACAAATACATTGCTGATCGGCCATGGCGGCTAGGAGAGGAAACCTGAACAAAGATGGGGACCGCAACGCGAGGTTGGACAGCGGGCTTGCTAATGATGCCTTTCTGAGTCTTTTCCGACAAGTGATGGTGTGGCACGTTCAAAATACCTTGTCTGATCATTGTGACTTATCATCGAATGCCTTCATCACTCCACTGTAAGGAGACGGAAGAAAAACTCCTGGTATGAAAACATGTGGCAAAGGGATCCTAGCTACACGTCTCTGGTTCGAGATGCTCATATGGGCCTTGGCCACAACGTAAATACCTCGGCGTGCAGTCGGCTGACGCCGAGGTATGAGGCTCATGCGCTGACATGACGTCGACTCGTGGGACCCATTCTGTCAACGCGTCTGCGGCGACCGTGGTCGTCGCTGACGTGGCAGAACCTCGGCGTGGACTGACCACACGTCGACCCCCATACCTCGGCGTCATTGCATCGCACGCCTGAAAAACGGATCATTTTTAGACAAAATTTTGCTATGAGGTTATTTGTAAAAAAAGTTTTCAAAAAGTACTAAAATGCAAAAATTTCACCCGTGACGCATGGTCCTATGTTCCGCACCAAAATGACAAAAAAAGGATGAAATTTGGCAAACCTGCTTCTCGAATGAATTTAGGCGTACTCCAGCCGGTCCTTGCCTGGTATATATGTCGGTATTTGTAAATTAGGATAGACACAACCATCTGGCAAGACATTCTCCTTTTGTAAACATGCTCCTCGTACTAGAAAAGTTAAATGTTCACAGCCATGAGCTCAAGCCACGCCCAATAAGAGCCTAGCTATATGCTTATAGATGTTACTTCTCGGCTAGTATTTAGGATCAGCACACGCGCTGTGCAAGATGAGATACCCATACCCCACGCGATCCTATCCGCCTCCTGTTACAGATCTGTTCGCTTTGCTCAACATGAGATGAGATAGATGCACGGTCCACATGCAGCTCAGGGGATAGCACGTACTACTATCGAGTATCGACCACTGCATGCGAGCTCAGGGGATAGCACGTACTACTATCGAGTATCGACCACTGCATGCGAAAACTCACTTGCATGCTCTGCTGCGGGTGCTAAACAACGGATAACAAGGACAAGTCCTTGTCTCCTCCTCGTCCTCGTCGCTGCTGGGGCTGGAGGCCGTCGTCGTCGCGAGCCACGTGAAGCCAAGCCCACGTCGCCGTCCGTCGACGCGCCGGGGGCCCGGCGGGGGCCTTGGCTTATGGCTTCTGATCGAGTGGTGTCCTATCCTATGGCAACAGCCGATCGAAGCGGCTCCACGGCTAGCCTATCCACACAAATACTTCGGCCTTGTTTAGTTCCGGAATCGGTAGCCGGAACAGTGCACGTCCCGTCACACAGCGCAATTTTTGTTTTTATGTGATAAAAATCGTTCAAATTTTGACTAATTGCTCAAAATGTTCGTCTCGCAGCACAATAAAACCGCAATAAGTTTTTGATTTTATCTACATTTGATACTCCACGACGCTGCGCAAGATTTTGATATGATGGGGAATAAAGCACGTATAGTGAAATTTTGAGGGTGAATTCTGGAACTAAACAAGGCCTTCGTACTTCTGCCTAGCCGTTTGTGGCTCGATCAGCCTCGCTAGCAGCAAGTTTTGCTGACGCGTGCTCTCCGGTGCGGCGGGTCCGGGGCCAACAGATCCGATCACCACGGCGAGCTAAGCGACGAGTAGACGCTCCCAGCACGCTACGGGCCAAACTTGGACACCGTCACAGTGGGATCCTACCCGATCATCATCACCATAATATAATCCCCTCCGAAATATTTCTGGGCGTCGTGTTGCGTTTGAGCTATCTTGTCCATATTCATCCCTATCTCTCGCCCGGCGTGTCTTAACATCATCGATCATCCGATTCGTCTCGTACGAGCAATTACCCCGTACTGCAAATGTATCTGCACCTGCGTATCTGCACAATAAGATTGTATATATGTCGCCACCGGAATTTTATTTTACTCTTTTCATGGATTGGACTTGCGGAGGGAGATACTATATGCCGTTTCACTAGCTAGTGCACGCGAGCTTTAAGCAGCGTTTTTCTTACCGGTCGGTAAACCGCTGTTACCGACCTTACGGGCGGTCCGTTCGGTTCGGTCGTTCGGACGCCCAAATTTCAAATTTGAAGTTTGAAAAAAAAATGCTGAAAAAATTCCTAAAAATAGCTCTTGAATTATGGAACCCAATGGTGTAAAAATTTTTCAAATTTGAGTTCGTTTAATATTTATTTAGACGTTTAGAAGTTTGAAAAAAAAAAAAAGAAAAAATGCACAACCGGCCCGTGAAGGCCCATTAAATCATGAAGGTCGAAAAACATACTAAACACACTCAAATTTGAGTAATTTTGACATCATTGGATTCTACAAATCATGAAGTATTTTTAGGAATTTTTTTAGCATTTTTTTTAAAAAAAAATAAATTTGAATTTTAAAAAAACCGCTCAAACCGCTCAAACCCAGGCGTAAACGGACAAACCGGCCGGTAAACCGGAAAACCGGCCGGTTTACCGGTACAAACCGCCACAACTGGTCCTTTCAAATTCGAATTTGAATTCGGGCGGTTTTTTCCGGTAAACCGGACTAACCGGCCGGTTTACCGATTCCGGCCGCCTCCGGTCGGTTCAACGCCACCGGTAAAAAAAACACAGGCTTTAAGCGGATTTACACCTCCGGCCACACGAACAACCCTCCGGCGCCGACCGAATCCGAACAAACAAAGACAGATACCGCAACGGGCCTGTATAATAATGAACGATCGTATCGTACACCACATGCATGATATACTCCTGGGCCTACAATCCTACAAGCTTTTTATCTATACCTGCTGAAAGCTATTCGTGAATATTTATTTACGAAAAGATATAAAAAGAATGAATTCCAATACATAGGAACGATACATACATTATCCATTATAGATCTGTTTTTGTCGAGTAAGCAACACATCGCCATGTTAAATGTATTGATTGTGGCCACCATTTACATATATTACACATTACACCCCTTGCTTTGCAAGATGCAGAGCATCCATGATTTAGGAGACAGGAGATAGACATAGGCCCTGTTTGGATCCCATGGGCTAAAGCTAGTCTATCTATCTATACTATAATTGAAATCTTGTAAAGGCGTAAGAAGCCTGTCCCTTACACTAGCCCCACAGCCAGCCTCTCACCCTCCTCCACCCTCACCCAGCGCCCACATCCCCAACGCCCGCAAGGAAATAACCTTAAATCACGGAACAAAATCAGTCCAGTCCATCAAGGTTGTACACAATTCAAATTTCAAACTCATCTTTGCAGCGGCCTGGATCCCACGGACGACGCATGGTGGCGCTACGGTGGGTGACGGTGGCCGCCGCCAAACTCCACTTCTCCACTCCCGCGGTGGCCCTGATCCATTGCTACTAACATGAGCGGCGTGATGCTGTTCATCAAGGAGGACCTCAAGACCAACGACACGCAGGTCCAGGTCCTCGCCGGCATCCTCAACGTCTGCGCCCTCGTCGGCTCCCTCACGGCCGGCCACGTCTCCGACTGGATCGGCCGCCGCCAGACCATCTCCCTTGTGGCCTGCATCTTCCTCGCGGGGTCGGTCCTCATGGGCCTCTCACACAACGCCCAGGTCCGCGGCGCCGTCACGTCGCTGCCCAAGATCTTCATCATCTTCGGCATCCTGATCGGGTACGTGGCCAACTACCTGCTGGCCAAGCTGCCGCTGGTCTATGGCTGGCGCGCCATGCTGGGCCTCGGCGTGCTGCCGAGCGCCGTGCTCGCGATCAGCGTGCTCGCGATGCCGGAGTCGCCCCGGTGGCTCGTCATGCAGGGCCGCATCGAGCAGGCCCTCGCACCTGCATCTCAGCGTCCAGGCCAGATTCGAGGCATGCTCGATCCTGTTAGGAAAGGTACGTATTTGTTGTACTGCTACTTGATGATCCTGACAGCACATGTTTGACGTCCATTCTATCCTAAAAGACGTGCATTTGCAGGCGTTTATTTCACTAGAGGTACTCTTCCAGTTCTTGTGTTTCAGTCAAGTAATGTGTGTTTCAGTCACGTAAATGCAGTTGGCTTGTTGCCTTCAAGGTTGAATTAGACAAGTACAAATTGGATTCGTAAAGCTGTTACGTTTGAATGTATACCTTCAGTTTTTGCATTTTGTTCTCAAAATTTTCTGTAAATATTAATGGCATACAAAAATTACATGTAAATAATGCAAATTAATCGTAGCTTCTACTGTTTGCTATCAGAGAGAGTCATTCTCAACTGGCCATTGAGGTTTTATAACTGCTATATTTAATTCCAAAAAAAGATATTAACAAAAACACTTATATTCAACAGGTTTGACTAGAATGTCCGTCGAGCAGTTTGTGGTCCAACAACTTGAATTCGTTGGCTATATCTTCTGGAAGATACAGGTGCATGTTTCAGTCACACTATGTATTTCCAACTCAAATTGTAATTACCCAAGGATTATTTATGCAAGAATAGCATTCCAAGAAAACACATGACCAAAGAATTAGGAACTTTTGATATGTTGTTATTGTTAATCCAAGCAATAAATATCAGTTGAGTTCTCTGGTTTCCATAGTGTTTGACCTGTCGAAATTGGCATTGTAATGTCGCTAGATCCATGCACCTTCATTTTACTTAGAGTTGACACAGACATATGAATTCCATTTTAACTTCCATTTGCGTGAATGAAAATGGAATTTGACGTTATTCTAATTATATAAGGGCTCTATGGTTTTTAATACGAAGAGGATATGAGTTCTGTCTTGATGAAAGTCACGGTTCACACCATTTTTTATGCAAGCTTCCTGTCTTAAAAAGTCGGTGATTTAGTTTTTTTTTATTTCATTGCATGTACATCTGTTGGGAGTATTGGATTGGACTTGGACTTGAATTTTTACATGTCGGGCTAACGTGCTTGAAATCATCCTATAGGAACAATTTAGCAACAAGGCAGATTGGAAAACATGACACTTCAGAGGCAAAGAGTTCTGATAGGTAATCTCTGTGTACTTTGATTTTAAGTGTCAATTATTCTGTAATAATGGCTTCTACTATTTTATGACACAAGTTTTTCTTCATTTAGTTACCTCCGTCACAAGCCACTTGCAGTTTGGAAAATAGAATCAGGGGTTGTTTGACAACAAAACCGAAGCAGTCCATTTTCTAAACAATAGTTCATGGTAGATGCTAATGCTTTGACATGCTTCACGTGTTTATTGTGCCACTTCCACTTAACTTGGGGGGGGAAGGTAGGTAGCTGGCACACTACAACACTTTGTTGCCTGCTCTTTCTGGTTCATCCAGGTTTCATCTAATTTTACTTTTGATATCTTACATATGCATGATGCAATATATTTTGCTCAAACATGATTAATATTCTTACATATGAGGACCTTAGCAATGATAATCATCATAAATCTAACCCAGTTGCATGTATCGTCATTTCACTTGATTGACAAAAGGTTTGATTGAAACCAGAAATTTAGAGCCAATGATCTCTGGTGATACTAATCAGCATAGGTTTCTTCTACCTTGTTCAATTGTGACACCCACTGAGGCTGTCCGCTAGCCGTGTCAAAAAGCCAATAAACCAAGTTATGTGCATATATATCATGTCTATAGTGTTTTTTTATGCAAATACCGTGGGGGAGATCTCCACGGTTTCAAAAAACTTTTATAAAATTAGAGTTCAAGAGAACTTATAAAGGGGAGGGGAAGCAGGGAGACAAATAATCGGCAAAAAAAAAATTACAACGCATCGAGCCAGAGCAACACAACCACTCTATTAGCTTCTTTTATTCTACAAGACTGAAGGGTGGCTTCTTCTTTGAAGTTATTGAGCTATCCGGAGAAGCTAGCTTGAATTCCATCGAAGACAAGCCTATTTCTCACCTTCCACAGTTCCTAGGCAGCCAGAAGAAAGATCTCCATGAAGAAAGGCTTGGAGGACCTGTGCTTAGTTCTCTGAACTTTGCTGATCAGGGTGTTACCATTGGCCCATCTGATATCAGTCTTTTCCCAGCACTGGTTGGCGAAGGAACACTGAATGTTAATTTTGGTCCATTTGATATCATGTCTGCAGTGTTGATTGCTCTGTATGTTAATTTTAGTTTATTTCAAAACTGAGTTAGGGATATCTTGACCAGAGGCATCCATGTTAGTCAATTCGATTAGTTTATTCCTTGCAGGAAATTTTCTAAAATTTCTTAAGTTTGTTATTCATAGTTTGAGATTTTTTTTTGTTTTGATATTGGAGGTAAGGTATGACATGTTGATCCTTAACATTGGGATAGAAGAGGCTAAGTGACGTGCGAATACAAGCTTGGCAAAATGGTTTTTGTTCCTGCTCCCCCATCACAAGTTAGGAATATGAAGGAATGCTTCGAGAGTTGAGGAGCATGACCCAACAGTAAAGATAGAATTTGGATTTGAGAGGATCCAGGTTATGATTGATGTAGCCTATTGTGCTGATGGAGATTTGAAGATGGAACTGCAGTGTTTAGCGAAATGTAGGAATTGCCGGGAGATTTAAAGATGCAACTACGGTGTTTAAAAAAATCTATGGATTTGACACTGAATTGCATCATGGGCGTTTATATTTATCACATCAAAAATCGAATTATATTATATTCTTTTAGCTTTGGTAAAACTCATGCTATATTAATGATAGGTTACATAGTGTTGTGAATATTGTGTTCAAAGTATAATTAGTGTAGGAAAATATTTTCTTTGATTTTAAGCGTTAGCGTAAGGCGTTATCTTAGTAGCTTTAGTTTGCACCAAACTAGGCTCAAAAGTATCAAACAGGGGGGGAGGGTAGAGCTAGTTTTCAGAACTGGCCACCTTAAAAAACTATCCCCTCAAAGGGGTGATTATTGGGCTAGTTTGCTGTGGGGTCCACAGAAAACGTTTTTTTTATCCGTTCTCTCGCCGCACAGGATCACGCATGCGACCTTATCCCTTCCCGTTGCCGACTCCTACGCGCGACGCGACTCCACACGACGGAGGAAAGAGCGCTGCCGGAGGTTCCAGGCGCCGAACCTCGCCGGAGGACGGAGCCCCGCCGCGCCGGTGAGTCCCTGCCTGCCTCCCTCCCTCCCTCCGTCCGTCCCTGCCTCCCTCTATCTGTACCCTCACCGACATCTCCATCCGTCCGATCTGCAGGGACAGAGGCGTGGTGCGTCTGATTCGCCACGGAAGGCACCCCGGGGCAGGAGTGCGACTCGCGGGAAGGCAGCACGGTGGCCAGCACAGGCGGTACGGCTTCGTCCTCCTCGTCTGCGTCCTCAATGGATGAAGCCGGCGGATCCATTCTGTAGAGGTGGCGCTTGATTTTGTACAGTACCTATGAGTGAACACATAGAGGCCGAATAGCATTGTCTTTCATCGGTGGAACAGAAGCTTCTTCTCGAATTCTTGATGTCAGAAGCCAGCCTCGGCGATGCAGTGGCAGCTCTGGAGGGATTTGGTTCATGCTCCAGGCGTTTCCAGCAGATTGTTACTTTTTTTGTTTGTGATTTTGTGAATAAGATGAAATGGCGAACGCTGAATTTTAAGTCTGTGAGATCAAATGAGAAACAACAACTACCGTTGAAGAATGAAATATAAGTTGTGAATCCAAGAATTACTACTCTCAAGCATATTTTCCATTTACGTTGAGCGGACTTCTAAAACTAATATATTTGTGTCATATGTGGGTGCAAGAAGGCCACACAAATGCTTGGCACACTAAATCTGGATACAAATATAATTTAAATGAGTTAAAGGATTGAAAAGCACATTTATTGCTAATCTAGCCCTTGCATCCAAACACCTCATGGGCTAAAGTTAATTTAGAGCTAGAGTTAGAGTTAGAAACTAACTCTAGCTCTAGCCGAGCTAGAGGGATCCAAACAGGGCCATAGTATGTGTGAGCCACTTTGGATGGTGCCCGGGTGATTGGGCACCACACCATGCGGCATGGCCTCATGCACTGCTGTAACACCCTGTGTTTTGTATCATTATAAAATTCACTAAAAATATGAATTTTTTTAAATTTACAACAAATTAAAACTTGATGAGTTTATTTCTTGCAAAACCCTTTTATAAATAAAAGGTTTTCTAAAAGCCTTGCATTAAAATACACCATATAGAATTTTGGTTGAATGATTGCTTGTGTGGTTGCTCTAGAATTTATTTCAGCATCAAATAATTTTCCTTGTAACTCTTCATCACCAAATATATCCTTGATCCCCTCCTTTGATTCACCACCCCCACCACATTTCAAATCTCCTAGAAATTCAATCCGAATTCCATTTGAATTGTGCATTGTTTATTTCTGGAATACTATAAGCTCGATCCCGTGCACGTATGACACCAAGCCTGTTGGCCCGGCCTATCCACATACGATTATATGTGTCGTCTTCGATGATGCTCTCTCCGCAGTCCCCGTTGGCAACACAGCTACGTACGCATAAGTATATATGTAATATATATACATGCTCTGGATATACATATACTACACACATATATACATTATGCATACGACATATACATACTCATACACATGTTGTATTTCCTGGAAAATACGAAACACTTTCTATTTATATTCCCATTGGGCCAAACGAGCAGATAGCCCAGCCCAGTCCGGCCAAAGCCAAGCAACGCACAAGGCACTGCATCCACGCCGCGTCGAAACCGCGTAGGCGCCGCGGAAGTCGTCTTTCACGTGAAGAACGCTGCCAGAGATATTTTCCAGAGAACCGACGTACTGTGGCCAACCGTCTTTCTCCGTCGTCGCCTTCCTGCTTCCATCCTATTTCCTACCCGCGATTCCCGTCGACACCTCGCCGCGGGCGTACAGCAGGCAGCACGCACGCACGAAAGCAACCAAGCAAGCAGGCAGCAAGTACGCACACACGCACACAAGCAAGCAAGCGGCATGCAAGCAAGCAAACAAGCACGTACAGCTAGCATCCCAGCCCAGGCTGCTAGCGCACGCGTACGCGTGTGGAGGAAGAGAGCTGACCGGCGCAAGGGAGCGAGCTGGCCACCGGAGATATTTCTTCGGCCACCGCCTTACTCGCGCCTATAAAAGGCTGCCAAGCTCGCGTGCCTCGCCATGGACGGAGCATCCAAAGCTCGAGTTTGGAAGCCGCCGGTGCCGAGGCCAGCGTAGAAGCAAATGCCTCTGCCTCCGCCGTGCGACAACCTTACCGACGAGCTACTGTGTGCTCCCTCCTCCACTTGAGCTCGGAGCCGGAACGACAGACGCTGAGGCCTGCAAGTCGAGCACCGCGCTCCTGCCTCCGTCGTGCCGAAGCCGGCCAACCGAAGCCCGCCGGCCGCCGCCCAGCCACCTGGTCGCCGTGTCGAGGACGACGCCGTCGTAGCCGCCGCGCTCGTGAAGTCGCCCGCCGCTGCGCCCAGCTGCTGCCGCTGGAATACCACACACACACCCGTACATATATATAACCCACACAAACATATATATGTGTATATATATACCACACACACCCGTATCACACACACACACACACCGTATACACCACGGCTTGCACCATCACGGCCTGCCACCCCCCCGCACCGAGCATGGCCAACGACGAGGACGCCGTGAGCACGTAAACCATGCCAGCTAAAATATTTTCAACGAGGCCCTATGCCCTTATCGTCATGGCCAGTGCCCCACTGTGCTCAACCGACCTTGTGCGTCGTCGTGACCTGCGAGTGGGTGAGCGCGAGCGTTGGCCGCCGAGATATTTTAGCAGGGCCACCGCCTCACCCTGGCTATAAAAGCTGATGAGCTCGCCAGCATCGCCATGGCCAGCCGACTTCGAGCAGGTGGACGAAGCCAAAATCATTGCCGTCTCGCGCTGCTGTTGCCGAGGCCGCTGCCGCGCCATAGATGCCGCAGACCGAGAACTGGAGCCATGGCCGGCACTGCCGTCACCCAGTTACCAAAGGCCGACGCACAGTTTGCGCTCAGCCGTGTGCTTGGACGACTCCGGAGCCGAGCACCATCAACGCCGTAGTCGCTGCCGTGGTATGCGAGAGCGCCGCCTCGGACCTCGCCACGAACCGCCGCCGTTTCGAACACCGTGCTTGCTCTGCTGGCCATACCGGAGCAGAGAACTGAGCCGAGCATCGCCGCTGTCGTCCGCCGTCCGAGCCCCGCTCTCCACGACGGAGTTGCCACGCCAGGACTCGTCTTGACCTGCGACTGCCGTCATCGAAGCCGCCCGGTCACTGCAGAACGCCACCAGCGCACGCCGCCGGACACCTCGATCGCTGGGGTCGAGGCTGCCGCCGGCCACCGTCGCCCTCTGCGCCCCTGCTCCCTCCGCGCTCGCCCTCTCTCTCTCCGCCTCCTACTCTCGCTCGCGGACGGAACAGAGGGGCCGTAAGCCCGTGGCTGTGATGCAGAGAAGGGACAAGCCTAGCCATGACACTTTAGCCATTAGGAGCGCACCACGTCACCTTGCAGGACCCGCTGCAAGAGGCATAGCTGCCCTTCCCATCTTCTCATGAATATGGCTTACGTGGACTACACACAGCATGCACGAGGGGTTCAGAGACGGTGCTGTTGGTTCAGAGACAGTGCTGTTTCACCAGGCGCACGACACACATAGACCGCCCACCTCCAGAAAAATTCCCAGAAAAATCCCTCTAAATACTAGCGCCACCCAGAGCCTACCCAGACCCCTTCCGATGCCTTCTCCACCATCTAAAATTCCAAAAATAATTCCCAACTTACCTTCTTCCGACAAACCTTTTACAAGTTATATCTCCCTTCCATCCTAACCCCGACCCCCGCACGTCTGCCACCAAAAAATCCTCTAAAGTCAAACTCTACACACTCATATCCTTGTTCATAATTATTGGTGCCTATTTAAATTCTAGTTGTTCGCTTTCCTTTTTAATAAATAGTATATATATTCTCACATACATGGTTATGCCCCGTGTAAAAATATATACACATGGGCATATGCCTATATATGGCAACCTAATCTCCCGACTAACCCAAGGCACATACATATGCATGAGTGTATGTGTCGCTAACCTTGTGGACCTGCAAAAGCCGATCAGGCCATCTATGATGACTTGGTCGCTTCCTCCTTCCAGGTTCACCTAGTAATAATAGGCTTATCTAACAATCCATCCCCTCTATCTTGTTTGATTATGCTTGTGTTGTATGCCTTGCTCGTTGTTTCCTTCGGGTGTCGCGCTACACAAGCGTAGGATAAAAGACGTGGAGAACTCGAAGGACCACGAAGCACTTTGCTACATAAGGATGAAGGAACCGAAACATCGGAATCGAACCTCGGATGTGCTCGTCTTCGAATAGAGGCAAGTCCTAATTCCCACTTTGTTTCCTACTACCATTCCTTTAATTGCTTCCCTTCTGCCATCTCTATGTTTTGCTAGCCTCCACCATTCACCCATCATACCTACCCTACCAAATAATAATATTAATATATACTACTTATTAAATCCTCATTCATGTTAATATTATTTTATGATGAGATTATTTATGATAATGTGATTTATGAGAAGGTATTTGTTACCTTGATGAGATATGAGTATTATGAACTTGAGGATAATAACTATGAAACTTAAATTGGTCAATTGGACTAACTTTGACATGGGGCGAGTGAGGGGTAATTCATGTGGTATGGATTACCTTGGCGCAGTTCGCTGGTGAGGGTTCCTGTTGGGAGATACTCGCTCCGGTCACATAAGGACCGGTTCATTTGCCATCTCGCATAGCCAGAATTTCGTATGCCCACATGTCTATATGGGTAGACTTGATCTCACACCCCGTTAGATAGAAGTATAATTTCCGCTAGGAGGCCGGAGTGGCAACGGACTAACGAGGAGAGGACACGGCCGGGCTGTGTGATCTACCGTGGTCCGATCGGCATGGTTGCTATGTGATCTTCCATGTAAAACTTATTGTTGTGCCGTGTGCGAGCACCCTTTTTATTTAATCTGGATGCTATGAGATCATCCAACCACTTGATATTTTAGGATCTTTGTGTGATCATCCCGATGCTTGTGGGTTCCGATCCCCGAGTAGTCCGTGGTGGAATTATATGGAAATCTAAGGTAGCGCCCTCTCGGGTACGAGGTCTCGTTAGGCCCTGTCTCGCCAATGGATCTGGTAAGGGACTACGCCTATCATGTGGGGAAATTTGTACAATCTGCGAGTTTTATTGAATCTATTCGAATAGCCACGCCCTTGGAATGGACAACCGCTGGGATGAGGTCCAAATGATTAGACTTCCACAACTATGATGATCTGGTAAGATGTATTTATGTTAAGGTAACCTATAATTAACTCGGGAACTGGTGAGGATGGTAATACCCTGCCAGGGCCCAACCTATATTTATAATCACTTTACCATACTACTTTTACCTCCGCCTATACCACTAACCACCTCCACATATAGCCTTCCCATCCACCTCCTTCCACCCAAAATTAGGGCTTCTTTGAGTACTATATGTACTCAATCCCCTCTATTCTATGTTTTTAGGAGTGAAGCTACAAGAGAGCACACGAGGATGGAGCTACCAAGGAATACGCAAGGATAGGACAACTGGAGTCTACCCGAAGATGGAGCCATATGACCGCATGAAGGAGCTATTCGAAGACTACCATGACTAGGACACGGAAGTACGCATAAGGCTAGGGTTGCGTCCGCACTCCAAGTTGCCCGTAGGAATGGAATCCCGACTTCATAGGACCGTAGTAGAAACTCGATGTTTGTTGTAAGGCCAATGGCCCAAGCTATGTAAACACATATGAATCTTGTAATGTGCTTTCCCTTAGATTAATAAAAAGTATGGTTTTTGATATCAATCTTGTCTCAATTGTGCGTATCACCTACTGATCCCGGGAGTGATATGATGCACAGTGGACCCTAAAAATGAGGGGCCGACAACTGCATGCATGCCATCACTAATTGACGTCACAATGCTTATGTCAAGAGATGTTTACACATATCCCCTAATCAATACTTGGAATTTTTGAGGAAGTAGCCTTAAATAATGAGGAAGACCAGATTTTATCTTTTATGTTGTGGTTAACTGTAGGGGGGGTTTTCCCAATTTTTGTGCAGGACTGCAGGCTTTCTGGAAGCTAGTGATTCGACCAAGGATCCAATTTTTTTGTGGTTATTGTTTCCTAACAGGACTTTAACAAGAGATAATTTGCAGAAGAGAAGAGATGCTAATGATCCTTCCTATCTTTTTTCTTCTGAGCTTGAGACTGTGAATCATTTATTCTTTGAATGTTGTGTGCCTAAGAATGTGTGGAAGAATATTTTTGAGATTTTGAACCTGGAGCTTGGTCGTGATTTTGAATCTATTCCTAGACTTTAGCTTGCTAACAAGAAACACATTGTTATCAATGTTGTTTCGTCAGTAGTTCTTTGGTCATTGTGGAAGCTACGAAATGAAATTTGTTTTTAGGGTGTTGTGTGGACATGAATGAAGATGGCGCTGGTGCAGATCTCAAAGATGTTAAGGCGATGGTTGCTGCTGTTCAAGAAGGAAGTTGGGGAGCAGCAGGGAAGTCTGATCGCAACGCTGGAGGACTTATTCAAGAAGCTACCGCAGATAGAGTGGAGAAGAATGGAGGCGTCGTCATCACAATTGGCTCAATCGGCTGTTCTGCCTTCGGTTATCGCCAGCAGTTGTTTTTTCTTCTTTTTCTCGAATACACAAAAGATTTACACATCTTTGTATTTAAGAGGAAGAATTTTTACAACCGCGTCTTGACACACATTTTTGGGAGATTGGATAATACAATTCGCTCTGCTCCCTTACAAAGCTCCTAAGCAGATTACTCGCGAAGTAAACAACCTAAATTGCGCCTACATGCTTTGATCCACAGGTCGGCAGTGTGTTTGATTGTGGCGAGGAGCAGTAGATCGCCAACAGTAGTTTGGCTTTGCCAGAGTATGAAAATGTGTTTGACATCGCTGGTCGGTCTGTTGCTGGAAGTGGGTTCAGCTCGTTGGATGCCGTTGTCGGTCATGGTAGCGTTTGTGCACCTCCTTTTATTTGAACTCTGAACTAAATAGCGTGTAAGACAGTAGTTTTTGAATACAAAAGCAGGGGAAACCTCCTTTTTAAAAAATATTTGAAATGTGAAGGCATGTAACATATGGATACAGAAAGGGTGTTATGCTCAACGTGTTTATACAACCCATTTATAAGTATAAATCCCTTTGGATACACAAATCTTTTGCGTGTTCGGAAATAAAAATATAAATCCCTCCTTCAGGGAGGGAAACTGCACGATTTTTTTATATATATATAAAGTAACTTGAAACACAAGGGCGCTGCCACCGCCAGTAAATCATGTTAACCATCTCAAAAATTGTCAGGCAGACACAACAAAAAACGAGGGGGTGGAGGCTATCAGTCAAATGAAAGGGAAACGTCGCGGACGTACTCAAGTTATCTGAAAGGAAAATTCTGACGAAAGTGACTTACACCACTGAATGAACGAACAGTAAAATACTTGGTTCTTTGCACATCTAACGAACATCCTTTGTACCTAATACCTATATGTGATACTCTGAAGCCAAGACATCGTTATTGTCCAGGACAGCAACAAGTTGAATATTTTAATTTTATACAACTGGCGGATTTATTTTAGTATTTAGTAAAAGACTATTACCACACATATAAATCTGGATAGAGAATAATTTCAGAATAAAATCCTGCATCCTCAAAATTACCCATCCCGTCTCTCTCATTGAAGACAACTACTGGTACTGGAAGGTACGCCAATCGCCAACAAAGAAGAAAAAACACAAAGAAGGGTGTGCTAAGGATAAGATAGTTATTTCCGTCCGAGTTACCTAACTTATTGATTCTTTTCTTAGCTGATGTTACCAGCTACTGCTTCAAGAGTCCAATTTGCTCCGGTCCTTCTGAAAGTCTGTACAGCACTACAGCTCATGACTTTACTTTCCATATAGTATAATCAAAAGTGTTTCGGACAAGCTCTGTCTTGCTGGTACTTTTTGTTGCGAAGCTTCTTTAATAGCTTATATTATTAAAAAATTATACAAAGCTTGGTTGATGCTCCTATTTACAGGTTTTACCATGGCAAAAAGCTATGGATCTGAATCACTGAATGTCGGATGGCAGATGACGGATTAGTATAGCTCCCATTATGTAACTTTCCCATAAGAATTCTTTAACAAAGATCAACTATGGGTATAAGTATAAATTTCCCTTTTTTGATCCCATGCTTATGTATGTCCGCACAAGTTCACCATCAAAGTTATATACAATTCAAGGCGGACCAAAGATGACAGAAAATGAAGCACCAGACTAAGCTATAGTAGGCTGCTGATTATTGGTGAACCCAAAATTAAGAATGCTAAGCCCGATTGGTTGCTCTGGTTGGTGAGGTGTCATCATTAGCGACATCCTTATCACTAAACCATCATAAGAAAATAATTTTTCTTATCCTTTGTGCTCATACATTTCGGTGATTATCGATGTCCACGTTAGGAGATTTAAGTGAGCCCTGGCCCCCCTCAGTCAGCTTCGTCTCTGGCCCCATGGTGCCGATGCATTTGGTCCCAGCTTTTAATCGCTGTGTTAGGAATAGCTGACTCAGACAATGATCTACATGGAACTCAGTCCATAAAGGATGTTAAGTTGTAGTAGTTCAATTTGCTTCTTCTCCCACACAAGATTTTTGTTAGCCCAAAAGTTGTGGATGAAGTCTTCTTAAACCGATCTGGGACCGTCACCGTCGCCAAATCGTTGGGAAATACGGGCAGCGCTCCGTGTCCACACCGTACCGCGTGCCCTCGTCCTCCACCGAGCAAAGTGACGAGGATACCTCGGGGGACCGAGCGAGCCCCAGTCGCGGCATCTCGTGGAGTCTTTGCCATCGCACATCCCATGTCTCATGTCTGGAGCTGCCCGTGCAAGGCAAGGACGGGGGGAATTGATGGGACGCGGATGGCGGGCGACGGCCTGGTACACTGCACCGGGCTTGGTCGGTCGGCTGACGGCGGATCGGCTCAATGGCGCGACGCCATTTGTGCGACTAGTGCTTCACCACACGGTCCATTCCTCGCCGGTGGCTAATTTGAACTGAAGTCTGTCAAAGCATGAAGGGATTGACTTTTCTGCATATGTATTTGTTCGCATTTTTCCCTTTGGATATGGATGTCAAGTACAACTTCAAATTTAAGACAATGAAATTGACATGACGTAACTGGCATCAAGGAGCAATCCAAAATAAACAGGTCACGTAGGCCCCCAATCACCAATCCTTTTTTTCAGTATCAAATTGGTTCCCAATCATCCATGCGAGTGGATTTGAGTGTTGCCGAAGGGGCCCCAAGAATGGCATGCCAACGCAAGGCCTGCGTATAATTTAGAGCATTGCAGCGGCGGCGATCGCGTGGTGCGTGGTACACGGGATATGGTCAGCTTCACCTTTCGCGCTGGAGCTCGCCGGTTAGTGCGAGAAGAGTGCTGACTAGGAGTGACAATGCGTCGCCACACGTGGCCCAATGCTAACTGGAGGCGGAGCTTTGCACGTACTAGTGCCGGCTGGAGGAGCACAAAGTCAGCAGCAAGCCATGGAAAAGGAGATGGGAGCCTCCAGCAAGCCCTAGCCTTTTTTCTCTGCATCCTCATCCTGTGCGAGGAGATGGTGATTGGAGCTGAGCCTCATGATGGCTGCGAGACGAAGTCTGGAACTAACAAATCACGCACCAGATCAGATCTTTGATAGCGCAAAGGAAAGACTGGGGGATTAGTTTGGCTGGCACACGATTGGGGAAGAAAGATCCCGAAATAAAGATTGGGTCAACTTGTTTCTTAGTGTTGACTTGCAAATCTGCTCTCTTTTTTTAGTGGGAAAATCATGCACTTGCATGTTACACACAGGTTGATGCGACTTGCCATTGCCAGGAACCATCGTTGTCCATTCAGTATAAATAAGAAACTTCAACCACCCGTTTTTAACTGTGAAGATCTTTTTTTGGAGAAAAATACGCCCATAATGCAAACAGGAGATTGATATTACAGATCACAGCACGCTTTCAGATTTCAAGTACACACAGAATGACTCTTGAGCCAAAAAAGTTTGAAATGCAACCCACCAACCAGAAAAAGCAATCAGAACCTTTGAAAGTGCACACACGTTTCTTGCATTGCATGTAGCCATGGACACATCAAATCATGAACGAGCAGGACCACAATCGATGGCAGCAGAACTATACGAGGATAGTATGCACGGGTCTGCAATCAGATAACCTTAGCATAAAATTTACCAATTACCATAACCAGATGCAGAGCACAGTGGGGCGCATACTGTCTAAACCCATGTGGATCAGGTTGAAGCGTCCAGTCGTGGACAGAGAGTTGGATAACATATCGTGGGAATCTGATTCATCCCGGTGGCCTAGAGCAAGCCTTTTTATCCAATGATAGTGGCTACTGTGCGCGTGTGCGCGCCAGCTTTTGGTCCCTCTCTCGGCTATCTTGTTGCCGCATCCACCTAATTCCTCCGCAGGCCCCCACCCCACCATGTGTAGCACATCACACCTTCCATGGTTCCCTTATCCCCTCTTCCTATCACACTTCAGATATTCTCTTGTGACCGTGAATTGACACCGACCACGACTTCATCTGGGAGCATCGACTAAGCGCGACTCAAGCCGGCAGCTTTGGCTGGAACTGTGGTGTTAATAACTTAGCATCTCCAAGAGTTTCCAAGACCCGCTCCCAAACTTTTTTTTTTGGCAAGATTAAAAGAAAAGGCTCCCAAACAACTCCCTATCTATCTCACATTCCAATCTTTCGGCACTTGGAAAATCAACCCGACTGCAATTCTGTTTTCGGTTATGGCTTGGTAACCATACAAGACCATCCCTAATACGTCTACAAGTTCCTATACCAAACAAATCCCTGATATACACAGTGCTCCCAAATCCCATGGATGATCTTTTAGAAGAAAATGCAGAGTAGCTGCAACTGCTGCAGCACGAGCCAGCAAAAATCAAAATGCCTAGCCACGGCAATAAAAACTCAACTAGAGCTTGTTCCAAATGCATGAATGCACATTCCATTCTACTCCCTCCATCCCCAAAGAATATAAATCTCAATTTTCATTCTCCTCAAACTCGAAAAGTGAGATTTACATTCTGTTTGGGAGGGAGAGAGTAAACAACTTTTGTGGGTTTGTGAAACTGTGAAAGGAAACTGAAAAAAGAAAACAGACAAAACAGAAGTAGGGGGCTGGACTCTGACTTCTGAGTTTTTTTAAGGAAAGACTCTGATTTCTGAGTGATAAATATCCTTCTGGATTGCATCGGAAGCAGGTTGAACCAGCAGAACTTCACCAGGACACTAGGTAAATTCCCTTTTGTGAGTTATGATCTATTCAAGTTTTAGCATTACAAAGTTTTAACCAGTAAATCTTATTAGACAGCAAAACACAACTAGATTATAACCTTCCTATTATCTTTATATTGTGGTTAAGTACCAGGAAAAGGAATTGTATTGAGGTGATCCAGCTCTATAGTATCACTTAAACAAGGGTAAGCATGCATGGCATACATTCATCTTAAATTACATGTCAAATATCTACTTGATATTACCAGGTCGATTTGCAGAACAGCACTGGGCAGCTATAGATCTTATGGACATGGACTGCCTTGGTCCTTCCACATACGAAGTTGATTTCACAAGCCTTAAATCTGTGAGAGAAAACAGAATCAATTAATTTGTTTGGCTTGGATTCATATTCTAATCTATAAAGTTTGATCAGAAACCCTTACTAGCCACCATGTCTCCTTGATCAAAAGTCAGTGAGCAGCCATTAAGCCAAAATAAGTTCACCCAAAACACAAGATCGTCCAGAAGATGGTACTCCATAGAATTTTTATCCAGCCATGATGGGATCAATGCCAGTTGTTCAAAAATAAAGAACAGGCTGGATTAGATCTTGCCCTGATACTGGAAGTGTAATTTATAGTCACGTGCCAGATCAGCAAGAATGGTTCGGCATGGGCCCTCTGGAAAGACAAAGGAAACAAAAGAAACAAAGGAAGGGTTATCTAAGAGGTTATCTGTGTAATCAGAAGTAAAAAATTTTGAGTAGGTTAATAAGGGCTACGGACCACCCAGGTATGTGTGGAGCTGTTGAAAATCACTTTCCTCGCATATATCAATCAGGGAATATACACCAGGTCTCAGGGCCTCATCAATTTCTCTGCCATGTCAGAAGAGCAAGTCTGCTGAAACAAAAGCATATAATAACAGCTTGATTTGCGTCTAAAGTAGAACATACCGTGTTATCCCTGTCTGAAAAGGACCCTGTCCGGAAAACATGGAAATATAACCAGCAAGAAAGTGCATGGCATGTTTTCCTAGGGTTTCTCTCTGCTGGCGCATCTGCATTGCCCACACAATAGGAGAAAAGTATATTAGTTTTCGCAGGTACATGAAACATAAATATGCATGCCTCAGTTGCATTGGCATTTCTTTGTCGTGTCATTAATTTTTGACTTAGCCAAAATCTTGTCACAGTTTTCAGTTCAAAAAGGCCTATTATTAGCATTATCTTCTGGGAAGATAGCTTAACAATGCCAAAATACTTCAGCAGAAACAGGATACAGCAGACCACACGGAAACACACATCCCAACCTTGGCCAGACATGTCACACTATCAAAGTAATATTTGTATCATTTCAAATAAAAAACATAACTATCACTAACCTCTTCATAGATCCTTCTGAAAAAGGAAGCACATTTTAGTGCCTCCTCCATATTCCAAGCAAAATATCCAGCCATGTTAACCATCTTTGAATCAGTGGACTCCAAACAACCGAGCAGTATGCTTACTGAATCCTCCAGGAGTGCCACACAACGCCCAATCTCACTAGAGGGAACGGGGGGAGGGGAAAGTTATGACATGAAGACCAAATGCAAAGAACACAAAATCACAGAGAACAAGAAGAGTCAAAATCTCTACCGTTGCTGGTGCCGAAGGGTAGTGCATAATAATTTGCAACATGCAGCATAGATATCAACTGAAAATTGTCTATCAAGAATATATTCAACATGATCATGACCTCTTTGGTTGCAGTACTTTGCTAGAAGATGTTTAAACCCTTTGAAGAGTGTCACAGGAACATGCAGGCACTGGGAAACATGGGATGCATCAATTTGAAAAGAATGCCTTCCAACAAATGAAGTGATAACCTCCACACACATTAGAACAGTGGCGCCAGCATCTGGATGGAACACACTACAATGAGGCGGCAGCTTCTGAGTGTAGAAAATATGTGAACTCTGAAGGTGTAGTACAATGTTGAATAAAGCACCAACTAGGCCAGGGACAGTTCTCTTAAAAACACGCTTATTTCCTGCAATATGGGTTGAAGAGTCAAAATTAACCTTTTCTCAAACCAGGATTCTATATGGATACTCTTCATGGACAGATGTAATAACGTAAACCCCACAGACATAGAAGCAACAGACAATAAATGTTTGCTCCATCACACACTAGTCATCATCCTATAGGAATTTTAGAAGTTTAGATCCAGGATCCTAAACAGCATCAACTAGTTCATGTGATGATATGCTAAAATCTGCATAGGTCAATCAGAAAAGCAGTGAATTGTGGAACTTCTGGTACTGATTATTGACAGGCACCAGCATTAGGCAGTAGGCACAAGAATATCAAGCGTACAAACATATAACTGGACGTGTCTATCAAACATTTTTCCACAACACTACGACATATTAATGTATATGAAAACTTGATGTTGATTAGAGGACATATAAATTTCGTCCATACAATATGAATTCACTTTTAGCGCTGCTGCTCCAACCTAAAGTTTGACTGGCACAAATTTTACGCTAACTTGTATTTGCAAGGGGAGCACTTGACAGCTTGGCAAAGGAACATATAGCTGCGAAGCAAGAATCAACTGCTAAGCATTACTGACCCGTAAGATGCAATCTTAGTATTGTTGGGCAAGGGCAACTAACTAATCTAGTTCCCACACATGATGTTTAGTGGTACATTACTGAATCCTCCTAGGAAGCTGATTTGACATCAATCTCACTACCCACAAGCAATGGATTGAAACCACATTTGGTAACAGAAACAAAAGTTGCATGTAGAAATCTATATCTATATATCATATTTTCAAACTCCACTACAAGTTCTTGTCTCAATATGCAAGCCATCCACATCATCTCCCACTAATGCCACGTCAGTCCACTAACTTTCAACCTATCAATGCAACCCATCCACATCACGTCCACTAAGTGCAATTACTATTTTCAATATATAAAAAATATATAAGGCATTCATATATTGTTATTTGTTTTGCCATTCCATCATCTCATAATTTGATCTAATTATTTTAGTTTTTTATCGAATTCTTTCATTGTCACACCTAATTTTAATAAGAACTGATGCAACATAATAACTAACACATGCAACGATTTTATTTTTAAGAAAGTCCCGCAGCAAGGCGTGTAGTATGCTTGTATAACTAATAGAAAAATATGGCTACTGACCTGGCACAAAATCAAGAATTAGATAGAGGCAGTCAATCCCAGCAGCAACATCAGAAGAAACTGTCCCACCATCAGGATTTCCAGTGTAAACTTCGTATATTGAATGACTACACTGATTCACTCCAACCAATGCCCTTTCAATTACTTGCAGAGCTGCATTTAGATGTGTGTTTGATGCAATATTGACAAATTTTCCAAGTACCAGTCGAAGCCTCAATTTCAATGAATTTAATCTATTCTGCATATCAATGAAATCTTTGGGAAAAGCATAACCAGATGCATTCTGTAATTGCAGTGTTTTCGTGCTTGAGCCAATCTCATGAGTAGGAAGAGTTGCATTTTTCTGTTGAAGTAAGATGCATTTTCCAATAGCCCTCAATAGGGCATTTACTATCTGAGTATACAATTCTATTGAGATATTGAGCTCAGGCAATGTAAATGCACTTCCTAAGACTTCAAGATATCTTAATACCCCATCAATCCATACAAGAAAAAACATGTGTGGCCAGCTAGACATGTCAGCAACTTTCTGTAGAGTGAAGAAAGCTGTTCCAAGCATGGTACCCAATGAAAGCTGTTTGACAGGGCTGCAGGTCTGCCTAGAAACATCACTTGGAAAGGATAGGTAACCGTGCAGCTTAACAATAGCAGCAGATATATTGTATACCTCTCTCAAAGTGACTGATATGAGTGGGCATTCACCTTTGAACAGGTTTTCCAGAAGAACATTATCCATATACTGTATCTTAGACAGATCGACTCCACGGCTTTCACAATTTGTCAGTTCATCCATGACCGCTTCAATATTAAGAAAACCATTCACACAATGCAGTTCTTGTGGAAGACAAACAGAAACTAAACCTATAGAGGCAGAATCCTTGTTATCCATAAACAAGACATGAACGCAAATATCTACAAAGGTCCCAAACCTAGCAATACAACTGCTAAATCTTGAACAATAATGAAGCAACATTTTCTTGTCCTCTGAGCTTGCTATTGGATGATTGTTGAATGCACTTTCTAGTGCTGAATTAAGTCCCTGCAAGAATCCGCCTATGCAAGACATGGTGCATGACAATCTTTTCCAGCATACAGTGTTATGGCAGTCTTCTAATTTGATAACACACTTGCCGTCCTTTATGGTAACAGGTATCCCGGTTGCAGTCTTCTGTAACAGTTCGGCCATACTTTTGACACACTCCAAGGCTGATAATTCTACTATATCAAATGTCTGATCATTAAAGTCTGAAGTCTCCCTTTCAACAGGGCTACCATCCAGAGAAGATTCAATTTGTTTCTTTACATGAAACAAGTAAACCGATGTATTCACACTAGCTAGTGTAGAAAATAATTCTGATGTCTTATCTAACAAGGAGAACATCAACCTATTCACCTCATCAGTACACTCATCAAATATTTTTTGTGACGAACCAACAATTTCCTGAACAGATCTCAAAAACCAAACCAGGGAATATGAGTTACCATTTTTCTCTGAGAAGGCCAAGTATTGCTTTGGCTCTGGGCACTCTTTCCCGAATTTTAAGATGAGATTTATCAGAGCCCTACGACAACATATAAACAAACGCAGTAACTTCATGGGATTGCAGGATTCACAACGAAGACCTAGCAATTTAAGTACCAGCAATCTGCAAGGAGAGGAACAGTTAATGGGCAGCAAAAGATAAACCAAATGATCAATATTTCAGATATTAAGCGCGCACATTGACACCTATTTTCCATTATTCTTTGGCGAATAAAATTTATCACATGAAAAGTTGAGCTTGATTTACTGACCACAGTGGATTAGTAGAAACTAGAGATCGTCAATAAAATCAAACATCAAACTTAATGTTTCTGTTAACAAGGATTTTGGTATGTCACGAAAGCAGCCAACAGACAAAAGAAAGAGGGGAAGAAGTGGCTATGACACAGAAACCATGGAGATTGTGTTCCCAATAAGAGTCCCATGCACAAGGGGATAAATAAGTCCTCATGTTTGCCCTTTCCTTGAAAGAAAAGCGAGTCAGAGCAGAGGAATGATGCTTTTTTTACCCTAAGGCAGTGCATCAGAATGCTATTACCACCTTTCCACATCACCTATCAATTAAGGAATTCAAGAAATCTGTAGCAATTCATGTTCAGTTTTTTCATAATAAGCACAGAAAAACCTTTTTCCGTTGGAGCGAAAAGAGCACCTTTATTTTTTATATTCTCACTGCTCGCCATTAAGTCATCTTCCTATTTGACTTGAGCCAGTTGTTCTAAAATATTCGCCACTTTGACCAAATTAGACAATACATGTTAACTCCAATTTCTATCATAAGACCAAAAGTGAGTAAAAGTTAAATATTTAATGAGCTGTACATATAAAAGTAAACTATGAGCTGAATAAGCGCCTAGTATCTGTAAAGAAATCTTTCAGTTGAAAGAGCCAGTATTTGAGAATGTAGCAAGCATATTTGTTTCTCGGGTGCTTGTATGTCACAAAAAAACTAACCCCGGCCGTGAATCAGTATGTATTTGGTAACATTTTTTCAACCTATTAATACAACGTCGCACAACTCTCCATCATTTTCAAGGAAAAAAATGCATAGACCATATTATTTTGTCGCCCCTACAGTGGTACTTTATAACTCACTCTGCTCACAAATACTTGAATCATTTGACTTTGCATGGTCTTCATGTGTGTCTTTGACCGTTAATTTCTTCTTCTATTATTCTTAAAAGCCTTCATGTATAAGAGATTTTGCTAGTATTTTGCGTACAAATTGACACATTTAACTTACACACCTGCAAACTAAATAATAATGTAATAGTCATTGATGTTTAGTTTTTAAGGTTTGACTGAATCTTTGGTAAACGACAAGTTTTTGTGGCCCTGTAGAAGAAAGCATAGGAATCAAAGCTAGCACAAGTGAGCAAAGTTATAAACTTGATACATGCCTTTCAAGATGGAGAATATAGTTTATAAGCTGTATGAATGCCTTCGAATTTGCATGAAATCCAGGAACAGCACTAAAAAAATTAAGGAAATCCTCACAGATCCAGTGTTTGTCTATGCAGTGTGCATGCGTAGCAGCAGAACCTGCACCAATCAACTTCTCATTTTCCAGGTTACTTATTGTCTCCATCAAATCAGGTGAAGTGTCCAAAAGGCTATTATCTTCATCAGAGTTGGTAACAAAAGATAACGATTTCTTCAAAGCATCACAAAAACTTGATGCCAAATTCTTCAAGATTACCTAGAAATATTCATTTCAAATTTGATAAAGTCATTAGGAAAAGCATGTGAAACACCCCCAGCTATCAAATATAAAATAAACTCTAATAATCAAATAGTAGATTCAATATTACCAACATGCACAGCAATCTTTTCTTGGAATAGAAGGATTACAATGATAGATACCTTTTGATCATAAATAAATGTATCACAGAGGACCCCCACCGAAATACTATGCAAAGTCATTTCTCTGTATGAAGATTTTGTGCCATTATTCTCCTCCTTATCCACGGAGGGTCTCTTTTGAGTAAAAGAAAACCTTATCAAATTAGAGAAGAAAATCTTTAAATCCTTCTTAGAGACATGAGAGTTCCAAATGTCAATGTTTTCACACAGAAGATGCCAAGTGGCTATAGGAAAAGAGCTTTCATCTAAGGAACATAGACTCAAATCCCAGAAACCACTAACTTCGTAAGACCCCAAAGGACCATTTTCTCCTGAAGATAATAGCTTCACATATTTCATCATAAAACTTATCAATTTAGCAGCCTCGAGGCTGCAAGATTCCTTTAATAGTTGAGTGCTTCCTATATCCTTATTATCTAGTTGCCAAGCATCATCTTCAAGCAAAAATTGAAGTGCCTTAATCTGCCTGTTAAGGTCATTGAGTCTCTGCAGAGCCATCACATGAAAGATGTAAACAAGTAAAGCAAAAGAAGCACAGTTTCTTGAGAGAGACTCTGATAAACTCTCAATAACATCCAAAAGTGAGCTTGAGTTTTCAGCAATCAATGCAAAATAACCCTTTCCGAGAATATTGGCTGGATTGGTCCATTCCTTTCCTGAGCATACAATGAATGGATTCCCCACCAACTTTGTTGCATCTGTGGCTACGTCTGGAGGCATGAGGCCAATAGATTGCTGATACAAACTTCTACATGATATATATAGTCGGAAGAATAGGCAAAAAATCCAGGAAAAACTTGGGATCTTCTGCCAATTGGCACGTAGTTTTTTAGATATAGATTTTCCAAGAATTGAGGAAATGAATCCATTTAATTTTTTTGATTCATTTCTGACCAAGTGACTGAAATTTGGTTGGACTGCATTGACCAACCTTTCAACAGATTTTCCTACCAGTGTACTATTTGAAGCAGTGACAGTTATTGAGTCAAGAACACTTGCATATATTTCAGATAAGTGCCTGCCAAGAAGTTCAGCTTTCTGACAAAAAATAGACTTCCTGGCAATGGACGGCTCTCCAAGTTTGTTTAAATCATCTTCCAAACTGCAATCTGCCATCCAGTTCAATGTTTCTGTAAGATCCAATGTAAGCTCCTCTATGCATCTACTAGACTGCCCTTGAGGCATCGACTTAATTGAAGTACGAATAGCACCCATCACTGTTTCAGAACTCAGCAATGTTGTCAATGATTCCAAACATTCCTGGGACGATAAAGAAGCCACAGAAAATGAGCCTTGTACTCCATCAGGGTCATCAGCTCTGAATGCTCTCACAGCATCACACAGCCTGAAAATCGAGCGGGAAACCTACATAACGAACCAAAGAGAAAAAAATAAACATCAGACCAGGGTATGGAAAAAGAAGAGCTTGCAAGCAGAATGTAGAAAGGCACACAAAGTCCACCCAAACATTGGGGGCTTGACTGATACACAGCTCTCCTGTGTAATGGAAGCAAAAAAATAAAATAAAAAGGAGGTCCACCCAAACAATGAACATAGCTCACTTGCAAACTTATCGAATAATCAAGTGACAAGTGAGAAATTACTGAAAGTAACAGCTGAAAAGTACATAACCAACCTGACGAAGCTCACTGAATGTGCAAATCACTTGGGCTGCGAGGCTTGAAATCTTTGAAGCTAGCAGGAAACAGGGTTTGATGTCCTTGGAAGACGTATTAATTGCAGACAAAGCAAACATCATTAACCACAATTTCGTAAGGTCATCTCCCAGAACTTTGTACTCGACTTCTAGAAAACTGCCAACTGCAGAAATAATCTCTGTGAACATTAAAGGTACTATCTTCTTAATGCTTACATCTTCTAGATGCACAGCAGACATCCAGAATTTGTACATCTTTTCAGATATTAAGAGCAAGACAGAGTAAATATCTTGCAAAAAGTTGAAGTAAGATCCTTCCAATGTGTCCTCTGTAGGAACATAGATCTTTTCTTCAATAAGTGTTATCAGCATCACATTAATCGATTTCAGCATGCAATGGACCTCTACTAGCCTTGTCACCCCCAACTCAGAAAAATCCCTTTGGGAATACAATTTACACTCTAACACCATGGGTTCCATAAACTTAATGAACACTTCAAAAAGTGATTCTCTGTGTTGTTGTGGTTCTTCAGAACCCTCATTGCTTTTGTGCAGCCGACCCAAAGTCGTTCCACTCAGTACTGCAGTTTTTTGATTTCTAGCTCTCCTAACAAACAATTGAAGCAAGTAACCAAACCCAGCCAGCAATACAGCCTTGTTTTCCGTTTTTATTCCTTTGAATCGCTGAAATAGATGCCTATGGTAGCTTCCTTTGATATCCTTGGCAGAAGAGGATTTATTCAAACTGCTGAGATCAAAATATCCACTAAGATGTTGGGGATGAAACAGCCCATTTGATAAGACATCTTCAACAATTTTCAACATTGTTCCTGACTGCTTGTGCTTACTGGAATTTGCTTGTGAATTAAGTAAAACCAGCAATTCCAACAATGGCCCTAGAACCTTATCAACAAAAGCATGGAAAATATTCTTCGGATTTGCATAAAATCTCAGGAAGCTTGAAAATTGCCCAAGGAGGCAATTTGCAAGTTTCTGAAGGACAGGGCAGAAATCGTCCTCATTAGCTGAAACCTTCTGGGCAAGACTGATAACCTCAATAGCACACGAGGCCCATAAATCGACACCTGCATTGAAGAAAGCTCTTGTGTTGGAGGAGAAAAGCAATGACATACAGCCAAACACTTGTTCGAAGAGCTCAATAGATTCATTGTCAGCGTATGACCTGTTGGTATCAACTCTGCCCAAACCATGCCTTGCAACACGACTAAGTGATTTAAGTAAGTTCAGAGATATTGAAATGGATGGCTTCTTTTCAACACAAACTCTCAAAATTGCCCAGCATCTACTATCCAATGCTGGATCAGAAGTCTGCAGCATCTTTTTACTATTCTCAGGAAAATTTAAGATAGACTGCACCCAGTTTCCGATAAATGACACCAGACGCAATAGCTGAATGCTGTGCACCTTATGGCCATGGCTCGAGTCATTTGGCAGTGTGATTAGAAATTCAACTACTAGCTCGATCTTTCTGCACGAATAAACATGTTGTTATGAAGGTAAAGATTACAAATGAGAAGATTAGAATAAGGTTTATCTAAACAGGATTCAAACAATTTATTCCAGTATCAATTAAGTAGCACTAGTGATAAAAAAAAGTTAAGTAGCACTAAAAAAAGTTAAGTATCTTACTGCTGAGCTCTAACATCCCAGAAAGTAATAAGAGAAAGTACTATTTGACATAAATCAATGTGATTATTGTGCCAATTCAACAAATATAAAGCCAAGCTAAAAGCTGCCAACAACAAAATTGTATCTCATAAAAGCCTATTTGCACTGGACTAAGCAAATCCTCTCGTGCATTATTTACGGTAGTAAACAAGTAACACGCAATCCTCCACAGCTGAGACGACTAAACCAGCAGACGATGGAAGCATAATCACAGAATAGACGAAATTCCTAGTCACAGGGTTAGACGAGCTATAGTTATCCGAAACAGAAGCAGAAGGGTCACCTTTCGAGCGACAGCTCCTTGCTCTGGAGGGAGAGGACGAGGTCGAGGTGTTCCCACGCGCCCTTGCCGCCGCCGCCGGCGCCGCCGTCGCCGTCGAAGCGAAGTCTAGCGACCTTGAGCTCGCTCGGACCCTTCCCTTCGCAAGTCGGCGATTGGCTCCGCCGCCGCTTCCTCGCGGTCGCGCCAGCCGTCTCCATGGCGTGGCGTAGCGCAAAAGCGGAAGTGGAAGCTAGGGTTCTGGGTTTTGGGACACGATGCTGTTATTGAATTTCGGCCCGTTTGATTTTTTTTTTTTTTTGAGGGATTGTTTTTTTTTTTTTTTTTGGTTTGATGGAAAATGTCGCCTCCCGTTTGATTTCTCCGTGCTCGAAGACCTTCTGCCGCGTCCGCCGTCCGACCAGTCTAAAGCACGAATCTTAAAGATAGCTAACCAGACCGGCTCACGGTCACGGCGTCTGATCAGATGAAAGAGGCTTCGGCCCCGGCCCAACCCACAGCATTCTTGGTCCAGAGGGGTGTCCACCACAGGCCAAGCTACAAACCCTAACCCGTCTGGAGGACAGGAAATTGTGGAGGTTGAAGCGGAGGGGAAGAAGACGATGACGACGAAGGAGCCGCACGAGGCGTCCCGGCGCGACGGGCGCGACGCGCACGGGAGGCGCCCCTACTCCTCGTCCAGGTCGCGGAGGGACGATCCCAGGTACCAATCCGCTGCACCCCCATCGGATTTCCGATCTGACTGCGTTTCGGTTCATGGATTACAATGCTGGGTTTAGGGGGCATCGGCGATTCTTTCTTGGACCTGCAGTTTCTTACAAGATATCATCAATTTGTCTGAATCTCTTTTGTAGCCCAAGGAGAAGGAGAGATGACAGGAGGCGTGAATCGGACCGGTCGCACTACAGAAGCCGAGATGAAGAGTCTGCGGAGGTGGCGGACCGTGATCAGAAGCGGAACAGAGACGCTGCGCAGGGCGATGATGATGCTCCGAATGCTGAGTCCAAGCCAGCGAGTGATGTGAAGAATGTCCCCTCCACCAGGCATGAGAGATCACCTAGGGGAACCAAACGGTTTTCTGAGTCGAGAGAGGCATGGCGGCCTCGGTCTTTCTTTCAGGTTCTTGTCTTTTCTCAGTTTATTAATCATTACTGTGTTAAAAGGGAATGTCACCAATAGCTTCTGCTCTCTGTTTCAAATCAATTTTTTTTCGTAGCTACAAATAGTGTGCTTTGACAATCACAGCCTGGATACATTTTGTCCTCGTGTGTTATGAACTGTCATCTTGGATAGCTGAACAGCGAGTATTTTATGGAGCTCTCATATAGGGCTTTGATAGCATTCCACATTTAGTAACTTCAGGAGTGCTGGAAAATGTACCTGGGTCAATATTTGCTGGTGGTCTGGAGTGCAAACCTCCTGGTTGTGACAGCCCTGGTCACTGCTGCAATTTTGTGGTGTTTCGTCTAATAACAAATAGGGCTTTGATAGCATTCCACATTTAGTAACTTCAGCAGTGCTGGAAAATGTGCCTGGGTCAATATTTGCTGGTGGTCTGGAGTGCAAACCTCCTGGTTGTGACAGCCCTGGTCACTACTGCAATTTTGTGGTGTTTTGTCTAATAACAAATAAGGCTTTGATAGCAGAGACATTTAGTCTGCTCAAAACATTGCAAGTATTCCATGTTACTCTGAAAATCTGAATAGCTGCTATATATTTATTTTATTTTCAGATTCACAGTTAAGGACTTAGTCATGTGTTAAGGGGCTCTGGAGTATGGATGATTTTCTAGTAAACTTTACTCGTACCTGTTAAGATTGTTGTTTTATGGGTGTGCGCTATTTGAAACGACGGCCTTAGTAAATTTGACTTTGGGACATGATAGTATTATTTTTTGCTGGTTTGAATACATCAGCTACATGTTTCTCTCTTTTAAGTACATGCAACTGCATAGATAATTTAGTTTATATAGTTGAAGCTCAACTGTTCAAACTTGAAGATTTTGTTTTAGTGTCATATTATATTTATGCGACTCTTGGTGGGTTTCACTTTCATTTAGCCAATCCTGACATGCCTGAGATTAAAAGGTGGTGTTGCCTACATATAATTTCAGTTTATAATGGTTTTGTGTTATTATATCTAGAATGTAAGAAACTGCTATATTTGAGATGATTAGCTCGAATTAGTACCCATAGCTTCGTCCCCCCACCCCACCCACCCACACACACACACACAAATGTTTTCAATAGCTATGCTCTGTTTGTGATTATGTTTGAATGTTCCGTTGCATTTCAGTGATTTATTTTCATGAAATGCAGTTTTAGTGCACAGGTTAGTTAGGTTCATGGACATGGTTTGCCAGCATTGGCTAGCAGGATTATACTTGTTTTAATTATAACGGTTACAAGTAACAAATGTAACCTTCAAATGCATCTTTTTTAGAGTCATTTGAAGTGTGGAGGTAGGTTTCAGCATAAAGAATGTTAGGTACTCATTGCTAAATCATAGAAATTTTCCATCCACTTGTCATGCACAAATAACACATTCCTCTTGATGTAGTGGGACTAATTTTATGACACATTGATTCAAATGCCCACTGTTTGTAACAATGTTAGACTACCTGTGCTTCTATGTACAGCACAATGAGCGTGGAAGTGCTGGGCAAGGTGGTCGGCACTATGACCGCCAGGCTAGTGGTGAGCTGCCTTCTTAGTTCATGCTTTGTGCACTTATTTAATTCTCCATCCTCTATCCATGCTAAGTTATTTATTGTTTCTATACTAAGACTATGGAAGGCAAAGGGAGCATCTCTCTGATAGAGATAAACAGAAGACCGAGGGACACAGTTCGCAGGGAAAAGTTGAGCAGGACCAGCAAAAGAACGATGGTGATTCAACATGGAAGCATGATGGATTTTTTCAAATGGAGGAAGAAGCACCCCTTGCCAAGAAGAGGCCACCATTTCAAGAGATGAAGATAGAAGAATCTGCTGCAGAACCAGATTCTGGATCGAGAAAACTTGATCAGCCTGGGCTAACATCTGCAATGAGAGAAGAAAGGAGAAATCATCATGCACGAGGATTTGGAAATCATCGACCGTTCCTAAGGCCAGATGATCGAGGTTTCAGGAGGGGGTTTCCTGACCACAGGAGTGATGGCCAGAGAAATGGGTATGATGCAAGGGGAAGGTTTCCTGGTAGGGGAGGAATGGACAGAGACAGGTTTAACAACACATATGGTGGGAGAAACAACATAGAGCAGGTTTCTGGTGATCAAGAAGAAAAATGGAAGCATGACCTCTATGATCAGACAAACAGGAGCCCGCCTCCAAAGACTGAGGAAGAGCAGATTGCAAAAGTTGAAGCGCTGTTGGCACTGTAGCTATCTTCTCTACTTCTGGAGTTGTTTTTGTGTGATGATAGATTATCATCGTGTGTTTGGTTTCAGTTGTCTTGAATGCTGTCTATTTTATTCTATATATTTTGCATGTCTATGGGGATTAAGACACCTTATGAAGTAATTCCATTTGGACTGATAATATTGTACTGACTATCATGAGTTTCAGAACGTAGAACCATCAAGCAAGAGTACAAAACAATCATGTGGTTCGTTAGTAAACATTTTGCTCGAGTGTGATGTTTATTTAGGTTTTGGGTGCTAAACTTTAGTCCATAGTCACTTTTTGTCCAAATAGTGGTGCTAAACTGGACTAAAAGCCTAGGCTGCCTCACTTTTTAGCACTTTGGATAGCGCGGCATACGGGCCTAGGTTTAGTTACCTTTTGTCCAAAGAGCACGACCATACTCCCTCAATACTCGAAAAGGATGTTGTTTTAGACAGCAACACGGTCTCCAAAGTAAGTATAACTTTAACCTCTTATTTTTATAAAAATATTTATCGAAAAGTGATATATGTATACTTTTATAAAAATATTTTTCAAGATAAATCTATTATATAATTTTCACATTTTCACACTCAACAATTTAAAAGTTATTCATGATTTTATATTTCCAATGTTTGACCTAAATGTTGTCTAAAATGACAACCTTTTCAAATACGGACGGGCCTAGGCTTGTATAGTGAGTATAGAACCGTTTAGCACGTGGCGACGAGTGCGAGCATACGGGTGGTTAGTGTAGGGTTTGTCGGTGACTTGCCGCTCCGGTAGCTTCCGCCAAATTTCCAAAGATGCAACTTGAACTTAATTGATTCCTCGTTACTAAAAAATCTCAAAAGTTCCTTATAAAATTTAGATCATCTATTAGCAGGATACAACATTCAATCTGAGTGATGAAAGGTGGTTGGTTGCTAGATGAGGATGGGATAGAATGAGACAGTGGCTGAGACTCAGCACGAAGTGGTCCCATGTAAAAGAATATTCATGTAATATTCTCCCAAATCAGGGCTATAGATTTCCATACGGTCTATGGGCCGGCGGCACGGCCCATGGGCCGCACGGCACGGCGGCCACCGTGCCCGTGCAGTGCATGGGCCGCTGGCCTAGCCCATGACACGGCACGGGCACGACACGGCCGAAAGGCGAGCAAGTGCCACTTCTGCCACTTCCTCTGTGCCCTCCGCCGCCGCCTCTGATTCTGCGGCCGCTCCCCGCCGCCGCCTTCCTGCTTCCTCTTCCTCCTCCTCCTCCTCCCTGGCGGCGGCGAGGACGAAGTTGAGGCCGCGGCAGCGGCGGGACTTGCTACGGCGGCGGTGGGACTCGCGCTCCTCCAGCGCTTCCTGCTTCCGCGACGAGCACGGTGGCACGGCGGCACGTCGTGCTTTCGGCACGGCCCGACGGCCCATGCGCCATGCCGTGGGCCGGAGGCCTGGCCCATGGCACGGCCAGGCACAGCACTTGGCACGGCGGCACGCCGCAGTGTTGTGCCGTGTTGGCACGGGCGTGCCGCGTGCAGTGTCGTGCCGCCACGGTGGCCAACTATAATCAGGGCCGAGTGTCCAAGAAAAAACGACGGACACGGTCATCCCACTCCAATGTTGTCTCACGATCTCACGTGAGCCGTCTCCACATCTTCTCTCTCTGACAATCTCTCCCTCTCCTTCAGTGGGGTTCTTCCTTCTCCCTCGGTGGTTGTAAGCTCACGCTTCATCCTTCACAGCAAGATATGATTCCGAGTGGCACCTCGAACGTGGTGCACACAGACGCGGAGATCGAATGACAGCCAGTGCACCGCTACCCTCCACTGTGAGGAAGTGGAAGAAGAGCAACTTCCACCTAGTTACTTAGTTGTTAGGTTCAAATTTAGGTAGGGGCCGAAATAAACCACTACAAAGACAGCACACTAGCCTGCCAAAACTATGTCAAAGTGCATGATCTCGATGTATGTAAAACCCATTGAAAAGTTGATATTAGAAACGAGTTAGAAAAATATTAAAATACTTAGCTCAAAACAATTCAAATTAGACCAACATTTCTTTTATCTCACTCTTCAAATTACAAGATTAACTATTCTAGATACATAGTTTTCGCTACGTGCGGACAAGAAGGTTGTAAATCACCAACTGTTTTGCATATTTTGTTCGGCAAATGAGAAAGTTTGCCAAGCCCCAACTAAATATGACAAAGCTAAAAAAAGGCAATCTCCAATGGTTTGACATATTCACTTGGCAAAAAAGAAAATTGTGGCGGAGGGAGGCGCGAAGCATGCGCGAGAGTACGGGGGGGGGGGATTTCTCGCGAACGAGCAATGCCAAGCCCGAACCGGCTTGGCATATCCGCATATATGGGAGTCCTTTATAGATTTTTGTCAAGTTAACTAAAATGTTAATTCTATTTGTCAAACCGTTGGATAGGTGTTTTTAAACTTTTTTGTAAATAGATGAATGCAAAGTCTATTTGACAAAACGTTTAGGGATGCTATGTATGAGAAGGTTTCCCGCGGGTTAATGTTTTTTTTTCTTTTTCATTATACTTAGATATATATAGTAAAAAATAATATACCTACAAAATTTAAATTATCTTAGAACTTGGAGCGGATAATACACCGTATATACACTGTACTCACACTAATACACCACTGCGCGCTCGATCAGACTTCCACGGTTCATTCAAAGCCCTGTCAAAAACCCCACACCAGAGCCCCTCCAGCTCCAGTACACTCCACTCGCCGCACCCGCAATTTCGCACCCCGAAGTCCCAAACCCCACCGGCCCCCCCTCCTCCTTCCGTCCTTCGCCCCCCAATGGCGTCGTCATCGAGGGCGACGCCGTCGCGCCGTTCCGTCTTCGACGCCGCCTACATCCGCTCGGAGTTTTCCGCGGCCGGCATCTCCGGCCACTTCATCCCTCTCATCTGGAAGTACGCCTCTTCTTTTACGCCAAATCACAGGCGCACGCCACAATCCCCCTCCCGTCTCCCTCCCTCTCTCCAAATCCTAAGTTTTTTTTTCCTGTTTAACCTGAGGAGTGATTCTCTCTGCAGGTACGTACTTCAGAACCCTAGGTGCAGCGACCTGGATGGCGTCCCGTCGCTGCCGGCGGCCGCGTACGCAATCCTCCGGCAGAAGTTCCGGCCGACCACGTCGACGCTAACCACTGCCGCGGACTCCAAGGACCGCACCACGACCAAGCTCCTCATATCCCTGCAGGTGATTTGCGTTGGCGCAGCCACAAATGTGGCATGCGGCGTGAGAAAGCATGCAATCCGCTGGTGTTTGGGGATGATGCGAATTTGGGAATTTGTTGTAGTGGGGATGGAATGGTTGGCACATGCATAATTGATTAGCCTCATGGGTGCTATTGTTGGGATTGAATTCACCCTGATTGGCTGATTATCTCTGGTAGAGTTAGAGAACAGTGCTTTTGTTTCGTGTTTTATGTGGTTTTCCAATGTTTGTGGAAGGCTATTAATAACACACCTTGAAATACCTAATATGTATAGTTTTATGTTTCTTTTTGAAGATAAATTCATCATTATTGTTGTCTTGGATGTAATAGAGCTGCAATACGAATTTGTAGAACCGAGATACAGATACGCACTATCTTGTACTCTAACCTCTACAGATTCAACCTGCAGCACCTGAACCATCCAGTTATTAAATATTTATAGCAAATGCAAGTATAACTAATTAACAGGGCCTTTTGCCCCTCCTCATTCTGCGAATAAAAAAGAAAAAAAAGATATAACTTAAATGCTTGACTTGTTGCTAACATCAACTCTACCAAATGTTGTGGAGGAGCATTTATTTTCTGTTGCTAATTGGCTAGATAGTAGGAGGTTTGAGTCATCTTAAAAAAATGAACAACTTAAGCCATATCAATTTGATATTTCATTCTCCTTGTTTGGATTTTGTATTTCACACTTGTATCCTTTAGTTTCTTTGCCCTTTGGCTCTATATCTGTAGTTTTCAGTCATCTTCAAAATGAATGGATCAAGATATAATGGTTTCACTCTGTATTAGATAGCCTGTAACTTTGCAATTTAAATTCTACTCCTTTTTTTAGCATAGTGAACTCCTTACAGGTGGACAAAATTTATTGCAAGCTACAATTCTATTTCAGATCGCCTCCTTTTTTTTTTTTGACTTGGCTGGTGTTTATCTAATTATTCTATGTCTGTGCATTGAAGAAGTTTTTAACCAAAAAATTGTCATTTTTTGTTGTAAGAGTTCTTTTCTTTTCAGATTTCGTATTTTTTAACATTGAAGAACAACTTATTGGACTTCAAATTCGTGGTGTAGAATGGAGAGTCTATTGAGGCAGTGGTCATGCGATATGACACACGTCTGGGGAAGTATGATGGAAAGCCTCGGCCTGGTGGAGTGCGCTCAACCCTTTGTGTGTCATCACAGGTAAATATATTTCTATATTGGATGTCAGGTGCTCAAGTCTGGAAGAACTTGTTTCTAATGGTTTAACACCTTTTACTAGACCTGTTCATAACTTAATTCCCATCAGTGTGTTATGGTTCTTGGTAAACTTGTTACTTTATTTTTATTTGGTGACTTTCTTTGTACAATACTAAACAGGTCGGATGCAAGATGGGTTGCAGATTCTGTGCTACTGGAACAATGGGCTTCAAAAGCAATCTGTCTTCTGGAGAAATTGTAGAGCAGCTGGTCCATGCATCCCGCTATTCTCAGATCCGAAATGTTGTTTTCATGGTAATTTTCACTCAAGTCGTAGCGATTGCCTGAAATTTCTATCTAAGGAAGTAATATTGTGGCATTTGGATGCGATGATTATGCATCTTTTGTGAAACCTTGTAGCGCTATTCTCATCTTGATTATGCTGACCAGATTTAACTAGTTACTTGGTTTTGTGATTGATTCTGTGAATAAATAAGCTCGGTAAGATTCGTAGATTGGAAAACGGCATCCATTACTCCATTCTTTTGCCAACAAGTATCACATGTCACCCTCACTTTAGATTGTATTCCTAACTTGATCATTGTGATGATACTGATTACTGAGCATTATTACCCTGATATTTGTATATACTATATATTGGGGGCAATTTACTTACAGACAAATAATGATTCATTTTGCAAGTATTACCACTGTAGAAATGGGAAATTATTCCTGCAAAGTTTACATGTATGGAATTAATGCCAGATTTTTCTTAGCTAGTTTGCTTGATTTATGGATTGAGCTGGCAATATGTTGATCTGCTTTTCTTTTGCTGGTGAGTGGTGACAATGGTTCTTGTAAAAATTCCTGCTGGATTACAATTATCTCATTTTACCTATAAATAAATAGAATAGGGGCTTCCCATTCTCAAAAACTACTGGTATGCTGTTTTTGTTTCTAAATTATTATAGTAAATATGGTTTATTCTTTCATGTCCATGTTTTCTAGCACTTATAGATTATGTGCTTTGTTGATTCTTAGAAATTAGAAACACTGCTTTGCTGATTGCTAAAAGTTCGTGGGTCGCTAAATGTTTGTGCATGTTTAACTTTAAAATTGTAAACTATTATCTACATATGTGAACATCCTTCGAACTGGGTTGTGTCATGTCATTATTGAGAAGAACCATGATAAATGAATTATATTTGATGTTTGTTATAACAGTATTAGTGTCCTCCAGAGGTTAGCGAGGTGTTATTTATATGCAGGGAATGGGGGAGCCGATGAACAACTATAATGCTTTGGTTGAAGCAATCGGAGTTTTTACAGGATCTCCTTTCCAGCTTTCACCTAAGAGAATTACTGTGTCTACTGTAAGCATACTTGGATAATCACCTTTGCATGGGAAATCACACTGTCGAGATTTTTGTTGAAGCACTATATTTTGATAGTAGTGAAATATTCTTATAAACTATATGTTGTTTAGTGGCTGCTGGTACGCTTCTGAATGACCTAAATGAATTTCTGCTGTGATAAACCATACAATGCTGAATCTGTCAAAAACTGTTTATTCAATTGTGCAAATATAACCATACAGTGCTTTGGATGAACTGTTCTATTCCACCTTATTGCTAGCAAGTATATCTTGTTTTAGCACTTGTAGAATTTAAAAATACAGTTATTACATAAGATATGTGGTTCTGATGTGAAACCTTTCTTTTCACTTACGTTATTTCTGCTTCCAGGTTTGCAATAGAATTCACTGTTTCCATCATGTTGTGTGGTAAAAACTTTTACATGCCTGTTAATTTTATTTATATGTGTGCTCATTTATCAAGCCGATTTTTTTTCCATATTAACTTTGAAGCCATGTTGTGTTCTGCCACAGTATTTTTTGCTAAAAGTTTGTTTTAAGATTGAACTTTTGAATTAGAGAAGCCGATAGATTGATTTTTCTTAATAATTACTGCAGTTGGAATAAATTCTAGTGTTAATCGTCCCGTTACATTACAACTGCAGGTCGGAATCATTCATGGAATCAACAAATTCAATGTAGATCTTCCAAAGGTGAATTTAGCTGTGTCCTTGCATGCTCCTGACCAAGACATACGCTGTCAGATAATGCCTGCTGCACGTGCCTTTCCTTTAGTAAAGTTAATGAATGCGCTGCAGTCCTATCAAAAAGAGAGGTGAGGTTACAATAATACATCTCTTATAAGTGTCAAAACATTAGCATGGAGATTTGATTTCTGGTTACACTTTCATTTTTCATTTTCATCACAGCAAGCAGACCATCTTTATTGAGTACATTATGCTTGATGGAGTTAACGATCAGGAGGAGCATGCTCATCAGCTTGGTAAACTGCTTGAAACGTTCAAAGCGGTGAGACACTATTACATTGCTTCATTTTGTCATTATTACTTTGCGCTAGTTCCTTTGTAGTCACTTCTTTTTACAAGATGTCTAACGAGGCAGTTTTGCGTCGTTAACTTCTTATGTTCATTATTCAATCCATTTTGTATTGCATCCACTAATTTTTCCATCTTTCCTTATTTGTTTGCTTTCGACAATTGACATTTCTATTTAGTAATCCTGGTACCCCAAATGTTATGTAGGTGTTTTGAATTATTATTATTCATATCTTGATTGGTCTTTCTGAACTTGTCAGACACCTGTTTTTATGTGTTTCAAAAACTTTGCAATTACTTACTAGTGTAATTTTTGTACACTGAGCCTATTAGTACCAAGTGATGGTCAAAACATATGTAGGTAGCATTACTTGTACGTTCCTCTTTTTGTATGGAAATAGTGATCAACATGCTCTCTAAACTACCGACAGGTTGTCAATCTAATACCATTCAATCCAATTGGATCATCAAGCAATTTCAAGACAAGCAGTGAACAAAATGTGAAGAAGTTCCAAAAGGTCCTAAAAGGCATCTACCAAATCAGAACCACTGTTCGCCAGCAGATGGGTCAAGACATAGCTGGTGCTTGTGGCCAGTTGGTGGTTAGCCTCCCAGATGAAAGATCAGCTGGTGGAGCAACCCTGTTGTCAGACATCGAAGACCTTCGGATCTGACCTCTCTCCCAATTGTTACTTCTACCATCTTCTCAAAACCAGATCCTCTTACTAATTAGCCTTACATTACATGATATGGTAATATGGTAACTAGCGCTGTCGTTTCAGTCAAGGTTTAAAATATGGAGATGTTTAGTTTGACCATTGTCGTGTTTCCCTTTTGTTCTGGGATGCACAATTTTGCTGTTAACACAATGGTGAAAACTCCTGCTCTTGTGGATAGGTGGCCACTGAAACGGTTGGTAACTTGGTATTGTAAATGGGACAAATGTTATCGCAACAATGCCATGGTTAGCTAATGATATGGTATCGTCTAAGACGACTTTCCTGTCAGATTTCAACGAATTATCTGTTGCTTTTCCTCTCTTATTTGCAGCGTTTCATTGCCATTACCAAGTTGGTCGGGTTGGAATTGTGCCTTCGTTTTATGCTTTATATCCTTGTGCTTCAGATTCCGTGTCGATTGGTTGTATCTGTATGTAATGGTGGTGGTGGAAGTGGCATGGCCGCATGGGCTGGTGCTGCTGCAGCGTGTGTTATCTGTGAACTGTGAACCCACTTGCTTGAAATCATGTGCGATTGTTCGGAGCGGGACAAGGCAAAGCATATGAGCTGTGCTGTTTGGTTCTTATGCCTCTTTGTATCCACCTAGCTAATTGTGTTAGCTGGGAAAAATCAGTTAATAGCTAATTGTTGAGAGAAATAAGCTAGTAGCTACTAATTGTTTTCTGGGTGGTAGTAAGACAGTAGCTGGTCTTATTTGAGGATCCAGACATGTTTCTAGCTAATTTTTAGTAGCTAACTATTAGTCGTAGGATCAAGGAATTGATGATGCGTCGATGCACTGGTGAGAACTAATGAGATTCAAAGGGGCTGTTCGGACTCCTGAAACTCGTTCCAGTGCGCGCTGGTGATCGCTTTCCACGTCTTTACGTGATATAAGTGCCTGCTGAACCAGAACCAATATTGGCAAATTGGCTCTGGACTCTGGAACTAGCTAGGTGGTTTGCGCAACAATGGATGCTTGGGACCTATTGCATCGTGTCTACGATCTTTGCAGGAAACAAGTCGAGTCAGAAATCGGGGAAATCCCAGTCGCCTTTGCGGCCAAGGCCAAAGGAGGTACTGTTATTTTCTTGAGCTAGAAAACGTTTGCTTATTTTTGAGTTCACTAAAATCAAAATTTCATCTCGGAAGTTTTGAGTGATTATTATCGTCGAATCGTCGACCTATTATAAACAAAATAAAAAACAAAACGAATCCTTTGTACGGGGCAACCGAGGACGCCGAAACGTGCAGTGCAGGCTGCAACTGAGCTGCCCTGCCCCGAACTAATCAACCAGCCCGTCTCAGCGCCTGTCATTTGTCGCGCCCCACACAGGTCCTCTTGGCGGCGCCCTGACCTGTCCTTTTTCCTCGCCTTCCATCGGCGGCCGCCTCCCTCCTCCGCTTCCGTCCCGCCGCCGCCGCCGCCGCCACCGCCGCCATGGGACCCGGCCTCTTCTCCGACATCGGCAAGAAGGCCAAGGGTACTTCCTCCTACTCGTTTCCTCGCTATCATCGTCGTCATCTCTCTAATTGGCTCGGGTTTCCCCGGTTTGTGGTGTGGTGATCTGCAGATCTGCTCACCAAGGACTACACGTACGACCAGAAGCTGACCGTCTCCACCGCCAGCGCCTCTGGGGTGGTAAGATCCGATCGCGCTCGTGTGATTCCATTTCCATGCTGCCTGGTTCCTGTTCGCCCTGTTGGCTTGTCCGTGCCCGCGATGTCTGATCTGGTTGTGCCTGTGTTCAGCGTCGTGAGGTCGCCATGCGGTACAAACGCTGGCCGCTAAGTGTGCCTGTTTAGGTGTTTGTTGCCTTGCTACGTTTGAATCTCCCTTTTGTATCTGTAGTTCTGTGTGTTGGTATTTGAGGGCACAATGTGTCTGGTGCTTGTTAACTGTGTCACCGAGCGATGGAAAATGCTAATTTGGTCATTTTCTTGTAGATTTATGCAGTTGCTTGTTGAGTACTTGAGTGCGGTCATTGAGTACTTCTCACTTAGTAGTTAGCAGGTGTATTTTACGTTCTGCGTTTGACCTTTCTTTCCACTGGTACATTGGTGGTCACGATCTCAGCCTATACTGTTTTGTGAAGTTGGAAAGGTTTATGCGTCTGAAGAAATGAGTTGGTTCTCGGCTTGCTCGTTTTAAATTCTTTTGTCGTTCATGCCTTGTTTCTGCATTGAGTCATCATATTAGTCTTTCTAAGATTTTATTGTAGCACAACCATCATGATTTCTCCTGTTGCTGCCTTCTGTTTTCAGTTTTTCACTGTGTTGGCATATGTACATGACATACCCTGTGTTACAGAGTTTGGTAGTCGTTGTTCCACTTGCCAAATTTCTCATCTCTGTCAGTATCTTATCAACACAAACACATATATCTGGTGTCACCATGTTATTGTTTTGAGCGTTGATACCTGCCGGATAATGTATCCAATGATGGGAATTCAAATTTGTGCAGTTACATTTTCTTCAGTTTTTCACTGTGTTAGCATATGTCATGACATACCCTGTGTTACATTCTTATTTTAAGAAATGTTGGGTAGTTCCACTTGCCATTCTCGTCACTGTCAGTATCTTATTAACACAAACATATATCTGGTGTCACCATGTTAGTGTTGTGTTGATACTCTTGCCAAAACTGGGTTGGATTCTGGCACCCATATTAAATATGTCTATACCAATTTGCCTTTATGCTCTATGATCAGTCTTAGTCTTACTATAGCAACATACCATTCATTGACTGAACTGAACTATCACAAAAGCTGTCGTTACTTGAGCATATATATTAATTAAATTAAAGTGCAACTTGGTGATTCAGTAATATATTGCTAAATTAAATTGTCCATTGGTCATCAGCAGATAGAGATAGACATACAATCAATTATTTTACTCGTCTTAAAAAATTACAAGGATAATACATTTGAAAGAGTAAACTGATATATCTATATATCTATATATCCTTTTCGTTTTATTCTTCCGTAGCATTATTTTGAAATATGTTCATCAAACAAAGTTAGTAAAAAAACAATTTCTGTTGTTTGAGCTTATTTTCTTTATATATGCATTGCCTCTTTATGAACATGCTTGTCATGACTGTTCCTTTTTTTAGGGCCTTACTTCCACAGCTGTGAAGAAAGGAGGTCTTTATTCTCTGGATGTCGGTTCAGTTTACAAGTACAAGAATACCACTGTTGATGTTAAAGTGGACACAGAATCAAATGTTAGTGACATGAAACACCTAAATTTATGCATTTTCTCTTTGTAGCTTATAGCTAGAAATAAACCTGTAGCGCTTTTGTATGATTCTGGCAGATCTCTACTACATTGACTGTGCTGGACGCCTTGCCATCCACAAAGCTTGTCACTTCTGTGAAGCTGCCTGACTACAATTCTGGAAAGGTATTTCCATTTGATGTCAAGTTATGGTTGTTTAATTAGAACAGGCCCTTGAGTGTATGTGTTCTTTGTACCAGGTGGAGCTGCAATACTTCCATGAGAATGCAACATTTACTACTGTTGTTGGCACGAAGCCGACTCCTGTGATTGATCTTTCTGGGACAGTAGGAGCGCAAGGAATTGCGTTTGGTGCAGAAGCTGGGTATGACACTGCTACAGGAAAATTTACAAAGTACACTGCTGCAATTGGTGTAACCAAGCCAGACTACCATGCTGCATTCATTCTGTAAGTCCATGCTTCACAGTGATTTGAGTGGCTTGAAGTTGGCTCGCAAGTATTCAATATTGATACATCAAACCTACTTATACAGGGCGGACAAAGGTGACACCATTAAAGTGTCAGGTGTTTATCACCTTGATGAGAAACAGAAGGCCTCAGCTGTGGCTGAGCTAACCCGGAAGCTCTCAACAAATCAGAACACACTCACAGTCGGTGGACTGTACACAGTTGATCCTCAGACAGCCGTGAAGGCAAGGCTCAACAACACTGGAACGCTTGCCGCACTTCTTCAGCATGAGCTTAAACCCAAGTCACTCTTGACAATCTCTGGTGAATTCGACACCAAGGCCCTGGACAGACCCCCCAAGTTTGGCTTGGCGCTTGCACTGAAGCCCTGATCAGATCATCCCAGATTGGTGAATTTTGAATTCTTTGGTTGTTTTTGCAAAGTTGTAGTCAATAATTCGTTCCATGAACCTTTTCTGTTAATCCGGTAAATGTTTGGAGCACTGTGGTAAGGATCCGGATGGGTCGTCTACAGGAATTTTACCCTGCTTTTATTGTTGAAAAGCATCTGGCCGTTGGTAGATGTACATTGTGCTTGTTTCTTTAGCACCTAGGCCTCTCTGCAACTGTTACTGAGTAGCTGCTACGGTAATCTTTTGCATGCAGGAATTGCATGTTAATTTTGTGCGGTGTTTGATTTACCACTCGCCAAGGTTTACCACTTTTTTGGAGCTCATTCATCCTGTGTATGCATATATGTGCTGTTGCTTTGTTGACGCTCTTTTTTGTCACTGTTCTTTTCTCGGACTGGTTTCCTGTTTTCTGAATGATCAGTTCAGGGTGGTAATTAGACGGGTATCTTTAAACAACTCGTGTGTGAGTTTTCATCTGCCAATTTGTAATAATTGGAGTATCTTGTTGCTAGATGAAGCAATTAGCAGATGTGTCAAATCGATTGGGTTGAGTCATTGTTTACAGAATGTACGGAGTACGGTCACTGTACACAGAGCTGGAATTGCATGTGGTCTATACTGGGATTGAGCTCTGGACTGGACACGTCTATGGCAGATTAGCATTAGGCCCTGTTCGGATTATAACACGAACACCTTCTGTTTTAGCGATGCTATCACGTGGAGCTATCTCGTGGTTTGCTAGGCGAGAGTGATGGAAATCAAAGGCTTGTACGGGATCATGTCTCAAAAATGTTAAACTATTCTCTTTCAAATATGTTATCCTTGTGATTTTTAATTCTGCACGTGGATCAACATGTACTGTACCAGCAATTGTTTAATTCATATTGTTTGAACGCTTCTTTCATCAACATGCATCGTAGGAACAAATTTTTCCATGAGAAATCAAGGGCTACAGCTGAAGAGGCTAACGGCTAAACAGGGCAGGTATGTCTTTGATTTAACTTAACTCTAAATCCAAACAATTCTATGGCCTTTAAACTTTAGAGCTGAGAATTGAGGAGATACTCCAAGGCTTTGGTGGTTTGTTATTTCTGTGGTTTTCTCGAATGCTATTTCTATGTGGTCAACCTTCAAGAAGCATTTTACCCTCGATGTGGCGAGAATACAGAACGCGCGCTACAGACTAGCAACCACACGCACCCGACTACGCACTTTTGGTGCTTCATCGGCGTACGTCGACAGGAGAGGTCACCCACTAACCCCGAATCTTGAGGAGGCGAAGGCGGCTGGCTTTTGCGATTGCAATGCTAGTGTAGTATTGTGATTTGTGAATTTGTGTGATTCGTGAACTACTGGGGTACGCCTATGACAGTACGACTACTAGTGCCATGCCAACCACAAGGATCATGAGTCGCACATCTCGGCCGTAGCTTTCACGTGCCCCTCGATTCCATTCTTTTATTTGTACCCTATCGGATGCATTATTTGGTGGGGGGGTGTGGGATGGCAATGGCATGACACATAAACAAAGCAATTCAATTGCCATTTGCCTCGAGTTGGCATGGCAGATGCAACCCTAAAAGCAGATCATCAGGCAGTACCCCAGTAGAATATAAAACTAGAAATGTGGAGAATTTACGTTTTTTTTTCTCTGAGCAACATGTGGAGAATTTACGTTGGCGGCCATTCTGGCAGCAGCCACTCGGCCCACTCCGTCCCTCTCCACTCTCCACTCTCGTGAGCCGCGCCTGACAACAACCCGCGCGCACCCCACCTCGGCACCTCCACGCATTTTAAAACCTTTTCATCAATCAATCAAAGGGAACCCGCAGCAACCACCGAGCCCGGCGCCCGGCCCAGCCAGCCACGGCCAACGGCAACGCCCTCTTCAGCCCGACGCCGGGAGCGGCCACCCGCGCCGTCGGCCCCGTAAATCCACAGCGCGCGCCTCCCGTCGTCCTCCCACCGCCCCCAGCGATGCGCCGCTGCCGGCGCTCGTGATCCATGGCGTCACTCCCCGTTCCTCGCACGCTCCCGCGGGCCTCGCCAGCGGTGGTGGGCGCCGCGCGGGGGACGAGGGGGAGGGCCGCGGTGCGCGTGCGCACTGCCACCGCGGCATTGGGCGATGGGTGCGGGCCGTGCGGCGGCGGCGGCGGAATGGAGAAGCGCCACGGCGAGGCACCGCACAGCCCAGGTAATTCCTCGAGTTCCTCGGCTGATGGCGAAGCTAACGTCAGAAATTTTCTAGTTTTAGAGGGTAATAATGTGTCGGACGGGGCCGGGTGGTTGTACCTGTACGTGAGGTTATCCACTTGCTGCTTCTGCTGCACTAGTCATCAGCCACTGCTGCTAACCTTTGTGATCATCCGATTAGGATGACGGAGACGTAGGTACCAGGTAACACGAACCTATTTAGATCAAGGACACGTTTGCTGAGATGCTGTTGATGTAACCGCAAGTAAATACGTGTGGAACTGAATCTCGAACTGGAGTCAATTGGACGCTTGACAACGATGTGTCTAGTGTTCTAGTGTATTTCCCCCACCTCTTTAAGAAGGGCAGTAGGAAGGTCTGTATTGCCATTATGACACCTCACATTCTGTTTTGATGATTGATCCCGGTGGCTTGGAGGGTTGTCATCAATGTTGTGGTGGTTAGATAATTCTGATAACTCTGGAAAATCTAGTTTCCAATGAAAACATCTTAATCGTTCACAATGACCTAATAGCAATGCGTTCAACAGTGATGAGGAGTCTTAATTGCTAAGTACATGGGAGGGGTGCTGATTTCAAAAAAACTTGAAACATGATGACTCAATGGCATACATCTTATAAATTGAAGATAAAAGGTAGTGAAAACTAGTTAGTCCATCGGTTCACAATTGCCGCAGAAATGTCATAAAATAGGCAGGGTTCGTAATTGCCGCAAAAATGTTATAATATTGGCAAGGGTGGGGACAAGGGGGCTTGTGCCCCGCTATGAAAGTGAAATTTCCACTGATATTTTTTAAATTCAAACAATTTTTGAAAATTTAGCACTCTTGCCCCCCTAACAGTCAAAAAATAAACTTCCTGGCTCCATCCTAACATTCAAAAAATAAACTTCCTGGCTCCGCCCCTAAAAATAGGACAAACAAAGAAACCACTTGGATTTATGTGTTACTTTAGGATCATGGATAGTTTTCCTTACAAAACACATTTCCTGTAAAAAGGAATAGAATATCAGACTTTGTAAATCTGAAACTATGAAGGAAACATTCATTAAGAATAGAGTAAAATACACCGTAGGTCCGTTAACTTGCAGCCCTGTCCCAAATGGGTCCGTTAACTCGAAACCATTTATTCATCCCAAAGCTAACTTGTAAAACCGTGCACTCTAGGTCCATAGGCGGATTCCAGGCTGGTTTTGCCTACGTGGCAAGGACAGCTTGGCACAGACCCTACGTCTTTTTTTCAAAAACACCCCTGCAACACTCGCTCCGCCTCCGCCTCCGGTTGCGGCCGCCCACGCCGCGGCTTTCATCCCGGGCCGGCGACAAAGCCCGCCGGAGCGAGGCTAGCGCGCCGCTGCGGACGAGCATCGGCTCCGCCGCGCGCGGGCCGCCACCCGGGGCTCCCTCCTCCATCCCCCGCAGGCGTTCGCGACCCCCATCACGACGACCATCGGCGTTGCTCCACCATCGTGCGCCCCGTTCCTCCACAGCGGCTGCGCGACTCCCCTCCAGCGCCGCGAGGTCGGCCTCGGCGTGCCTCCCTCGCTGGCCCCTAGATCGCGAGGCGGCGGAGCTCCACCACCGTCCGGGGACGCAAGGCCCCCCTTCCGCGGCGACGCGGTGAGCACCACCTCCCGCGATGGCGCGTCGCGGACCTCACACCCATGGAGGTGCAGCGCGTCCTCTGCTACCCGTGGACTGGAGCGAGGTGCACCGCGCGTTGGATCACCACAGCCGCCGCTGGCGAGATGGGTACAACGGCGTCGCGACGAGGCAGCCCGGCGGCGTCCTCAGTCTTCCCGCGACGGCGCTGTCGCGCCTTTGCCTCGATCTGCGTCGGCATCGCGCGGGTGCCTCGATCCCCCGTCGGCGCATTGGTGGCGGGTGGCAGGCGTCGCGTGGGGGGCTACGCCATCGCTGCTGCGGCTCTGCGCATGCCAACGGGAGGGCCGAGGCGGAGGGTGCCGGACGCGGTGGCCGCCGTCGTGTGCATGCCGCCGGCGTGGAGCTCCGCCGCTGGCCGGCCTTCCTCTTCACCCTCGCGGGCGGGCCGCCGCCGCCGCCGCGGGCGAGCCGGCGCTCGGCCTCGTGGGCGGGCCGCCGCCACGGCCGGCGCCGCTACGCTCGCGGGCGCCACCGCCGCGGCGCGCGCCGTTTACACTCGCCGCGCACCGCCGCCGCGGGCGCGCCGCTCGGCCTCGCGGGCGCGCCGCGGGCGGCGAGCCCCGCTTACGCCTCGCGCGCGCCGCCGCCACGAGCGAGCAGGCGCTCTGCCACGCGCGGGGGCTGCCATCGGGGGCGAGCAGGCGCTGTGCCTTGCGCGAGTGCTGCAGGGTTGTTTTTGGAAAAAAAAAGACGTGGGGCCCGTGCCACGCTGTCCTTGCCACGTAGGCAAAACCGGCCTGGAATCCGCCTATGGACCTGGCGTGCACGGTCTCACAAGTTAACTGGGCTGAATAAATGGTTTCTAAGTTAACGGACCTATTTGGGACAGGGCTGCAAGTTAACGGACGTACGGTGTATTTTACTCTTAAGAATATGCGTCACGGTTATGTCCATATTTACTTTTTACTGTTGTGCAAATGGATTTGATCAACATGAGGAATAGAGCTGCCTAACCGTTTACTGATATCTATCATCATCAGTGAAGGAGAAGCCTGTAATGTCGAACATTGGGAAATCAACTAATATTTTGTGGCACAATTGCCCGATTAGACAATCTGATAGACAGAAGTTGCTGGGACAAAAAGGCTGTGTTGTGTGGATAACAGGACTCAGTGGTTCAGGTATGTATTCAGTCGATTGTTGCCTTGATCTATTTGCTGCCTTTTTTATTTCTTTTTTTTTTAATCCCTGGTCATGTACTCAGGTTCGTATGAGGGATTTTCTATTATTTTTATCAAACAAAAGCATCCAGGTGCTATTGTTGCCACAAGTTTTCAGTTCAGTTTGGTAGGTTGCTTTATGCTAGAATGCAAGATTTTATTTTCCACCCCCCCCCCCCCCCCAACTCCCCAACCACCACACACACACACACACTCACACAACAGCCTCAGCAAGAAATTTAAAACCCCAGAGACAAGAGACAAAAATGGCCCATCTAAGACGGCTAGAGCCTTGGAACCAGAAGAGATCAATGGCCTTAGCAAATGCCTTAGCTAGCAACTCCTGAAGACTTCTTGCACCTGATGCACACCACAAAATGCATTCATCAGTCCTAGTCTGCAGTAAGATAGAGATGCTTGGGCTAGTGCCATTAAAGACAGTCATTTTGGTACTTCCAGATTTCCCAAGAGACAAGTATGATCAGGCTGTTGATCCCTTTTCGACAGACTTTTGGTGCACCCTTCACAGCTTGTCACCACTAGCTTGATAACTTGATGATGGCTGAGGAGCAACTGAGGCCAGGCTGTGCTTCTGTAGGATTATATACCAAACCTGGCAGGTAAAGGTGCACGAGACTAACACATGTTGCACAGTTTCATTTTCTTGGTCATAAAGGGGGCAAACAGTAGGGTGTGGGAGACCTCTTTACCTCTTTTGGCAAGCTGATCTGCTGTCAGCAGCGATTCGTAATAGCAAGCCAGATGAAGAATTTGCAGGGGAACTCTACCACGGCGCAAACTGAATTGTGCGAAGGAAAAGCATCATAAGCCGATTTACTAGTATAAGATCCAGATTTGGAGAGCTTCCAATGATGCTAATCAGTCACCTCCGGTTGTCATGGGAAGTCATCTACCAGGTCCCAGAACAGACGATGCTCACAGAGCACAGGGACCGACAGAATACCCTTTATATCAGAAACCCATCGACGACCAGCATTAGCATCCGCAACCATGTGTTGCTTAATAGCCCTCTTAGTAACTGTCTTGAGAAGGTTAGGAGCTAATTCTTCTATGGTTTTTCCACCCAACCATCTATCAGTCCAGAATATAGTATTTCGGCCATTTCCAACCACAGACTCCACAGCCATCTTGAAGAGGGATCGAGTGTTATGTGGCAGTCATTAATTTGAGTGTTCAGTCTCAACCAATATACTCATGTAGGCTGAGTTTTCCCCAATTATTTTAATGCAAGTCATTTCCTCGCCATCTGATAACATATCTAGTTATGTTGAACTAAATCAAGCTTTAGATTTGAACTTCTATACACTGCTCTATAGGCAGGCAGCTGAATGCTGGCATCTTGATAACTATGAATCACTCAGAATGTAGTGCTGACCTGTTGTCAAATGAATTTTTCACAAGCTGGTTTGCTGCCTAATTAACGTCTTCACAATAAGAACCAAATTGGCATGCTTTGTGTATTGGCATCAATGCAGGAAAAAGTCCTGTGCTCTGTACTTTGATGATGCTTAATCTTTTAGTACTCCCTCTGCTACAAAGTGATTGTGGATATTGTTGACATAATACTTATTGACCATGTTTGCAATGTTGTTCACACAGACCCTTGGTTTCTTTTCCCTTGCATGCTGTTCGGAGTTAGCTCCTGAGCGGCGAATGTTATTTCAGAATTTGCATTCTTTCGAGAATTTGCATGTTGGTCTAAGATAGCACTTCCTTGTCACTGTGTTAAGCTACCATGAACCAAAGCTTGTGATTTCTTCATTCTCTATCTATAGAAGTACAGGACTCGTAAATATATTAGCATAAGGAAGCCATCACAATAACCTGCCATCTTTTTTGTATGCCAGGGAAAAGTACTCTTGCATGTGCACTGAGTCGTGAGTTGCATCATAGAGGCCACCTCACATATGTACTTGATGGTGACAACCTTAGACATGGCATAAATCGAGATTTAAGCTTTAAGGCAGAAGACCGTGCAGAAAATATACGAAGAGTTGGTAAGTTCTGAAAAAAGAAGATGATTCACTAGAAATTCTTTCACTATAGCTAAATCTTTTGTGCAGGTGAAGTGGCAAAGCTTTTTGCCGATTCTGGTATCATATGTATTGCTAGCTTGATATCTCCATACAGGAGAGATCGTGATGCATGCCGTGCTCTACTTCCAGATTCTAACTTTATTGAAGTATGCTCACTCATGATACTTTTAAGTTCTGTCAGTGTTAATAGCCTAAATCTAACTACATGCAAGCTCTGTAGGTATTTATGGATTTGCCCCTAAAAATTTGTGAAGCTCGTGATCCTAAAGGTCTGTACAAGCTTGCACGCACAGGAAAGATTAAAGGTACAGTCAGCCTTTAAACCTTTTCTAGGCATTCAAGTTTCGTTTAAGGCACACCCCAGGTGAAAGCAATGACTTCAAACATTTCCATTTGACAAACAGGTTTCACTGGAATTGATGATCCATATGAGCCACCAGTTAATGGTGAGGTGAGCCTAAAGAGCATGCCTTACTTCCTACATGATCACACACCGTACAATTTTTAGAGTAAACTGAAACTCTGAAATATAGATTCCTCAGTATTCATATAGTGCTTCTGGACGTCACTATGCTGTGACTACTGATGTTTAGCCCAAATAAGCGCTTCCTTTCGACGCTCTTATTCCTTAGCATTGAGAAATGAAGCTGTCAGCAAATTTTTGTGGTTTCCATCATTATCTCTATACTCCAGTGATCCTCATTCAAGTGAAGAATTGACAGCATTTAACATGGTTAAAAAATTAAGCATAGTTTGTATTTTCCATTATGGACTTAAAGCTAATGCCTGATGACAATAACACTAATTCCTAGTTAGCTATGAGTTCAGTTCATGCAATGTGGGAGTGCCAATATGCCATACATGCATCAGGATTCTGTTTTTTTTTTGGACAATAACATCTGGATTCTGGTTAGCAGCTTTAGAAATGAAAGCAGCATTTTCTTATATTTGGATATGTTTTCCATATTAAGTTTGACTTGCTCATTTCATTTAATAAACAATTTGGCTATGGTCATCATTCCGCAGCCGACCATGACCCTTTACCTCTATTGCCCTAGTTAAATGCAAATTTAGCCATTTGTTTTGAAAAGCTTGTTTGGTCTTTGTGTGGTCTTGTACAGATAGTAATTCAGATGAAAGATGGGGAATGCCCTTCGCCCAAAGCAATGGCCAAGCAAGTTCTATGCTACCTTGAAGAGAATGGATATTTGCAAGCTTAGAACATATTTGAGAAGATTGATCTGATTCTTGTGTGTCCATTTACCTGTGGACACAATATGATCTGTTGGTCATGAATAAAAGGCACAACACGTAGCAAGTAACAGGTGTGGTTCGGTCAGAAACGGATACATATTCATTCGTTTCATTGTTGATGATATTTGTTCTTGTGTATTGTTCTTGCACAGCTGTGATTTATCTGCATCAGCAATTCAGCAAGCATTTGGTTAACTCGCGTTGACCGTTCGTGTGAATTTGGGTAGTTGTTCTGTGCTTGCGAGTTGGGTTCACTGTTGGCAATGTATTTGTTACAAGTAAATATGAATAAATTGTGTAATTTGTATATCACTTGTGTTTCCTCTTGTAATAAAAACCGAGGAAAGATTGTAAACGCCTTCTACTGAATTCATGCCTTCTGTCTTCTGCTGCCTCTTTCATTGTCGCAGATTCGCAATTTCTGAGTCAGTAGGAACGGGTTTAGGAACCCTTCCACAGAACAAGCTGCCATTTTGTCTTACTATATGTTTTTCCTTTCTTTTTGCACAGAGGAACATTTTTCTCTCTCAACTTCTCAGTGACTGGATTTTTTAGGATCACTTCTTAGTGACTGTTATATTCATATCTTCATAGATCTTGTTGGTATTTTTTTTTTTTCCTCCATGGGCACACAATCAGCCATCCTGATCATATCACGAGCTAGTATTGTAATCACGATCGTCCAAACAGCCACAACACACAGCAGACAGCACTGATACTGGGAGAGTGGGAGCCGCCGCAAAGCAGCTGGAAATGAACGACTGACATGAGCCGCCGGTGCCAATACCGCCGACCAGCACCTGATCTCCGTTCTGACCGCTGGAGCATGGAAGCAGCGACGCATTCCATTGGACAGAATTTGCAACCTTTTCCACAGGGCTTAGGCAGCATGATTACCTGAAAAGCTGCAAGTTGCCTGTGCTGCTTTGGATAGACCGTCCCACTGGCCAGTGGGCTCCCCACTCACTCGCTACCGCGGACTGGCTGCTGCTTCCTGTCGGCTTCGAGTCTGAGTCTGAGGTTCCAAGTCATGGCTTACATACTCTGAAGCTGAACTTCCGGGTTCTGGGTTCTTGGGTTCTGACCACTTTTCTCCTAACAGATGGTAGGGTCTAGGAGGAAGAAACCGAAAGAAAAGGCGAGTCACAAAAACTGGTGGTAGTGGATGGTGAGGTTAGGGCAGAATTCACATTCACATCACGGTCTTTTAGTAAGTCCGTGTGCAGCCGAAGTTATTACCTAACCAGCCAGCATCAACAGACGGAAACGACGGGGAGAATCGTCCGCGGTCCGGCCTTCTTCCACCGCCCTTTGAATCCTTTGTCAGACTGTAGTGAGGCCTTCAGCAGCTGTGTGTCACAGATCACTGTGCTGAAACTGAACGCCATCAACAGCTGCTTCTACAAGCAGCCGAACAGGCCATGTACGGCGTACTGGCGTAGGCGACGGTGTTATGCGTCTGTCTGCGGAGTACGGAGAACGGGAGAAGTCTGCGGCGGGAAACAATGCGGGGATGGGAGCTCACCCAGGTAGGTCAACTCCATCGGGCGACAAACGGAACTCCAGGCCGTCGATCGCTGCCCGCCTCACGTTCCGGTGCGGCCGTGCGGGGCGATTTTGATCTGGTCCAAGTCGCAGCAGGACAAAAAAACAGAACGGACGACGAGTTAGCTCAAATCGATTGACCTCGCCGAATTCGTTCTCCTTTTTTTCTGGTCTCTTTTTTCGCTCTATCCGCACTAACCGGCGCGCGCTTAAATCAAATCAGGCACGCGCCGAAGCTGACCACCTCGCATGCGTGCATCAAAATAATCCGGTCGCTAATCACGGCAAGTGTTAGGCTGGCTGGGACAGTGGAACGAGGACGAGGTAGCAAGCTAGCAGCTGAACACAGCAGCACAGGGAGAGAGAAAAATTCGTTAAGAACGTAAGACGTAGCTGGTCTACTGCTATACGGCATACGGTGTGATTATCCGATGGCTAACCGGCCTGGGCGTGCGGTTTCGTCAGCAGATACGTGACGGTTTTCAGTTGAGTGTATTGCTATACCCGTATACCGGCGGCATACGGTCTCATCAGCCGGTGATCGTGTCACCAGTCATCTAGTACACCACTTAACGTTCGCCGTCGTCCTGGGCGTGTGGTTTGCGTCAGCAGATGCGTGACGACTAGTGAGTCGTGACATAGTATAGAATTCTGTCCGGCGGGGTCAATTCGAAGAGATTTGGCAGGGTGGGTTTTGGGGCAGTGGTGGCTCTTGGCCTGCCTGGACCTGACCGATCAAAGCCCCATGCACGCTATTGCTCCGGTCTGGATGGCTTGCCGGGTTCGTCGACTTGGACCTCGCGCGCCACTTCGCCGGCCGGCGTACGACGACTGCTCGCGAGGCGACCCGGCCATGCCCGCCCGCTCTGCCGGCTCCGTTGGAAGTGGGTCTCGGCCTCCGTAAATTTCGTTCTCGGAAACCGCTGGGCGCTGTCTGCCCTGCCCACCTGCCGTGTGCTCGCCGCTCCCGTCCAACGCCGGCATACCGAACATAACGGCCACGGCCACGGACGGACGCGTCCATCCAAAATCCCATCCCATGCGGGCGGACGTCACGTGCGCGATATCCGGGGGAAGTCAGCGGCGCGCGGTTGCGCAACCGCACGGGATGATGCCAACGACGGGGCCGGCCGGAATTCCTCGCCCGCACGAATCAGTTTGCCAATTTGCAGGGGACAAGTGTAGGAGTAGGCTATTCTGGAGAAGACACGCCCCGCCAATCCAGTCACGCTAAGCTAATTCTGTCCATCACGTCCCAGGCGTTTTATTTAGCTTACGTGCGTTCTTTCATTTCAGGTTCTTAATGTAGGCACTATTTTCCTCTATAAAAATAAACTGATTATAGTGAGTCAAATTTTATCTTTTTCCACAGTTTTTCAAAAAAAAATTTGTGGGTGCAGCCGCACCCACAATCAACACCATAGCTGTAACACCTCAAGTGTTAATGCCAAATTGCAATGCATAACATGAGCATAAGCATGCATTTTGAATGTGTTTAGAAATTTGAAATTCAAATTCAAATTCAAAATTTGAAAACTAATTTTGAAAATACTAGGAATTTCAATATGGTCCAAAAAGCAAAAGTGTCATTCTCATTATTTTGAACAACTTTCGTTTTTGAAGTTTTTCAAGTTCCAATACGATTTTGTGAGTTTTAAAAAAGTGGAAAATTCCCTATTGCTACAGTGCCCGCCCATGCTTCCCCCTGCTCATCGCCGATGCCGTGGCCGTCGCGGCCCTTCTCGCGCTCGGTCGCGTGGATGACCGCGTGGTCGGCGTCGCGAAGGCGTTCGCCACCTCATGGTCGCCTTCAATGTTGCAGCCGGCAAATCCATCTTCTCCTCCTCTTCATTTTCTCTCTCTCGGTTGTCTTTGAGCACCGCACAGCCGCCTCCGAAATTCGCCCACACCGCTCGCCCATTTTCCAATTCCTCGCGCCTACAGCTCCGCCATGAGCTACCCTACCTCCCGACCCGGCTGTGCTTCGTGCCATCGCGAGGTGAGCAGCTTCGTTGGGCCGCCGCCATGGCCGCGAGCTCGGTCTCGCGTGCCTGGCTCTCGTCCGCCTCCCTTGCTTCCTTTTCGTTAGCGTTTCAAGGTCGCCCTGCCATGTAGAGGCTGGCTCGAGGACCTTGTTGGCCCTAGTGCCCCGACGTCGCAGGAACGCGGCTTGCCACCGCGAGCTCCGCACGCCGTCGTCGCTGTGCGCCGTCGTCGTTAGTTCACCGTAGGCCACTTTTTCTACGCCGTTGGGTGCTCGTTGTCATAGGAAGTCGGGTGGAGTCGGTTCCGTCGCCGGAGACGTCGCCGTCGGCGAGATCCGCCGTCGGCCGAACGCTCGTCCGTCGTGCCGCTCGGGAGTTGTCCGGGGGCATCATTTGGTGAATTAGGTTAAGTACAGGGGCCTAGGTGATAAGTTTATGACTCAATTGAATAGGGTCAAATAGTGGTTTGGGTTTGTTTGTAGATTTAGTAAAGCGCGAGGGCTTTTCTGCAAATCTGCCAGGCCGCACCTGAGCAGGCCGCGTTGGGCCGGCCTGCTACCGCCCGCACTTGGGCCGGCCTGCCTCGCGCATGGGCCGCGCACGCGCTCGCTGCCGCTGGGCCGCTGCTGCCGCTGCGGGCCATTAGCCATTAGTTGGCCAGGCCGGCTCGCCTTACATGGGCTGCGCCGCCGGCTGCTTGCTGCGTTAGGCTGCGCCGCGCTCGCGCTGCTGCGCTTCGCCGCGCTCGGGCGCGCGCGCTGCGCGCGCCGCGGGCCGATCTGGGCCAAGCCGGCCAGATTGGCCTGTGAGCCAATTTTTCATTTGAAAATGCTTTTCAAATTTCGATTTGAATGCAAACTTTCATAATTTATAACTAGGGCTAGGAAACTCCAAAAATGGTGAAACTAGTTTCGTTAGTTTCGTTTTCTTTGTGATTTACGCGTTGGTGCTATAAAAACTTTAGTTTGATAAACTTTTATTTATAGTTTTTATTTATTTAAAGAAAAGCCTTTTTAACTTACAAAATTCATATCTAGGGTTTCATTTATCCGAAAATTGTGAAACCAAGTTCGATAATTTTATCTCGATATCCTTTAGCTCATAAGACGATGAAATACTTGGTTAGGTGATATTGTGGTAACCCTTTTTGTGAGTCAATCACTAAGTGAGGATGAGAGTTGGACCTTGTAACGATTAGTGACCCTAGTTTACTCGGGACGTGTTACTTATCCTTCGTCCTTGTAAATGTCATTATTATGTTGGTTTCACTTAAGCATGCATCGCATCCATGCACCTCATCTAGGAACGATGATCGTTGATGGATCGACGAAAGGACGTCGAAGCCGTACCGAAAGACGGTGCTATGGTGACAATTCCTGAAGATGATGGTTGATCCATGACTAAAGATGGAATCTTAACTTAATGTAATATTAAGTTACCCAGGCAAGCCCCGGAGCATTTTAACTTCCTAACTTTTATAATTACTAAATGCTTTATGATTGTTGCATTAAGTTCTAGGAATTGAATTGGAACTCTTCTTGCATTTATATCATTCCTTGTCCAGTTATCATCCCCGAAATCCTAATGATATGATACCGTAGCAATTGCTTAGCCATGCTTAAACGGTAGAAGTTGAGTGATTAATGATCACTTGCGAGAATTAGGATGATGGTTCACGGTTGGCTATATATGCTATCTTGCAAATAACCATGTGTATGTAAATCGAAGGCAAGACGGAGCGCATGAGCTACATGGTCGGCCAACCTTGTTAGTGAAGCGTACCGTCGTGTAAATTAATCACACACAAGGAATGGAGCCTTTCCTAGTCATGTTGAACAGTGCCTAGCACTTAGCTGGCTGGATCTGAGGTTATCCGCCGCGAAGCCTAGTAGCTCAACTTAGGCCGGATCGCGAAGAGTATCAAGTCTCACCCGCCGACAGGTGTTATAATTCCTGATCCATTGGCATATCCGGCGTGGTATGTCCGTGTGGGAAGTCATGTCCGTAAGTCCGAGGCGGGTGTTATAATTCCCGACCTCATGGCATGGTGGCGACCCTAAGTGAGGCGCTGTTCGGATCCGTGATTCCTGAGTTGTACGAATGGTGTTCTACGGCTACCCTTGGCCGGGTGTGCCGGGAGAGTGTTAGGAATATTTCCCCAGCTGGGTTGTAATCGATTCGAATCGCCATCGTCTCCTGGATAGTGAGAAGCTTGACGGGAGTATCTCCATACTTGAAAACAGTAAGTTGTTTGGATGGTTAATGGAACTGCACAAGATAGCTATTGATGAACCTGATATGGTTATGTATTTCTATTCTCAGTTGCTTGTTTAGCACAGGTGCAAACCTAGATAACAGGTTAATGAAGATTAACTTGATGCTAATAACAACATGCTTACTCTTGTCACTTAAAGCTTTTACGCAAAAATGAGTTAAGCCAACTCCACCTATAAAGCTTTGCATAATCCTTGGAGTCTTTATTTCTGTTTCATGTCGGGTAAGTCTTGTTGAGTACAATTGAGTACTCGGGGTTTATTCCCTCCATTGCGAGATGACATCTTCTATAATGGTTGCTGCAACTACGCCTTCTCCCCGTAGGGAATGAAGACTAGACCATTGGGCATGGTCTCTAGTAGACTTCTTACCTTGTATTGCTTTTGTAAGATATGAGCTCGAACCGGCAATGTAAACCTTAACTATGGTTTTGTTTCAAAACTATGCTTCTTCCGCTACCTTGTATTCGGTTTGTAATAACTAGAGTGTACTCCGATATTATATAATCTATGTAGATTATTTGTAAAAGGTTGTAATAGGTGATGTGGTTATGCTGAATTACTACGATCTTGGTTTGTTGCAAGTTGATTTGAAATCCTTCGTGATTTCGTTGGACTACGGGTTTATATAAGACAAAGTATACGAGTGTCAACGTATTAGCGGGGACATCTCGTACTTAATCTTGTATAAATTGGTCGGTTACGTGATGGTGGCATCGGAGCATGGTTCAGCACTAAACACGTCATTTGTGTAATAAAACAAAAGCTTTTGCCAAAACTTAATTTCAAAGCTAAAGGTTGCCAGTGTTCATATCTTTTATGCCCATATAAGGACTTATAGGTGGCTTAGTAAGTACTAACCTGGGGGAAATTTAAATATTGCATCGACGCCTTTGCTAAGGTATGAAGAGTGATGACTTGACCGCAATAGTTACCCTGTGGTCTAATGGTGGTGGTAACGTTCATATATGAATTAGCCATATATGTCGCTAGTGTTAATGTTTGAATCGTCGCCAAGGTAAGGTGAGTTGTGAGAGCATGATCGGACAAACACCGATCTAGGGGAGTGCTTATATGGTACTGAAGTATTTACATGCCGAGAGCGTGTTTATATGGATGTCCGCATGTGAGGGTGTTTTCCGCCATTCTTGGTGATGCCGTCTTCTGACGATGATTCGGGTATCGTGCACCTACATCTATGTATATTGGGAATATGCCTAGATGGAGGGGGGTGCGTAACATGTGTTACTGCTTTCTTTGTGTGTTATATTGGGAATTGATGGGCTGAAATGAAAATTTTCTGCAGGTATACTAACAACGCTCACGTTAGTTAGACTAGTCACGATATATGAGAGAACGTATGTATGCCACCGTCTAGAACGTCAGAATCAAAGTTAGGATTGTGGGAACGTACGGATCGTGCATGCATCATGACATTCATATAATCTTTGCACTTGTCCTCCCTTATAAAGCTTCTTACCTCAAAAGTTCTTAATACGTCCTCCCTCTAAAATAAAAATTTTCCTCTTACAAGAAGTTGCATCTTTTGATTTAAAAGGCTCACATGAAGCATACTGCTTACAAGGTCCACCAGAGGAAGAGTTTCAAATCAGCAAATTGTAAATATTGAGTCACATGGTATTAAGAAGATCCTAATGAAGTTTTGCATTCCTTCGCTACTACGGAGAATTTTTTTTCACTCTGTGTTGTTATCCAGAAGATAGCAAACCTTGCAATCAATGGAGCCAATAGCAATAACTTCAGAGTCCAGGACCGTCTACAGTTGGTATAGTGGTTCTAAAAAGAGTGATGCTTAAGCCTGTCTGATATGACAGATTCTTTGTGGCATAAGGAAAGACATCATGAACTGATGATATTGTGATAGTCTATCAAGCTCCTAGAGACATTCTAAAATAGTTTTCAAAAGTGTTGTTCGTGCTACGGCTAGTGTCTCCAAAAGGTGACCCATATCATGTGGTGTGGAGTCAACTTAATGGGTTTGCACTAGTTCATGGTACAAATAAAGCTAAGAGTAACAACAGTCCAGCTACCAGTGTTATGTTCATTTAAATAAAGACTTACTCCTGCATAGAGGGCATTGTTAACTCATGAATATTGCTATCTATCATGCTTCTGTTGTGAGGCGTGAGATGCAAGAGTAATTCAACACTGAGCTGGAAAGGACAATGGAACAGCTGTGTCAGATAAAGACAACAAGATTGGCAATGTCTCTGGTGTGAATAACAATATATGATTTGCTAACCATTTGGTAATATTTACTCCATGAGTTTCTAATCTTTGGGACTTAGTAGATGTACCTTGATATACATCGTCACCTCAAAACCAAAGCCTGGTACAACTCTTTGATTCAATTGATAATTATGTCATGTATTGATTTCTCTCAAACCCGACCTATGCTGTCTCTTTGGTGTCGCTTAACAACGAAAATCTTCCTCGAATATCACTATGATTGTGACCTTTAAAGTACCATGATCCATGACTTGAAAACATCGTCGAAACTCGGAATCACCTGGGTGATGTTATTGCCGGGCTTCGCCGTTACCCAAGCCTATGATCGTGATCCTTTATAGTCCACAGTTAGGGTGATGTCATCCTGTCGATACCTCTTAGGGATTCAAAGTTGTTCTTCGAATTCCTAACTGCCTTGTGATTGTGACTAACTTTAAATCACGGTTACATTCTTAATCTTGCCAGACATGGGTTACTGCTGTTGTGTCCAATAGTGGTGCCATGTTCTGTAACCCTGGTGCCACGACGGAACCTGGAGTCTCTTGTGTGTCCGGGTCACACAGGTTTCTGCTAGGCGCGCGTAGGTATCGAGGTTTGTGAGCTTGAGCCACTATAGCTCGCAACTAAGGTACCCCTACTCTTCTAACCTATCAGGGAAATTCATACTTGACCTCCTTGATGGCATTATATCTAGTCACAATTTGGTTAGCACGGGATGTATCCATGACGTCTTGTGCCATAACCTATTCTTTCATCTTATCCTTGTTATCTTCGAATCTTGTGATCACCATTGCTTGCTTAACTCGTCTTGCACCTGACACATCCATGCGAGATCTGCCTATGTCATGTAGGATTTTCATGTTGATTGTAGGATCGGTAATGGTGTCTTGAATTTAAAACTAACGGTGCCGCAACGAAACCGAGAGCCTCCTGTGGGCGGCCGACACATGGTTGTGCTGCTCGGCACGCGCTGGTATCGTGGTTTTAGTCAGGATCCATTATGGAAAATACACCAATATGTTATCTTATCATGACTTCTCCCTTGGTTATCGTCTTAAATCTGATCAGGAGATCTTATTGGACCAATTGTAATGAAACTTTCTTCTAGAGTTGCAAAGAAGATAATCTTTGGACAAACAGGTCATTGACATAAACATTAACAGACTACAAGAGATGGTAGATAAGTGACTTTATTGATCGTTTCCATGAGAAATGTTATCATTACTTGGATATGGACACCCTTTATATAAGGATTTCGGAGAACAATGCATCGACGAAGTTAGGTATCACATCTAGGTATCCAATGGACACCGATGCCACGATGTTGTCACCAAAGACCGAGGATAAGTATTTTGAGTCGCAGAATCTGTAAGGTCCTAGATGGCTAGAGGGGGGTGAATAGCCTATAAAAATTTCTACAGACTCACTAAGCAAACTTCGTTAGATACACAAACGGCGGAAAGCAAGTTTTGCTTAGCCTACTAGATGTTGCAAGCCTCCTATCCAAACAATTCTAGTAGGTGATCACTAGCACAAACAATAGCTACCGCTAGTGATCAAGAGTTCTACCCACGGGATTTAATCTACACAAGGAGTGGTTCCCGACCGACCACACAAGCAATTCTACCCACGGGATTTAGTCTACACAAGTTGTGGTTCCCGACCGACCACGCAAGCAATTCTATTTTGCAAGAATGTAAACAAAGTAATACAAGAGAGGATGAGACTTGTTATACCGACGCGCGTCGAGTCGAGGTTGCCAATCACCAAGAGAATGAGCAATCAATCACAATCGGCAACACACAATCGATGACAACCAATCACCGGGAGACAAGGATGAACACAATTGTTTTTGTTCACCCGGTGTTCACTTGGGCACCGCCAAGCTACGTCACCGGTTGTGTCGACCAACACCTAGATGGTTCCTCGGTGTGACCCTCAAGTCACTAGCCCCTCAAGGCTCGCCCGCAAGGCACCGCAAGACACCACTCTCAAGCGAGGTACTCAACGACACGCGGATTCCACTAGGATGCTCTTCGTGATCCCCACGAGGTGAGCTCAAACCTCTCACAAGCAACCGGAGGTGGCCAAGAACAATCACCTTCTCTTGCCAACGCCTCCAACAATCTCCAAGCCGGCTAGGAGCGGTACTCTCCAAGAGTAACAAGAAATCCACCGGCGAAACCACCCACAAGTGCCACTAGATGCCCTCAAGCAATGCAATGCACTAGGTGATTCACTCAATCTCACTTAGGATGAACAACCAAGCAAGGGAGAAGAGTGGGAGAGAGTCTCTTAGCTCAAAGAATGCACAAGGGATGAGAAATGGCCAAGAGACCTCCCCAAGGGCCGGCCACCTTCTATTTATAACCCCTCAAATAAATGTGACCGTTACCCCCTCGGGAGGCCGAGCAGTACGCGCCGGACGCGTCTGCCGCAAACCGCCGGACGCGTCCGGCGCTTCTTCCTTGCGCGCGAGCCAAGTCGACCGTTGGCTCCGCGTTCAATCTCGTCCCGCCACGTGTGCGTCCGGCGCGGCGTCCGGCGCGCGCCATCGCGCGTCCGGCGCAAGGTCCGGTTCCCGAGCCGCGCCCGGAACTTTACGTTCGGCGTCCGGCGCGCGCCGGACGCGACACCCGCGTCCGCCGCTTCGCCCGCCGGCCGCGCCATGCCGAGGCTCGGCACTCGCCGGACTCAAGCACGGTGAATAGCCCGCGTCCGCCGCATGCGTCGCGCGCGCGTCCGCCGCTCCGACCATGTCAGCCACCAGCACAGGCCGAGCCACAATGCGCCGGACGCGTCCGGCGCCTCCTGCAGATGCTGCCTTTCGCTGTGTCGTCGATCCAAGTTCTCAGACATGCTATCCAACAAGTATACCAACTTGATCAACAGAGATAGCATGATTTCAACCAAATTTTGCATCCGGCGCAATAGAAAATATGCACTTCATGAATTCACCTAGTGGCACCCGTGCGTCGAATAGCCGATAAGACTTCCCCTCTTAATAGTGCGGCTATCGAACCTAAACCACTCACACCCTCTATGGTGTCTTGAGTGCAAAACAAAATGGCCCTATCGGTTATACCTTTGCCTTGAGCCCATTTTGTTCCTCCAAATGATATGAACACTTCACACCATCATGTGACCGTCTCGATCCATCGACCTCGACTTCACTTGCCCTTCACCGTGCATCGGTCCATCGGCGCCTAGTCTTGCCCGAGCTTCACCATCGCATGGTCCTTCACTCCCAAGTCTTGACTAGCCCTTCACCTTCAACACCGGTCCATGGAGCCAAGCACCGTCTTGATCTTCATCTTTGATCACATGACACGTGTCATGCTTCATATTCAATATGCTCATCGTGTGGACAACCTTTCTCTAAATCAACCACTTAGATAAACAAGGTTAGTCCTAGATTTCATCAATTAGCCAAAACCAAACTAGGGACTTTCAATCTCTCCCTTTTTGGTAATTGATGACAACCTCAACAAAGATGATTTTATAATAAAGATTTTGAATTTGTCATACTTGTCCAATCATTAAGCTCACAAGAGAAATTTGGACAACTATAGCAAGTTCGGTTTTGGTAGTATTGCTCCCCCTACATATGTGCATAGAGTTTGGATTTGAAGCTTTGCACATATGCATGGATAAGATTGTGGGAAGAGTAATTCTACCAAAATGATGCTAAGGTGTAAGAAATGGACCTTTGAAGCGTGATACCAATCGGAGTTGCAATTTACACCATCCTTAGCACCATGAAGTAACTAGACATCCATCAAAAACTCAAGAACCCCGTGAGATCAACATTATAAGCAAAGTTCTTGAACCACTTGTAAAGCAAGGGGAGTCTAGTTACAACCTATGCATGCTAGTAGATCATTTCATCAATCAAGTTCTATACTAGCATTGCACCACACAAGCAAGGAGACACTACTTGTATAAAACTTTAAAACTAGGTGCCATGAGCAAGTCATATGAGAATGCACAAACAAATGCAACAACTTTGTTCATGAGCTTGCTCCCCTTCTTGTGTGCATCAAAATTTTATTTACCCCTTTATCATGTTCAATCATCTTTTTCTCTCCCCCTTTGTCAACAATTGCCCAAAATGGGATCAAATTGTGGAGAGAAAAGGACTTTGATGGAGTAAACAAAACTTTAGTCAAAATTGGTTCAATCTAGACCACTTGCCAAAGACATTTAATTCGGTTTGAACCAAAGACAAGCTTCTTCACACCTCATGACAAGGGTTATCTTGCCTATGTTGAATTAAACACTTGTAGCAAATATTCTAGATTCAACACTAGGATTGCAAGCCCATAAACATGTCATATGTCACCACTAGATCAAGCAAAACATAGAAGCAATAGTGGTAAACATATATACATCAAACACATTTGATTTATCATGAATGCTCCAAATGCACCTTGTATGTCTACATGTGCTACCACAAGTATAATTCTAAGAATGAATGACATGTCAACCAATGGTACCTTGCTTTGTCGAAGGAGAGGCATGTCAAGTAGTGGTGGGGTGCATTCAACACATATTTGAGAAATCAAGAATGTTCAATTCATTCCTTAGCTTGCAAAACCTTCTTTCATCAAGTGGCTTGGTGAGGATGTCGGCAAGTTGATCATCGGTGCCCACACTTTCAATGGAAATGTCCCCTTTTGTTGATGATCTCTAATGAAGTGATGCCTTATGTCAATGTGCTTTGTTCTTCCATGTTGAACCGGGTTTTGTGTCATCTTGATTGCACTTTCATTATCACAAAACAATGGCACATTCTTGAAGTTGATGCCATAATCCTTCAAAGTTGACTTCATCCAAAGCAATTGTGCACAACAACTCCCCGCACTAACATATTCGGCTTCGGCGGTAGAGATTGCCACACTATTTTGTTTCTTTGAGGACCATGACACAAGTGATCTTCTAAGAAGTTGACATGTACCACTTGTGCTCTTTCTATTAATCTTGCAACCACCATAGTCGGAGTCCGAATATCCAATCAATTCAAACTTTGACCCCTTGGGATACCATAGTCCAACATCTCTTGTTTGCTTCAAGTACCTCAATATTCTCTTTGCGGCCGTGAGATGACTCTCTCTTGGTGAGGCTTGATATCTAGCACACATGCAAACACTAAACATGACATCCGGCCTTGATGCGGTGACATAGAGTAGGCTTCCAATCAATGACCGATAATCCTTTTGATTCACCATATTGCCATCATGATCACTATCAAGATTCCCATTGGTGCCCATTGGAGTTGAGATTGGCTTTGCATCTTGCATCCCAAACTTCTTCAACATGTCCCTTATGTATTTCTCTTGACTCACAAATGTCCCATTCTTCAATTGCTTGACTTGAAGACCAAGGAAATAGCTAAGTTCACCAATCATGGACATCTCAAATTCTTTTGCCATCATTTCACCAAATTCTTCACAATATGCTTGATTGGTTGATCCAAAGATAATATCATCAACATAGATTTGCACAATGAAGAGATCATTACCAATCTTCTTGGTGAATAGAGTAGTATCAACCTTGCCCATAATAAACCCCTTGGAGTGAAGAAAGGTCTTCAATCTCTCATACCATGCTCTAGGTGCTTGCTTCAAGCCATACAAGGCTTTCTTCAACTTGTACACATGGTTGGGCTTCTTCTCATCTTCAAAACCGGGAGGTTGCTCAACATATACTAGCTCATTGATGATCCCATTGAGAAATGCACTCTTGACATCCATTTGATATAACTTGATATTATGGGCACATGCATAAGCCAATAGTATCCTTATTGCCTCCAATCTTGCCACGGGAGCATATGTTTCATCATAGTCAAGACCTTTAACTTGAGTATAGCCTTGTGCAACTAGTCTTGCTTTGTTTCTAATCACAACACCATCTTGATCTTGCTTGTTCTTGAAAACCCATTTGGTTCCAATGACATTGTGATCCTCCGGCCTCTCAACTAACTCCCACACATCATTTCTTGTGAAGTTGTTGAGCTCTTTTTGCATTGCCATGATCCAATCGGCATCATCCAAGGCTTCCTCAATTTTCTTTGGCTCTTTGGTTGACACAAATGATGCATATTCACATATCATAGCCACTCTTGATCTTGTTTGCACACCACTTCTAATATAACCAATAACACTATCAATTGGGTGATCTCTTGCAACATGTTGTAGTTGTAGCACTTGCACTTGATTGCTTGAGCTTGGTTGATCACTTGACTTGTCTTCATTTGATGAACTAGCACCATGATCTTGCACTTGAGCATTGCTAGCTTGCCTCAATGGAGAATTGAGCACTTCATCTTTATCATCTTGCACATCAACCACTTGCTTTGCTCTAATGTCCCCAATGTCCATGTTCTTCATAGCTTCAACCAATTGAGTTCCACCAACATCTTCTAGATTCTCATCTTCATCTTGTGACCCATTGGTTTCATCAAATTGCACATCATGGACTTCCTCTCTAATGCCACTTGAGTTGTTCCAAACTCTATAAGCCTTGCTTGTAGTTGAATAACCGAGTAGGAACCCCTCATCACATCTCTTTTCAAACTTCCCCAATCTAGTGCCCTTTCTCAAGATGTAGCATTTGCAACCAAACACTCTAAAATAACCAATATTGGGCTTTCTTCCATGAAGTAACTCATATGGGGTCTTCTCTAGCAAAGTATGACAATAGAGCCTATTGATGTAGTAGCACGCCGTGTTGATTGCTTCATCCCAAAATGATTGACTAACATTGTACTCATGAAGCATTGATCTAGCCATATCAAGCAATGTTCTATTCTTCCTCTCAACTAGGCCATTTGATTGTGGAGTGTACTTGGCCGAGAATTGATGACCAATGCCATAGTGATCACACAATTCTTCCATTCTTGTATTCTTGAATTCACTCCCATTGTCACTTCTCACTTTCTTGATTCTCATATCAAACTCATTGTGAACTCTGTGAGAAACGTCTTGAAGGTGTCATACACTTCACTCTTGTCACTAAGAAAGAATACCCATGTGAATCTCGTGAAGTCATCCACTATGACAAATCCATACTTGTTGCCACCAATACTTGTGTATGTAGTTGGGCCAAATAAATCCATGTGCAACAACTCAAATGCCTTGCATGTGCTCATTATACTCTTCTTTGGATGTGAGCTTCCAACTTGCTTCCCGGCTTGACATGCACTACACAACTTGTCCTTTTCAAATACAACATCTTTCAAGCCTTCAACAAGATTGTGTTGTGTGAGCTTCTTCAATTGTTTCATGCCAACATGCCCAAGCCTTCTATGCCAAAGCCAACCCAAACTTGATTTTGATATCAAACATGTTGTCAAAGAAGCTTCACTAGTGTTGAAATCAACTAGATAGAGATTCTCATATCTAAAGCCTTTGAACACCAAGTTTGAGCCATCAAGAGAAACTACCTCAACATCATTTGCTCCAAAAATGCACTTGTAGCCTCGATCACAAATTTGTGCCACGGAGAGAAGATTGAAATCCAAGCTTTCAACTAGCATCACATTGGAGATACTCATGTCATTTGATATTGCAATCTTGCCCAAACCAACAACCTTGCCTTTCTTGTTATTGCCAAAAGTAATTGACTCAATGCCACTATCATTCTTCTCAATTGAATCAAACATTCTTGATGTGCCGGTCATGTGTTGAGAACACCCACTATCAATAATCCAATGCCTTCCTCCGGCTTTATAATTCACCTACAAGCAAATCAATGAAGCTTAGGTACCCATTTTTGTTTGGGTCCTTGTAGGTTAGTAACTAAGCTCTTTGGTACCCAAATAGCCTTCTTCTTTGGGCCAACAATGGGTGTACCAACAAACTTAGCTTGCACACCTTTCACACCCTTGGTAAGCACATAACAAGAATCAAAAGGTATAGCATTGTCAAGTTTCTTGTTTTGTTGCTTCTTGTTGCAATTTTGCTCTAGGTGCCCAACTTGCTTGCATCTATAGCAAAACCGACCATTGCTCTTCACAAAGCTAGGCTTTGGAGTTGCAAAGGCCGACTTGCCCTTCTCGGGGGTATAGCCCAATCCCTCTTTGTTAAGAGAGAACCTTTGGCTACCCAAGCACTTTAGCAAGCGGGCCTCACCACCATAGGCTTTGCCTAAGGCATGAGTGAGCTCATCCACCTCCTTCTTGAGAGTCTCATTTTCAACCATAAGTGTAGCATCATAAGTGAAGCCATCACTAGTAGTGGAGATAGAGTCGGTGGTGGTGGTGGATGATGTGCTACAAGAAGGGTTAGCATTTGTCATGATGATAGGTTGATAAAATGACTCATCAATGATGTCACAAGTAAGGCCTATATCACATGATGCAACCACCACTTTCTTTGCTTGTTGCTCAAGTAGAAGTGAGTGAGCCTTTTCAAGCTTAGAGTGAGCATCACCAAGTTTCTCATGGTCTACCACTAGACACTCATGAGTGGTCATAAGCTCACCTAGGGCTTTCTCAAGTATTTCTACTTTCATTGAAACCTTCTTGCACTCCTTTTCCTTGGCAATAGCTATATCTCTAGTTTCTTGCATCAAGTCATATAGTTGATCCTTAGTCGGTTCATCATCATCATCATCAACATTATCAACATCGTGAGCATATTCCATCTCACTATCATCATCACTATCATCATATTGTACCTTTGTTTCCTTGGCCATGAAGCATGATGGTGATGTAGAGAATAATGAAGACTTCTTGTTGATGGCGATGGAAGCCATAGCCTTGTTGCTTGTATCTTCATCTTCATCATCATTGTCACTCTCCCAAGTGACCACAAATGCACCATTCTTGCCCTTCTTGAGTGTCATCTTGGCCTCATGCTTCTTCTTCTCAAACTTGCCCTTGTTGTAGTTCTTCTTCTTCTCATATGGGCATTCGGCTTGTAGATGCTCGGTGCTATCACAATTGAAGCACTTTCTTGGTTGCTCTTGCTTCTTGAAGTTGTTTCTCTTGAAGCCTCTTCTCTTGATGAACATGTGTCCCATCTTCTTCACCACAAGAGCAAGTGCCTCATCATCAATCTCAAAGTCACCATCTTCCTCATTGGTTTCTTCTTCTTCAAAGATTGGTGCTTTGCCCTTGGAGGATGTGGCTTGGAATGCCACGGTCTTCTTCTTCTTCTCCTCTTCCACCTTCTCATCATCTTGATCAAACTTATCATATGTCAAGACTTCACCAAGCAAATCATTTGGCTTCTTGCCTTCAAGCCCATCTCTTTGTAGCATAAGCTTCAACATCTTGAAGCTCCTCGGCAAGCAAATCAAGAACTTATGACAAAAGTCTTCATCTTTTGTCTTGTGCCCCAAACTCTTGAGATCATTCACAATTACTTGTAAGCGATGAAACATTTCAATGATTGTTTCATCCTCTTTCTTCTTGAAGTTCTCGAACTCACTTTTGAGTCCATATAACTTGGCACTCTTCACAACCTTGGTGCCCTCGTAGGTCTCACCCAACCTTGTCCACACTTCACTTGCACGCTCCAAGTCCTTGATCCCCTCAAACACCTTTGTATCAATGCCATTGTATAAGGTGTTGAGAGCCATTCTATTGCATGTTGTGTTGGCTCTATCTTCATCGGTGAGATGATCATTATCAAGAATAGCATAGTCATGCAATATAACTTGCAAGACTCTCTCTTGAATTGAACCGAGATACATGATCATCTTTCTCTTCCAATGATCAAAAGAACTAACTCCATCAAACATAGGCGGTTTGCCCCCAACATGGTTGAACACAATTTGAGCCATCTTAACACCGTAGGATGTTAAGCCTTGCACAAAAACGGTGACCTCGGCTCCGATACCACTTGTAAGGTCCTAGATGGCTAGAGGGGGTGAATAGCCTATAAAAATTTCTACAAACTCACTAAGCAAACTTCGTTAGATACACAAACGGCGGAAAGCAAGTTTTGCTTAGCCTACTAGATGTTGCAAGCCTCCTATCCAAACAATTCTAGTAGGTGATCACTAGCACAAACAATAGCTACCGCTAGTGATCAAGAGTTCTACCCACGGGATTTAATCTACACAAGGAGTGGTTCCCGACCGACCACACAAGCAATTCTACCCACGGGATTTAGTCTACACAAGTTGTGGTTCCCAACCGACCACGCAAGCAATTCTATTTTGCAAGAATGTAAACAAAGTAATACAAGAGAGGATGAGACTTGTTATACCGATGCGTCGAGTCGAGGTTGCCAATCACCAAGAGAATGAGCAATCAATCACAATCGGCAACACACAATCGATGACAACCAATCACCGGGTGTCGGATACCTAGATTAGGGGGTCCTAAATTGGGTGAATTAGAGACGAGCAAATCAGCCTCATCCCTCTCTAAGAATCCCAAAAACTAACTGACCAGAGAAACCCCCTCTCGAGCTGGGCCGGCCCACTATTAGGCCCACAAAGCCTCAGAACCTCCTAAACTCGAGCAGCGGCCGCTCACCCGCTCGAGAGAGAAGTACGGAAACCGCTCGAGCGTACGACCGCTCGAGACGGTGACGTAAACCCAATTCGTCTTCATGGTGTGCCCCAGACCATTGTCTCTGATAGGGGAACCCAATTTACAGCTCATTTCTGGCAACGCCTCCAACAAGATTTTGGCACTCAAACACTTCACAGGTCAGCTTATCACCCGCAAACTCCGGGACAAACTGAGCGTGTGAACCAAATTTTAGAAGACATGCTTCAAGCTTGTGTTATATCCTATAAAGGACCATAGGACAAATGGTTGCCTCTAGCAGAATTCTCTTATAATAATAGTTATCAAAAGAGTATTAAGATACCTCCCTTCGAAGCCTTATATGGTAGAAAATATAGAACCCCTTTGAATTGAGTAGAAACCGGGAAAAGAAAATATTATGGAAGTGACTTCATTAAGGATGCAGAGGAGCAAGTCTGGAAAATCCAGAAAAATATGGAAGCCGCTCATGCTCGACAAAAGAGTTATGCTGACAAACGAAGGAAGCTTATTGAGTTCAAGGTGGTTGACCATGTATATCTCAAGGTGTCGTCCATGAAAGGTGTGAAACGTTTCGGTGTGAAGCGTAAACTTGCACCTCGTTATATTGGTCCTTACCCAATCATTGAGAAGTGTGGAAAAGTAGCTTACAAGCTTCAATTACCTCCTGAAATGGGAACTATCTTTCCAGTCTTTCATGTCTCTCAGTTGAAGAAATGTCTTCGCATCTCGGAAAAAGAAGTTAAAGTCGGGAATATTAAATTGCAATCTGATCTTTCTTATGAGGTAGAGCTAGTGAAAGTCTTAGATGTTATAGAGCGTGTAACTCGCAGTCGAGTGGTGAAGTTGTTCAAAGTGGTTTGGAATAATCACAGTGAAAGAGATGCAACATGGGAACGAGAGGACTATCTGAAAAAAAAATACTTATCCATCTTTCTATTTCAAATGGTACGCTTTTCAAAATCTCGGGACGAGATTTTCTTAAGGGGGGAAGGCTGTAACACCTCAAGTGTTAATGCCAAATTGCAATGCATAACATGAGCATAAGCATGCATTTTGAATGTGTTTAGAAATTTGAAATTCAAATTCAAATTCAAAATTTGAAAACTAATTTTGAAAATACTAGGAATTTCAATATGGTCCAAAAAGCAAAAGTGTCATTCTCATTATTTTGAACAACTTTCGTTTTTGAAGTTTTTCAAGTTCCAATACGATTTTGTGAGTTTTTGAAAAAGTGGAAAATTCCCTATTGCTACAGTGCCCGCCCATGCTTCCCCCTGCTCATCGCCGATGCCGTGGCCGTCGCGGCCCTTCTCGCGCTCGGTCGCGTGGATGACCGCGTGGTCGGCGTCGCGAAGGCGTCCGCCACCTCATGGTCGCCTTCAATGTTGCAGCCGGCAAATCCATCTTCTCCTCCTCTTCATTTTCTCTCTCTCGGTTGTCTTTGAGCACCGCACAGCCGCCTCCGAAATTCGCCCACACCGCTCGCCCATTTTCCAATTCCTCGCGCCTACAGCTCCGCCATGAGCTACCCTACCTCCCCGACCCGGCTGTGCTTCATGCCATCGCGAGGTGAGCAGCTTCGTCGCGCCGCCGCCATGGCCGCGAGCTCGGTCTCGCGTGCCTAGCTCTCGTCCGCCTCCCTTGCTTCCTTTTCGTTAGCGTTTCAAGGTCGCCCTGCCATGTAGAGGCTGGCTCGAGGACCTTGTTGGCCCTAGTGCCCCGACGTCGCAGGAACGCGGCTTGCCACCGCGAGCTCCGCACGCCGTCGTCGCTGTGCGCCGTCGTCGTTAGTTCACCGTAGGCCACTTTTTCTACGCCGTTGGGTGCTCGTTGTCATAGGAAGTCGGGTGGAGTCGGTTCCGTCGCCGGAGACGTCGCCGTCGGCGAGATCCGCCGTCGGCCGAACGCCTGTCCGTCGTGCCCTGCTCGGGAGTTGTCCAGGGGCATCATTTGGTGAATTAGGTTAAGTACAGGGGCCTAGGTGATAAGTTTATGACTCAATTGAATAGGGTCAAATAGTGGTTTGGGTTTGTTTGTAGATTTAGTAAAGCGCGAGGGCTTTTCTGCAAATCTGCCAGGCCGCACCTGAGCAGGCCGCGTTGGGCCGGCCTGCTACCGCCCGCACTTGGGCCGGCCTGCCTCGCGCATGGGCCGCGCCCGCGCTTGCTGCCGCTGGGCCGCTGCTGCCGCTGCGGGCCATTAGCCGCCGCTGGGCCGGCCTGCCTTACATGGGGGCTGCGCCATTGGGCTGCTGCTTGTGTTGGTTGCGCCGCCCGGCTCGCGCCGCTTCGCCAGCGCTGGGCGCGCGCTGCGCGCGCGCCGCGGCCGATCGGGGGCAAGCCGGCCAGATTGGCTCGTGAGCCAATTTTTCATTTGAAAATGCTTTTCAAATTTCGATTTGAATGCAAACTTTCATAATTTATAACTAGGGCTAGGAAACTCCAAAAATGGTGAAACTAGTTTCGTTAGTTTCGTTTTTTGTGATTTACGCGTTGGTGCTATAAAAACTTTAGTTTGATAAACTTTTATTTATAGTTTTTATTTATTTAAAGAAAAGCCTTTTTAACTTACAAAATTCATATCTAGGGTTTCATTTATCCGAAAATTGTGAAACCAAGTTCAATAATTTTATCTCGATATCCTTTAGCTCATAAGACGATGAAATACTTGGTTAGGTGATATTGTGGTAACCCTTTTTGTGAGTCAATCACTAAGTGAGGATGAGAGTTGGACCTTGTAACGATTAGTGACCCTAGTTTACTCGGGACGTGTTACTTATCCTTCGTCCTTGTAAATGTCATTATTATGTTGGTTTCACTTAAGCATGCATCGCATCCATGCACCTCATCTAGGAACGATGATCGTTGATGGATCGACGAAAGGACGTCAATTCCCGAAGATGATGGTTGATCCATGACTAAAGATGGAAGCCGTACCGAAAGATGCGGTGCTATGGTGACAATTCCTGAAGATGATGGTTGATCCATGACTAAAGATGGAATCTTAACTTAATGTAATATTAAGTTACCCAGGCAAGCCCCGGAGCATTTTAACTTCCTAACTTTTATAATTACTAAATGCTTTATGATTGTTGCATTAAGTTCTAGGAATTGAATTGGAACTCTTGCTGCATTTATATCATTCCTTGTCCAGTTATCATCCCTGAAATCCTAATGATATGATACCGTAGCAATTGCTTAGCCATGCTTAAACGGTAGAAGTTGAGTGATTAATGATCACTTGCGAGAATTAATGGTTGCTGCAACTACTGCCTTCTCCCTGCCGGGAATGAAGACTAGACCATTGGGCATGGTCTCTAGTAGACTTCTTACCTTGTATTGCTTTTGTAAGATATGAGCTCGAACTGGCAATGTAAACCTTAACTATGGTTTTGTTTCAAAACTATGCTTCTTCCGCTACCTTGTATTCTGGTTTGTAATAACTAGAGTGTACTCCGATATTATATAATCTATGTAGATTATTTGTAAAAGGTTGTAATAGGTGATGTGGTTATGCTGAATTACTACGATCTTGGTTTGTTGCAAGTTGATTTGAAATCCTTCGTGATTTCGTTGGACTACCGGGTTTATATAAGACAAAGTATACGAGTGTCAACGTATTAGCGGGGACATCTGTACTTAATCTTGTATAAATTGGTCGGTTCTGTGACAATAGCTCCGCCCCTGAACGGATTCATGTAAAAAATCCTGTGTAATTAATTCTCCTTATAAAATGTGGTTTTTGGCTAAACTCTTGTAGCTTGTTGTTAGTTTTCTTACATAATTGATTAAACTTTTCTTTTCCTCCCAAAAAAATGAAACCTTTTCTTTTCTTCTATAAATATATCTTTCTTTACATATTATTCTCTCTTTCCTTGCATGAATAAGCACGCTATAAGAGTTTTGACTAATCACCTTATGTTTCTGTTTCGTAGAATTTCTGTAAACTACGATGAAACCTGCTTGTCAACCAAAAAACCTATGACAATACCGATGTGTTTATCTTAGATCATTTGCAATCTTCAATGCAACTAGCTACTAAACTTGCTTGTCAACCAAAAAACCTATTACAATAATGATCGTGTTTATCTTAGAGCATTTACAATCTTAAATGCAACCAGCTACAAAGCTTGCTTGTCAACCAAAAAGCCTATGACAATAATGATCGTGTTTATCTTAAGAGCATTTGTAATCCTAAACGCAACCAACTATACTACGTTGCACATTTACGACGTATCTGCCTCGTAGGTTTGGCGCAAAGTTATGAAGATGTGTAGCAACTCTCTCACTCCACAACAACATATTCTCTAACATAAGATTTCCTCATACCTTAAAAATTGTTCCCTCCATCTCTTAATAAATTAATTCCTGAATTGTCCTAAGACAAATTTGTATCTTTTATAAAGTTAATCCCGCTATAAATCTATCTCAACATGCAATCCATCTAGATCATCCCCCACTAATTAGCCCCATCATCTACACTAATAGTAATGACACCTCATTGATTTTTCAGCCTCTTAATACAAGCTATCAACATAATCTCCACTTAATTTCATTCAAAATTCTTCTTATCTTCTAGGTTTTTACGTTCGACTAGATTTGTAGAAAAAAGCGCAAATACTTGTGTTACCAAATAAACATACTGTGAACATATAGTTTACGATGTATCTAGTGACACTAATTTGGTACCATAAATCTTGGCACTTTTTCTGTAAATTCAGCCAAACTTTAAAATTTATTTAGGGAGAGAGGGAGTACTAAATGATTTATTGCTCTATATTTTATTGAAGAGTCCACACCATATACAACAAATAAACAAATAAAATTAAAAATAACAGTCTATATCTATTAACGGTTGGCTAGAGCATCCTAACACCCTACTTATCCATGGATGACTGTCTCTCATCCATGGATAATTTGGATATTCACCGAACCAAACATACACGACTCGTGATCCTTTATTCCATTTTCTTCCTGTTTATTTTTTTTCCCTTTCAATTCCAAGTTATGAGAATCCAATGAGTTTTCTCGACCCAATGATTTAGAGAAAACAAACTTGATTCACTAATCACAAGGCATCAGCATACGGAAACCTACTAATTTCTCCTCCGGGGTCCAGAGTCCAGACTCAGACAGAGGCGCAGAGCGCCACCGATCCTAGTCCTAGCATGAAACAGAGTGCTGATAGCGGTGGACGTCGCTGTTGCAACTTGCATTGGCAAATGCAGACACCCACGCGCGCATCATGGCGCAAACCCCAGAATGATTTTTTGACGTTATCATCCGGCGCCCGGCGCGCTGACCCCCCTGCGGTGTGGACGCGCTCCAGGGATTTCGGCCCGGCCCCGGGCACCAAGAAAGATGGGCAAGCAGCCGCACGCACGCATTGCATAATCTGCATCTGTTGCCGCACCCGAAGTCTGGACCTTAATGTGCACACCAGTAGCTGTTATTACTCTTATTAGCCTCTAGGTACTAGCAGTTACTAGCACTTAGCCGCACAGCTTTCCAAGACACTGCAGTCCGGAACCGGAACGCAGTTGATCTGGCCATTCACCAAGAGCTGTGTGATTGGCAATGAACTAGCATCACAAGCAAGATGAAGATTCTTAACGCATCTCGATCGCTTACCCCGTTGCCGAGTAACCAACCTCCCGGGCCGAACTCAAGCGTCGAAACCGCAGGCCCCGCTTGCGTTGCCTGGCTTGCCAGCGCCCGCTTCCGCGGTCTTGCCCCCACGCCACGCCCGGGGAGACGACGAGAACGAGAAGCCGCTCGCTGCCAAGAGCCAGGAGGCCACGCACGCACCCATGCCCATGACCCCGTGGTGTGGCGTACGGGGAGGGGGCGGACGGGTGGCTTGGCTTGGCCGATGCGTGCGGATGTTGCCTGGCTGACAACGCTCAGCCCGTCGTCAGCAAACCGTCGTCGCCAACTTGCCCGGCCAGGCCTCGCAGGTTTTCCACAGTGCTTTGGCCGCTTGCTTACTAACCGCCGCCTCACGGCTTTCTGTTTGGCGCCCCCCGGCCCAGCCCCCGGCCCCCGGGCCGTGACGATGACGTATGCACTTATCGACTTGGGCGCCATGAGCCCATGATAGCGGTCAAAAGTCAACTGAATTCGTTCATTTTTGGAAAAAAAGGTTATAAATAAATGGATTATTCCTTACATTCTTAGCTCTATAATTTAAGGACAGGAAAAAGAGAGGTTGGCAGCCAGTTTTAGCATAGCTCTCGAATAAGCCCCTAATATAAACTTGAGTTTTCAAGTGTAAAACATAGCTCTAACAGAATCTCTATTTAAGTCTTCAACTAACCATTTAGGCCTCAATCTCACGGGCATTAACATGAACCCTGTATTTCCCACACTCGCGCACGCTCTTTTCTTCCTTACCCGTCACAAACCCTCCTCATCACCTCCTCTTGTTGCGAATAACCCTCACTAGAGAAGGTAACCATATGTAGTGGGCATCTCATCACTAACGAACGAGGCAATCTAGAACTAAATGGGTTAACTACTTGCATGATTGTACCATCTAGGAAAATAAGATCATGTTTAGGAAGCTATTGGCAGCCTTTCTTTCCCTCAGAAATCTAGAAAAACTAAAAGTTCCTACAAGCAGTTTTCTTCCTCTAGCTGATGGTTTATGTGGATGATAAGGTGAATTATGCTATTTTGTTGTGAGAGAAAATACTATACCATGACTGATAAATTTAAACGAGCATGACTTCAAAAACTAAACTAAAAAATAAAATTAGGAAAACTTTCTCACAACGCCTTCGTGAGTTTTTTCAAAAAACTTCTTTGAGAAGTGTTTCCGAAAAAGATACAACTCCCAAAGAGGGACTAAAACACATAGGCATGTAGCATATATCCAAACCTTGTTTGGATGAATGAAATAAAATAATGACATCAGAGATCAATTATACCAATGCCCGGTGGCCGGTGGACCCACCGTAGAAGGTCCTTGTTAGTGGAGACTAGTGACGAAACAGGGTCAAAAAGGAAGGTTAAGAGCACATACAACGCAGGCCGACCGTAGCGATTGGTTTGAAGGAAGAACTGATTTATTGTTACTAAAATGTAAAATCTAATAATTGTTATGTAAGTATCAATATGTGTGATCTTACTGGCCATAAGACATGAAAAGATATATAAGAAAAGTTTTATTATATCTTTCTAATGTAGGTTACCAAATTATATATCACATAAAATGGTTTTGTATCGTGGTGTTGGGGGGGGGGGGGGGGGGCATGGCCCCTGCGAGCACCCCCTTGGCCCCGCCATTGATTAACTTGCAGAATGAGATATCTCTAGGAAGGATATGCTACAATTAAATCTTACATCAGTAGTGATTAACTTGTATAATGAAATATCTCTACAAAGGATATGCTATAATTAAATCTTACATTAGTAGTAATTAACTTGCAGAATGAGATATCCTTAGGAAGGATATGATGCAATTAAATCTTATATCACTAGTAATTGACTTGCAGGCTTGCAGCAATGAGATATCTCTAGGAAGGATACACTACAATTAAATCTGACATCAATAGTAATTAACTTGCAAAATGAGATATCTCTAATAAAGAAATGATACAATTTAATCTTAATATCAGTAGTAATTAACTTGCATCAATGAGATATCTCCAGTAAGGATATGATACAATGAACTCTTATATCAGTAGTAGTTAACTTGCAGTAATGAGATATTTATAGGAAGGATATGATACAATTAAATCTTAATATTAGTAGTAATTAACTTGCATCAATGAGATATCTCTAATAAGGATTTGATACAATGAATCGTATATCAGTAGTAATTAAACTGCATTAATGAGATATTTCTAGGAATGATATGATATAGTTAATTTATATATATTGATATATGAAATGAATATTTCTAAGATATAGTTAATTTATATATATTGATATATGAAACGAATATTTCTAAGATATACTTCCTCCGTTTAAATTATTAGTCATTTTGACTTTTTTGTTCGTCCATTTTATCATGATTCTAGACATATTATATTATATAGATATATAGTAAAATGGATGTACTAAAAAAGTCAAATTACTTATAATTTGGAATGAAAGGAATAATTTATTTTATAAACAAACATATTTTGCTGGTATAGTTATGAAGTGCACTTCTATAGCATATCTCTCTCTAGCACAATTAATTCCAGCTTCTTGGCAAAAAAAAAAACAGCAGCAGCAGTGGTAGCAGGATAGGATCTATGTATATTTTTCTCACATCGGCCGTTTGAACATAACTGTAACCAGCAGCGGGAAGCGGGAACCAGGCAACTCCTATTCCCCGCTAGCTATAGGCCGCAAGCTACCGGGCGGCCGCGGTACGGTGGAGCAAGCTACTCAACAAACCTCTATAAATAGCCCAACAAGCTGATGCTGCGGCACGCACACGGTGCAATCAGCAGCTCGGCTCATCAGCTTATTAGCTGTAGCCTAGCAGCACCCTCCTCCCTCTCTCCAGCATCTCTCTCTGCCTCTCACACTACACAGAGAGAGATAAGTGAGAGAGAATGGAAGAGAGGGGGGTTCCAGCAATGGGGAGAGCCTGCTTGTTCCTGTCGCTGCTCTGGGTCGCCATGCTGAGTGGTAAAGCTCATCGATCGATCGAACTAGCCGCCATTCGCTAGTCTTGGATCTTCAATTCGTTCTAGCTTCATTTTCTCTCGTTCATCGCAGTTGACTCTGAGACTAATCGAACGTATTGGTTCCTCTGCTCTCCTCGCAGCTGCTCGCGTGGTGCAATCTCTTCCTTACGACTACTCGTCCAGCGCTGAGGTATGATGCCGGTCGCCTAACTTCTTTCCTCCCTCTCCCCTCGATCTCTAAGCTAGTTGCTAGCTCGTCGTCGTCGTCCATCCATACCTGTGACGTACGTGCCCGGCTGCCGAACTTTGTTAGTTACCGTGCTGCATGAATCCATCAGAGCTAGCCCACCGTCATCAGCTTCACATCACATTGCTCCTCATGTCACGCATGCTATCGATCCCTGCCTGCCGTTATGCATTTATTCTTTCTAAAAAAATTAGAAAAAATTGAGCCATGCTGGCAGCAGTTTTTTTTTTTTTTTTTTTGATGCTGATACTAGTGCTGGACATACAAAATTACAAAGTAGTATATGCTTCCCGCGCGTACGTGCGCAGGGGCGGCGCGGTCGGTTAACACCGGCCGTCGTTAGTTGCCTGTCGCCGGGCGGCGGCGCGCGAGTGACATGTAACTGACAGGTGACATGCGTGTGCGTGCGTGGGCCATTTCGTGCACTAGCGGCGCACGCAACACAAGAGATCGAATACTTGTCCAGCCTGCTGCTGCGTGCTGGTTTCGCCGCCTCCGATCCCGTGGCTTGATCATTTGTGCCGGTCGGACTCCACTGATGAAGCACTAATAACCACATCACTCACTTGACATGTCGCGTATGTAGGCACGCAGAGGTCACAAATGTTTTTAGCAATAAAAGAATCATCGTGCGAACTTTCTTTAATTGGGCCAGTCGTCTACCGTCCATGTGAACACAGGACAAGAAGGGTTACACCTCGTTCATAGATCGATACAAGTGTGAGTAGCTTTTTGGTACATTTACTAGTAATATTTCAGGCGCAATAGTCTACCCCTTTTGATCGGGCAGCATGCACGCACATCGATCATGGGTAGGTGCAGATGGACCAAACAAGTAGGAGCAACGAGAAATTCACAGCAATTCTGCCAAAATTTTCATCCCCGATGAAACAGGACCAAATATTTCCAACAAGAACAGAATAAAAGTTGGCCAGGTGCCTAACCACATGCCAACATGTCATGCTATGCCATGCCCATTTGGTTTCTGAGTTCTTGACCTGGTCTGATGAACCGGCCGCTCTGTATGTTGTCATCAGATCATCAGAACGCACATTAGCTTCTGAAAATTACTTGGAAAAGTTAGCCAACCAAAAACCAACCCACTAGCTGATCGGTGTGCCGCAATCAGCCTATGTGCACGCACATAAGAGTATACGACTAACTTTATTTGCTGACTGTTGTTTAGTGTGTCAACACACCTTTATTACATGTCGACACGGTCAAAACCAACAGCCCTTTTTCGCTTGCGTTTCTGGTGCACTCCAAGCAGGGGAGGGCGTGTGTACCCCATAGTGTCTGCCACACACAGCATCATGCTCTCATGCAGGCCGCCACTGAGGCTAGCTTATTGGACAGATCATTGATCCTCACCTGTAGCTTAACCTACATATTCCGGTTAATTAAGATATTTTTATCATCATCAATCATCAATCGGCCCGGTCGTCTCGGCTAAAAAAGAGGTCTACTTGATCTACTGTGAATCTGCCTGGGCCAGGATAGGGAAGTCAGGGGCTTCCAAACAAGGGCCTAAAAGTGACTTGCTTTCAGTTATTCTGCACACCACAAAAATATTTGGTTTCACAGTCAGCCACCTCAATTGTTTCTTGTGCCAATTATAACTTGTTTTCGTTCGTTAGTCCTATGTTAGGCCGTCAGTTAGATACGAGATCACTTGGACTTTTGCAGGCGAGTCAAACACTATATGTATATACGTACCTGTTTGTAAGTACTTGTTGACCTGTAGTCAAATAATCCAAAAGGAAAGTTGAAATAGACCGATAGCTATATTTGGGGCTGCAAATGAGTGACACTACACCAAACTAAAATCTGGCATGTGCGTAGTAGCATCATCCTCTTACCTTAGTCCACGGTTAGTTACCGTACACAAACTTTTCAACGGCTTTTACTGGGATCTTGACAGGCCCGGCACCTTTGACACTTGACAGTCTCAATAGTTTTCACTTTTCACCGCGCGCTGCCATCTTTACCGTCCAGTAGTAGTGTGACTTTAATTACTGCCATTCAAAAAACAAAGGTAACATTACTGTTGTCCGGGTGGTGAAACTTTGTGCTGCGAAACGTGTGGGTGCAGTGCTTGCCGGAGCCGTTGGAGCCTCAGTACGGCGGCGGCATCCTCCGGAACGCCAACTTCAGCGCCGGCCTTCAGGGCTGGTCGTCGTTCGGGTACGGCGCCGTCGAGGAAGGCTTGTCTGAGAGCGGCAACAGCTACGGCGTGGCGCGGAACCGGACCCGGCCGTACCAGAGCGTCAGCCAGAAGGTGTACCTGCAGAATGACACGCACTACACTCTGTCAGGTTAGTGAGCGAGCTCCGGCTTCCGCCTTCCGTGGGGGGAAAAATGATCGCACCGATGAATTATCTGCTCAGCTTATTAAGTTTTTGTTTTTTGTTCTGGTATATGCAGCTTGGTTGCAGGTCAGCAATGGCAGCGCCGATATCATAGCCGTGGTGAAGACCAACGGCAGATTCATCCACGCCGGCGGCGTCGAAGCGCGGTCTGGCTGCTGGTCCATTCTCAAAGGCGGCCTCACCGCCCCCGCCTCCGGGGCGGCAGAGCTCTACTTCGAGGTAAACTAACCGCATGCATGATCGCTGCAAGAAGAGAAGCTGTTACTGTCAGGCTAGCTATCCTCTGTTCTTACAACTGTCTCACAAGAACTTGGATGAATGCAGAGCAACACGACGACGGTGGACATCTGGGTGGACAACGTGTCGCTGCAGCCCTTCTCCCGCGAGGAGTGGGCGGCGCACCACCACGCGGCCATCAAGTCGGCGCGCAAGAAGACGGTGCGGCTCCGCGCTAGGGACTCCTCCTCGGGGAAGCCCGTGCCGGACGCGCAGGTGCGCATCGAGCACGTCCGGAGCGGCTTCCCGCTGGGTTCCGCCATGAGCGCGGAGATCCTGCAGAGTCCCGCGTACCAGCAGTGGTTCACGTCGCGGTTCACGGTGACCACGTTCGAGAACGAGATGAAGTGGTACAGCACGGAGCGGGTGCAGGGGCGCGAGGACTACTCGGTCCCCGACGCGATGCTGCGGTTCGCCAAGAGCCACGGCATCGCGGTACGCGGCCACAACGTGTTCTGGGACCAGCCGACCGCGCAGCCGTCGTGGGTGGCGTCGCTGTCGCAGCAGCAGCTGCAGCAGGCGACGGCGCGGCGGATCAAGTCGGTCATGTCGCGGTACGCCGGGCAGGTGATCGCGTGGGACGTGGTGAACGAGAACCTCCACTACAACTTCTACGAGGGCAAGTTCGGGTGGGACGCGTCGGCGGAGTTCTACCGCAAGGCGCACCAGATGGACGGCCAGGCCCTCATGTCCATGAACGAGTACAACACCCTGGAGTGGCCCGGCGATCCGATGGCCGGGCCGAGCAAGTACCTCGGCAAGCTGTTCCAGATCAAGAAGTTCCCGGGGAACACCAACGACGGCAGGATGGCCATCGGCCTCGAGGGCCACTTCTCGGTGCCCAGCATCCCCTACATCCGCGCCGCGCTCGACACCATGTCCAAGGCCAACGCGCCCATCTGGCTCACCGAGATCGACGTCGCGCAGGTGCCCAACCAGGCGCACTACCTGGAGCAGATACTCAGGGAGGTGTACGCGCACCCGCTGTGCACGGCATCATCCTCTGGACGGCCCGACACCCGCAGGGCTGCTACGTCATGTGCCTCACCGACAACAACTTCAGGAACCTGCCCACGGGCGACGTCGTCGACAAGCTCATCGCCGAGTGGAAGACGCACTCGCACGCCGGCGTGGCGGACGCCGACGGATACTACGAGGCCGAGCTGTTCCACGGGGACTACAAGGTCACCGTCAGCCACCCGGTGGCCAACTCCACCGTGGTGCAGAGCCTCAGCGTCGACAGGGAGACCGACACCGATAGCGAGTACACCATTCATGTCTAGCTGCCTTAGCTAGTAGCTCCTATATACTTAGCCTCCTTCCTAGTACTCCTACTAGGAGGTGAGGGGATTGATATACGCATACACATTTGTGTGTGCATGATTGTGGGTCTAGAGTCTAGGGTATTGTGGTTTGTGATGTCGTCAGTGGTCAGTCATATACATATACATACATATGTAGGGCGCCCGAGAGATAGAATTCCTGGTGAGGCGATCCATGTGATGTTCATATAAAACAAAGGAGGAATTCGATTTGTTCTTCAATTATACATATAAACATCCTTCTATCTCATCCCTGTGCCTGTGGACACCAATCGTACAAGAACAAACATTAATTACCAATGATTCAGTACTGCCACTTGCCTACTACTAATTTTGCTAAGGCTAGCTCAATGGAGATGTGCAGTGTCATCAAAACTCAAAACAAGTTACTATTGATGGGTAATACTCTTTCTGCTTACTCCCTCTGTCTTATAGAATAGTGCATTCTAGGAATTTTACAAGACAAATTAAGAGAGAAAAGAGGCATGTATCCTCATTTTATTTCCTAATCGGACGCTATCATCAGCATGATTAATGGTGATTGGTTTATAAATGAATGGAAAGTATCTAATGTAAAATTGGTTTTTGTCCTCTAAAATGCATTATATTTTAGCACAAATTTTGAATGCTAGAATGCACTCTACTACAGGAGACAGGGAGGGAGTAAGTTACTATAAATACTATTGATGAAAGTTACCCTCTATAAGTGAAACGGCCTCCCTACTATTTTTATCCCACCTTATTTGAATCTTGAACAAAAGTTAAAACCAAATATAGCTCTTTGGTTCCCCGTCATTCTCTCTTCTAAGCTTATATAAACACAAAGCTTTCAAAGTCACGGTGCGCACCGTAGGGCGTCAAAAGAAATACGATGGTTTCCACAGGAAAGTTGGTCTTGATCTTGTTGATCGTGCTATTTGAAGGTCAGTTATTTCTAATTAGCTTTAACTACACATTTTTTCAAATGTAATACTAGCAAAATTACTGACTCAATCAATAATGTATTAAGCAAAGAACATATTGGTTTTCACAATATTACATTAGTGGGAAAACTCTAATGTGCAAGATCAAAAGTTCTGATGCTGAAATTTCAAAAAAAAATTTAAAAAAAGTGCTGATGCTGCATGACCATCTCTCCTCTCGACGCAGGATCCTTGGTTACTTCAAAAAAGGGCTATTCTTCAGAACAGCCATCAGAAAAGGGCGATGGCTATTCCTCCAAGGAAACATCAGAAAAGGCCGACGATTCCTCAAAGAAATCATCAGGAAAGGTCCCCTATGACTACTCAGCTAACATTGAGGTAATCAGCACATGCCCCTAGTAAAAACCTTGTTTGCATTGGCACTTATATTATGCCCTGATCCGCGACTGACCAGCCCTGCTCGACACCATTGCTTGCAGTGCATTGAAAAGCCGGAGAAACCTCTGTATGGAGGCGGCATCATCAGCGCCGCCGAGTCCAGTGGCAAGAAGTGCCCTGTCAAGGGCTCCGTCCTCAAGGTGGAGCTCAAGAAGGACTACCACTATGCACTCTCCGGTAATCGGCACTCATATATCTTGTCCAATTCATCCATCCCGAGATGTTTGTGATCAGTCGACCACCAGGCGTCGAGAACGATGCAGCTAAACGGACAGACGTTGTGTGCGTGTGCTCCCAGTTTGGCTGAAGTTCTCCAAGGGCACCGGCGACATCACTGCCATAATCGTGACACCCGACGGCAAGTTCAGCACCGCCGGCGCGATCGTGGCCAAGTCTGAGTGCTGGACCATGCTCAAGGGTGGAGCCACCTCCCTCGCCGAAGGCAAGGGCGATCTCTTCTTCCAGGTAATGTAATAGTTGGCAGGAGTTAACAGTCCAACGAGACATGGATGAAAGAAGAACTGATATATGGGAGCTAATAACAATGCGTGCAGAGCAACTCAACTGCGGAGATCATGGCGGAGAGCATAGCGCTCCAGGGCTTCAGCTTTGAAGAATGGAACGCTCACCGCGATGAAGTTGTCGCCAAGGTAATGCGGTCTCCACTCCACTCAATGCCAAAATGGCAGTGGAATATTCAGTACCATGACCACCATCATTCGAATGCAGGAACGCAAGAAGAAGGTGAAGATCACGGTGGAGTGCGACGGCAAGCCGCTGCCGGACGCGGAGCTGTCTGTGCAGTGGGTGGCCAAGGGCTTCCCCCTGGGCAACGCCATGACCAAGGAGATCCTGGACATTCCCGAGTACGAGGAGTGGTTCACGAAGCGGTTCAAGTGGGCGACGATGGAGAACGAGATGAAGTGGTACAGCACGGAGTACAACGAGGGGCAGGAAGGGTTCGAGGTGGCGGACAAGATGCTGGCGCTGGCGGAGAAGCACAACATCACGCTGCGCGGGCACAACGTGTTCTGGGACGACCAGAGCCACCAGATGCCGTGGGTGGAAAAGCTCAGCACCGACAAGCTCAAGGCCGCCGTGGCCAAGCACCTCAAGGCCGTCGTCTCCCACTACGCCGGCAAGGTGATCCACTGGGACGTGGTGAACGAGAACCTCCACTTCAGCTTCTTCGAGGACAAGCTGGGCAAGGACGCGTCCGGGGAGATCTTCAAGGAGGTGGCCAAGCTGGACAGCAAGCCCATCCTGTTCATGAACGAGTTCAACACGATCGAGCAGCCCTGTGACCTGGCGCCGCTGCCGACCAAGTACCTGGCAAAGCTGAAGCAGATCCAGTCGTACCCGGGCAACGAGGACCTCAAGTACGGCATCGGCCTGGAGAGCCACTTCGACAAGCCCAACATCCCCTACATGAGGGGCTCCCTGGACACGCTGGCCGCGGCCAAGGTGCCCATCTGGCTCACCGAGGTGGACGTCACCAAGGGCCCCAAGCAGGTGGAGTTCTTGGAGGAGGTCATGAGGGAGGGCTTCGGCCACCCGGGCGTCAAGGGCATCGTCATGTGGGCGGCCTGGCACGCCAAGGGCTGCTACGTCATGTGCCTCACCGACAACAACTTCAAGAACCTGCCGCAGGGGGACCTCGTCGACAAGCTCCTGGACGAGTGGAGGAAGGTGCCCGAGAAGCCCAAGACGAACGGCAAGGGTGTCTTCGAGGCCGAGCTCTTCCACGGCGAGTACCAGGTCACCGTCAAGCACGAGTCGCTCAAGGAGCCCATCGTGCAGACGGTGGACCTCGACTCCAAATCGGTGGCCACCATAAAAGCCTAGCTAACTGGTTAAGAATACCACACAAAACATGTCGGTGTCGCTAACTGTAACATTCCAATTTGTATCTCGGTGTCGCTAACTGTAACATTCCAATCTCGGTGTCGCTAACTGTAACATTCCAGTTTGTTTTTCTATACACACACGTGATCTTTTAATCCAAAAACCCCCAAATAGTTGACTCAGCCAGCAACGTTATAGTGAGATCAGAACATTTGAAGCTCATATGTAAGATTTCCTTCTAACAAAATCATCCTATCATTAAAATACAACAACTCATTAATTAAGAATTATGCACACAGATTATTTTGATTGTGTACTTCAGCCTTAATAACTTAGTCTAAAAGGAAGAAATAAAAAAAAAGCATAGCCAGTGCCCCTAAACGTCATTTATGTTTTTTTTTTGTTTGATGGAAAACTAATCAAACTTCATGTAGCAAAAAGTGTTCTCTAAGGTTTCTGCTACATACAATCTGGGCAAGAATGGCAAGGAAAACATTAATTAAACTGATATACACCACATTCTTTGGGTTTTATCAAAACTTTAGCAAGGTTGATTTGTGAAAACATACTCTATAATAAGTAAATACAATTCATTAATTTTAGCGCTTCAAGGTTTGTGCAGCTACGATTGACAAGGTAAAGCATGGAAGCGCTAGAAAAAAGAAAAACCTACAAAAGATAGCAATTCTCAACGCTCAGACTTATATGTCCAAACCTATAAAGTTCATCTGCGCATGTCACCTACATAAGTAAAGAGCACCTACACTTATATGTCCAAATCATCATCTGGATCTTCATCTGAGTCAGGTTGCTCGTCATCTGAATCACGGAAGTAATGTATTTCACCCTTTGCAGTTCCTGATTTGGGAGCTTTTATTTCATCCAGAAGGGTCGGTGAGGTTAAATTGGGATCACATTGAGCCTCAGATAGGGACCGGCGACCATCATATATACGAATTGGTTCGCCATTTCCTGAGATAAATGTGGGAAAGTCAAGTTCCAAATGCAATGCACCTCCCAGAATCAAAACGCAATCTTAAACAGATGCTACTCAGAAATAACTTGACTTCATAAAATTTACCTTGATGTTCAAAAGGCAGAACAACATTTGCCCTGTCACTGCGCTCCTTCTCTGATAGCTCAAGATTGAACTGTACCTGTTGAACCAACTTATCACAATTTACAACAATGACCAATGTTTGTAACTAGGAGTAACAACTAACATAAGTGGCACACAACAATATTTAATTGTTCTAGAATGTGGAGCGTAGGAACTAACCTTAGGCACTAGACTTTGGTTCACTTCTATACTTACTGAAGGAGCCGAATCAAATTTGATATCATTCCCCTCAATATACAAGTCCTCATACTGCACATGTAGGGTTTGCACCAAATATCAACTGGCTTTCCTCAATTGAATTTAGAAGGAAAGAAAAAATAAGAACACTGGAGCAACAGCGAGTCTTACAAGGTGCTTCACCCGTCCATTTCGTCTTTTAAGGCGCACAATAAATTTTGCTTTTGAATAATTTTGCTCAAGGATAGACATGTTTCCAGGACTCTCTTCACAAACAGGATCCACAAGTGCTGGCTCCACACAAGCAACCATAGTAGAAAGAAATTCAAGTGCTCGGGGCACCTTGGGCTCATGGAGGTCTGAACGTATCATCCAAAATATTGATGATACTTGTTCTACAACAGGACAGATATATATTAATGCACTTTAGTGTTACTTGAAGACATTTAGAAGTCCAGAGTTTGAAATAACCATGTACTACAATGTTACAGATCTATGCTAACACTAAAAGACAAAGATGATTCACATCCACAAAATTATTATTACACTGCTAGAAATTTAGTTTCAGCTGCCAAGAAGTTACACTAACACTATGATATGCATGGATGATAGAGCAAGTAGGGATACCATGGCTTCGAAGATTACTAAGAAGACCTGAAATTGATGGCACTGAAGCATGCCTTAGCATGGAGCTAATCTGAAATAACATAGAGGATGTTTGGTGTTAAGCATCAAATGAAAGTAAAATTAAATATATAAGAGCAATGAGTCAATGGACTTTCATCTTTTCAATATTGGATTATATAAAGAGATAATGTAGGGTTTTCCTTCAAACAGTAAACAATGTCAACTAAAACAAATAGTGGAATACTTTTGAATGATGTCATACTGCTCTATTGTTGGTGAGATAATGTTTTGGCTGTTAGTTAAAGATATGCTAATGATAATTCACCAAAATTACAACCTATTGAACAATAACTGAAACTCCAATAACAAAACCATGGAAATATAAGACTATATCTTCTGTTTAATTATGTCTCATACTTCCACAAACTGCATTTGTTAAATCAGTTCCATAGATAATTAAACATGGGCGATGAAACAATCTTCAACAAATGATATTTAGCTCAGCAGGAACCCCACTTTTGTCTACAGGGCAAACAAAGTTACTATACATAATCCAAACTATAGATTTCCACCCACAAAAAGTTCACAGAGAAGTAGTTAGTTCTTACTGAGTCAACAGCCACAGAAAAATATGTTTTGCCTTCTCCTTCAAAACCTGACATCCATAACATAAGAAGTTAGGATTAGGGCAGAAAAAAAATATATTAACATGTCAGATGCTCTATGGTAGATAATACCTCCTCCAAGTTCAGTAGTGGAGGACAGCAATTTTGTAACATCCTTCACACTTCTATAAACAGTAACGTTCTCTTTGTTTGTTGAGAGCTTTGCACTGTTCCCTTGATGCTGCTGATTTTGAATCTTCTGCTTCCATCCAAGGGGGTCAGAATAGCAATCCAATATTCGAACACTGTTGAATGCATGTAAAATTGTCATGTATTACACTTTTATCAAAAGGAATGCATTCCGCCTTACAGACAATTAGCTTGAGCATTTAACTCTTCAGAGCATATCAAACTGCGGTATATCAACTTAAGATTTTAAATTGAAGGAGACTGTATGAGCATTTATGGATTTTAAATTCTAAAATTTCTTTGCATAGTGACCCTACAGATATTTCTGGTATTTCTGTTACCAAAGAATCCAAAATAGGGTTTTGCACACACTGAGATACTGATGGTTAAATTTGTGCTCAACCAACCAAGACCAACAGAGAATCAAAATTATTGATATATTTTAACATGAGTGGAAATGCATAAGCTCCCACGTCAGAAAGTTAATATAAGGATCTTCTTTGATCTATGCTTAAGAGCAGCTAAATTGGCAGTAGACACCCTGATACAAAAGAGGCTCATGTTTTGCAATTACTCCCAAAATTTATTAAATTGCCAATTCTGCAAACAGCATGTTTGAAAAATATTCACGGTTTTGGACAGTGCACCCATTTTTAACGAAATGACTGTGAGATCATACCATCGGTCCAAAGCATTTGCGTCAAGGCCACGGCGCCGCATGAATTCCAGGTACACCTGCGGGCTCCGATCAAACGCCACGACCACCAGCCCCCTGCACCATCAAAAGTTCACAACCAAGCTAATTCACATCATCATCAGCCGAATCTACGCAAAGCCTACGCACCAGCAGGAGGCGGAGAGACTGACAGAACCTGGCCTGCGCCTTCCCGGCTGCGACCTGGGAGGCGAGTGCGGCCGCGATGTGGAGCATCGCGCCCGCCGCGAGCGGGCAGCACTGGAGTGATCCCTCCACGGCCAGCGCCGGCGCGTGCTCGCCGTCCAGCCGTCCGTCCCGGAGGCACCTCACGACCGCCTCCGCCATCCTCGCCGCCGCCGCCGCCGCCTCCGCTTAGTGGCTAAACCCTAGCTCACACAAAACTCCCGGAAGGCCGGAGGCAGGAGTAGCGCGGGGCCCACCTGTCAGAGAGACGCGGGATCCCTTTACCCGTGTCGGATATTTAGTCAGGCTGAACTCGTTTGACCCCCGCCTCGAAACCTCGTGTCACCTCCTGCTCCGCTGCTCGTTCTCCTCTCTTGCGGCGGCCTGCGAGGGGGAAGAGGAGGGGAGAGGGGAGATGAAGGCGTGCGCGAAGGCGGCGGGGGAGAGGCTGCCGCTGGTCCGTGCTCCGTCAAACAGGCAGCCTCTGGCTCGGAGGTATTATTATCCCTCTGTCTATCTCTGTTCTATTCTCCTCCGATTGCTCACTAATCGTTCGATGCCCTTGTTTCACAAATTTGATATGCTTATTAGGCGTTATCAGTTATTTAAACACGTATATAGAAACAAAGGATTGACATGTTTTTTTTTTGAACGAACCAAAGGATTGACATGTAGGAGTGTACATCTAGCATGAGTTGTTCTGCTAGTGTGCATAAGCATTCCACTGCCCAGTACCGGAGCCAGAGTATTGTCCACCGGGGTCAGGCACTGGGTTTCGCAGTTCACACACTATATATTTTTTTGCTTGCTTAGAAGAGTGATTTGATTGTTTCGTCACAGTCGAAATTGGAAAGTTCCTCGGGTGTGAGTTGACCCTGACAATTACATATACCTCCAGCACTGCCACAAATTGGCGCGTTACTATCGTTACTGGGCCACCTAACTTTATTTAACAGTTAAATTACTATGGAATGTTTTTATGCTCCTTTATTTCACAGTTGTGTTCCCTCCCAACTACCTGGATACAAATCATGTGATGGCAAGTGATTCTTTTGTATTCGATCATCACTGTATCTAAAGTAAAAATGCCCACCAGTAGCAGCTAGCGCCCGTCCCTGAGATTTTGTTGGCCTGGGGCAAAGCAAAGGTGGAGGCCCTAAGGAATTTTTATATTATTATTGCGATTCCAAATCAAACTTTTAGCGCATTGCACGAACATGAACTATTGTTAGGGAACTAAAATTTGTTTTTTATTAATAAATAATATATATTTCATTGAGGTGCTTTCAAATTCAGTCAATTATCCGTCAGGAAATATTGTTGGTGTTAGATTCCAAAGGCAAAAGAAAGAAAGAAAATTCTTAACAAGTCTAGAATTCAGGATCTTTTTGACAGAATATGTGTATTAATTCATTTGTGTGTTTTCTTTATACACATATTAATAATATAAGAGATGAAAGCAAGGAACAAATTCACATGAATTTGATGTTTTGGAACACACTGAAGTTATAAGTATATATTAGAGCCTGTCTTGAGTACACATTTGAGTTTTTAGTGGTAACAGAGTCTAGGCTAAACAAAATGTCAGCAGATAGCTAAGAATGGATATCATGAATCATAATATGGGATGCTTATAAGCATTAAGCTATGATGGGGGCTAGTGCTGCAATGCAAAAGGCTGCACCATGGTCAGAAATGTATAAGTAAAACAATCAGGATTGGTGTGCTTGTATTTTATATATGTAAACAAGTAAGGCTAGCTTGCCTAGCTCAGGTCCCCTTGTCATCTGGGTCCCAGGCCAGTGGCCGCGCTTCCCCTGCTGTTGCACTGGGGCATCTGGGCCTGGTAGTATCTTCATTCTGATTGAGCTTATTGTTACCCCATGCTACCAACTTTTCATATAGGTAGTATAGATTGGGTCTGCTAATTGATATTCTGTGTATCCTTTAGTCACGAGAAAATTGGGATCTTAGGTTTCTTGGTTTGCCAGTGAACTGCAGACACAAACAGTACTGAGAAAATTGTGGGCATGATGAACTTCATCCTCAGTTTCCAAATTATGTTACATATTCCTACTGGAATAAAGTTCTCCATGAAAATTATTTGCATGATAATTTTGTTTTTCATGGAGATTCTTTTTTGTGCACTGGAGAACTATTTGTTTCTTTAATCGGCATTACTACATGGCATAATGACATGATGGAACATTCTATTTTCAGCTTTGTTAAGGTAAGCAGATTACCCTCGCAATATGAGACGAAGTCTCAAGTATCCTGCTCAGTTAGGGTGTCAGAAAACACAGCTCACAGAATAGATGCCACAGCAGAAAACATTTTCCCAGCAATTAAAGATCATGTCTTGAAAGCAATTGATGCAATCAACAGAGGAGAAGTGATCGCGGTGCCTACTGATACCATATATGGGTTTGCATGTGATGCCTGGTTAGTGTTTTCTTCCCCCTAGTGCCATAGGAAATTTAATGTATATATGACTTGCCCCATATTAGGACACAATACAGTTATACAGCAAATATTAAGTTCTTTCGTAATAATTGCATGATCAAGTAATGACGAATCTGTACCCATAAAAATAAGTGAGAGGAAACATACACAAATATTTCATATATCTCTTAATAACTTTTCAATTCTGCTTTCATCCCCAGCTAGAAATTATTACTGATTCATCCTTTGAAGAAGAGAATTTCATTTAGGGGTTTCTTTGGCTGTGTTTCATTTTTTGTATTCTTTGTTGTTTTGGTTTCTTAAAACACTCTTCATGACAGCTCTGCAGGAGCAGTTAATCGTATTTATGAGATCAAAGGGCGCATACAAACACGGCCGCTGGCAATTTGTGTTGCTGATGTCTCGGACATATCACGGTTTGCTTTAGTGGACCACTTGCCACATGGCTTGCTTGATAGTCTACTTCCTGGGCCTGTCACTGTTGTTCTAAAACGAGGTGTAGTTACCACACTGTGTGTCTTAGTTTTATGTAACATCTATCTTAAGCAAGCTGAGGTATTGATCATACTATTCATTTGTGTACATTTAGGTGAAAACAGCATATTAGAGGATCACTTAATCCTGGCTTGGATAGCATTGGAGTTCGTGTGCCAGATCTGGATTTCATACGATCAATTGCTCGTGGTGCTGGAAGTGCACTTGCACTTACCAGCGCCAACTTAAGCGGACAGCCTAGTAGTGTCAGTGTCAAAGATTTTGAGGGTTTATGGCCACATTGTTCATGTGTCTTTGATGGTGGAGTACTTCCTTCTGGGCGTGCTGGTTCAACAATTGTTGATCTAGTAACACCTGGAGTCTACAAGATATTGAGAGATGGAAGGTAAGCGGTATTAGTCATATCAATTCCTCAAAACTGTTTCTACCACAGTGTTTAGACTGTAATATTTGACACCAAGTGCAAAATTGCAGTTCAAGGAAGGAAACAGCAGCGGTGCTTGGCAAGTTTGGCTTTGTTGAAGCTTCATGATGACTTGGTGCTTTAAGAAAGTTGGCACAATCAAAGAGTTGTTTTTTTTATCCATATTATCTCTTGTTTAATTAGTGATGTATATCAGAGCTTTTGTTGCTGTTTGTGGTTTTCTTTTACATCTTCAAACTTGCTGTTGTAATGCGAAGGTGATCTTGAGTATAATAGCAGAGTTCACATTATTTAAGCTGTGTACAGTGTGACATGGGTTTGTTTTGTAGCAAATGATGATGCAACTCGGTTGGGGACTTTGGATGTGCTGGGGACTAAAATTTGGCATATTTATGCCTGTACTTTTCGCCCAGTTCTGCTTGTTGGCTTCCAGATGACATCAACTCTTTTTTTTTTTTTTTTTTTTTTTTTTTGCTAGCAGACATCAACTCGTTGGTTACACCTACTAAAACTACCAGAAGTCATTTTTTTTTTTTTTTTTTTTGCGGGGAAACTACCAGAGGTCATTATCGTGAGTTGAGATGACGGCATCTCAAATAATACTCTCTTATTAGGAATAATTAGGAGTTTTTTTTTTACTTTTACTGGGGTGCTACTTTTCTTCTGTTTTGTCACTAATCATTCTAGCTAATTTATGGTTGAAAAATTAATTCCTCCGCTGGAGATCTTTGGAATAGAACACAAAATGTTCTACCACCCAATGAAACAAAGGTAGCTCCATAGTTATCAGAGCACATAGATGCCGTTGTTTATGGTTTTCAGTTTACGTCTTTTAACTTATCCATGTGACGTGATGTTGAGTAGATAGCAGAGTGTTGTAAATCTTGTTTTGATGCAAATGGAACAACCAGGCTGGGAATTCTTTATGTTCTGTGCACACGACAGAAGTGTAAGTGAGAGCGTAATTTTTCCACAAGATTCGTTTCAGTGTAAAGAAACGCATATATAAGAAAAGTAAGCATCAAAATGGCAATAGGGGACAGTTAACGTTTACCTGAAGCCAAAGCTAAAGGGAAGATAAGGTTTTTAAACAAAAACAAAAGAAACGGAAAGGGGTGATAAGCTGAAGCATGGAAAATTTTAATTTGGGATCTTGGAGAGCTGGATTAAAAATGTTCTTTTCCTTTGCTTTTCATTGCAATTTTCCAAGGTGAAAACTGATACATGAATGACTAAGCTTCTAAGCTTTCACAGTTCTGACACAACAGCAGGGGACTTAACCGGTAATAATCCAGAGCCAATGTCAATGACGTAGTGCTCACTACCTAGCGACTGAAGAATAATCCGGATGGTCTAGACTCTAGACCTGCATGTCAATGAAGTAGTGCTCGCTCCCTGAGCCCAGCTCCACCTTGACGCTCCGGGAGATGGAGCTGTTGAGCGCCGGGTGGCTGACGGTGACCGTGTACTCGCCGTGGACGAGCTCGGCCTCGAAGTAGCCCTGCGCGTCGTGGCGCCGGCCCGCGGGTCGCCCGCCACTCGGCGATGAGGCGGTCCACGACGTCCCCCTGCGGCAGGTTCTTGAAGTTGTTGTCGGTGAGGCACATGACGTAGCACCCCTGCGGACTCCACGCCGACCAGATGACGATCCCCTGCACCGCCGGGTGCGCGTACGCCTCCCGCAGCACCTCCTCCAGGTGCTGCGCCTGCGACGGTCCCGGGGCGACGTCCACCTCGGTGAGCCAGACGGGGATGCCGGCCTGGGCGAGCGTGTCGAGGGCGGCGCGCATGTACGGGATGTTTGGGTTGGTGAAGTGGCCCTCGAGGCCGATGGCCATGCCGGCGCCGTTCTCCGGGTACGCGGCGATGATCTGCTGCAGGCGCTGCAGGTACCTGGCCGGCAGCGCGGCCATGTCGCCCGGCTGCTCCAGCGTGTTGTACTCGTTCAAGAACATGAGCGCGGAGCCGGTGTCCAGCAGGCGCGCGGCGGCGTAGAAGGCGGTGGACGCGTCCCAGCCGAAGCGGCCCTCGTAGAAGTTGAAGTGCAGGTTCTCGTTGACCACGTCCCAGCCGATGACCTGGCCGGCGTAGCGCGACATGACGGAGCGGATCCGCCGCGACGCCGCCGCCAGCAGCTGCGGGTAGGGGAGCGACTGCACCCACCCGGGCTGCTGGCTGGGCTGGTCCCAGAACACGTTGTGGCCGCGCACCGCGATGCCGTTGGACTTGCAGAACGCCATCATGGCGTCCGGGACCGTGTAGTCCTCGCGCCCCGCCGCCGGCTCCGTGCTGTACCACTTCATCTCGTTCTCGAAGGTGGCCACCGCGAAGCGGGACGCGAACCACGTCTGGTACGCCGAGTTGGTGAGGATGTTCCGGCTCACGGCCGCGCCCAGCGGGAAGTTGGTCCGCACCGCGTCCAGGGACACCGCCGCGCCCTCCAGCGGCTTCCCGGCGGAGTCCGTCGCCTGGAGCCTCACCGTCTTCTTGCGCGCCGCCACCACGGACTCGGCGCGGTGCGCCGTCCACTCGTCCTTGGAGAAGGGCTTCAGCGACACGCTGTCCACCCACAGGTCCACCGTAGCGTTGCTCTGCACGGACAGACGATCATGTAAAATTTGCGAAGCCAACAACCAATTAATGAACCTTATTACTGGTTCTGATTCCTACCTCGAAGTAGAGCTCGGCCGGACCCGAAGACGCGGCGGTGAGGCCGCCCTTGAGCATGGACCAGCACCCGGCCTTGGCGACGACGCCGCCGGCATGGACGAAGTCATCGACGGTCTTGACGACGGCCCGCACGTCGGCGCTTGCGTCGCTCACCTGCAACCACGCTGTAACAAGCCGGGTGATCAGTTTAAGAAATCGCAAACCACATGCCGCGAGGCCATCCATCGAGATAGTACCGGAGAGGGTGTAGTGCGTGTCGGCCTGCAGGTACACCTTCTGGCTGACGCTCTGGTACGCCCGCGTCCGGTTGAGCGCGATGGCGAACCCGTTGCCCGCCGCCGACGTGCTTTCCGCGATGCTGCCGTAGCCGAAGGTGGACCAGCCCCGGAGGCCCGCGCTGAAGTCGGCGTTGCGGAGGATGCCGCCGCCGTACTGCGGCTCCAGCGGCTCCGGCAAACACTGCAGAACGCACGCGGCCATCATTAGTTTTAATTTTTTCCGCTAAATTTTAATCGATCAATTTGAATTTGGCGGATGCATGCAGCTGTAAGTTTCCCATCGGAATCCTTAATCTTGGCAATAAGAAGCAGATGCCTTGCTTTGCTGTATAACTGAAACATTGCATGCGTGTACCTGAGATTATCAGACAATCGACGATCGCTCTAATCATGGTTTTAGTAGCTTACTTGTGCAGCATGCCACGTGGACCAAACTAATTTAGTCTTTTAAATTTGGGGAAGTCGAGTCTAAAATGCTAGCTAGATGACGTATTCGTCCTTTTGTCGAGCTTGGCGTGGCTTCTATCACACGTAAACACACACACTCGACGTCGAGTCGTCGACGGACACAGCTACGGCGGCGCCGCTGTCGTGCATGGCACTGAAAAGCATATAACGGACGGACGGGAAAATTAACATAGGGGACAATGGGATTTCCATTTCCATCCTAAGTAGAAGTAGCTCACAAAGGGAACGAATTGCGTGCGGTGGATTATGTTATCGTGCAGCCCGTGACAAAAGGCAGCCAATTGGCAGGCAATGATTATATTATTTTGCTAAACTAAGCCGGAATGCCGGCCGGTGAAGCTTCTGCTGGACCACCGATGTGTCCTACCCAGATGGGTAGTGGCCTGAAACTGCGAAAGCAATAGGGGACAGGGACACAGACGCAGGGGCAGGGGCTGGGAGCCAGGGACTTGCCTCGATGCTTGCAGAGTAGTCGTATGGAAGAGATTTCACCATACAGCCTGCACACACGGAGGATGAACCAGCAAAACAAGCAGCAATGTCAGTTACAGGCCGAGTTTATCAGAGAATGCAATGGCAGGGCAGTGAGGCATGAACCAGAGGATTAATTGTATGCCCTTTACCTTGCAGGATAGCAATCCATCCGAGCCAGAAGGCAAGCTTATCCATCAGACCATTAACTTTGATCGTCATCCTGCCTCGGCAGGCGGTACTCAATCTGCAGCAAATTAAAGCGATCAATCATCAATAACGCGCCTGTCTAGGCAATGGCGGCTCCACAGAGCAACAGAGCTCTGCCAATGGACAATGCTCATGGTGCAGGTGTAGGTGCAGCAGTAACCTGCGTTCACAAGCCTCAGGTGAAGAAGGTTAGAAAGAAGACGGCGGACCCAACGGGCCTATTAGCTACTCCGAGGTTGTTGTGCCTGCTGTGCTCAGGTGAAGAGAGTGCAGTTCGGGACCACGGAATGATCTTTGCATGGCCTCCCCATTTTTATAGGCGACGGCGAACACCCTCGCAAGCAGCCGTGGGATATCCCTTGGCAGTTGCTTGCCGGCCGCGGTCACCTACGGCCACGGGAGAGCTTCCCGCGAGGGCCAGCCAAAGAGTGAGTCCCCGCCCGCCGCCCGTGCTCTGACTTCGCCGCGGCACACACACACACACTTGCCGCCGCCCTCTGCATATTCTACTCGCAACTCATAGCCTTTAACCTGCTAATTTTAGCTCACAATTAAATCCAGCTAAATTTCAATTAGAGGCTAAAATGTACACAATCCTTTTACTCCCTCCATCATATAACAGAGTGTATTCCAATCTTTAGAAAATATCCTCAAATATAATGCATTTTAGAGGATAAAGACCAATTTTGTATTAAGTACTTTCTATTTATCAACCAATCACCATTAATCACGTTGATAATAACATTTGCTTAGGAAATAAAATGAGAATACATTTGTCTTTATGTTCTCTCTTAATTTGTCTTGGAATTTCTAGAATGAACTATATTACAAGACAGACAAAGAGTACTTCCTAACTAAAGCCATCTAAAAGGCTAGGCCTGTTTGGATGCACCTCAATTAAAATTTAGTTAGCTAATTACTAGAGCTAAAATTTAGCCAACTAAAAAGTAGCTAGCTAAACTTTAATTAGAGATGTTTGGATGCTCTAGCTAATTAAAATCCTTGACCATACTACCATCCATTGTTTAGCTAGCTATATGTTTGGATGCTCTATCTAAATTTAGTTGAGGGTAATTTGGTCACTGAGACCTTTTAGCAAGTTTTAACTGGTTGAAACAGCACCTCTAGCTAAACAATGAAATTAATGAGGGATACTAATACTGGTTTCACTAATCTGCAGTGCATGAACAACCCTAAATTGGTGATTTCAATTAGAAAGGGTATCCAAACAACCCCTAACTAAAGTTTAGCTAACTAGTTTTTAGCTAGCTGAATTTTATTGAGGTGCAATCCAAATAGGCAGTGACGGTGGGGCTGTGGCTCGGCAGACGGTACCAGGCCTGAAGGTGGTTGCTGTGGCTCGGCAGCGGTACCAGGCCTGACGGTGTTTGGTATCCCCTGCAACTGCAACTGCAAGCAAGGTGACCCTGCCGGTACGCACGAACGGCCTTCTCGTCTGTGCATTGGTTCGCTGCTGCGGGCACGCGTTCTCAGCGACTGAACTTCTCCTGGCTGGAGCCATTGGTTCTCAGCGACTGAAACTTCACCTGGACGCAGCATGGTTCTCAGCGACTGAATTTGCCCTAGTAACTGGCTCCATTGGTTCTTCTGCAGGCCATGCAATTGGGATACTAATACTGGCTTCACTAATCTGCAGTGCATGAACAACCGACGTCAGATTTAGAGAATTGATTAGCAGAATCGTTGTGTGCTAGCTACCAGAGCCGGCTGTGCAGTGGCTCATTGTTGGATTTGGATGCATGTGAAGCAGAGCCGGCTTTGGCAACTGGCAGCTCAAAGGGCCCAAGGGATGATTCTGAACCGATCCTGGTTCCTCCACCATGCGAATGCGATGGCCGTATATACCAAAAGTCGAAGTTGAACCCCACAAGCTTCTCTTTACCTGCGCACGGGCGATCGCCCAAACTTCTCCGATTTGCCAAAGAGGAAAGAACCGCCATCATCATGTGAATGTTGGGGTCATATTCAGATTCAGGATCGGCCAGCAGTTTTAACTTATATGATGACTAGCTTTTCGCTCGTGCAGCAACAGTACTCGTGACCATAGGTGGGGGCGTGAAAGGACAAAGAATGTAGCAGTAACACTGGAGTGCAGTGCAGCGAAGAAATGAGGGTCCTACTTGGCCTGCCCATCGCCACTTACCGTTCCTTGGAGGGCAAATAAGTGGAAAAAAGGGTAAATATTCTTCATCTCCTTGCCTACCTTGCTTGGGTAAACATACATGCCAAACTTGATGCTCAGTTGAAAATGAAACAAACAGACTATGCAATATCTTTTTTCAATTCTTAGTTTGTCTTTTTGTTCATTTTCAAATCTCTAGAAAGAGCGTCATTCAGAAGATATGAAAACATAAGCCGTGACACGGTGGACGCGTCATACTAACGAAAACGGACTAGAAAGTTCAGAGCTGGAGTTAGTGGCTCCTGCGTGCTGCCCAGTATATATAACAGAATCTTTCCACAGCAACAGTCAAGGGTGAGTATATATGAAGAGCAAAACTACTCTTACTATGTATCAAAACTAGCATGCTCAAGTTCGTCATAAAATGGTATACAAGTACGCAACATAAACAGGGATGACCTTTTATACCATAAGAATAAACAGAGGTGACACCACCCCAAGTCCTCAAGATGCTCGACGACGGTTCCTTGCTTTTTTACACAGAATATAGCTTCCAAATAGGAAAACATCCAGGTGATATGATGGCAACCCCACCAAGATCTACCTCACCAACGAAGCGCTACTCACCATAGATTCATTGGTTGACAGAATTGGAATACTCACAAGTCACAAGAACGTTGCATATAGTAAACTTAGCCGGGAAGCGGCCAGCAATGCGCAACCAACGGAACGTACAGGGGAGTGGTAGGGGACGGTCAGGAGCTTACAGCAGGAACCTCGAGCAGGAGCAACAGAAGCGCCGGCCCAGGATGGAGACGGCAGTGTCCTATGCTTGACTCCCTTCTCCATGAGGAATGAAAATGTTAAACGCATCTTTCTACCAAACAGACTATTCATACTTGTTTAGGCATCATATCAACATCGCAGGTTAGAATGGAGTACGTACTAGCATGCTGATTTTGTTCGATACCTGCGTTTGTAGTGTATCGATCGGCACTTGCACAGTTGGACCAGACATGCTTGTTCCTGGTGCAATTCCTAGCTGTTCTTTTTGCAGGGAATTTTTAACTAGGTTGCGCTTTTTGATGCTTGCAACAAGACAATTTTATACGACAGAGTAACAAGATACTGTATGCAACATCAGGACGGCTGGTTGCAGACTGAAATTTGGCAGGTGGGGAAACACCAGGAGACTAAACTGACTCTACGTATTGTTATTGCAGGCGACAGCGGGTGGATACGACGCGCTGAAGTGCAAAATGTCATCTGGTAACACAGATCGAAACGAGGATTTCAACTGAGTAAAATGGGAACAGTGAAATTACAGTATTAAGCAAAACAGAAACTGTAATCGTAATTTCTGCTACATGCCGATTAGCCCAACACGTTCGCTGAAGATGTCAGGAAAATAATTTTATGCTTTGCATATTAAGTGCTAGGTAAGTAATATCTTACAAGCAGCAATGCCATCGAGAGAGTTACTGACCAAACTGTCTATGCCAAACTAAGCCGAATGAAACCAAAGAATGACAGCAAGTAGTCATATTATTGAGTATAATAATTCACAATTGAATGTTTGATGTAGCAAAATGTTTCAGCAGTACCAAACAAAATACGTTAAAAAATTAACTCTAACCACATAGAATCAGCAACCTATGTACACCTAAAGCAGTATTACAGGAAGCAGTGTTACATACAGGGTCAATGCCCAAGGGGTATCAAAAGTGCTGCTAACCGAATGGGCGATGAATGGCCCACTAGTCATGCATACATCCTGCAACGTCAGAAGGGCTGAGTAGTCTGCTTCCCACCAAGCTTCTTCAAAAAGCATTCTCCTGGTTTCAGTATAAGCGATCTGTAGAGGAAAAACAAAGGTCCATCATGAGCTAAATGTGTTTTTTTTTTTCTTTTTTAGTATCATGCATGTAAATTAGGAAGTCATTACTAAAACTTTCAGTTGTATAGTGCTAGGCCTTAGATAAGCAGAGAGTGATATATTAAATAAAAATTCGGGAAGACCGATATCTATACACAATTTAAAATTTCGTTTGAAAAAACAATTCAAAACGAATGCAAATGTCAATGTATTGATTTCGTTTTGTAAAAAAGAACAAATGAAAAAAAAATGATTTTCAGATAGCAAAATAGCTATCTAAGACTGATGTTGAGTCCACAAACTATCAGAGGCAACTGTGTAGAAACATTGTTTATATTCACAGAAACTATCAGAGTTAATAATATGTAAAAGAATATGTGGCCATTGCAACAGATCATAAAGTTAGTAATACACATCATGCTACTGCTTGTCCATGAATCACACATGGGGGTAACTCCAAATCGATCCCAAACTTCCCTAAAAGACTCCAAGTGAGCTCTCAAGTCATTAAAGTACTGTTCTAGCAATGGATCATCTATTTCTTTTCCTTTTGTGATAGCGCACTTCCCCAAGTTGTTGGCTCAATTTAACTGCCAATTGAAAGTAAAGGCAGTCAGCTTTCCTTCCAGGAATATCAATGGCATGAAAAAAACTTAGACCAAGCTTTCGCAAGCTTAAGCATGGAATCCCAACTAAGCATAATGTCAATTCGAGGATATAATAGTGCCTTACTACATGCCAAGTCTATAACAAAGGGAGCTTTTGAAGAACTTGGGTTCTACGTTCTAGTAGAAACTGTGAAGCGAACTTTGTCTAGTGGAGGCAGCAGACCCACTGCCAATGCCATTTGCCTTGCCTAAGGTAGCAGATCTACTCCCACTGCTACTTGCTTTGCCTAGGTTTGAAACCCCAGTGCTAGTGGCATTTCCAATGTTCAGAGCGCTGCCACTTGACCCACGTAGAGTGGCTGCCTTACAAATACCACTACCACATGCCCTACTATAAGGAGTTAAGCCAATATCCATTAGTGACTCTTGCACTGCCATCTCATAGACTCATATTGTGACTCTTTGCCAAGGCTAGCCAAAGCTGTTCTATAATCATGTTCCATGAGTGCCTTCTCAAGACAGTAACATCCCTTTTCTTTTGCTTCGCTAAAGCTACTTGTTTCCAGTGGTGGAGGCAGGATACAGGACAAAGGGGGGCTTAAACAATGTTGATGTTGATTTGCTTGAAGATTTAATGGTGAAATCAAGCTTTTGCTACAGTGATTAGTGACGAAATCAAGCTACTAGGGGGGCTGCAGCCCCCCCAGGCCCCCCTTTGGATCCACCACTGCTTGTTTCAGCAATATGTTCTTAACATCAGGTGGCACATGGGAACATGACTTCACATTACCGGGTAATTCACACAAATGCTGCATTAGGCGGGTCCACTCTCCAGTTTACTAGCCTAAAGAACAGTAGCCACACTTGAAGCCATTTTTACCACACGGCATCCCACGGCTCCATGTCAATTGCTCCTTTCAATTGTATCTGCCTCCCTAAAAAAACAGTGTGATCCATTGTTAGAGCACAACAATTCAAATGGATGAAACATGAAACAAAAAAAAAAAGATATTTTGTTACACAAACAGACCTCCAGTAGTAACCACATATGTGTTAGATGACCCACAGGCTGCACTGGACGGCTCGCCGCTACTTTCAGCTAAGCTTTTCCCTTTCCCCTTGCCACTGCTATGGAATGCTATCTCTCCTAGAATTGCCTGCCAATTAGGATTGGAGCATGTTGTATCAAAATTCCCAAAATGAATTTCATTTTATACAAGAGTAGTCATTCTGTACAAAAATGAAGGTTGATACATGCTTCCAGTTAAGTCTACTAGTCTCTAATCCAGCAAGTTGAACAAATAAAAGAAATTATTTTGTACTAAACAATATCCTAGAATGATTCAGCACTAGTTATTCAGCTAGCAAACCACCACTGCACTTCTCTACCATCTATCATCTATTGCTGGCAAGAAAGCTAATGGTGCATTTAATAGGGATCCAGTCATCCAGACTCTCATAGAAACGTTTCAGATCTGAATTCTCTCTAGAAATGAATCGGAATCGCTTCGTGAGATCGTTTGGCTGGTGGGCCAGATTTCGATTAGAAAAAGTTTTTTTAAAAGAACCATGTTAATGAAAATACTTGTTCAAAGAATGTGGATGAGGAACAACTTCAATACAATCTATTTTTAACTTGTTACAATAAAAAATAATAACTAAAAAGCACCAACAACGATGTATTGAGGACAAAAGAAATAGAACTTGGAGAAACCACCCTTTGGCCGTTTCATGAGTCTAGGCAAAAAACTGAAACGATTCTGGTGTTTCTGGCCAGAAACGTTTCAACTCCTTCCCGTTTGGCATGGATTCTAAGGATTCTGGCAAGAATCGGAACTGTTCCGACTTGCCAAACAGGGCCTTCCTTAAGTAGAAAAGAGAAAACATACCAAACACTGGAGTGCTGAACTGCTGAAGTCATGAAGCCGTACGCCCGTACGGAGCTGCACCCACTGAACACGCGTCTGGCTGGCCGCGCATGCTGAAAGTGAAGCTGTTGGAGAGTATGGAGACATACGCTGAGCTCCACCAACGCAGAATGGGCTGACGCAGACAAGCGACAGGCTACAGGGCAACATCTCAATGCCGGACGCAGGACCAGAGGCAGAGATACTCCCCATGAAGCTTGCCAGCAGGTCCCTCTGCCTGAGTTCTATCAGGAAACGAGGCCATAGAAGTTGGAGGTGCAGGCTTGTGCTATAGCGGTGGTGTCGCCATGAGCGTGGCTGTAGCCAGTGAGAGGGGAAAGATTGGGAAATGAATTGGAATTCTAGGGTTTTGGTGAGCTGGGAGGAGCTATAGGCGCCATTGGACCATCGTGCGGTCGAATTTGGGCCGTTGGAAAATTTGGCCAATAGCTAGTTTTGTCGGCCCCCACTGATAGAACAGAAATTTCCATGAATTTTGGCCGAAAAAGGAAACCCTGGTTACAACTAGTAAGCAAATTTTCATAAAAGAGCTTGGCAGAATGAAGGTAAATGAAAGTTCAAGAACAGGAGGTGAGGATAACAAAAAAACTTACCCGGTTGGTCACAAATCACAATGGTTTGTCATTCATATTTGATGCTCTATCCACACCAACTGGACCTGTTCAGAATGATCTTCATTTTCTCTTGCTAGAAAGGCTAGCATCACCCTAAACACTTTGCTATATAACCTTTGTAAAGACAACATACCACCCTTTGGACAGATTTTAAATAACCCTCAATGTTACAACTGTTGAAATTAATTTATTTCCTTGAGATGAAAAGAATAAATTGATTAATGAATGCTAAACACTAGTTGATTCTTGAAGCTTCAAGCAAAGTCAAGTAAGAGTTAGAAAGAAGCAAGTCAAAAGCAAATTGAGTTTAGCAAAAGGAAGAAGTAGTAAAATAGAAATTGACTATGAGCTAGGTATGAGTTGTATTAGTGGTGAAGTTTGTTTTGACAACTTGTATGACGGTTTGCAAAGTCTATATAAGGACTTGCATACCACCTTTGTAAAGCAAGTTAGTGCATTAGATTGCAAGAGTTGCTAGCTTCAGATAGCCTTGAGCTGTATTTATATGTTTGAGAAGAGATAATAGTATGTTTGAGAAGAGATAATAGAGTCCAGTTTGTCACAATACAGAGCAGTAGAGCTGCTGTTTGTGCTGTGTTGTGTGCTATTTGTTCTCACCTCTTTAACCTCTAGCTGAGTGAGTTTGTGAGAGGGTGTTGGTGAGCTGATAACTCATCTGTGGTGAAGAACAAGGGCTAACAAGTGGTATCGGAGCCTGGTTGTCGTTGCTGCGCTTAACCGCCGGCGATGGACACCGAGGCCGAGATAGCTGCGCAGAAGGCGAAGGAGAAGGCAGCTGCGGAGGCCGCAGCCAGCTCCAAGGCTCCCGTCGAGGTTCACCGGGTGCGCGAGTTCAACGGGCCAAACACTTGGCCGATGCTGACCCGCACCAACTACGGCGAGTGGAGCGTCCACATGAAGTGGAAGCTCAAGGCGCGCCATTGGTGGAAGGCCGTCGAGGGAGGTGATGCCGAAGAAGATGCGGAGGTGGGTGTCATGGAGCGCGCTCTGGCGTCCACGCCGGCCGAGTACCATGAGGCGCTCGGCGGCAAGGACACGGCGAAGGAGGCCGGGACATGCGGCTTCGTTCGGCTCGGCTCGGATCGAGCCGGGAAGGCCAAGGCGCGCGGCTGCGGAGGAGTTCGACGAGCTCCGGTTCAAGACCGGGAGAGGTGGAGGACTTCGCGCGCGCTTGCAATCGCTAGCGGGTCGCCGGCCACCTATGGCAAGCCGATCGATGACGAGGATGTCGTCGCTAAGCTGTTTCGCGTCGTGCCGCCAAAGTACGCTCACCGGCTCTTTCCATAGAGACCATGACTGTCCACCCCTCGTGAGGATGTGACAGGGCGGCTGCGGGCAGTGGAGGACCGCTCGTCGGTAGTGGAGGACAGCAGCAAGCTGCTGCTGACCGAGGAGGAGTGGACTGCGCGGATGAATCAGCGGCGGTCCAGGGAAGGCTCCTCCAGCCACAGCGCCGACAGCAAGCGTCGTGGCGTAGACATAGGAAATGACCATGACCAATATACAAGAGAAAAAGGTATGGACAAATCTGAATTATGGTGTGATATTTGTGAAAAGGCCAATCATTCTACAGAGAGATGTTGGAAAACAAAAATTTGCAACAAATGCAACAAAAAGGGCCATATTGCAAGATATTGTAGATCTCAAGAAGATAAGGAGAAAAAGGCATATTTCATGGAGAAAGGCAAGTGATGATGATGAACCTACACTCCTTGCCATGGAAGTATGTGAACTAACGTCGGGATGCGAGAGAATAAGCACCGGGTCTCCAGTGCTCAGTAATGAGAAGGTTACGCCAACACTATGCACTGAAAAGGAAGCATTAGAGTCCAATATATGGTATCTTGACAATGGTGCGAGTAATCATATGACAGGTCAACATTCAAACTTTGTAGACTTGGATGAAAGCATCAATGGGCATGTCAAATTCGGTGATGGTTCGATGGTACAGATCAAGGGAAAGGGCTCTGTCATGCTTCAGTGCAAAAATGGCGAACGACGGCTTCTAAATGAGGTATATTATGTACCTAAGTTGTGCCGTAATATAATTAGCCTTGGTCAGTTCTCAGAAGCAGGCAATACAGTTTTCTTGGATGGAGATCTACTATATGTTCGTGAAAGAAACGGAAAGCTACTAATGAAGGTGCAAAGAACACCTGACAGGCTCTACAAGATTGTGTTGCAAATTTGCAACAGCAGCAGTATGGAGAAAAATGTTTCTACAGTAGAATGCGAGGAGAAAGTTTCTCCTAGACAAGATAGATTGAATTCAGGTTTCAACTCAAGTAACAGTTCAGGCTTGAGTTATGAAAAGCGGTTGCCAATACCACCCTTAGCTCTAATGGGTATCAAGAGCAAGGGGGAGATCCATGAGCAGAGAAATCTCTCTGCTATGGAAGATGTGGCTGTACACAAAGCAAGATATGTGGCACAGGCGACTCATGGAGTCGTGAAAAACAGAAAAGTTTGGAGGCCAAAAGACAGACTCAATGATACAAACAATAATGGGAAAAACAAGATACCAGTGCAAAGCTCTTGTCTTGCTTCTGAGGATGAGAAGCCTAGAAAGTACAAGGAAAGTTTTTGCCATCATTCAGATTCAGATGGTTATGTCTGTGATAAGGAAAGACAACTGAATGCTGCAGAGAAAAAGGATGTGCAAGAGAGAAGAAAACTAGCTAGCTCAAGTGAGAGTTCAGATTCCAACAGCAGCCTCAGCAGCAGTGATTCTGACATGAGTGCAGATAGTGAACACGATGAGACAAAGAAGAGCTCTCGTCACGATTCTGACTCAAGAAGAATATGAAAAGAAGATATCTCAAGAAAACAAATTAAGGGGAGAATGTTGAAATTAATTTATTTCCTTGAGATGAAAAGAATAAATTGATTAATAATGAATTGATTCTTGAAGCTTCAAGCAAAGTCAAGTAAGAGTTAGAAAGAAGCAAGTCAAAAGCAAATTGAGTTTAGCAAAAGGAAGAAGTAGTAAAATAGAAATTGACTATGAGCTAGGTATGAGTTGTATTAGTGGTGAAGTTTGTTTTGACAACTTGTATGACGGTTTGCAAAGTCTATATAAGGACTTGCATACCACCTTTGTAAAGCAAGTTAGTGCATTAGATTGCAAGAGTTGCTAGCTTCAGATAGCCTTGAGCTGTATTTATATGTTTGAGAAGAGATAATAGTATGTTTGAGAAGAGATAATAGAGTCCAGTTTGTCATAATACAGAGCAGCAGAGCTGCTGTTTGTGCTGTGTTGTGTGCTATTTGTTCTCACCTCTTTAACCTCTAGCTGAGTGAGTTTGTGAGAGGGTGTTGGTGAGCTGATAACTCATCTGTGGTGAAGAACAAGGGCTAACAACAACTCCACGGGAGAAGTGTTTAAACAATATATTTTGAAGAGCATGCTAAATTCTAGCAAAATTCCAGTTATGGCAAAACCATGGACAATGTCACATACCACAAGCAGCAAAACTCATCATATCCTATCCAGCTGCATGTGTTTGCCTCTTTTGCCTTTTTATAAGGCCTTCCATCAAAGTGATATACGTTGAACTGTCAACAGACATGCCCTTTTGCATCATCTCATCCAAAACAGCCTTAGCTTCTTTCAGTTGCCCACCAATGCAGAGTTCATTTACAGATTTATTATAGCTCTCCTGCTCACCACCTTTTGCATTTCCACCAGATTCACTGTCAGATTTAACCTCTGGGTCCTTCCCTGCCTCCACTTCCTCCGCAGAAGATTTAATTGAAGGATAAGAAAATCTTTCAGATAATTTCCCACTCTCATCTAATTTATGCAGCATATTCTGTGCTTCCTCTGATCGCCCTGCCTCAGATAGTGCAGACAACACAACATTGTATGTAAATGCATCAGGCTGCAAGCCTCTGACCTCCATGTCAGCAAAGAAACGCAAAGCTATATCGACATCACCATTTTTGCACAAAGCTTGAATTAAGGTGTTATATGTGATAACATCAACCTTCTTCCCTTTCTCTACCCATGACTCGAAAAGCTTCATCGCTTTATCAAGCTTGCCATAGAGACAAAGCCCATTCATTAAAGTGTTGCAGGTAACAACATCTGGCTTAAAATAATTCTCCAGCATCTTGTTGTGGAACTGGAAAGCTTTCTCCAAGTCCCCCTCCTTACAGTAGGCATGAATGATGATATTGTAGGTGGTGTCATCTGGTACCAACCCCTTCTCCATCAGCTCATTCAATTTATCAATCGCCTCTGTCAACTTCCCCATTGTACAAAGCCCTTTGATCAATGTGTTGTAAGTATAAATACTCGGAGTTAGCTTCCTCTTAAACATTTCATCCCACAGACACAGAGCAGCCTCTGGTTTATTCTCCTTAAAGTAGGCTGCCATCACTGTACCATAGCTGACTTCATCAGGTACAAAACCCCTCTGCGGCGGTGAAAGCAAGAGCTCCTCAGCCTCTTCATAACGCTTCTCTTTACATAGGTTATATAGCAAAGTGTTTAGGGTGAAAGTGTCCATTTTGAGTCCACTCCCCACCATCTCAGCCATCAGAACGAATGCCTTGGCAACATTCCCGGCTTTGCAGTATGCATCAATCAATGTATTATATGTAATCACATCTGGTGCCAATCCCTCCTCTGCCATCATTTTCAGACGCCCCAACGCCTCTTCCAATTGCCCCTCCCTGCAGAGCCCCTTGACAACAATGTTATGTGTGATCAAACTTGACTTCACCCCTTTGTGACGCATTTCCTCAAGCAGATTCCGTGCATCAGAAGAGCGCTGACACTTGAAGCATGCATCAACAAGTGTATTGTAGGTGACTACGTCAGGCGATACTATGCCGAGCCGCTCCATCTCATCCTTGAGCTTAAATGCCTCGTCGACCTTCCCTGCTTGGCACAGCCCTGCAGCGAGCACATTGTATGTCCACAAGTCAGGCTCCAAACCGAATGCCGTCATGGCCTCCACAACATTGGTCGCCTGCTTGATCCACCCAAGCCTCGCGTACGCTGAGACAAGGGTATTATACGTGGTCCTGGTGGGCGCAATGCCCTCCTTCTTCATCCTGGCCAGCAGCGAACGCGCCTCACCGAGCATGCCCCTGCGACAATGAGCCTTGAGGAGGGTGTTGTAGGTGACGACGTCGGGGGAGAGGCCGAAGCCCTGCATTGTGGAGAGCGTGGAGAGGGCGTCGGCGAGGGTGCCCTTGGAGCAGTGGGTGTGCACCAGGAGGTTGAAGGTGTAGTGATTGGGGTGGAGCTGCAGCGCGACGAGGGAGCGGAAGGTGTCGAGAGAGGCCTGCGGCGAGGTGGACGGACTGCGCGCGAGTGCGGAGAGCACGGCGTTGGCTGCCTGGAGGGAGGGGCGGACGCGCCCGCGGCGGCGGAATGAGTGGAGGAGCTGTGCGGCGAGGTGGGGGCGGCGTAGGCGGGCGTAGGCGGAGAGCGCGGCATCGGCGAGCGCGTTCGTGGGATGGGTGGCGAGGAGGTGGCGGTGGAGGTGGCTCAGCGGGTCGTGCGGGACGAAGTCGAGGAGGAGCGGGAGGAGGTTGCGGTAGGGGAGCACGGGGAGGAGCGGGAGAAGGGAGGGGAGGCAGGACGGCGGGGAGACGAGGCGGCGGTAGGCGAGGAGAGGGTGCGGAGAGGCGAGCGCTGGGTTGGCGGCGGCGAGGGCGATCACTTGCGGGTGGTGCGAGGGGGCGAGCCGCGGGAGGTACGGCGCCAGGAGGGTGTCCATGGGCGGCGGCGAGGGGTCGCGGGAGGCGGAGACAAGCGCGTCAGCCACGGCCGAGACAAGAGCTGAGTCCGGGCCGGGGGCGGGGCCGGATGCGGCCGCCGGCGACACGGAGGGGGAGGTGGTGGAAGGTGTGCTGCCCATGGGGACGGGAGGCGGCGTCGGCGTTGCTTGACGGCGCGGCAGGCGGAGGGAAGAGGAAGAAGAAAGGACCAGGGAAGAGGACGAAGGGGCTTGGTGGGCTTAACGGAGGCCAATTCAAGCACGAGCGGGGATGCAGTTCGTTGGCGGGCCAAATGCTAAAAAAAACCTTCGTTGGCGGGCCGCTGACCTCCTTGTCTTGAGCCCAATGTAAGAAACAGTCTCGTCTTGATCGAGGATTCGAGGGAAGGGAAAACCTGGCAGATGCGCCGATTGTCACAATGGCATGGCACAAAATTACCACGCAAAGTCAAAAAAAAAAAAAAAAAAATACCACGCATCAGTTCAATTTAAAGTTACTATATCCATCAAATTCTAAGACGTTTTTACTTTTCATTCAAGATATTATTGTTTTTACACTATTTTCTATATATATATTGTTTTTCTTGTATATAGACATATTATCTAAGTGCATATCAAAATTTATAATACGTATTCAAAAAAGCCAAAACTTACAATTTAAAATGGAAGGAGTATCATTCATGTGCCTGTGTTCTGCGTAACGAAAAAAGAACAAGAATGATTCGCAACGCATTTCCAAAAGAGTTTGATACCAAATCAGTTCTGGAATTTTACTACAGATACAGAAGTAAAATGAAAAATGAACACTGGTATATCCAGTGCTACATTCTGTCAGTTAGAACAAAACTTTCAGTGCAGCATAGTATATCCAGAGCTACATTCTCTCAATTAGAAGAATTCTATCTACTCATGTCAGTGACAACTTAGAACAAGGCACCAGGATAGCTGGGCTTAAGCGTACGCAGCCCCACTGATCTGGCGCATCATCAGCTCATTGCCTTCGCAGCTCCCAAGCTTTTTCCTCCTGCGCAAGAAAAGAATGGAACAGCGATACAATATGCACAACAATAACAACAAATTAGTTGCAACTGGAACAATAAATTACAGCACATGTTGATACCAAAACTTACCTTCATTTGTCTAGCAACAGAAGGAAGCCATTTCTCTCCCCTAACCTTCTTAAGTTCCTGCACCCTTTCCTCCTCCCTCTTGGCTTTTGCCTTTGCTGCAGCTTCTCTCGCTTGTAATCTAGCCAATGATCTCTCAGATGCTTTCTTTGCAGAAACAACTATGTCACTGCCGTCGACAACAACAGACCGGAGCATATGCCTGAACTGAAACAAAGATCGTAGTAAGGCCAGGAGAAATAATGACAGAAAACTTCAAGCATAGAGCAAACTAAAGCAATAATTGATGGCCAACCTTCTTTGATTTCTCATCGATCACTTCCCCAGGCACAATTCTTGGTCTCTTGAGTTGCACGTGCAGTTTATCTGGAAATATGTGCTATTAGAGTTTGTTTTGACTTTTGACACAGACCACATTGATAGAATTTAAGAAGACTGTTTCTCACTTACCCGTAGAATCCATGCTAATACCAGGTGGCGCATTTTTAAATAACTTTATTCCTCCTCCTGTTTCTGTGGGGTCTGCTAAGTTCAAGCACGGAGCTTTGACTATTTCAAGGTTTTTCTCTAACATATCATCCAACATGTTTCTTACCTGCAGTGAACAATTTGAAGGTTGCAAGATAAAAATGTAAAATTAAAAAGGTATGATTTCTTGACCAGAATAAAAAGCAAAGTATGTGGACAAAAGCATAGGTGAGGTGTATTAAGCATGAGACTAGGAAACTAGGAGTGAGGAACTGAGGACATGGTAAGCTCAATGAATGGAAATGGACATGCCATAGGTGAGAGTTCCACATCAACCATTGTGGAACTGTTGCCTAGTCGGACTTGAACATTAGGTCTGCCAGGTTGGATCATGACTTAACTCTAACATATAGGGAGACGATTCATTGAAGCAAAGAATGCGTATATCACATAGTTGATGGAATTCACTGGTTTCAGCTCCAAGGGCAAGCATGAGGCATGAATGTAGCCGAAAACAGGTCCAAATTCCAACAACCACTCCATCATGATGAGGAAAACAGACAGAGTATCATCGTTCTTTCTGAAGAAAATAAACCTTGCATTTCACCTTTACATTTCCCAGCCTCTGGATTCCTCTATCTTGATTTTTTTTTTTTTGTGAACATTGAATTTGTCTATTTTGATCACTCTAAACTCTAAATAACGAGAAAATGTGTTCTCTCTGATATGTATGTCTTTGAGACACACAACAAACCCAAACCTACATCTTGGAAGGGCAATACAGCACTCCACTGACATGAAAACCTACATCTTGGAACGGCAATACAGCACTCCACTCCACTGACATGAATTCAGTTAATATAAGAAAGAACCATATCATTTACCGTGGTGGTATTCAAGCTCATGACTTGTGCTCTTGCCCCAAGTAGCATTTATCACTACAGTCGATCTTAAATACGGAGACAAAGTGTTCTCAGGAGCCCACAATTTTACTCCGGAAGTCCCAGTTTAGAAAATGGTGGCATCAATTCCTCCACCGAGCAAAAGGAATTCAGGATTCATCACGAATCAATAAGCCCCCGGGAACCAAAATCCGCACATGATGTATCCTACTAACGACGAAGGACGGAGAAGGAGCAAACAGAGTTACCTTGATCTGGTACAGCTTAAGCCCAGGACCCTGTGGCTTCCGCTCAGGCGGCTCTTCCTGCTCCACGTTCTCGCCGCTGCCGCCAGAGGCCGCCTTCGCCGCGCCGTTGGACGAAGGGACGCTGAATCCAACGGAGGCGATGGAGTCAATGGCCGCCTTCCACTCGGCGTCCCCGTCATCTTCGCTGCCGCTCCCGCCGCCGCTCGCTGCCGGGCTCCCGCCGCCGCCGCCGCCCATTCTATTGCTACTGCTACTCGAGCCGACTGGTTCGGCCGACGGCCGGTGCCACTTCCGGCTCTTCTCTGGGCCGCTAATGGGCTTTGTTTTAGATGTGGGCCGAGCCCAGGGTTTCGGACCGACCTATCGCGGAGGCGGCGGCTCGAGCCGTATTCCAACAAGGGCGCTGAGCCGATGCCAAAGAAGCCGCATCTTCTTCCCCAACCCACCTGCCGATCCAGACCCGCGCTTGCCGCCGTCGAGTCGCCGGCCAGGCAACCTTCACCTTGTCACCGGCGAAATCCACGGCGGTGAGGCAACCGGAAGCTGAGGGTGCGGCTTGAGTTCGGGTGCAGAGATGGGGAAGAAGCAGCACAGCAAGGACCGCATGTTCATCACGCGGACGGAGTGGGCGACTGAATGGGGCGGCGCCAAGCAGAAGGACGTCGGCACGCCGTTCAAGCGCCTCCCCTTCTACTGTTGCGCGTAACTACGTTGCCTTTCCCTTTCTGTTCCTCTATAGTTAAAAGAAAGCTTGCCTGGATGTGTCTGTGTCAGCTTGAGCTTGTAGGGTTTCGTCATCAGATTCTGGGCTTTTAATTTTATTTTCGTATAGTGTATGTTTGATTCCTGCTACACATATCCCCTTGGATGATGCTGTATTAGTTCAGGCGGTTACTTTTCTGAGCTATTCTGTGCTAACATTTGGCAGTTGAGGACATGGACTTGTGGATTGTAGATGATTGTTAATAAGTCATTAAGATTGTTACTAGCTGTATGTTGATTTATCTTCTTTCTCTGCTGATTATAATCTTGTTGGGTGGTGCAGGCTCACATTTCTTCCATTTGAGGATCCAGTGTGCACCATCGATGGAAGCGTCTTCGATTTAATGTGAGTGGCTTAGCATTCCAGTTCAACGAGCTGTTTATATTTCTATATAAAAAAAAGGAGTAAGGGTAAAAAAAATATTCGAAATCTTGAGTTGTTGCATTTCTATATAGGAGCATAATCCCGTACCTTAAAAAATTCGGGAAGCATCCAGTAACTGGAGCACCACTCAAGCATGAAGATCTGATACCTCTTACATTCCACAAGAACTCAGATGGTGAGTTAAATCTAGGCTATGAGAATACCAGTGCAGTTAGTACCAGGTTGATCTGCTAGTTGAATTAAGAATTCCTTTTAGATGCAAGAATACCAAAGTAGCTCGTACCAGATCAATCTGATACTACAATTATGTCTTCCTTCGACCTGGCCTTTACATCCACTTTATAAATATATATATTAAATCAATCATACTTTTTGGCAGGTGAGTTTCAGTGTCCTGTTCTGAACAAAGTTTTTACAGAATTCACACATATAGTTGCTGTAAAAACTACTGGAAATGTCTTCTGCTATGAGGTGACTTCCATATTATTTTCAAGTGTCTAGCTTGATATTATGGTAGCTTCTTAGTGTACATGCTAATGCTTTACGAACACAGGCAATCCAAGAACTTAACATCAAGCCAAAAAATTGGAAAGAGTTGCTAACTGATGAGCCCTTCACTCGAAATGACTTGATAACGATTCAGGTAACTACTATGAAAAATCTGCTTGCACAGTTTCTTGTCAATATTTTGCTGTTTAGGATAATTATGTTGACCTTCTGTAAATTTGGTAGAACCCAAACGTGGTTGATGGCAAAGTCCTTGGGGAATTCGACCACGTCAAAAAGGGTCTCAAACTTGAGGATGAAGGTTCAATTATGCTCCCTCTTTCCATTACCATTTTTTTCATCAGTTGTTCCCGGTTAAATTACATATTCTGACAATTCGGCCGTTTTGCAGAGTTGCAGCGGATGAAAGATGATCCAACCTATAACATAAATATTTCTGGTGACCTTAAGCAAATGATTAAGGATCTTGGGACTGAAAAAGGAAAGGAAGCTTTCTTGCAGGGGGGTGGAGGGCTGAAAGCTCAAAAGGAAAGAGCTGCGGCTCTTGCTGCCATTTTAGCAAGGAAGGAGAAGGATGCCTCAAAAGCAGGAAAAGAACCTAAACCTAATCAAAGCTTCAGTATCGTAGATGCTGCTTCTGCTTCTGTTCATGGCAGGAGTGCAGCAGCAGCAAAAGCAACCTCTGCTGAAAAAACCGCTGCTAGAATCGCTATGCATATGGCAGGGGAACGAGCTCCTGTAAATGCTAAACTGGTATACAGTCATCTCATGTTCATGTGTTATGTTGTCCCTGTTTTATCTATCCATTGGTGTTGTCTTATGGTAATAATTCAATCATTTCAGGTCAAAAGCCGTTACACCACTGGAGCAGCATCACGTTCTTTCACTTCGACTTCTTATGATCCTGTTACCAAAAATGAATATGAGTATGTTAAAGTTGAAAGGAATCCAAAAAAGAAAGGCTATGTCCAGCTGCATACAACCCATGGTGATTTGAATATAGAGCTTCATTGTGATCTAACTCCTCGGACTTGTGAAAATTTCCTCACGCATTGTGAAAATGGTTACTACAATGGTCTTATCTTCCATCGGAGCATCAAGTATGTTCTGATTGCATTAGTCCTTTTTCCCAAATGTTGCTTTCATTCTTATGGTGCCACCTAATTCTTATCGTTTTTTATCATTACCATTGTACAGAAACTTCATGATTCAAGGCGGTGACCCAACTGGCACAGGAAGTGGAGGAGAGTCCATATGGGGTAAACCATTCAAGGATGAGCCAAACTCAAAGCTGCTACATTCTGGAAGAGGTGTAGTCAGCATGGCAAACTCTGGCCCTCATACCAACGGATCCCAATTTTTCATCTTGTACAAATCTGCACCGCACTTAAATTTCAAGCACACAGTATTTGGCATGGTGGTGGGTGGTTTGACCACACTTTCGGCTATGGAAAAGGTTCCTGTCGATGATGACGACCGGCCATTGGTTAGTATTGCCAAGTCAATTTCTGTTAGTATGATGGTTATCTAAATCATTGAGATCAATATTTATAGCTTTGAATGTTATACTGTGTTCTCCGCTACTGTATTTTTCAATATCAACAGAGCCTGAACATGTATTCCTATGCTGGCCTCTATTTACAGGAGGAAATAAAGATTCTAAAAGTCAGCATATTCGTGAATCCTTACACGGAGCCAGATGAGGAAGAAGAAAAGGCAAAGGAAGAGGAGAAGAAAAAGGATGAGGATTATGTAATGTTGCATTTTAGTTTTAGCTATTGTCATGGACTGTTTGCATCTAAATTTTCCCAGTTGTACTAACATATGGTTGCATCGATTCAGGATAAGGTGGGATCATGGTATAGCAACCCAGGAACTGGTGTTGCTGGTTCAACAAGTACTGGTGGTGGCGTTGGCAAGTATTTAAAAGCTCGGACTGCTGGCTCTGTTGATGTGACTGGAAGTGCTGGTGCAACTGATGATTCGAGCAAGAAGAGAAAAGCCACTGCATCTAGTGTAGAGTTCAAAGATTTTTCTGGATGGTAGATGTTATGTGTATGTATGTCGATTTCCGTGCACCTCAGAGAAAATGGTGGTTGCATGCTCTCTCTTTCCTTTTTTATGGAAACGGTTGCATACTCTTGTTGTATCTTGATACGTTCTTTCATGTGGTGTGGTCTGCTAACTGCCCAGAACCACAGGACCTACTTGGGAGTGTGCTCTGTAAGTTAGGATTCAATTTTGCTTCATAGTGAAATGCTGAAAAAAAAACATCCAGCAGGAAAAGAGGAACGAGTAGAAATCTTCTGCAGACTATTATGTATATTGCATCATTTACCTAACTGGTTTCAACAAGTGTGAACTAAAGGGCCAAATGTTTAGATTCATTATCAGCTAATAGTTAGCTGACAAATAGCTATTATCTGACTTGATTCAACTAATGAGATAGTTAACGACTAGCTAGTCTATTATTGTCTATACATGTTTGGATCTGAAAGGGATAGTTATTAGCAGATAACTACTATCTACATGGATCCAAACATGGTCTAAGAACATGAACAAGTAACAATTTTGCAAACTGGCACCACAAAAAACGATAACATGTGATCACGTGTTAGCCAAACCCTCAAATTTTACTCTGAATTTTACTCATTGAAAATTCTATCTTGCGAACAGATACAAACTCAAACTATCTTCAACCAGTAGTTGATCTGAGAAGATTGAGCCCCACACATGGGAGAAAAAAACAATGTTCCAATGAAGAGCTAAATAACCATGCTAACGTGGGCAAAGTTTCCTTTATCTATTCTGTTTGACTGACCTAAACACGCTTAAGCAAAACTACCATGATCGACGCAATAGCCAGGAGCACAAAGGCAGAGGGTGCAGTCGGAAAATCTTTGCTGGAGCTCATTATCAGGGTCTTGATGGTTCCCTTGCTACGGCCCTCGTCAGAGGTTGCGACAAGATCTTGCATCATGCTTGACAGATTGGCCATCATCTCGGACACCAGGGCCTTCATTTTCTCCAAATAATCCTTTACGGATTCACCAGCGCTTTGAGAGAGGTAAGTGTTGCTTTGCAGGCTACTTGCCCCACCATCCTCCACCTCATCCCCAGATACACTTGAAGCAACACTAGAACACTCGCTAAGCTCTGTAGGAAGGAAAACAAGATCTGTTACTAAGAGTTTACTCAAGTAATCTATCACTGAAGGGGTGTTAACGTTAATGCTTACTTGACTCATATGTCTTGTAGAACTTCATAACCTTTTCGTTGTTCATCACAGCATCCCAGACATTCTTATCAGACGCAAGTGAGGCCACAACATCCTGGAAGCAACAAAGGTTGTCAAGATGGTCATGGCAAAAGCAATCTGTTCAAACTGACGGTAAACATAAACAATAGATAGAAACAGAGAGTGTACTCAAGAAAAAAGCATTTAGTGTCTGCTTAAGGTCCACTAGACAGATACTGAAGAATACTTGCCGTAAATTGTCATCACTTACAAAAGTAGGCTTATTGTGCTCAAGGTTCATTATGAACTAACCAGGAACATGAACTTAAATCAGAATGTGGATATATAAAAGGAGCAGATACAATTACCAGTTAGTACTCAATCGTGGGAGTAGAGAGTATAGTATAGTATAGCACAGTCAAGTTGCCAAGTTGTATAATGAATTCATAGAATGAAAATGTTTTTTCGGAGGACTTCTAATCTCTCCTCTCGATATGTCCCACGTTCCTCCTAAATCTGATAGGATAACACTATTGAAGGAACAAACAGAGGGAGAACATCCTATATGCTGGGGTGTTGGTAGGTGCCCTAAAAGGCCAGAAAGACAAACCTGAGCTTCAGGGCTCTCGTGTAGCAATGTGAATGCTTGCACAACACGTCCAGCAGTTCCGAATGAGACCATCAAATTTTCGTTGTTATCTTCCTTCTTAGACGCTTCTGAATGAACAACGTCCTGAGGTGTTTCAGAGTGAACAAGTTCCGGAAGTGCAATTTCTTGAGCAGACTTTGTGTGACTATCCAGCTCAGCAGGCCAGAGATGTTTCTTCGGGGTTTCCAAGTGAGCAACATGAGACTCATCCTTGGCACTGGTTCATGAAAATGAAACACGAGTTAGGTTCAGGTAAAAGATTATAGAAAATAAATGTGGCACATGCAAAAAAAAAAAAAAAAAAAAAATTACGCTGAAAACATTAATCAAACAAGAGAATCTGCATGCAAGGTTCTTTTTTAATATACTAGCATTTTTAATCATGGATTTTCCCACTCCATTCTGCACGTTCCAAGTTTTCTCACTAAGAATAACCTTTTTTTTTTTTTTTTTGAGAACATGCGGAGTGGTAAGAACAACTCTTTTCAAAGCTCGGTGCGGTCGTGCGGAAGTGCCAAAAGGCCTTTGGTGATTGTAACCTGTATAAGTAACCATAAGACAGAGACCAACTTTTTGAAAGGAAGACAGAGGCGAACTAACAGATCATTTTGTTTATAACGAAGTGCAATCAAGCAGAAGAGGAACTTATCACTCTGTTAGCAGAAACGGTATCTCATTTAATTATTGGATTGGATGCCATTAGAAACCGTATCTCATTTGTTTATTGGATTGGATGCCATTAGCTAACGATCATGCTTATGCAATTCACGAACAATTTGCAACTCTATGCGCACACATTGCAAAAATTAATAATTTTATACTGAACTGGACTAACTATTTATTTAGATCGAAAACCAAATAAAGAGATAGCAAAAACAGAGGCAAAACAGAGACAAGAGACGTCGATGAAAAAACAAAACAAATATGAGCAAGCGAGAGCACCCACATCTCGAAGGCGTCCTTGAGGTCGAGCGTGGCAGCCAAGGCCTCCTCATGAGTGGGAACGGGGCCGAACACCTCGCGGTCGGTGATGACCCAGTCGTCCGCCACGAGCGTGGAAGCCTTCCGGCCGTCGGCGGAGGGAGTATGGGGCGACGGTGTGACGGTGCGCCGCAAGTACGCTGCGGAGCGGTAGCCGCCGATCACCGCGGCCTTGGCGGCCGCGCGGATGCTTCCCCCGGCCATTGCCGGTAACCTGATGGATTGCTTCGCCGCGAGCGAGAGAGATCGCGCTCGAGCGCCGCCGCCCTAAACGAAATAGGCGGCGTGGCAAGGGAAAGGAGCCGGGAATTCTGTTGGGCAAGATATTTATTATGGCCGCAAAGCATCTGTAAAATTAAAAATAAAAAGGAGAAAAATGAAAAATGGCAGAGTAGAGAGAAAATGTGGTACTATATTGGGAGAATTGTTAGGTTTTATTTTATTTTTATGATATTTTGTTTTATTTTTATATTGGGACGGGAGTTTAGGATCATATATGGGCCGTCTTGGTGATTATAGGTTTTTCTTCTTCAAAAAAAACACAACGCTGTCTTCGTACACTACCAAGGTACGAATGCTGAAGCGCAGCCAGATTATTATTCTTGAAACTATAAAACGAGTGGGAGTGTATCACCACAACACTTCGCCCAAAAGGCCACAAATTTTATCTGATTTGAGTGCAAACTCAAAAAACTGCACATTTACAAACCCTGCATCTACATCTGACCTATACAATGTAGACCAACGTGTCAAATGTCAATACTTTGGTATCTATCGATGTAACAGCTGGCGTATAAGAACTTCAATTCTTCTAAAAAAACTTCAGACTTTCAAGAATCCCTCCACTCCTCAGGGAGACGCCACCGTTTGTGCCAGTAAATGGACACCCGGGACCAGAGAGGGAACATGAAGCTATAGTCTGCGGCTTCATCAGGGACTCCCCCTATCGTCAGAGGCAGCCAGACGTACCGTGAATCTCTAAGATCGGATGGGTTCCACCGATCAGCCATGAAGATGAATGAGCCTGGAAGCCCTGGAACCGGCAACACAAATGTGCTCTGGGAGAAGAATGTTGTTGACCTGAAGACCTCATTCCCTCCCACACATGGGTTCCCCAGTGTCTCCCAAGGTCCCATCACTGATGTTGCTGCGTGAGCCAGCGCAGTGTTAGGAGCCCAGCTTGTGCAGCCAGAGGTTACCATGTAGTAGGTGCCTTCATGCTTGAAGAGCGCAGGAGCTTCTCGATGCTGTGCGATGAGAAGCCTTCGCATCACGTCGGTGACATCAAGGTAGTCATCAGTTAGCGGACCAATGTGGAGCTCGCTGTTGTCCTCGGAAGAGTATATCAGGTAGGCCTTCCCATCATCATCCTTGAAGATGGTCATGTCTCTACTTTCGCAGTCATGTGGACGCTTGCTGTAGAGATAAGTGAATGGGCCTGTCGGAGAGTCACTGACGGCCACACCAACTGAAGCTTTGGTGTAGTTAGCGTCATCTATGTGCATCCACATCACATATTTGCCAGTCCGATCATTGTATATCACCTTGGGCCTCTCCAGGACATTGGATTTGTGAAGATCATGTGTTACATTCTTCTCCTCACCACGGAGGACAAGCCCTTCATTTTTCCATGTCCACAGGTCCTTCGAAGAATAGCAACTTACTCCAATGATGTCAACCTGGATGATGATTTGTCAAAGTTAGTAGTTAGAGATGACAAAGACACTAAATAATGTACTGAATAGGAAGGTGGACAAAATAAACATCACTTTTAAGTACCGAAGCAATAGTAGCACCTACAAAGTTCTGTTGTTGAAGTGTCAGTCCAGTTTATCAAGCAACATATGTACTAATTGTCTGTGTTTCTCAAAAATTTAGTAAATTATGCTGGTTCCACAGTGTGCCCAATGTTGGTGTTATTTATATAAGAATAATCAGGTTGAAGTTTAGCCAGAGAATCCTTAACTAGAAATGCCTCCAATTCATAGCCACCAAAGAGTTTTTTGCTGTCCACAAGAGTCCATTTTTATAAACATAAAACGAAAGCACTTTCTGGTTGTTGGCAGCACCATAATGCAGTTATACTATCAGTCACGTTCGATTTAATCAATTAAAGAATTCATGAGCAGGTCTGCAATCACACAGCACAATGCACCTCCCAATACACCGCCACAGGTGTGAATGTCTACTGGGTATGAAAGAGCTGAGATCACTGACACAATGCACCCAGATAATCACCCCTAGTGTGCATATCTATTCGGGTGTATGCCCGTGTGCTTGTGTGCCTTAGTGACTTTGCCTTCTAATCTGAAATGGCCAAAGTTCTTCTTTAATCATGATTTAACCTTCTGGTTATGCAAAAGAAAACAAAAACTATAAGTCGGTACTTGCATGAAAATAGCCTCTAATCGGGTTCTTGATTTGGCATTTTGTAACTCAAATTCAAATCTACTGATATTTCATTGTTCCAATTTGGCGTATAAAAAGTTATTTTGTTATTTGTAGGCAAAGAAAATGTTGGAGCTCAAACCAATTTCATATGAGCATTAAACAGTCATGACTGTTACTATTTTTTCATCTCTACACACCAAGTAACCCTCCTTCAAGCAGCCCAGTCAATTTTCTTACCTTACCAATAGACCATAACTTCCAACATGCCCCCTAGCAATTTGGCCTCACCAACAGAATCTAAAAGGTAACGAAAATTAGATGTATGCATTAGCACACACAGCTACATATGCACTGAAATGCTGGGCCATATTTAGACAAACTAAACCTTCTTCCACATTTTAGCTTTTTAGGTGTTGTATGTACATATTAGTTTTTTTAGGATAGCTATCTCCGACTTGGTTTATCTAAAGAGAAAGAAACAAATAATCTCTCCAAAGATATGATTAATAAATCTTGGAGCAAGACATTAGTTTGGGTAGCAATGCAACGAATTGAAATTCCTACACGGAAGTTCTGAAAGGAGATAAGTCGATCACTCCAAACTTCTAGCACACTACTGTGTCTACTTGATTGTGCACTGGTCATGTGCAGTGCATGTTAAAGTGTCAAATTTTCTTACAGGGGTATTCAATCTTATATTGTCTATATAGTGTTCATGCCCGCTTGTGGCCAGTGTGTAGGTAGAGAGACCCATTGTATAATTAAGTAGTATTATGTATTAAGCTTTGATGTTTTTTTGCCGCTTATGGCCATTAGAACCTGTGATATATTTGCCCCGCAAATAATTATTTGGTGTGAAGTAGATTCGAGAACTATCATTTTTTTGGCTATATTTTTTGGAGAAGTAAATATTGAAAGTATTTATTAAGAGAGAGGGACATTTGATGAGTCAATGGTGTTTTTTATATATAGTAGCGAATCATTTAATGCTACACGTGTATGGGTATGGTTGGATAAAAATTTCGTAATGGTATTAGACTCGGGAGATGAAATTTATTATCTTAAAATATTAATTGGAGCATAAGAAACCCACGGATAATAAGAAAGTACTATTTTATGGGATCTTGAAACCATAGGAATTTGAGCTCTCCAAATCATAGTAAAATTTGCGACCAAGTCATAGTAAAATTTGTGACTTAGTTTAAAAATTTTGAAGCATCCATTAATATATAGCTGATTCATCAAAAAGAATAAAGGGAAACTGAATTCGTCCCTCTAAGCAATTTGGCCCAGTAGCGGCCCATGGCGCACTGCAGCGGCCGTGGCCTGCTCGGCCCACTCGGCCTCTCCCCTGGAAGGCTAATAGCGGCCCGTCTGATGCACGCGCCGCTGGCCATAAGCGAATGCGGAAAGTGTTTGCTAGGAGTGTTGAAAAGTATTTCGAGGGCACTTCGGATGATTTAGAGGTTTAAAGGTTTTAGTTGGAAAATTTTGTAAGCAATAAAACTCCCAAAGGCTATTTTTTTGTGAAAATGGGTGGAAGGCATATATTTTGAGGAAAAGATTACTCGGCCCGATCGGATTTGGGAGCGTTTGCTAGGAGTGTTGAAAAGTATTTGAGGCCCCTCCAGATGAATTAGAGGTCCTAGACCTCTAATTCATCTGGGCCTGAAATACTTTTTCAACACTCCTTCAAACGCTTCAAAATCGGCCGAGTAATCTTTTTTCCTCAAAAATATATGCCTTTTGGGAGTTTTATTGCATACAAAATTTTCCAACTAAACCTTTAAACCTCTAAATCATCTCGGAGTGCCCTCGAAATACTTTTCAACACTCCTAGCAAACACTTTCGGACTCGCTATGGCCGCGGCAGGCGGGCCGCTATTAGGCCTTCCGGGAGAAGGCCCGAGCGGGCCGAGCAAAGCCGGGCCGGCTCGCAGTTTCATGGGCCGCCATCGGGCCAAATTGCTTAAAGGGACGAATTCAGTTTTCCTTATTCTTTTTGATGAATCGCCTATATATTAATGGATGCTTCAAAATTTTTTAACTAAGTCACAAATTTTACTATGACTTGGTCGCAAATTTTACTATGATTTGGAGAGCTCAAATTCCTATGGTTTCAAGATCCCATAAAATAGTACTTTCTTATTATCCTGGGTTTCTTATGCTCCAATTAATATTTTAAGATAATAAATTTCATCTCTTGAGTCTAATACCATTTCAACCCAGGTCCATCCTCCTCTCTCGAGAAAATCTTGCACGAAACCCTCGAACTTTGCACAAATATAACCTACCTCTTTCTTGCTCCTTCCTCCTTCACCCGAGCCGACCGCGTCAATTCGGCTGCGTCGCCGTCACCCGCCGGCGGGCGCTCACCGCCGCGCGCGGTTCTTCTTGTGGGTTCACGGTCGCCCGGGCAGCGCGGCCGCGCAGGCGCCACTCCGCCAGTCGCCGCGCCCGCGCCCGCATCGAGGGGCAGCAGAGAGAAGGAGAGGAGAAAGGAGGAGGGGCGCCACTCGCCGCCGGCTTGGCCATGGCTGCTTAGGGCTAGAGGCGTGCGGCGCGCGGCCCGAACCCACGCACGGGTGCGCACGGCCCCGATACGCGAGCGCGCGACCCCAACGCAAGGACGTGCGGGCGGCGGCGTGGGAGCGGCCCGCGCGCGCGCGACCGCCAAACGCGGACAGCCCGGCGCGGTGCGGCCACCGGCTCCCGACGCGGCCTTAACGGCGCAGTCCGACGGCGGCCCGGCGGGCGACAGGCGCTCGGCTGGCCCCGACGCGAAGGCCCGGCGCTCCCAGGCGCGGCGCGCGGCTCCGGCGCCCATGGCGCATAGCCCGACGCGGCGAAGCGTTGCCGCTTATGGCCAGTAGTTAGCTATGCGTCGTACGTGTATTTATGGCCAGTGGTTAGCTATTTGTCGTACATGTATGTATGTGTTTTTTCTTCGTACGGCGTATATTTTAAGTGTATTCATTTTGTTTGTTTGCATGCGTGACATGGTGTACTCATATATGTCAGTGTACGGAATGTCATATATATATATAGTGAAGTATTTTGATTCTTATATGTATGTCGCCGATTATTTGTTTTGGATTCTTTTGTATTACGAGTTAGTGTTAAATTAAAAAATTAGGAAACAAAAATTCTGGAAAAATATATTAATTGATTTATAGTTAAGGTGGGGAGAATTAGGAATCGAAAATTATGATAAAAGGTATGAATTGTTTTAGAGTTAATTTTGGGGAGATATTTTTAGTTCGTGTGCGATATGATGAAAAAAATTTAATTGATGACATAAAATTATAAATGTATATATGATATGATATTTTAAGTTAAGTGCATAGATCTAGTTCTAAGAAACTCAACAAAACTGGTTTCGTATTTTTATGATTTTTCTATAATTTTATATGAATTTTAGAAGATCTGTTTTGAAAAGAAAAGATTAAAGATTATTAGAAAAGAAAAATAGCGTCGGGTCGTATTCGGCCCACTAAGGCCAGCGGCGTGAGGCCGGCCCACGGTGGGGAGAGCGGGCCGGCATGGGCGATGCTCGATTTCAAGAAAGTTTGAGGTCCTTTTTGAAAGAAATTCGAGAGAGGAGAGAGGAGGCCGAAGCTTGCGGGTTATATTTCACCAAAGTGCGAGGGCCTTTTTGTAAAATGACCAGGACTGGCCCGATCTGGGCCATCCATCCGCCCGTCGGACGGCCGTGATTAAACCGAGAGAGTGGGCTGAATGACGGGTTATATTTCACCAAAGTGCGAGGTCTTTTTTGCAAAATGTTCGGGACTTGCCCGATCGGGACCGTCCGCGCGCCCGATCGTACGGGCGAGAATAGCCGCCAACGTGGCGCTGGCATATATATCTGTGCGTGTCTAAATTTTTTTATGTACCGCGTATAGTGCAATTATATTATTTTTTATGTGTATATTTACTCTAAGTGTGTATATATGGGACATGATATAATCGCATATGTGTACGTATGGAATGTCATGTATCGTATATGTTCAATTGTGAGTCTTTGTATGTATGTACGCGAGTATTTAAAATTTAATTGGACACGAAAGGTTATTAAAAAGGGTATGAATTTGTAGGGTTTGATTTTAGAGTTTTTTATGTGGAATTACGGGATTTGAACTTAAGGAGGAGGAGATATAAATTTTCTAAGTTTATCGGCAAAATACGAATGGAAAGGAATTTGGAAATTATCACTAAATTTTGGGTGATGAAAAAGATGTGGAAAAATTTAGATAGGTTGCGGGGTGGACTAATTAGGTTTAAAAGATTTGTTTCGTGATTTCTAACTAAACTGTGCAATTAGTTTTTTATTTAGTCTATATTTGTGCATATGCCGCAATATGGGTCAATATTTTTTGAAAACTAAACACACCCTTAGCATGGCATGATCATGATGGCTAGCGCAGGTGAGGGTCCCTGCGGTGGCGGCACCCCGGCCACCCTTTCACGTGCGGGGCCATGGGCACAGTGTGGGGATTTTGGATGGTTTATGGCGAAAGAATTACGTTATTTAAAATTAAGACGTTGAAGATATAAATTATTAAAGTGTATCTAATAAAAGCGAATGAAAATGAACATGGAAATTGTTTCTACAATTTTAACCTATCAAAAATAAGGGGAAAATATTTACGTAGGTTCTAAAGTGATTTTGAGTTAATTTAGGAATTTTCTATGGATTTTTTTGTCTGTGTACGATCCCGGGTGTACGTAGCAATTTGTCCTACTGCTGACGCGTGGTTGAACTGTTTGGACTGAGCACTGTTTTCGTGGTCCATGCACCGATCTGTAGACTCGTCTCCTTTCTGTCTTTATTTCACATGGACTCTGTCCATAGAGAAACAGGAGAGAAAGTGGTGCCTAGCCTATGACAGGGCTATTGCCCATCGTTCTCATCCTCTGTTCCCATTCGTGAATCAAGAAATTCCCATTCGTGAATCAAGGCCTTGTTTGGATTGGGGAAAATGTTAGAAAGTTAGAATTCTAACTCCTGTAGCACTTTCGTTTGTATTTGGCAAATATTGTCCAATCGTGGACCAACTAGGCTCAAAAGATTCGTCTCGTGATGTACAACTAAACTTGTGTAATTAGTTATTTTTACCTACATTTAATGCTTCATGCATAAGGCTAAAAATTGATGTGATGGGAGAGAATGAAAAAACTTGGAACTTGGAATTTGGGGGGGGCAAACCAAACAAGGCCCAAGAAAGAGAACAGAGCGGAGAGAGGAAGAGCACCATCAGCCGTAGCCCGTAGGGATAGCTCGTGGCCGGTGGTTGAGAGGAGGCATTCATTGCTGCTTTGTCACTTTGTTGCTTGCAAAGCCGAGAAGACAAGGCGCCATGCGTTGTTCCTTCGCGCTCACCAATGCGCTTCTCGCCGCGGGAGCTGCACGCCCTACCGCGATGGGGGATGGCTGGTCAGGCGGGCCGCCGGGCCGGGCCGCCACGCCCGCATCTCGCTGCGCCCGGAGTCCACCCGAGGCTGGCCCCACCCCGCGCCGGGGCTTATGAAGACCCGGCGCCGGCTCGGCGAGGAGCCGGATGGCGAGCTGCGCGCCGAGCTGGCCGCGGCCAAGACCCGCGTCGCCGCGACGGCGGCCGAGATACCGCTGCTCAAGTCGCGGATCGAGTCCACGAACGGCGCGGTCACCACGACGGCGGGACGCGGCGGCGAGGAAGATGGCCGCCGCGGAGGACCCTCCGCTGCGCGTCGACGGAGCGCGCGCCGATCTCCGGCGGCTGCGCGTGGAGGTCGCGGCGGCGTCGAGGGCGCCAGGACGCGGCCCGGAGCGGCGGGTCTTGGGGCCGGGCGCTCCGGCATGCGCGTCTCCGAGACGGTGGCCATTCGGGCGGGCCGGTGCTCCCGCATCCCGGCCGGCTCGCCGGCGCGCCAAGCCGCCAACGCCGGTGGCGGCGGCTGCCCTCCCATCCCCGCCGGATCTCCTTCTCTCGCTCGCATCTTCCTTTTTCTACGCGGCGGCACGTCCCGCTGGGCGACGATGGTGTTCTCGGCCTCGGCCACGGCCCCGCCGCTGAGGGAGGAGGAGCTGCCCGGCCGCCGCGCCCCGCTGCACCGCTACGCCGGCGCTCGGCGGTGCGCCGTCGGCTGGCCTTGCCCCGGCGACCTCGGAGGAAGGACGGACGGCCCGATCGGGCGAGTCCCGGCCATTTTGCAAAAAAACCCTCGAACTTTTTAAAAATCAACCCGGGTCCATCCTCCTCTCTCAGAAAATCTTGCACGAAACCCTCGAACTTTGCACAAATATAACCTACCTCTTTCTTGCTCCTTCCTCCTTCAGCCGGGCCCGCGCGTCCTCGTCGCCGTCGCCGGCGCCGGGCGCTCACCCCGCCGGCGCGGTTCTTCGTGGGTTCACCGGGTCGCCGGCGCGGCCGCGCATGGGAGAGCGCCACTCCGCCAGTCGCCGCGCCGCGCCCCGCATCGAGGGCAGCGAGAGAGAAGACGAGAGGAGAAAGGAGGAGGGGCGCCACTCGCCGCCGGCTTGGCCATGGCTGCCGGGCTAGGCTGCTGCGGCCGCTGCCGCGGAACCCACGCACGGGTGCGCACGGCCCCGATCGCGAGCGCGCGACCCCAACGCAAGGACGTGCGGGCGGCGGCGTGGGAGCGGCCGGCGCGGGCGCGCGACCGCCAAACGCGGACAGGCCCAGCGCGGTGCGGCCACCGGCTCCCCGACGCGGCCTTAACGCGAGCGCGCGGTCCCGGCCGGCGGCGGCGGGCGGCCGGGCGCTCGGCTGGCCGACGCGAAGGCCGGCGCTCCCAGGGCGCGGCGCGCGGCTCCGCGCCCATGGCGCATAGCCCGACGCGGCGAAGAGCTGCCGCCGCCGCTGGCTCTACGCGGCCTCGGCGCGCAGGCGGGGAGCGGAGCACGCACAGGCACGGGCCCCACGCGCCCTGAAGGCCGCCCCGCTCCTCTCCTTTTCCTGCTGAGCGTGGGAAAGAAAGAAGATGAGCAGGAGAGAGAGGAAAGGGTAAACGTGTCTGGTCAAACCGTGCATGCCGGCTCTATTATTTGAGCCCGCTCTCTCGTACAGGGAGAAAGTAAAGGAAAGCCTGACGTGTTTTTAATGCTGATGTCGCTTTCTCCTCATGCATGCACTCCGGCAGCGAACGCATGCACCAGGCTGTTCATGCTAGGCGCACAGGCCAAGCCGGCCTGAAATCACGGCATCGCGAGGCAAGCCACTTTGCTTGACCGTGAAACGTTAGTAGCCTGAAGTCCACTGTATTTTTAATATTATTGTTATTATTACTATTTACTGTAATTTATTTCCTATTGCATTTAAATCCTGCAGATTTAATTATTGCAATTCATATTGATATTTATTGCAATTTATATTTCTTGGTATAAGACAACAAAGTAATCTAGAAGATTACGTGTGGGAAATAAGGACGTCATCCCGAAGATTACACCTAATAATAATCCTGAAGATTACAATCAAAAGCATTTTTGCTTTGATCCATGTGCTCAAAGTACTCGACTATGAGCTGATAAAATAAAACATAAGATACAGGATAATATATTTGCAAAAAAAAGGACAACAATAAAAAAAATAAAATTTAAGATATACGAGAATATATTCAAAAAAAATTACAATATTCATATGTAACTATATACTTGGCAAGCTCACGGTAGGTTGGGGCTCGGCCCTTCCCGATCTGCTCCTCGCCAGTGCGATACGAAGAATGAAGGACGGCAGCTCCCGCCAAGGCAGCGGCGCGGTGCCGGCTCCGGCCGTGGCTGCCAAGTAGAATGGAGGAGGTTGGCGGGGGCAAGAGCGATGTCGGAGGAGCTCAAGGGCGACGGCGGCTCCGGCCAAGGCAGCGGCGGCGAAACCCTAACCGCCGCTCTTTTATACAGCCGGTGGGGTAGCGCACTTGGGCCGGTTTGGCAGCCTCGGCCCGGGTTGCGGCCCATACCGCACCGCCGGCTGTTGCCGTGATGGTCCGGGCTCACGGAGGCTCGTGGGCCGAAAGCCCTTCCTCATGTACTTCCAGATGAACAGTGCGATTTATGAATTGTTTCCACAAACTTATTTGATGAGAATTTGATTTGAATGAATTTTAAATTGAATTTTGATGCAAATTTTTTTGTGCAATTTTGTCCAATGATATTTTGCTCAGAGAGCCCAAACAATAAATTTCAATATATACAAAATTTATCATGGTTTGGGTATATGAAAATAAGGGTAACTCTGAAAATTTACCATGGTTTGACTTTACTAGAAAGGTGCGCGGCTTTGCCGCGCATGGCCATTGGCCATTTTTTTTGTCATTAGGTATATGAATATGAATAATGGTAGGTAGCTTAATTTTTGTGTATGCAACGCATTAATGTTTTTATTCGTGCTATTTGGGAATTATCACCGTGGATCGTTGTACATGTTAACCGTGGAGTGTAAATTTTGCTTTTTTTTTTTCGAGTCCTATAAAAATCGACCGTGAACTATTTAATTGAGCATGGTATATTTTCATATACCCAAAGCATGGTATGTTTTCATATTCCGTAAACTATGATAAAATTTGAACTTAAACCATAGCAAAATTCTAAATTTAGTCATATTTTGATATACCCAAACCATAGCAAATACTAGAAATGGCCGCGGCGTTGCCGCTTGTGGCCAGTGTGTAGGTAGAGAGACCCATTGTATAATTAAGTAGTATTATGTATTAAGCTTTGATGTTTTTGCCGCTTATGGACATTAGAACTGTGATATATTTGCCCCGCAAATAATTATTTGGTGTGAAGTAGATTCGAGAACTATCATTTTTTTGGCTATATTTTTTTTTTGGAGAAGTAAATATTAAAAGTATTTATTAAGAGAGAGGGACATTTGATGAGTCAATGTTTTTTTTTTTTATATATAGTAGCGAATCATTTAATGCTACACGTGTATGGGTATGGTTGGATAAAAATTTCGTAATGGTATTAGACTCAAGAGATGAAATTTATTATCTTAAAATATTAATTGGAGCATAAGAAACCCACGGATAATAAGAAAGTACTATTTTATGGGATCTTGAAACCATAGGAATTTGAGCTCTCCAAATCATAGTAAAATTTGCGACTAAGTCGTAGTAAAATTTGTGACTTAGTTAAAAAATTTTGAAGCATCCATTAATATATACCGATTCATCAAAAAGAATAAAGGAAAAACTGAATTCGTCCCTTTAAGCAATTTGGCCCGATAGCGGCCCATGGCGCACCTGCAGCAGCCGTGGCCTGCTCGGCCCACTCGGCCTCTCCCCGGAAGGCCTAATAGCGGTCACCGCCGTCATGCGGAGTCGGAAAGTGTTTTTAGGAGTGTTGAAAAGTATTTCGAGGCACTCAGGATGATTTAGAGGTTTAAAGGTTTTAGTTGGAAAATTTTGTAAGCAATAAAACTCCCAAAGGCTATTTTTTGTGAAAATGGGTGGAAGGCATATATTTTTGAGGAAAAAGATTACTCGGCCGATCTGGATTTCGGGAAGCGTTTGCTAGGAGTGTTGAAAAATATTTCGAGGCCCTCCAGATGAATTAGAGGTCTAAAGCTTTTAGTTGGGAAATTTTATAAGCAATAAAACTCCCAAAGACCATTGTCGTGAAAATGGGTGGAAGGCATATATTTTTCAGTAAATGGTCGATCGAATGTTGACAGTACAGTGAATGGATGTTTCGCGCTATTTCCGAAAAGCTGAAGAGCCTTTTGATATTTTTTCTGAGAGAGGAGTCTGGATGGCGCGTTGTATTTCGCATGAGTTGGAGGGCCTTTTTGCAAAAAGGCCGGTGGGCGCTCGATCTGGACCGTCCACTCGGCCGATCGGACGGCCGATGATCGGAGGCGACGTGGCCACGCTGGTTGGCCAGCTTTTGTTGCGTGATTCGTATGGGGAGATGCCCCAAAATATAAACCTGACACCATCGCATTCGTCTATGTTAACTAGCTAGTAGCTAGTACCTTATGAGTTTGGCATATGTCATTCAAATTAGGTGAAACCATTGAGTTCAGTGCTTCTACAGCCGTATCGTTTATCCCAGTCCCAGACCATAAATGGATGTTGATAGCATCAGAAAGTACAACTCACCCTGTCTGCTCCCTTGCTGTGAGCTTTGTAGGTTTTGCCATCCTTATTCTCCCCGTACCAGAAATAGGTGTTGGTCCTCTTATCATAGAGGACACCTCCTCCATGTGCTTGAATTGGTTTTCCATCAGTGTCCAACCAAATTCTGCCCGGGTAGTAGAAGTACATGCTGTCATTTCCACTGTTGATTGGATCTACAGCCGTATTCAGTTCTGGGAAGAACATGTCATGCACTGCAGATGACTCATCCAAGAACTCATCCACTATTGTAGGCGCCTTCTTCTCTCCCTTGCGGCGCACAGCCCGGGGATTCCTCCGGCTCCGGGGAGGAGCCAGCCGGAACTTCTCCTCCTCCACCACCTCCAGCTCCCTCATAATCGATCGGCGGATCTCGTGTGTGCTCATACTCTCATCCTCCTCCTTATGAATGATGAGAAGATGGAAATTCACAACGACCACCAATGCCGCTAGGCTCCACAGTACCAGAGTTAGGGACCGGTGGCTTGCCGGGTAGCAGCGGAAACCCAACGCCTTTGGGTGCCTGCTCCTCATACCCATGGCGCCGCTTATCTACTCCAGCTGATACGCGCTGCAGCAAAAGCGGAGGAGTTGAGCTTAAAACTGCACAAATTAGACTGGAAAGAAACAGCGGTTGGAATTCATGGAAAGAAGAAGCTGATTCGCGTGCCAAATCAAGAAAGATGCAATTGGAGTTGGAGCAGAATGAATTGGAACTTGGAAATTCTCCGGAAAGAAATGGGTTTGTTACCAACATTCAACTAACCCGGAGTCCCAGATTCGTACTAGTCTACACGCAAATCAGTGAACTACTAAAGGAAAGAGGCAAGCTAACTAAATTCTAACAGCTAATCATGGCCTGCTACCCGCTCCCGCTCGCCGCCAGAAATGAAGCAACCGAAACGGAGAACTGTATCAAGAATCCAGTAACACAGCTCATCATGCTCAGCCATAGATTCGTAGGGAGACCAGATAATTCAGCAAGAACCACACACACTTCTTCAGGAAAAGAAAAACAAAGAGGCGAAAGAGAGAAGAGGGAGAGAAAGCGATGCTCACCATGGCAGGTCGATCCAGAGAAGCGAAGAGGACAAATGAAAGGCTAAGCTAAACTAAAACAAAACCCAGTCCCGTCAGGTAAGTACCAGCTAGCTGTCGGAATAAAAATAAAACAATCTCTGAAGCTAGCAGGTATTAAAAAATCGGCGCAGCTCACCATGGGCTAGTGTCCTTGTCGAGATCTTGGCGAGGGATGGCTGGGGCGCCCCGATTAGCTTAGCGCGAGCAGCGATCCCGGGGAGATTAGGGGCGCTGTCTTGGCTTGAGCAGTTGAGCTTGAGCGGCTGGCAACGCGACCTGATGAGTGAGTGGTTTGGTAATTGGTATGGCTGGCTGGATTCCTTGGCGAGCAGCGAACTGGGGCGTCGCTCTGGAAAGGTCGCCCGTCACATTGTGGTGGGTGCGGCGTGCGGGCGTGTTGAGAGTGGAGTGGAGAAGCGCCCGGACACCTGGCTGTGCTGTGCCCGCGCTGCCGCGCCGCGCAGCGTGCGTGCCTTCGGTAGGGCTAGGGGGGCGGTCGATGAGGGATGAGGGATGAGGGATGGTCCTCACGTCCTGCGGCAGGTGGTCGCCGTGCTTGCTGTGGCAGTCAAACTGTTTATGGAAGGTGCGCTGGATCTCATGGCTGTCAACAAGCTAAGCGTCTGCTTCACACAGCAGCTTCTAGAGTCTAGACTGAAGTTCGAATAGGCTCTACCAAAACAGTGTTATGTGCCGGACTGACAACAGGAGGCATCGGCTTCAGTTGGCGCGCGAGAAGAAGGCTGATGGGCCGAGTGGGTGATGAAGCAAGCTGGGCCGAGGTAGTCGTTGAGGCCCACAAACTCGTTACCGCCTTGAATCGCGGCCTGCGTGCCTGAGCGGGATATAATCCCTGTAACCGTCATCGTTGAGACTATCGAAGAACAGAACAACTGAACCGAGCTATCGGTGTTCATCTGAATCCCAATTCCCCATTGCTGTTCTTGCTTGCTCTCAACCCTTCCAATCCCCAACCCTAATTCTACTCCGAGCCCCTGTGCTCATTTATCAGTTACGTTACAATTGGTATCCAGAGCCTTGGTTTGGGAAGGGGGAGCTAAATTTTTCTCCGCACCACCTGAATCATCGATCTGGCGCCGCGGATTTCGCAGTTCCAGCGCGGGATGGCGACTTCGATCGAGGGCGTTGATGGCAAGGTCGACACGATGATTCGTCAGATGGAGAGCTTCCAGCAGCTCATGGGGGGCGTGGCGGACAAGCTCACCGCCATGGATTCGTGGAAGGTGGATGCGGCGAAGTCGTTCGAGGCTTTGTTGAAGAAGACGTCCGACACCTCCATCGACATCGGGTTGGTGGTGGCGCGTTTGGAGCGGCTGGAGCGGCAACCTCCGCCGACGACGACGACCGCCGCGGTGATTCAGCCGCAGCACACCGTTCAGGCGGCACACACCGTGCCGGACCTGAACCTGGCTCCAGATCCCTCGGCGCGCCCATCTGCGTCGAGCGGGGAGCGGGCCAACGGCCACGGCGAGCTGGGCGGGGGAACCGGGGAGCATAGCCTCCTAGGTCTCTTCCCGCCACCAATCCACCAGGGTATGACCTCTACTCCCAATCTCGTTCCTGCTGTTGAGCGTGTTGATTCGGTTCAGTCCAATTTCCATCATCATGCGCCGTACCCTAAACTAGATTTCCCTAAATTTTGTGGCGAGAATCCGAGGTGGTGGAAGGATCAATGTGAAGTATACTTTGAGGTCTATGCAGTTCATCCATCTATGAAGACTAGGTTTGCAGCACTGAATTTCACAGGATCTGCTGCTACCTGGCTGCAAACTGTGGAATGCAGAGGCAGGGTCTCTGATTGGGATAAGCTGGTGGAGTTAGTCTTGGCAAAATATGATCGAGATCAGTATCCCCTGTCCCTGAAGCAGTTTGATGCCCTGAAACAACATGGTTCAGTTACTGATTACCATAAGAGATTCGAGGAATTAGCTCATGCAATTTTGCTCTATAACTCTGCCTATGATGATACTTATCTGGTCACTAGGTTTCTGGGTGGTCTGAAAGCAGAAATTCGTTCAGCACTAACTCTGCACAGTCCCAAAAATGTTGATGCTGCAAGTACATTAGCATTATTGCAGGAAGAGGAATTGGAGCAGAACAAGAAGAAGTTTGTTACCAGAGAAGGGAACCGAGCTCCTTACAAGGCATATCAGGGTGCTGACAAGCCTAAACAAGCTGAGGGTGAAAAACCACAACCCAAATTCTCAGGCCTCGGCTCTTTGAAACAGTACAGAAGAGATAATGGTCTGTGTTACAGGTGTGGTGAGAAGTGGAGCCATGGGCATAAGTGTCCAGCACAGATTTCTATACATGTGCTAGATGAGATGTGGGAAGCTTTAGAAGAACCACCTGGAGATACAGAAGTCAATGAGGAGAGTGTGGAGGAGATTGAAGGAGTGATGGCACTGGGAGACAGCTCTTCCCAGAAGTCAGTCAAAAGGAAGACTATGAAGCTTATGGGATTCATTGGCAAAGTACCAGTACTCATTCTGATTGATTCAGGCAGTGTGGGCTCCTTTATCAGTTCAGAGGTTGCTACTAAACTGACTGAACAGCTTACTATGTGGCAGCCAGCTCAATACATGACAGCTTATGGTACTCCTATGACATGCTCTCAAGGGGTCAGTGGCTTAATTTGGGGAACTCAGGGTTACACATTTCATACTGATGTTGGAGTACTTCCTCTCAAATGTTATGATATGATACTTGGAGAGGATTGGTTGGAACAATGCAGTCCCATGTGGGTCCATTGGACAAAGAAGATAATGAAGTTTATGCATCAAGGGGTTAGCATTACTCTGAGGGGAGTGAAGCCTGGGGTTTCTAAGTGCTCTGCAATAAGCCCTGAGAAATTGAAGGGGTAACTGAAAAGACAAGCTGTAACTCAGTGTGTTCAAGTTATAGCACTTTCAGATTCTGATATCAAGAATGCAGAATCAGGCTCTTTATCTGTGTGCAGTGTGGAGCAGAGTGAGCTGCCTTCAGAAATGCAATCTTTGTTGCACCAATATGAGGATATATTCAGAGAACCAACTACATTACCTCCAAGAAGGGATTCTGATCATCAGATTACTCTGGTTCCTGGGGCTCAGCTAGTTAATGTGAGACCCTACGGGTATGCTCCTATCCAGAAAACTGAGATTGAGAAGCAAGTGAATGACATGTTAAAAAATGGAATAATCAAACCCAGTGTGAGCCCTTATGCTTCACCTGTCCTGTTGGTAAAGAAGAAGGATGGGACATGGAGGTTTTGTGTGGACTATAGGCATTTGAATGCCATTACTGTGAAAAACAAACATCCCTTGCCTGTGGTTGATGAGCTAATTGATGAATTGACTGGGGCTAAATGGTTTTCAAAATTAGACTTCAGATCTGGATATCATCAGATTTGTATTGCTGAAGGTGATACTCATAAGACAGCATTTAAAGTACACCATGGTCTTTATGAGTTCTTGGTGATGCCTTTTGGGTTAACCAATGCTCCTGCCACCTTTCAAGGAGTGATGAATAAGTTGTTTGCTTCCTTGCTGAGGAAAGGCATTCTAATTTTTATGGATGACATATTGGTGTACTCAAGAAGCTTGGAGGAGCACTACAAATTGCTGAAAGAAGTATTTGATATTATCAGAGCTAATCAGTTCTTGGTCAAGCTCAGCAAGTGTTCATTTGTGCAAGAGAAGATTGAGTATCTGGGTCATTGTATTGCTGCTGAAGGTGTATCTACAGAGCCTTCCAAAATTGAGGCTGTCAAGAAGTGGCCAGTTCCTACAAATGCAAAAACATTGAGGGGATTTTTGGGACTTACAGGTTATTACAGGAAGTCCATCAGGCACTATGGGATGATCAGCAGGCCCCTGACAGATATGTTGAAAAAGGGAGTTCCATTTGTCTGGTCTTCACATACTCAGCAAGCTTTTGATGTTCTCAAGGAAGCTTTGATTCAGGCTCTGTTCTTGCAATACCTGATTTCAATAAACCTTTTATTCTGGAAACTGATGCATGTGATACTGGGTTTGGAGCTGTCTTGATGCAGGGAGGTCATCCAGTGGCTTATTTGAGCAAACCGGTATGTGACGAAACAAGGGACTATCAACTTATGAAAAGGAATGCATGGCTATTGTTTTGGCAGTGGACAAGTGGAGATCTTATCTCTAGCACATGCCATTTACAATAAAAACTGATCATAGAAGCCTGCTTTTCCTGACTGAACAGAAAGTGCAAACTAAACTGCAGCATAAAGCACTATTGAAGTTAATGGATTTGCAGTTTTCCATCCAGTATAAGCAAGGTGCAGCAAATGTGGCAGCTGATGCTCTATCAAGGTGCTCACCCTTGGGTTCAGTTTCTGCTATATCATCTTGCACACCATCTTGGTTGGCTAATCTCAAAGACAGTTATGCTGATGACCCTGAAACTGGGAAGCTGTTACAGCAGTTGGCTCTTGGTCAGTCTGAGAGTCCAAATTATCAGCTGGTGGATGGAATTATCAAATATAAAGGGAGAATTTGGGTTGGTAATAATACACTGGCTCAACAGCATGTTATTCAGTCCCTGCATAGTAGTGGTATTGGTGGCCACTCTGGATTTCAGGCTACATATCAGAGGATCAAAGGTCTTTTTGCTTGGCCTAAAATGAAGACAGCTATCAGGACTTATGTTCAGAGCTGTGAAGTATGTCAACAGGCAAAAACAGAAAGGGTAAGATTGCCTGGTTTGCTTGCTCCATTACCAGTTCCTGATCAAGCTTGGACAGTGGTGACTATGGATTTTGTAGAAGGGTTACCTACATCAAACAGGTTCAATGCAATTCTGGTGGTGGTTGACAAGTTTACAAAATATGGTCACTTCATCCCTCTTGCTCATCCATTTACAGCTCAGCAAGTAGCTCAAGCATTCATGGAGAATATTTACAAGCTGCATGGATTACCAAAGGTGATTATTTCTGACTGAGACAAAATTTTTACTAGTGCATTCTGGCAGCACTTGTTTACTGCATCTGATACTCAGTTACATATGAGCTCATCATATCATCCTCAAACTGGTGGCCAAACTGAGAGGCTAAATCAGTGTTTGGAGGCTTATTTGAGATGCACAGTTCAGTCCTGTCCCAAGAAATGCATAAATGGTTGTCTTTGGCTGAGTTTTGGTATAACACAGCTCATCATTCAGCTCTGGGCAGATCACCCTTTGAAGTGTTGTATGGCCACCAACCAAGGCATTTTGGTATTTCAAATACAAATGTTGTTCATCCATCTGATCTGGATGCTTGGTTGACTGACAGACAGCTTCTGAACAATGTGATCCAGCAGCAGCCTTTTAAGAGCAAGTCTGAGAATGAAACAACAAGCTGATAAGAGAAGGTCCGAAAGGTCTTTTGAGGTGGGGGATTTGGTGTATTTGAAGCTTCAACCCTACATTCGACTTCGGTTGCTTCAAGAGCTAATCAGAAGTTGGCTTATCACTATTTTGGCCCATACAAGGTGTTACAGAAGGTGGGGGCAGTGGCTTATAAGTGGGAATTGCCTCCAAGTTCCAAGATACATCCAGTAATACATGTTTCCCAATTAAAGAAACATGTCTCTGCTGGAGTGCAAGTTGATGAGCAGTTACCTCCAGCTCTGGACTTTCAGGACGATGAAGAAGACCAAGTTCAAGTTGATGCTCAAGACACTGTTTTGCAACTGGTTCCAGCAGACTTCCTGGCTTCAAGGCTGGTCAGGCAAGGAGCTTCAACACATACTGAGATTTTGGTGCGGTGGGCTGATTGTCCTGCAAACATGCAATCGTGGGAGGAAGCATTTGATATGCGTCGTCGTTTCCCTCAAGCTCCAGCTTGGGGTCAAGCTGGATTTCAAGGGGTGGGCACTGTTATGTGCCGGACTGACAACAGGAGGCATCGGCTTCGGTTGGCGCGCGAGAAGAAGGCGATGGGCCGAGTGGGTGATGAAGCAAGCCGGGCCGAGGTAGTCGTTGAGGCCCACAAACTCGTTACCGCCTTGAATCGCGGCTGCGTGCCGAGCGGGATATAATCCCCAGAAGTCATCGTTGAGACTATCGAAGAACAGAACAACTGAACCGAGCTATCGGTGTTCATCTGAATCCCAATTCCCCATTGCTGTTCTTGCTTGCTCTCAACCCTTCCAATCCCCAACCCTAATTCTACTCCGAGCCCCTGTGCTCATTTATCAGTTACGTTACAAACAGTAATAATTAATTACTAATAAGTGATTCTATGTTGTTTAGGTAAAGTCATTTTCCTTGAAATGAACAAGAAAATAGTTTTTTGTTAAGAATCTCACAAAGAAACAACTTCGATTGAAAATTTTGGAGTATAAAGAACCCTACCAAATTGAAATTTAGCTTGTTACCTTCTCCTCCTATTCTAAAAATAAAGTAGTATCATAGACCCATTAACTTGTGAGGAGGTTTTGACTTAGGTCCATCAACTTTCAAAATCATTTTCGGCATCCATAAACTCACTTAGCTCCATATTCCTTCACATGGGCCAGTGCTGATGTGGTCTACTGACTTGTCCATCTAAAGTAGTTGATCCCAATCCTTTATTTCATCAAACAAGTTGTGGGCACATGAGCAAGCCACCGCCGAGGCCAAATGGAGGCGGCAATCGGCCTGCTGTGGCCACGTGAGCTCGCGAGCGAAGCCTTCTGGCATCCGTTCCCGTTCCGATGCAGCATGTCATCCTTGCTGGCATGTAATCTTGATGTAGTCCGATTTCATCTCATCGAAACTGCTAAACACCTCACCGTTGCTCCTCCGGTGCGTGGCATGCACGAGCTAGTAGTAGTCCCCCTCTCACGCGACATGGTGCGACAACTTCAGCATGGAGACGAGGTCGTCAGGTTCATCTGGATCATGAGTGAATAGGTTGTTGCGCAACAAGGAATTGTCACAAGCCCGGGCAAGCATGCTACTCCCAAAGTGAGAGAGTCGTGGGATGCCGTTGTCAGCGGCCTCATCTACAGCCCACAGGTACATGTTGTCAGTCATGATGCCATTAGAGTAGTTCTTGGCCAAGAATTGATCCAGGGCTTGCGCGCCGCGTAGCCACGTAGGCGGTGGCGCTCGCCCGCATCATCACTTCGGGCCTGCTCGTGCGTCCGTTTGCCAGCGGCGGCGGCTCACTCACGGGTCGCAACGTGTTTGACAAAATGAAGGGTCAAGAGCTGCTTCTGATGGACAAATTAACAGGCCACGTCAATACAAGAAGCCCACTTGGAGAGATATGGAGCTAAGTGATATGGCATATAAAGTTTATGGACCCAAGAAGCCACTTTGAAAGTTGATGGATCTAAGTGAAATACCCTCTCAAGTTAATGGACCTATGGTGTATTAAAGAGTCAAAAGAAATCAATTTAACTAAAACTATAGAAACTAGTATTAGCATTTTTTATATCATGTTTCGAAACATAAATGCAAATATTGACTTTGGTATATGTTACTCCCTCTAGCTAAAATAAGTGCACATCTCATGCTTTAGCGAGTCAGCCAATTTTAAGTTTAAAAATAAATATAAATACTAATGTTAACGATATCAACCAGGCATTCTATGTATTAATCGCACCATATGTTTTCATAGTAAACCTCTTAGATACAAATAATACTATTTTTTATAAATTAGTCAAAGTTAAGAGTGAATGATTCTTTAAAGTGCGACATGAGCATTTATTTTGGATAAAGAGGATTTTCTCTTAACATATTTTTCAATAAGGACCCTATCCCTACAAATGGAAAAAAGAATAGATAGAAAAACTAAAAGTGATGATATTGCAAATTAAGTAATCTTTTATTCCATGGAGTACAAATCCATGCCACATGGACGACATTTTTTATGATAATTTATACTTAATATAGTGTACTTTAGTTTTTAGTTGGCTTGCTAGGTATTATTAGCATCAAATTTATGATTAATGACTAATTGCTCTAGCCTTTGTGTACACAATGGGTCGTTTTTGGAGGGCTCCCCTCCTAGATTATCTAGGTTTATACTCTTATTGTTCGGCGGAGTGATTCTACTTGATTCTAATAGAAGAGCAAGTGAGAAGTAATATGATTTTGTTGGAGATGAATAGAGAGCAATAATGGGTAGAGTTTTTAAGCTCTCAACTCCCAATGTAATTGGAGATGTTATTTTTTGTCTCCTGATAAAATCATCTCTCAGTGTAAATAGAGAAGTGTTTTTTTTTGTTTGTTCACCGCTAAAATCAATGTTTTGTTAGTTTGGCTAAGGAGCAATGATTATTGTCAAGAATATGCCGAAGGAGCTCTACTGTTTGGAACAGAGGGACCGAAAGAAAATGAAATGCCACGCAGTGGCGCAAGAACTCCCCGATCCTGCGTCCGGCGCAGAGGACTGGTCCGGCGCAAAATGTTTCACCGCGAGGACGGGTTCCGGCGCTGTACGTGGCCACGCCTGGGGACATACAGCTCAGGGCAGAGAAAAACGAACACGAACGCCGATGGCAGGTTCAGGTCCCGTGCGGAACTCAACACAATCCCAGCCCATCGGGCCCTTTCCCGTTCTTCTTCGCTGGGTTCACTCGTAGGCCCACTTCAAGGCTACACGATAATTGGCCCAGGTGGTCGGCCACCAACAAACCCCCTAGAAACGGGGCGCGAGTTCCTCACCCTCATCCTCAGCCGAAGCCGCTCCGGACAGTGAGACCAGCTAATTCAGTTGGCGACGGGAGCGGACGCCGCAACGGAACGGCACTCGTGGTTGGACGCCCTATCGCGCTCCGCCACGCGACCGCGTATGATTGGCGGACCCGGACGCCAATAATACCCCTCGCTCGCTCGCCTCGCCCCTCGACGCATCGCCGCTGCTCGCTCCACTCGCGGTCGCGGCGCCCTGTCACTCCCTCGTCCCCCGCCCCATCCACCGCCGCGTCGCGCCCCGCCTCCAAATAAAGTAAGAGAACGCGGGCGGGCGACAGGAGGCCACCACCAAATCCCCTTCAACCGACCGTCGCCGCCAGCCCCGCTCGATCCCCTCCGCCTTCCTCGCCGCCGGCCACGCCTGCCCGGACCGCCGCCGCGGCTCCGTCCCCGCAGCCGAGAAGAAGGACCCGCCGGCGCCCATGGGGTTCTGGGAGGCTTTCTCAACTGGCTCCGCAGGTACGGTGCTCCGTCCCCTCGGTCCGCGTCGTCGGATTGATTGATCCGCTGCGCATTGCGCGGACGGGGCGCGAGGGTCGGCGGGTTGGGGATCTGATGTTTCTTTTTAATGGTTTTGACAAAAGATTGGTTAAGATAGTTACGGACGTTGTGGAGTTGTTGTAGCTTGATGGTGGAAAGCTTCTGGCGTGTAGCTAATGCGATTATTATTACAGCGTGATCCTGTTAGGGGAAAGGATTCGGTTCATGTGGATTTTTACATTAGCAAACTTGACTTGGGACCTTTGCTTGTGAACCGCCGTATGACCATCGGGCTATTTATCGATTAGACATGTCAATCCGCATTTTTAGCTATATATAAGTTTGCCCTGTTGGATAAATCGAATGATGTATGAAATTCGTGAATATAACTTTTTTCAAAAGGATAAATGGTTTCATTTGTTCTATGAATTTATGTTGATTATCATGTTTTGCCTTGTCTTATTATCCTGAATTCCCTCTTTATTTTTTCGATACTATTATGCAAAAGTACCGATTAGCGCTAGTAAGTTCTTGGTGCTACTCCAGGATTACCTGATGCTGGTAGTTATTTGTTATACTTCAATCATTGATTGACGTCGTATAGCTACCAGTATAGACTGGATTTATTTCGTCTCTATCTACCATACAGGTTGGTTTTTGGACTTGATGCATAAAAGTACAAAATGTCTTGCACATGCACTTGTTGGGTGGCCGAGCATTACTTTGACATATGTAACACTTGTAAACGGATGAACTGATGTAATCCGCTGTTCATTTCGATTCAAGGAGCCTGTCTGCTTGAATAACTACATTCTACTTTTTTACATCTGCAGCCTCTTCTTCAAGCAAGAGATGGAGCTTTCCTTGATAGGGCTCCAAAATGCTGGGAAAACATCACTTGTGAATGTCATTGCTGTAAGTATCAGGCATTCTTTTGGTACCACTCATATACTGGATGTATGATGAGATATATTTATCCTTGATAAACATGTATTTTTGCAGACTGGAGGCTTTAGTGAGGATATGATCCCTACTGTAGGATTCAATATGAGAAAGGTTACAAAAGGAAATGTGACGATAAAATTGTGGGATCTTGGAGGGCAACCAAGATTCCGTAGCATGTGGGAGAGATACTGCCGCGCGGTTTCTGCAATTGTGTATGTATTTCATTCCTAATCTGCCATTTACAGTAAGAATAGCACTAATGCTCACCAGCTGCCATGCTTTGTTGTGGCATCTTGCACGTCTATTATTTAGGTAATAATATACAGTGTTCATATCATTCTGATAGTACAATTTATCACTTTATTTACAAATTCTTTCTCAACTATCCTACTTTTCTTAACGCTTGGTTCTCATAGCCTACTTCTCTTCCTTTTTGTTTATATATTTTAGTTGTCTTTGTGGTCAGGATGAGAGTTAGCCTGCTTTATGCCAGTTTGTATCTTAGTTGTCATGTGATGACTTGATTATATGTTTATGCTTCTGTTGATTTGGTTTTTTAATATATACTGATGATCCTGTTTATTTGTTGTCCATTTTTTAGTTTGCTCTTCCGTGTATGATGGCGATGGTGCATTGTTTATATCTTTCAATCCTTTGCTGTTTTCCTGTATGTAGATAATGATGAAGCATTTTTTTTATCTGTTTCTGACTTTCTGTTATTTTTTTCTGAATAATGAGCTGAAAGTTGTGCCAGCTGTACAAATTTTTTTTTTTATTCCGGTTACTTCCACTGGTTTTATATTTTGTATTGCTGCATGATTTTCTTATTCTGAAGGTCGTATCTGATGCAAATTCAATAAGGAATGAGAACTTCCTAGTGTTGGATGTTTAAATTGTTTTGTTTCTGCAGTTATGTTGTTGACGCGGCAGATAGAGAAAACATGGCCATTGCGAAAGGGGAGCTCCATGACCTCTTGAGCAAGCCATCTTTGACTGGGATCCCATTACTAGTCATTGGCAATAAAATTGATAAGCCTGAAGCTTTCCCTAAACAAACCTTCACAGAACTAATGTAAGTGCATGCTAAGCTACTACACTTGGTTACAATATCTTTCCCCTGAAAATATCTGTTTGATACATTGTACTCATGTACTGCGTGGTGAATGGTATTGCAGGGGGCTAAAGACAATCACTGACCGAGAAGTGGCATGCTTCATGATATCATGCAAGAACTCGACCAACATTGATTCTGTCATTGACTGGCTGGTGAAGCACTCGAAAAAGAAGAATTGAACTTAAATCTGTACTAGCTCTTAAAGCGCACTCCAGTCTCCCTCTTTTTGCATGTCGCATAGCATTGGAGCTGTAAATTAGGCAAGAGGTATTGATCAGGGATGTTGTGTTCATAATTTTGTTAACCTGGTTTGGCAGTATGTTGGTGGACTGCGTCTGGTATTGTGCACGCCGTGTTCTGTTACAACTTCCAGGAGGCTGCCTTCTGTCATTGAGCTGTGCGATTTGTTTCACATTGTTTACATCAAATCAAATCAAACGAAACTGGAATGAAGTGTTGTTGATACAGTAGTGAAAAGCAAGTGCAGTTAAATAGCGAAAATGAAGTGCAGTGAAATAACGAAAATGATTGTTTTAAATCGTGAAATACATATGCCACGAGAGCTGAAACGGGAAAATTGTTAAGTTGCCTACTGTGGAGGAAATTAGGGAATTTGGATCAGAAATTATTTCGAGGCTCGATTACATGGCACTTCTTTTTTAGCTCTGCCTTATATTCAAATCCAACTTCTAGTTTTGACTACATGTTTAGAAAAATACATTATCATTTATGAGTTTAAATAATTGTACTATTTTACAGAGAATTTAATGGAGCAAATTTGATGTATATGTTGATGTGTTGGGCATATTCTACTTATTTATGTATTTTCTTTTATAAATTAGATCAAAACTAGAAGTCTGGTTTAGAATAAAACCTTGTAATAAAGGATTCATGAATGAATTCTGTTGGATTTTGAACCTATAGGATTTTTTCCAATGTGGTCCTTTGAAACAAAAGCTTGCTATGGGATGAATTTTGTTCGAAGTGCTTTCTAATCTTCAAGCCACAAAGGGTATTCCACTATTTTGTCAATCCAAAAAAAAAACATAAATCCAAGCAAACACACATTACAAATCCAATCCAAAAATTTAATAATGTTCACATTTTCCAAACTTTGTTCCAACGAAAACAAGCAATTTTTTCTCTCTGGTCTCTGCTTTGGGGGACTGCTGGCCTGCTGCCTTCTCCCGGTCTCCAGTCCGAAGTCCAAACCACGAAAACCCCCTGAACCTCAGAGATGGCGGCATCGCTCTCCAAGCACCTCCGCCTCCGCCTGCGCGGCGGCGGCCAGCACCTCCTCCTCCCCTTCCGCGCCTCCACTTCCCAAGCCTCATCACCAGCACCTCCCCCTCCATCGCGTCCTCCCGCCGCGGCCGCGCCGCCGCCCCCAGGTATCCATCTGCCCTAACAATCACCGTCTTCCGAAATGCCTCACGGATCACCCGCAAATCGTGCCGCGTCCCACTCGCAGGGGCAGCAGGCAAGGAGGCAGCGCGTGGTCCAAGCTCTTCCTCTTCGCCCCCGGCGCCATCACCTTCGGCCTCGGCACATGGCAGCTCTTCCGGAGGCAGGAGAAGGTCATACGCGCACGCGCACTCATTACTTCCTGCTTCATTTGTTGGCTTTCGATTTTCGAGACCTCACCGTGTGCAGTTTCCTGCTTGACCGCAGATAGAGATGCTGGATTACCGGACGCGGAGGCTGGAGATGGAGCCCGTGGCGTGGAACGAGGCCGCCTCATCCGCCGCCCTTCGTGATCCGGCAGCACTGGAGTTCCGGAAGATTGTGTGCGAGGGTGACTTCGATGAGGGGAAGTCGGTATTCGTCGGGCCTCGCTCTCGGAGCATCTCGGGTGTGACGGAGAATGGGTATTATGTGATCACTCCATTGATTCCTAGGTCGACTGAGTCTGGCAGGTAAACTATTTGGTCCCTATCTTCAAAATTTCCTTGAACATCAGCATGTCACTCTTGCAAGGAAACTATCGCTCTGATTGAGCTTGATGTCCTTTGTGAAGTCCTTTTGCAAAGTTTCTACCTTTTTTTTAGACACGAAAAGCTACTACATTTTGACAAATGCGCATAGAAGCCTGGCTATGGTCAAATTGGCAAATGATGATTTGGTCAAAAAGAATTCAATTAGGAAAAATTCTTCAAAAATGTCAAATGAAATGATGATACAAGATCAGATATGATCATGCGAAGCAGCTAGGAAGACATGCTTTATATTGGAGCCAATCCATCACAATTGAACTAGAAAATATGCACAAGTTAGCACTGATTTAGTGCTTTTGATTCTGATGAACTGGCTCGGTGTATATGCCCGCTCCATTGCCTTGCTTTGTAAAATGGAATTTTCATTTGGATATGGATCATTTGAAAAGTTATGTAAATATCTTCATTGAAAATTTACAAAGCCTGCATAGATTCAAACACTTCTGTTGGTTTATTCCATTGCTAAATGAACTGAAAGTTGAGAGATAACACAGATTGTAAAACCATGGATGACAATAATCTTGCATATTTGCAATTTTATTATAGTAGAAACAGATGTATGTGCGCACGCATGCACGAGCGTCTGTGTGACATGGTTAGGGGTGGGGATGTGGGTTCAATTTTAATTTGTAGCTGGTTGCAGATAACGAAATTACTTGTTAAGTATGCATGGAAGGAACCTGTACGGCTAGAATCTGTATTTGTGCCTTGTGCAATCTGATAGCTTCTTCATTCTTGACCAGTGCATGCAGATTTATGAGTGACTTGTTTGCTGTGCTCCCTTTCACTTTATCTCCCACACATTTCTGTAATCCAACTAGAAGACTGTCTAAACGATTTACACTTCACAGCATTCATGGGAGTTACCCAACTTCTGTCGACAGCACCCAAACACCCTAATACAGAGCACACCTAATGTTCAGGAGAAGCGCAACACAGATACCACTACGGAAACCAGCAACTAACATAACAGAATCTACTACCTTTCTGCAAACTGAAGTCAATTCCCAAACTGCTCCCAACTTCAGCTTATGTCAGGTTACTTTTCCATCACTGTGCTTAAATGTCAGTATCACTTCAAGTCAATCCACTTCCCAGTTTGCACCTACTCCTCAAAACCCTTTTTAAATATAATTGCTTCCTTGAAACTTGAAGACCCAGTGATGAATTATAGCTTGTGTGAATTCCAATTGAAAGCCTCCTGCTTCAAGACCACCACCATCTTCACATCCAGCCCGTACTTCAACCATAGACATTGGGGAATTCTATCCGATGCTTGGAATTTTTCCACCTCCCACGCCTTAACTTCTTTTTACGGCCAGCAGGTGGGAACTGGCAACTCCTCCGGGTGGCATTGCCTTCTTCTGGGGAGTTTTTGGGTTTGTGGTGGTTGGGGCGGGCTTCAACCTTGAAGAGAAGACATCGGGCAGTGGGTGGGTTTGGTGCCAGAGCCACTGGAGATGAGGAACAGAGGTAGGGTGCAGGAGGCAACACAGTAAGATGCTAGCTGGTGTTGAAAAATTGAAATATAAGATGCTCCAGTGGGAGCGTGAAGCTGAGTCTTGATGGGTCCATCAATATCGGAGGCAATGCCAGCAAGCTGTCACATCACAGGGGAGTGTTGGGTCGAGAGGTGGCACTGAACAGTGTCCAGGTAATAAGGAAAAAGAAGCTAGGGTTATGTGGGAATGAAACCGGACCGTTAGATCTGCTTGATGGATGGCTCAAAATTCAGGTGTATGATGGGTTTAAAATGCCAAGTGGGCTGTATACAGTCCCTAGAAATTTAAAATCAATCATAGTGTTTTACAGGTTATCTACGTCTCCTAAGAAATGGTTTGTCAGCTTGCAGTCACCTATCCTTGTGAATAGAGGATGGGTTCCTCGTGGGTGGCGTGATAAAAACGTCAAGGATGTCCAGATCCTGGATGAAGCTTCAGAGTCCCCAGAAGCTGATGAAAATGAAAAGCCAGAAGAAAAAGGTTCGTGGTGGAAGGTTTGGTCTAACAAGCCTAAAGCATCCCTAAGGTGATCTTTGTTCCCTATCTTTTGGCATAGTTTACAATCTGTTACCTGAAATTCTAAATGTATCAAACTGTCAAAAGCTTGCTACTTTCTTCATCAAATTAAATTACCACTTATTTATGTGTGTTATTATAATGTTATTATCTTTTGTATGCCATGATATGTGAACTCCTTTCACATGATAGTCTTGTGAGTTATGCCAACCCTTTTGTATTGAATGATAAGTTATATTTTATTATTGCTTTTACTAGAACTGCTTTAGATCATTTGTGCCTTCTAGAATGATAATGGTATGGGTAGGTTTTTGTGACAATTTTCTTTTGAAAGGTATGTGTTTGTGACAGTTGAATCAAATAATTGTTATTATGCTGCCATAAATACTATACTTGCTTACGATCCTTCAAAAGTACCATATCCCTCTAGTTATGTCTGTATTGCTTCAATTATGCACAAAATTTATGCAAGTTACCTTTTGCAGATTGAAAAACCTAGGATACCACCTGTAAGAGTTATTGGAGTAATCCGAGGAAGTGAGAAGCCAAGCATATTTGTTCCTGCTAATGAGCCCAGTAGTGGCCAGTGGTTTTATGTGGATGTTCCCATGATTGCTCGTGCTTGTGGACTTCCTGAGAATACTGTTTATATAGAGGATATAAATGAAGATGTATCTCCAACAAACCCTTATCCTGTTCCAAAAGATGTCAACACCTTGATTCGTCACTCAGTGATGCCAGATGACCATCTTAAATACACATTTACATGGTATATGCTTAACCCCAACCTTATCGCTCTTTGCAGCTGTATTATTTCATCCAGTGTTAGTTTTATTTTTTGGTTGTTGTTACTAGTAGTTTCACTCATCCTGATGGAAACTAGTCTATTACTGCTCTCCTCTGGATGTGCGGAGTTTGGACAGTAATATCTGACTTTATCAGACATGCACGGTTGATGATAAGTCCATTGCCTCTATGAATGTGAATTCATAATATCTAGAACCTGACTTATGAATGTGAACTCATAATATCTAGAACCTGACTTTGAGTTTGGCAGTTCATCACCAGCAAACCATGATAACCGACATCTTCTCTGAAAGAAATACTTGTGCTGAACATAGAAAACTTCCCTTTTGAGGTTTGTTATATGCAAATCAGATACTGGAATGATTAATATATTCAAAGCTTCACTTAGGTGGGTCCACCATGTCATTGTTCAAATAGGCTTTTCCCCTTTGAACCATTGACTGTTGCATACTCATACTGAGAAGTGAGAACTATAGCAGTATACTGTTATTGCTGACTGACATATTCAGTGATGTCTGTCCATTATGTAACCGAACCGAAGTGATGAGACCTTAGGATAAGGCCACGAATGCTACTGTGCTATGGTAAATTGAGTTGTAGAAATCGAGGAAAAAGCAAGGGAGATAAGGCTTTGGTCAAGGGGATCCCCAACATATCATGGGGTTCGTCCTGAACTCTCTTGAACTGAACCTGCCTGCCTGTATGCATGCTCGGCCTATGTTGATGCACAGGCTATTTGTTTTCAGAATTAGACATCTTTATGGACATTTGCTTCCTAGTGTGTATCATATCACCACCTTATGTGTTTGTTTTCTGTTAGGTACACTCTTTCTGCTGCTGTGACTTACATGGCTTTCAAGCGGATAAAAACAAAGAAAGTCAGGATATAGCAGGAATGTGAGTCCAAACTTCCATATGGACGTTGTTTCTGCTGCTGTTCTGGAAGATGCCCAAGCCACTGGTTCTTTCGTCTCTGGCTATAAGTATAACATTGCACTTTTTGTTCCAAGGTGTTGTACATGTACATCGACTGTGGCTATCTCACAGTTGAGCTCAGGGGATGCAGCAATTTTGTTAGCATGATTTCTGATGATTAGAACTTGGAAGGCCTTTAAGGCTGGTTTCCTTGTAATATTTTGGCGGGGGAGCTTTAGCTGCTTGTTCTTTAAGCATTTTTTTCTTCATGTTGACTGCTCCATCCGAGAAATTGACCTGATTCATCTGATGCTTGCACACCTGCAGCTCTATTCTACTAGTTGTCATAAAATATGAAAACTAACATCTGAATTATAATTGTGTGTGTGTGTATTCAGTTTCACTGCATGATTGGACATGGCCGCTGGTTTCTTTTCATTGACCGTTAGTCGCAATGCCTTATGGAAACAGAGTATTTTGAAAATACTTTCGATCCAGATCTATATATGCTTGCTCAGATCATTGAGTGCTACAGTAAATCTCAACAACATTTTGGTCTTAGGCATTCCGAAAATTCATTCAGTACCTATTTTGTACTACCATGGAGCAAATTGTTCATCTCCATTTTGGACAGATGCCAGCAGAGTAAACTGAGTGAGTAACTGTAGGCATGCGTCGCTTGTGAGCTGTGTGGTGCTGTTTCCGGTTCCACCTGTCCTCTTCTGACCTCTGCTGCCTGTTTGTACACGAGAAAAGGCTGGATAGACAGTGAAAACTGTATGGCCTGGTAGGACCGATCCATCCACGTTCCAACGAGTCAGGCGCGAGCATAAATTCCCTCAACTCAAACCTCAAGAGAAAGGCGTGAGAGTGTGAACGCTGAATTGGGAAAGGAAGAAAAGAAGGTGCCCCCGGATGGCTCGTACAGTACCACCCTACTGTGCGGCCTCTGCCCTCTGGCAGTGACAAGGGCGCGTCAGCAATGCGTTGCATGTGACGGTACCTTCCCAGTTTGATTGCACGGGCTCAGTACGCGCCGTGCGGCTTAAATACCCACCCATTCATCTCATGGTCATGGACCTTGCTCGTAGGCTTCTGTCCGGCTCTTTTTTATCGTGTCAACCACTCTATCGATGGCGTGCGTACATGCCTCGAAGTGTCTACTGCCTAGTGGCAGATCGAGCCTTCTTAATGGCACTGCTACCAAACGGTAGAGTGGCAGGGACAAACGGACACCGGCATTCGGCCGCTAATCATGATGCTGACGATGCTGATTAACCTAACACCTAACTGCTCACGGCGGCGAGCATGAAACCCGGGACCGAACGGGCACATCCACATGTCCTGGGAGCCGGCAATCGCCGCCGCGGCCGCTCATCGGATCCTTCTCTTGTTCGGATCGCGATGCCACGATCGAGTAGTTGCTTTCGTGGGGAACAAGAGGTCACATGACTGCCAGTCTCGCACTCTCGCTCGCAGGAAAAGTCGGGGAATAGAGACGACGACCCACCCGGAAGATGCCAAGATCGCCGCTGCAGTCTGCACGTTGCTGATTGGGGACATCGCTGCGTCTCTGGGCTCTGGCACAGTGCGCCACGCTAGATCGCGCGGTCTGGCTCTTTGTCCTTCGTTCCACTTTCACTGGCGGCAGTGCGATGGGCAGCAGCGCGAGCGCGAGAGCCAGCGAGGGAACGAGGGAAAGGGGGGGACAAGCGGACCTGGACACTGGAGCTAGAGGGGCTCCGAAATGTCAAGGCCTAGCCGCCCTACGGCTCTGGCATTTTTTCCTTTCCCTTGTCAACAAAGCTGTCCGCGGGCCGCGACTTCAATGCACTTTCGCTTCGCTACTTCCTTGGGTCCTTTCCTGCTACTAGGAAAGGGCGGCCGATAAATGCGCTTTCCTTGTCGAGCCGATGGAACTTGTCGTCGTAAAACAAAGGCTTAAAAGCACCCACCCAGCTTTTTGTATCCAAAGCTCCTAATCAACTCCAAATTCAGAATCAGGACATGGAACAGCCAAATAAGGCATACAGTAAAAACCTTTTTGAAATGTACTACTACTACTCTGACAAGCAGGCACGTAAAACAGTGTGGTGGCACCACAAGTCCACAAACCGTTCTTCAGGTTCTCTCAGTTATTACTGGACCACGTTTCTGGCATTGTATGGCAAGTTCCTCGATCAGATCATTTTCACCGGGGATAAACGCGCACAATCATCACCGACATGTGGGGGCACCTGGGGCCCAAATGAGGCCCGGCCCAGTACCAGCCCTCAAAAGCATCGCCCACACGGCAGCAGGGGGACTCAGATTCGGTGCCTTTCCTCTGGCAAGGCACGGCGTGCCTTTCGGCCCTCTATCCACCATTGAAACATAATCCATCGGTTCAAACAAAAAATCCATCTTCCTCACGAGCTGGGCCACAAGGAGCTGCTCTGTACGCCGCGCCGCCGCTGCAAATCCATGGCCGCCCGCCGTTGCCGCTTCGCCCGCGCTGGTCCTGCGTCCGCACTGCCCTCCCGTTGCTCACACCGCCGCGGCTCTCCGAAGCTGCGCGCTCTCATTTGTCCAGCACCACCGCAGCCCTTTCGCACCTTCCAGGAGTGGCCGGAGCTCGTGCCGGCAAGGAGATGAAGCTCGCTCCGACGAGGAAAGATGGAGCTCGAGCGCAGGCTCCTTGGATGAAGTCTGCAGCACTACTCCATGAGCTGAGTAATTGCCAAGGACATTGTAATCTTATCCCGGAATTTTACCTTTGTTGCTGCCATTGTTTTCCAATTCAATTTGGGCTGAAAGAAATTTTGATAAACAAATCAATAGCAGCATTAGTTTCAACAAACACAATCTGACAAGAAACTAATCTGCTCCTGATGCTAATGCTAGATTGCTAGGCGGTCTGGGGTTGTTCTGAACCTGATGCTAATGCTAGGCGGTGAAGCAACTCTGCTTCTTGTTGATGTCCGTCCGTGCAGCTGCAGCGTTTCTGGAAGCCGTCCCTACGGAGAAAGTTGGCTTCCTCGGTGTGCTCCTCGACGGTGTCTTGGGACAACGCTGCTGGACGGCGTCTTGCTGTCGAACTGTCGGCGTTGTACTAATGGGCTACCGGCGTATCACGGCTTGGCTCTTCCCATCGAAGGTTGCAGGTCAGCTCTAATCCTCCCGGCAGTGGGTGGCGGAGCGCACGCGAGACCAACACGGCAGCCGGAGGGCAGCGGCGCGGCGCGCGGGAGACCTGCGAGGCGCGCGCGCAAATGGGCAGCCACTCCCACCTATTTCCACGGGAAGAAGCTAAAGATGTGCTGTAATATCGTGAGAGCCATCAGATTGGATTCGGACGGTAGATAGAGGCCCGAAAGGTACGCCGTGCCTTGCCAGAGGAAAGGCACCGAATCCGAGTCCCGGCAGCACACCGTCACCACCGCCCATCCCCATCCGGCGAGGCGATCACAGCAGTCACCACAGCGTCACCTGCAGTCCACGCACCCGCCAACCAACCGGGCGCTGCCGAACCCGCACAACCCGCGCTCCAGGCTGCTTCCACCGAGGCGAGGCACACCGCACACGCCAGGCACACCCACGCCACACCAACAAACACTCCTCGTAAGCGTCGCCTCGGCTCGCCGCCTCTCTTCTCTCGTGTTGGATTGGCGGCGCGCGGACTGCAGCGGGGGATCCATGCGGCATTGGGATCGACTCCTCCTCCTCCTCCTCTTGGTGAGCAGCCAACCCTAGCTTGCTTGGACGGGAACTCTCTACCGCTGTTTCTCGCGATTTTCCTCCGCGTGGTTTTTTCCTGTAGATAGATGTTTCGGCTGCATTGAGCAATCGCGCCCGGACTTTCGTGTATCTCCGCCGTTCGTTCAGTTCCGGATTTGTTTGCTGTGTCATGGAGGGAGGATCGACGTGGTCCTTCCTTCCTTTGCTCGGCTTGAGTGCTTGATGCTTGTTGAGTTCGAGTAGGTTCGTATCCTTCTTCGGAATTCAGGCTGCGTGGGACTTGGGATCCGAGGCAGGGGTGTGGTTTGATTTCTGAGATACGTATGATCGGGAGTCGTCGTCCCCTTGTGTTTTGTTGGGGAAACAGAGGTGCTGCATTTTCTCGTGGGGCGGACCAGAATTCTGGTCTGCTGTTTCCTGAGGTGCAAATAGTGGCCGTCTTGTTGCCATGCGATTTACTCACGGGCATATCCAGTTCTCTTCTCTTTTTGTCCCTAATGATTTGTCCAGTTTTTCATTGTTTGTTTCCGGGGGGTTTGGTTGGTTGAGATGTATGGCGGATGGAATTGATCTCTCTGCTGCCTGCTGCGTACTGGGCCATTGCTTGCTGCTGCTGACACTTGACGCCAGCATTGGGCGTTGCCGTTCTTGGCGTCCTGTGAGATTGGTGGGTGTTAGGTCTGTAGGAGGAGATCATGTCTGTAATTTCGCTTGAGTTAGTAGGAGCGCGAGTGCAAGTGGTTGTTAGCCTAGTCACATCCAGTTCTGCTCTACTGTTGTGTGACAGAAACTCTGAACCTCCGTTGCGGTTGCTATTCCTATTCATGGTGTGCTGGACTCGGGGAAAAAAAAACCCGAGACGTCGCTCTAACTTGAGAAATTAGGAATGGAGAACTGCTAATCTGTCATCGCTCATATGTATTCTGTTTTTTTTTATATATTTTTGTCTCTACTTATATGGAGCTTTATGCGTTTGCTCATGATTTTCTTGCTTAGTATATCTAATCTAATTACTGACATATGCACTGAGACTCCTTATTTTTCATTGCTAGGTCCTGCAGTCTACCTGATTGAATTGTGGCCTGACAGAAGATCCTGAGAGCTAGAGCTGTTTTTGTTTATTCATACATTAAGTTAAACTATCTGCACAGCCGAAGATGTCGGCGATCATGTTATGTACCTGCAGCGGGGACCAGTCCAAGTTTGAAGATCTTCCTCGGTCGCCAGAATCTCTTGCAACACGTGATTTCTCGGCGAACTGCTCTTCTTCAAAGATGGCAAGTCGAGAAACAACTCCTGATGAAAGCCAAGTAAATGAAGTAGAATCAGACCTGAAAGAAACCCTTTCACTAAATTATGAGGTTTGGCTCAACACCTCCGCTCGTCAAACAAGATAGGCTGTCTTGCAAAGATTTGCTCACTGTCTGATTTATTTGCTAATGTAACAGGAGGCCCGAGCATTGTTAGGTAGACTGGAACATCAGAGAGGGAACTTTGATGCAGCATTGCAAGTTCTTCAGGGGATTGATATAAGAAGCCTGAGACCACGAATGACCGTTGCTATTGCTGAAAGTATCAAGCCTAGAACGCCCCCACGCTCTTCAAGAAGGAAATCTTCGCAAGTGAATGGAATGCTCGTGCATATGTCGATGCATTCTGTGAGCTTGCTTCTAGAGGCCATACTGCTTAAAGCAAAATCTCTGGACACCCTTGGTAGAGTAGCAGGTATTAGCTGGCTTTTTGTTCAATGTGCTTTGTTGTATTGTACTTATATGCACTTTCATCTGAAATCTGTACAGTGGCTCTAGAACCATTGCAAATTTGCTGTTGTGCTATGTATGTGGACTAGCTATTTTGTTTTATAAAATTAATACAAACTGAAACATATGTATTTCACAAACTGAAGTCTGTTATGCTAGTATTAATAACTTCTGCAACTGAAAGAGCTTTCTTGTATCCATCTGAAATTTTCACTTCATGCTATCTTTACCATGGCAGATGCTGCAGAAGAATGCAGAACCATCATAGACATTATAGAGTCTGCATGGCCGAATGGTGTTCCGGATGGTACTGCTGAAGAGTGTAAGCTAATAGACATATTCCATTCGGCTCTAGAATATCTTCCTAAATTGTGGATGAGGAGTGGTTGTTTTGACGAAGCCATCATCGCGTATCGCAGAGCTCTTGCAAAGCCCTGGAATCTTGATTCTCAAAGGTCCGCGAAATTGCAAAAAGATTTGGCAGTGACTCTTCTGTATTGTGGTGTTGAAGTGAAGTTCCCTCAAGAATTTGCTCAGGAAAGGAATCTGGTAACCCCTGGGAACAACCTAGAGGAAGCAATTTTGTTGCTACTCATGCTAACAAGAAAGCTCTCTCTCCGAGAAATACAATGGGATCCTGACCTTGTGAATCATTTGATGTATGCACTCTCATTATCTGGGCACTATGAAGTTTTGGCCAGCCATCTTGACATGCTGTTGCCTGGAACCTATACCAGATCAGAGAGATGGTATATCCTTGCACTTTGCTACAGTGCAGCTGGCATGGATGATAGTGCACTAAACATCATAAGGAATGGTTTTTCTGTGCTGGAGAGAAAGGGAAAGCCTCATGTTCCATCTCTTCTTTTAGGAGCAAAACTATGTTGTAAGAACCCAAAGCATGCTTCTGAAGGGGTAAAGTTTGCAAATAAAGCCATGAAGTCTTTCAGAAGTCGTGATCTGCATTTCATCAGCACTGCAAAACACTTTCTTGGTGTTTGTTATGGACCATTTTCTAGGTCCTCCGCCTCACACTTGGAGAAATCGAGATTGGAAGATAATGCACTGAGGCTGCTCCAGGATGCTGCCGCAACAGCGAAGTATAATCCTGAAATAATGTATAGCCTCGCTTGGGAAAATGCGATGCAGCGCAAACTCAATGCAGCTGTTGAAAGTGCAACAGAATGTCTTGAGATGGTGATGGGAGGTTCTGTTAGTGCCTGGAAATTACTAATTCTTGTATTATCTGCACAACAGAATTTGCAAGAAGCTGAAGCAGTAGCGGATTTTGCAATGGATGAAGCTGAGAAAAATGATCAGTTGGATATTTTGAGGCTGAAAGCACAGATTCAGGCTTCCCGTGGACAGTTCAAGTCTGCAGTGGAATCTTTTCGCGTTTTGCTTGCCACTATCCAAGTACAAAAGGAAGTATGGGAATCGACCACTTGTAATGAGGTAAAGTGTCCCCTCTTTTTTTGAACTCCAACAGCAATACCATGTTTCTTCTTTGCTCATTATTCACATAATCTTTGACAGGTTAAATGCCTACAGAAGTTGGAGATGGACTCATGGTTAGATTTGGCATCAATCTACTCAAAGCTTGAGGGATGGCATGACTCAAACATCTGCCTTGACAAAGCTATATCCATTGATTTCTTTTATCCCAAGTGTTGGCATGTCAGAGGTAACTATTCCTGAATTTTGACTCTTCTACTGTCTGTACAAATATTGAGCTTTCAGTGAATCCTCATCCTCAAATGCTATGACAGACCACTATGCTCGTTTTATCAAACATTAAGGAAAATCAAAATGAATTCTTGTAATCTTAACCATTTTCTTCTTTAGGCAAACATAGTGTTGAAATTAGTTTTATCTGTATTTACTTAAATTTGCATGTGCTCTGGACATCAAGAGAATAGGGTAGTTCTTGAAAGATAATAATATAGTGCTTTTGTATCCCTAACAGTAAAGCGAATATCTGTGCTCTGGACTATTATAATTTTATATAACTGCTATTATTCGTCTCATGGGTCTAGATTCTTTCCAGGTCTTCTATTGGAGGCTCAGTTCTTGCACAAGGAAGCCCTGATGGCGTTCTCTTTCGCCCTCTCCATTGACCCAGATTACGTCCCAAGCATGGTTTGCATGGCAGGAATTCTCCAAAATATTGGAGGAAATTCACTATCAATCGCAAGAACTTACTTGCGCAATGCCCTCCGTTTAGAGCCTACAAACCACCGAGCCTGGTTGAGTCTTGGGCTTGTCCTAAAAGCTGAAGGATCACTGCAGGAGGCTGCGGACTCCTTCCAGGCAGCATATGAGCTCAGAGAATTGTCACCAATTCAGGACTTCTCTGAGCAACTCCCGATCATGCTGCATTAGGAACCTATAGCAAAGGATGTTCACAGTTTTTCATGTGAATTTTTTCCCATATAGTTGTCTCAGTTATTAATTTATCGCTTACAAAGGTAGGAAGAATATGATTTCGTAAATGTAAATTAATCCACTTTTGTTTGTGAACAAATCTTCCCGCTCTCGTAAACAGCAAAGTAATATGGTTCTCCAACAGCATAAGGCTGAACTTTCTTGCACAATGCTCTTCATATAGGCTGAGCGATCCGGACTGCTTTCAAACAGCATACCGCTATTTGGCTATATATACACTAACCAAGATAACTCAGGACTTGTCCTAGCAATTGGATCATCCTGTTTGGAACCCAGAACAAGGTTTACAGTTTTCCCAGCAAACTCGAGTTTTACCTTTTGCATTCCTTCTGCCATTACCGTTTGCGGTTTGGTTATGCTCCGTTTGGTTCAGGATTGAAATGGATGGATTGAACTGGACATCGAATCCAATTCCATAGTCTTGCATTGTCATCCGATTCCATAGAGAATATTGCATTATCATCGTCCCATTCTAAATCTACTGTGTTGTTGGCACGTAAATTGTAATTTGGAAAATAAATGTGATGGTTTCCCCCTAAAGAAAATGTGATGGTATCCATTCCATGTTGGGAGGTTTTGTTACCTGGATCGCATAGAATCCTCTCAATCACGAACTGTCGGCATCATTATGCAACAAAAAAAAAAAAAAACTGTCAGCATCATCGAGAAGAAGCCGTGGACGCTGCAGTGCAACACATGACAAGGATTTCGTATTTTGAAATGAGCATTGCGCACTATTATCGATGTCGATATTATTAGGGCAGTCCCAATGTAAGACTCTATTGTAGAGTTCAAGAGTATTTATTACTACCTCATATTTATTATATTTTCTTTGATGTGCACAAGATATTTATCTCGAAAGTTGTGACTTAGAGTATAAATAAGGCTTAGTCTTGGTTTTTCTGCCTCTCTCTTCGATAAATATACGGCCACATATGAAGAAACACATTAAATAGGAGAGTAATAAATACTCTTAGACTCTATGGTAAAGTCTGCACTATGAATGCCCTTAGATGATCTTCAACCGTGAATAAAATAAGGCCTTGTTTAGATCCCCAAATTTGCCACCAAATTTACTATCAGAATTCTATTCCCGTCACATCAAAATGTCGGCCATGCATGAAAGACTTAAATGTAGATGAAATCAAAAACTAATTGCACAGTTTGATTGTCTTTGCATGAGACGAACATTTTAAGCCTAATTAGTCAAAGTTTGGACAATTTTTACCAAATACAAACGAAATCTTCTGATCTTGATTTGACACAGATGCAAACTTCCAACTTGTGCCGGAACTAAACAAGGCTAAATTGGAGAACAACCGCGGCTACTGTCGTTGTTGAGGATCCCGAGCTCTTAGCGGGCGACGACGACAGTAGCCTGATACCTAGACCGTCAGTCGGGAGCTCTTTGCGGCTGCCAACAATCCACCTGTGCAGTGAAAACCAGGCCTCCACCACGGTACTACGACCCTCCCATATTTTAGATTTTTCTCATCAGGAGCTGGAGTTTATAGATGTGGTGCTTTGGGGCTTTTCGGTGCTCTCTTTCCCCCAAACCAATTGGTGCTAGGGGTTAGCCGGTTAGGATCAGTGGAGGCATCCATCCCCTTGCTTCAGAGTTATCTGAGAACTGACATGCTTACAAAGGTGAAATTAGTCGTCTTTGTTTGTTTGTTCTCTTTTTTTTTTTCCTTGGTGATACTACTCTCAGTCCTGTTTCAGAAAGACCAGTTTCCTTACGGTGATATTAGTTATTAAATCTGCATTTTCATTCTTTATGAAGCAATCTTTTGACAACATGCCTTTCCCATGGGAGCCGTTTGAGCAGCGGCAGACATGGCTGACGGGCAAACTGAATTGCAAAGGAAGGGTAAAGGTCAGTGCAAAGGAAGGGTAAAGGTCAGGAAGGTTCCAAGGTTGATAAATAATAGACCTGGTCTTATACCATCTTTTCCCTACAGTCCCGTTTCAAAGTTGACTACATTCTAATCAGATCTTACCGTGTGGCCCGTTTGAGCTTGTTATCCTTAATCCTTAAACTAAATAATGTACTCCTTGTATTTCTCTGTTGTTTCTGTAGGTCATTTAGTGTCACGTATGTCAACATATGCTTTTTTTTTCCTTATATTTTATTCGGTTGCCATGTTCTAATTTTGGAGTCGCATGCTTGCTTCAATCAGCGCTCTCGAGTCTAGACACACCTTAACTGGAAGCCAACAGCGTGCCAGTGCCAACTCTATTTTGGTGTTTCTGTGCGCACTTCCTGAGTCAACACAGGCTCGTGAAGCCAAAACTGGCGCTCCCATCCTATATTTTAACTGACAAGGGTTTCCCTGGCTCTTGTTTTGTGCAAAAGGCAACGAGGACCAAGTTGGGGGAACCCCCTTGATTCCTTCCTACTAATCTTGCTTATGAAAACAGCACACAAGTGTCATTGTGCAAAAGGTCAGTCAGTCTAGATTTGTACTTTAATAATGCTGACAGCACACTTTTGGCAAACCTCGTATTGTTACTGAGAACATTGCACGTAGGATATCACGGCAGCCGGCCAAAAAAATGTAAACATTTCAATATGCCCCAGTATCAACTTACAGTAAATAAGCAGAGCAAGAATACGAATGAGAAACTCGATTGTTGATAACCAAACTAATTAAGCATGCACAGAATACAGCTACTCGAACAAACATCACCACGAATATCTTAAAATTTTGTTTTGAGACAGAATCTTAGGGCCAAAAAGAAAACAGGTAGCCAAGACAATTCAATGAAGTGCTCGTCATAAGCAACCTGTCCAGACTCATCTAGATATTATATAGAAGTAGCAAACAAACTACTCGGCAGCAGCAGCAACCTCCTGCCCAGCCTCATCTCCCTCGACTGGCCTCTCAAGCTTCACGCCAACATCCTCCTTGTAGTCACCGTGAACCTGAGAAGCAAAGTGTTAGCATGATAAGTAACAGGTAGGCTGTCCAAAAACATTATTACTTTGTGGATGCAGCAATTACCTCCATAAGCTTCCCAAGATCAAACTTTGGGGCCTTCAGGATCTTCACCTTGCGGATGAAAACATTCTGAAGCGGGAAGATGCTGGATGTAGCTTTCTCGATCTCTTTCCCAATCACTTCTGGTATGAACTTTGACACCAGCTCCTTGAGGTCACAGGAAGAGGCCTGGTTCACCATAATGTCCACCATCTTGCGGCGGATCTGCACACAGAAAATGGCAAAGATACAGCAGCAAACATAGTTTAGATGACATAGATGTACAATTTATCAATGTTAACTGTGCTACATATGTGAAAAGGACAGAAACGTTACCTGGCGGATCTGGGATGCCTGAGCGTAGCAAGTCCTCTTGACCTGGTTTGGCCGCCTCTTGGTGAAGCCAATGCAGAACAAGCGCAGCATGTAGTTGTCAGTGGTCTTAACATCAACATGTGCCTCAATGAGCGTCTGCCACTTCCTGACCAGGGATCTGAGCTTATCTGTAGTAAATGACATGCCCTAATAATAGAGAACAAGTTAAGCTTTTGAAAACACAGTAAAAGCACAACACAGCTGTGAGCAATAGAACACTGATCATTACCCAAAAGTTTGTGAGCACATTCCTGCCTTGCACGTCTTCAGCACGGAGCCTGATTTTCCTGTAAGCCTGATCCTCATCACTCTGAAGATCAGCTAGGCAAACCTCAAAGACTCTGTGCTTCAGACCCTCAGAAGCAATCTACAACCACAGAAAAAATTCATTAATCAGCAAATTAAACCATCAAGTAGTGTATCTATGCTCTGAATAACATTGCAAAACAAAATATAAAACTAATCATATACATGCCATTAAAAGATTGTGTTAACTTCAGTGACATGTTACTGAATACTAATCAATATATAATGAACAAAAAAGATTTATAACCTTGTAATAAATGAACTAGGACAAGGCAATTGGGTACTTGAACAAATGCCAATTCACAATGTTATTGTCCATGGCATAAAAGCAAAAGCACATATAATAAGCATACTAATTCCAAAAGTAGTGGATAAATGATAGATAACAACTAACATGACTGAACAATTACAAAAATCTACCTTTGATCCTGAGTATTAGATACTGGCATCTAGAAAAAAATAGAATAAAGGAGCTAATCCTTAATCACTGGCAGAACAACAGATTAACCATCACATACTAGTTACATTGACTGAAAAACGACAGATTAGGATAAGCTCACGAGGGTGCAATCTTAAATACTTACAAACAATCTACCAAGCATACCCTAACGATCTTAGATACCTCTCCTACAAGTTCTTGGAGTGAAATCTGAAGACCATTTCGCCACAGCTTGAGAAAAGCCAAGCACATCTAATATATACCACATGACTAATCTATGAAGCTAATCCTACCAGTCTACAAAGACAGAACATATATTCACAATTTCACAACACAGAACGTGGGGAAAATACAAAAGATCATGGAGAATGAATGGAAAACATACCCTGGTACCCTGTGTCCTGGACACGAGAGTCTTGCCAATGTTACGCACGCTGAACACCGACGGGGCCTTGATGTCATACCAGTCCTTCTTGGAGAAGGGGTCGACGCTGGAAGACAGAAGGAACACAGAATCAACACATCAGCAGATGCTAAAGGAACGATGCAATTGACTGGAGATCCGAAGAAAGCAATGTTTCAACAGGATCTGCTAGCGCGCCTCGTATGCCTCCTCCCAGCCGTGCTCCTCGCCCGGCAAACTCTTTCATCCATGTGGCGCTCATTGCAAGGCGCTCTGGATCTAGTAGGGACGCCGCCTAACATCCGCCTACCCGGCGACGATCCGCCTAGCGTTGAAGCGCGCCTAGGCGAGCACCTAATAGCTCCTCTTTGAACACTAGAAGAAAGGGAAGAAAAGCGAGCAAACTTACGTCTTCTTCTTGCCACCCTTCTTCCCCTTGGAAATCCGCTTGTTCTTGCCGACCGCCATGGTGCCGCCGCCGCGCCGGTGCTGCCGGCAGAGAGGATCGGAGGAGTGGCGGCGCTGCGGGGGTGGGGAGGGGCGGCGTGCGGCTGCTCAAGACCTGAGCTGGTGGCCGCGGACTACCTATATGTATGAGATTGAGAGGGTTTAGGGTTGGATCGTGCGGTGAGAAGGCACCTGAGAGCGGATGGACGGACGCGATGCGGTGTGGCCCATATGCGTGCTTTGAGGCATGTTTGGCCCATTTGAAACCTGTTTGGCCCATCTGCGGGAGTCTGGGCCTCTGGGATGGAACGAAGGCCCTGTTTCTCTATGTCTCTTCCGAAGTGTTGCTAAAAAAAAAAAAACAGTCTCTTCCGAAGTGGCGGCACATCGGGGCCCTCCCGGCGCGTGGCCTCTCCCTCGGCGGCGGCGGCTCAGCTCGGCGGCCGGATGTGGCGGTACGCCGGTACCTCACCCTGTTCTCCTTATCCTCCACCTCCGTCTCATGGCTCCTCCCTCAGAAACTCTCTCCCGTCGTCTTCCCCTTTGCGCAGATCCTTGTCGGCTATGCTGCTAAGCTTTTGATTAGCCTTCTTGTTTTTTATATATCATGATTTTTATCAATAGTCTCATGTTTTAGGTTAATGCCCTATCTATGTGTGTCACTATCTTGTAGATATGGCATCCCCTACAAAACATTGTGTTCAATATATTGGGCCTGATTGCACGATATTGATCCCACTGAACTTCGTCAGCCTTGTGAAAAATGGCTCCATCTATACAGATTATTGGCATCAATACTCTATGCAGATCTAACGCTCCGCCAATGAAGCAAACGGATTAGAACTCATTGTGATGCTTACACATTGATGCTCATAGCACTTCACCCGAAGGCAGTTGCTGCTGCTTCTACATTTGGATCAAAATATTTGATGGCATTGCCATTAAATCAGAATGTAATATTTTTAATTTGGCATGTACATTCATTCTAAGTTTCCTTGCTTTTCTCTCCATGGTACAGTCAATAGGTCTGGATAGTAATGTTTTCTCAGTTTGGACGTCTTTTTCCTAATTTATATGCTGCAGAGATAGATGAGTATCTCAATGGTGGGCAAATGATGGGACGAAACACAGCAAGCTACGACAATAGATGGTGAGTTCTTGTTCAATGCAACCATTTTGCTTGCGTAATTCTTCTTCGAAACATGATAACCTGGTACATCAGGATTTAATTTTCCCTTCAGTTTAGTGTGCTTTACTCTGTGATATATGCCAGTGCCTTTGTCAAGCTCATTTTGTACATGTCTGGTATTATGATTCATGAAGCTTGACTTCTCTTTTGGCCTTGCTACACTACTGCTCCAAATGTCTCTATTGTGTTCCCATATGATGTTTATCGGATGAGTCACTATCAGATTCATCTCAATGTCAAAGTATCCCCCTTCTGCATTTGGTCCTTTTGTTTTGTTTTTCCCGGATTGGGCCACACTGACTGTTATTATGTTGCGATAGGATTTTTGTTTCGATTGAATCCTGAGGGCATGCCTAGAGTTTGGGTTCTGCTGCTACCTAGTGTTTTGGTTGTCACAGCTACTGATAGGTTTTTGGATTTTTTTTTTTTGGCAGCTTCATTGATCGGGGCAGTTCACACGGTGCAGCATGGTAGCTGTGTTTTGGTGAGCCCATTCAGATTCTGCAGGTCCTTTTCCTAATACACAGCCTTGCTCTTTGCTTTGTCCTTTTTGAAGTAAAGCCGGATCTGACAATAGAATACACAGCCTGTTTGAGAGAGCTCTACCTGATGATATAAATCTGTTCTGCTGTAGCGCTGTTATTTATCTATGTAGTAAGCACTCATCTGAAATTTTATCTATGCTAATCTGTAACACTAAGTTGTGGTGTGTACTACTTGTAGGTGCTCATGTGGTGCCCCTATATTATCATTGCCACTGTTCTATTCACTCTTATAGGGTAACTCATATAAGATAGGATTCCTTTGTTTAGACGTAGATATAGGTTGTGTGTTTTTCTGTATTTTCCTATTAGGCCAAAGCGGTACCTGTAATGAGGCAGAGGCAAATCCTGTTGTCATACTCCTTAAGTATGGTTGTCTCTCTACAATGCAAATTAATCGGACAATGCAAATTAATCGGCCAACGAACTCTGCTTAGCTTATGGTGTTGTTGATTTTCGTAGATCAAGGCTTTTATCCAACTTCATGTTATTTTGCCTTCTGGACAGTTTTCTCATCTTATCCAACGATGAGCATAAGCAACAGCTTCTCCGATCATGAGCCCAAGTTCTGGCGAACAACCGCTTGGTGAATAACCCCTCCGGTGAACTGCTCCTCAACACCTCAGTCCATTAGGTATCATACGAGATAATATTTATGCATCTTGCAGGAGGAGCGGTGTAGCTGTATATGAGTGGCTAATTTTTCTTCTTCCTAATAAAAGAACTTGGGGCCTAACAAAGGGACACTAATTGATAAAAAGTACCTTTTTCCCTGCAGTTGGTAAATGTTCTAAGTACAAGAGAAAGATGGATCACATATATCAATGCGTGTGTTATTGTTTCCTTCACAAAATTCATGGTGTACAATGTGTTCTGAAGATTTCCAACCTGAAATTCTTTGTGGGAAGCAAATACCTTGCTGCTTTCTGTCTCATGGTATTTCCTATGATGTTCTGGACTTAGCGTCTTAGCCTCGTGTAGAGTTAGCAGATTTTTGTAGTTGCCAGTGTCGTCTCTAACTGAAGAAAGTTCTGTGTACAATTCTAGATGCTCCTTTTCTTTGTCAAATAATTCTGAAGTGGTTATTGAATGCTTATGGTTATTGAACTGGTAACATAAGGCACGTGCCGTGTGGCAATTCCGCGCGTTCCTTTCTAGACCTTTTATTCATTGATTTATATAATTGTACAAATAGTAGGAATTTGATGAAACGGTCTTGAAACGAAAATAACCACCCTTGAAAGGACTTTTGAGGTCGACTGCATCAAACATCAATGTTATAACTCATCCTTGTCTGATAATTGATATACTATCATCACAAAACTTGACTGAGTAGAATAATAGAATATCCTGCCCGAAAAATCATAAATGCCAATTGCTTCTATGAGATGTAAATACAGATTTTTCTTTAAAAAATTTAGTATCATTGTTAAATCTATAACATGTAATTATTTTCTCAGGTTACTTTTGACTTTCATATATATCAGTTTATACTGATGTTTGCTCTAAATGTTACACAGGCTGGGATAAATGGATAATACTTCTCTATCTGTCTGTTTGTTTGTTCTTTTTTTGCTGCTTTTCTGCTGGTTGAGTTTTTTTACGTGACCCATCAAAGGACACTCTGAGCATATCATAGGGCATTGATATTTGACTCACAGATTATGTCAATTACCCGTGTTGCACTTCTTGCTATTGATCAGTCGTTTCTCTTTTTTTTTCTTAAAAAAGACCATGGGCATAACATGTTGTCATCATTTTGGGACAAATATATGATCAATCCTCATCTTTGTTTGCTTTTAACAGGTTCTCTGCAAAAAAAAAAAATCAAAAAGGGTGGCAACATCGGTGTTTCTGGTGTCTTCGATGGTGAAGGCTGAGCATCACCTCTTGTTCTTGAGCTCTAGTTCCTAAACACATTCATTTAATGTATGAAAAGGACACGACCAACATCAGGTGCTCCTAATATGATTGCATCAGCTGAATCAGACTTGAGTTATCATTTTCTTTTCTATTTGAAATTGTTGTGCCATTTTCACTGCCACCATTGCACTTGATATTGCAGTATGCAATTATCCTTATCAATAGTTATCTCTGTTTCAGCATTCAGCAAGCAATCAGGCATAATGTTTCCTTCAATTCCTGGGCTTAGGGTAGTTTCTAATAACCAACAGCAAATTTTGCTTTATTACGGTAATCATAAGCCAAAATAATTGCAATTAATGTTCTAAATTTGCATGATCAATTTCTCATTTACTTATTCAGACGCGCTCCCATTCCTGCTTTATAAATACTCAACGGATAGCAGCTCGGGCATCACCGCCGCAGTGTTTTATGCACACCTTGCTCAACGGAACCATCATACACGGGCGTTTTATGCACGCATCACTATCGCTTATTATGTACACGAAAATCTACAGCTATTATTACAACGCTTCTGTTCATGGCTAGCAGTTTCAGACCGTGACTATGCTAACAGCTCGGCACAATCGATCATGCATGCATCATTTTGCTTCGCTCGGCAGCTTTACGCGCAACTCCAGCTTCCCGGTGCAGCGATGCAAATGGAACGCATTCCAACTTCCCGGCGCAGAGACGCAGACGGTGCCAGCTGCTCAAGGCGATGGTTGATCTCCTTGCCGATGGGCACGCAGTACAAAGACGGCGTTTGCTTCGGCCTGATGAGGTCGACCTCGACCACACCCATCAGAAGCATGCGTCCATGAGGCAGCAGCAACAGATTGCGGCAAATCCTGCACAGCTGCCACCAAAAAAAAAAGATGGTGATAGGACATACCGGGATCATCAATAAACGTCATTGTATCATAAATAACCAAAGACGAGTTAAATTTCTTCTCTGCACGAGTAGCAGGCATGGAAAACCTGCTTGTCGGCATACGGCGAGCGACAAAAATCTGGCTGCCGTTGCGACCTCTCGATGACCATCCCGTCAGGGGACGTGTCAACGGCCTGGTTCCAATTTTCTATTTGCACCAGCACGCAGCAGGAGCACGCGCGGCGATTTGTGTGGGGCAAGTGCACGTACCATCCTTCGGCGAACGACGCGCCGGACTTCCGGGGAGGCGGAGGCGGCGGCGGCGGTTGCGCGTACGGCGGCGGGTACATCGCCGGCGGCGGCTGGCCGTACGGCGACGCGTACACCGGCTGGCCGTACGGCTGCTGGTACATGGGCTGCGGCGGCTGCTGCCCGTACGGCGACGCGTGCGCGTACATGGGCTGCGGCGGAGGCGGCCCGTACTGCGGCTGGTGGTGGCAGTGGTGGTGGTCGTCCATCATCCCGCGCTCCACGTACGGATCCACCGGGTACCCTGCCACGTCAGGCCAGACAGGTCAAATTAAAAGACACGTCAGCGTCGATCTCCAGAGGAACGTACTCGACGATGCGCAAATTGGCAAGTGTCGGTCGGTCAACCGGTTGGGAATTATTGATCTGATGATGAAAAATAAAATGCTGTTGGGTCTGCGAAACGGAGCTGATATCGAGATTCCGGTCGCGGAGACAGAAAAATATTCGAGCGGCGGAGCATGGCGATCACGACTGATGGTGGAAATGGATAATCTAACAAGGATGTCAAAAAGAAATGCTACGTCGGAAGAGTCGGCGACGGCGATCGAGTCACCTTGGGGCGGTGGCTGGGGCGGCGGAGACGGGGAGTGGCACGACGACGGCCCGGGCGCGCCGCCGCCATGGCCCTGGGCCTGGGGATTGTAGTAGCTCATCGATCTTCCCCGCTGGAGCCGGCAGGATCGGAATTGGAATAATCGCAGGGGCAATGGTGGTGCTGTTCGCGTACAATAATCGCGTTGGATGTCGAGAAGAACAGAGGGGAACGCGACGAGAGGGCGCCGAGGGATCAACAGAGCAAGGAGGATTATGCTAATTTGGTCGAGAGCGATCGTATTTGTCGACGCAAGCTATAGATAGCATTCCGGGCAGGCAGGCAGGCAATTCGACGGTTCTCTGCGGGGGGCAGGGCTGAGGGCTGACGAGTTGTACTCCTAGGAGTACAACACAATGGCTAGAAGAAAACGAGACGTTCCCAGCAGCAGCATCGACTGGACCGGACCATTTCGGTGGCGCGATCCGTCATGTTGCCGCACGAATCTTTTAACTCCAGATATCCTGTCATCATCCTGTGTGTGTGCAGCTGCAGTGTACGTATGGGTGCTACGAGTAGCCAGGAATTTCGCCGGGCGGCACGGCGAGCATCGGCTACGAACTGAGGATGCATTGCTACCAGCTGCGCTACATTGCACGCGTGCCATAGCCACACAGCTGCAGTGCAGCAGCTGCCACGACGGGTCGAGGGGAAGCATCAGCGACCGAGTCGAGCAGGTCACCGCTGCAAGCAAAGGACACCATGCCTGCAACACGTCTCCCACACGTACTATGCGCTACGACGTCTCACTGCGGATGCCATGGCATCACTGTTCTATCTGATGCATGCGCGGCATCACTGGTCTATCTGATGCATGCGCTGCGCGTCTGCTGTCTGCTGCCAGATTGACGAAACGAAACACTGCGGTGCCGACGCCACATCCGGAATCTCGGCATCCGGCATCCCGCATCTCGGCGCGGTCGTGCGTATCGTTGTGCCGTGCTTGCGGATGCTGTGCTGTGCCCTGCGCCGTGCAGGCATTGAGGGGAGTGCTCGCTGGCCTGTAGGGGTCCGGACTCGCTCTAGTTGCATCAGTGCACATGCTTGTTCGTCTGTTCGTCGTCCGGGGAAATCATGAGGTCTATCTATGCCTCCGTGCTGCACCTGCACGTGCATTCAGAGTTCAAGATAGTACTACCAAGTCAGAGATGCTCGGATCGCATTCTGCGATGCAACGACAGAGTTGGAACGAAGCCGGACGGCCCAACCGACAGGGACGATGGGATTCATCAGGCTTCAAGGCTCCCGTTCCATCGATTCGCCACGTTAACATCGCGTAGCTAGCTGTATTATGGCATTCAGATTCTAATCGACTACGTACCACATGTGCTTCCCTCGTTTATTACGAAGAAAGGGTCTGTCTGGTGTTCGAAAACTACGTCAAAATCGATCCATAAACGTCGTCGGCCGCTGTCCATGACGATGATTCATCAGGTCGCACAAAAATAGACTAAAGATTTTATGCGATACCGTATACTACTACTCCACTGCCATTGCCACCTTACAAACACACCATCAAATCCATTGATACTGCTACTAGTCTACTGCTGTCTGCTGCTAGCCAACTACTACTACTACACAGGGCGGGACGCAAACGCTGAACTTGCTTATTTTACAATACGCTGTCAGCCTCGCGCAAGTCGCAATTGACTTTGCACGGAGCTCGGCTGCTCACCGACCGGCGACCGCGACCAGAGACCGGGATTGCAGGGACCGAACGCTCGTGCTGGCCGCCCGTCCTCAACCTTCGGCGATGCTCTGCAGCGCGGGCCTCCATTGCCGGGCGGCACGGCGGCCGAGCAACGCCCCGTGCGGTAGAAGCGCTTCCAGCTCGGCGTCGAGGTCGGCCTCCGTGTCGGCGTCTCCGTGCTTGGCGCTGTCGGTGGGGCCTGACTCTGCCTCCGGCTCCAGCTCCTCCTCCGCCTCCGTCTGGCGCATGACCTGGATTGATGGGAACCGGAGTGAATGCGCTGCATAACTGCGCCGTAGGTCGGCAGGCGGGTTGTCAAACGCGGTGCGCGCGACGTGATCGAGCCCGGCCGGATCAGTGGTTGGAGACTGCAAACGGAAGTGAAGACCGACCATGGAGGGGCCCGGCGTACCTTGGCGAGTGACCGCTCCGATGATTCCTTGCGCTCTCCGCCGCCGTCACCGACGGCGCTGGCCCTGGCGCGACGGCGGCGATGCTTCTTGGACGATGCCGGCTTCACGTCCTCGGCTTCGTCCTTGGCCCTCACCGTGACGCGGCTCAGCTTCACCTGCCGCTTCGACGCGAACTCCCTCAGCACCTCTGCTCAATCAAACACGCCCACAGTTCATTCATGTTCTTCATTAGTTGGACCGGCAGGCAGCAAATTAAAAGCGACATGCAAAAAAGGGAGGCGGAAAGGGAAACAAACGATGGTTAAACTGTGTCGTTCTGGTCCAAATACGGACGCGCGCCATGAAAGTTGAGAAAGGCGCTTGGCAACCTACGGTCCCGACATCGCTAGTCAACAATGGCATTCAAACGGAACAAGACACGAAATCTCATCTTTATCCGTGCAAGAACACGACGGCAGGCCTAACACGTCCAAACGTACTACGAGCTCTTGTTCGGCGCCAGCGCACTGCACGACGCACGCACGCACGCAGGCACGCACAGTAGTGTACCTTCGAAGCTGACGAGGCGGTAGACGCGGCCGAGCATGAGCGTGTCGTCGGGGCGGAGCAGCTTGAGGTGCTTCACGGTCACGGGCGCAGAGGAGGCGGCGGCTCCGTCTCCTCCCGCAGCCGGCGGCGCGGTGGTGGTGATGACCGCGGCGACGTAGTGGCCCGGGTTGGCCGCCATGACGGCCGCGGCCGAGAGCGCCCAGTAAGCGCGCTCCGTGCGACCGCCGCCCGGGTGCTGGATCAGCACCGTCGCCACCTCCGCCGCCTGGCACTGGCAGTTGCCCATCGGTGCGCGCGTGCGTGCCTCTGCCTGCCGCGGCGAGCACGCGCGTTCCTCGTGTTCTTTTTCTGCGGCGGGGGAGGAGGGGGACAGCCGGGGAATGGAGCGAGGTGGGCGAGTGAACCGCGCCGGGCGCTAGCGGCGCCGAACGTTTTATAGGGTGGTTGGCGCGCACCGCTGCGAGTCCAGCACGATGTAGCCGACGATGCGCGGTAGCTGTCCCCGTCTGGCCCGCGCGGTCTCGTCCGATACACAGTGGTTCTCTTTCTTTTTGTCAGTGTGCGGGTCTTCTAAATTGGCCGATTTATTTAGTATAAGTCCGTATATATAAATGGAGCCAAATCCTATTATAGAAACCATCCGTATTGAAATACTTTTACGGGCATTCCACAAACCAAAAATGTTGCTTTTCCAAAAACCTGTACTTAGCGTCGTAGGAGCAGCACGGATTTCTAGTATTACTCATGCCGCTTTTCGTGTGGCTGGTAGAAACTAAACTTCTTTTTGTTCCAGAGGTTTGTTACCAAGATCAACACTGGTATCACTGTTTGTGTTAGGTGTGCAAACAGTGGACGGTCCCCAGGTTAGCTACGCCATGCAATGATAATGCAACCTATAGCTCAGTTCATTGGCATCAGCTTGGAAAAATCAGCACACCTGAGAGGGACAGAGACCAACGTCCTGTGACAATTCCAACAGTCATTTCCAGCTTTCACTATCTTTAATAATTTTAAGATCTTCTTTGGAGGGCTTGTGCTTGTCCGGAGCTTTATATTCCCTCCGTCTCAGAAAGGATGACGTTATGGGAAACGTGTCAGTCAAATTTTCTCAACTTTGACTAAGTTTGTAGAAAATATACGCAACATTTTCATCTTCAAATAATTTTGTTAAAAAACTAGACTTAAAAATCTTTCTAACGATACTAATTACTTAGCATAAATATTTATATATTTTAATATATAATTGCCGTCAGTTTGAAAAAGCTGACTTCTCGGGAAGCGAGAATGACATCTATTTTGGGACGGAGGGATACTAACAATAGTACTCGCAGTCTCGCACTGTCAAATAAAGTATGCAATTTATCTCATTGATTTTAGACCAACAAAATATGCAATTTGGACCGGCAGGTCCTTTTAGCTGCAAGTCCCCGAACACATCTTCTGCCCACAACCACCTCATCAAACCAAGGTCAATAATTGAGCCATGTGTTTAATTACAAGTCATATTATAGGGGTCAATTTATATGTTTTTTATTATTATGTGCTACCTTTTCTTACATTTTTTATATTTTTCTCACATGCACTTCTACGTGGGCCCAACAATGTTTATACTTCTATGTCTAGCTTGTTAATTACATGAGAACCAAGCTCTGTTCCCGTTTTTGCTCCAACAAAAATATTGACTAGCGTAGGTATCTCACCTATAATTTGATGACCTCGATCATTGTGTATCTGTGTACCAAACAGTGCGCCTACAAGCGTCTGCAAGAGGAACAGAACGAGGGTAATTTCACTCGATCACTAATCTAATCATAGGGTGCGTAGAATTGCATTTTTCGCAAACAGATAGAGATTTTTGAAAAAAAAATAAAAAAAACTCAGGACCAGTGAATGTCACAAGAAACTAAAGTAGGTGAAGTTGAAATTGAAACAACGGTTTCACTCGATTTGAGACGCGAACCGGAAAAGAGTTTCTATGCATAATGACTGAATTGTAAACGTGGAAGCTTGAAGCCCAGCTAAACAGTGAAAAAGGAATGGACTAGTTTAACTTTGACGTGCCCTCAGTTTATATTTCGGAAAAGAGCAGCTCTTGATTTTTTAAAATTTTGAATTAATTAATTAACATAGGAAAAGAAAAAAAAATCTTGCCGCATCCCCCTAATCACGGTGACCTCGTCACGGAGAAGCCTCGTGGCCTTCTTCCTTTTCCGTGGAGATTTCCAAAAACCTGATGTCATTTAGTAATTGCTACTAGTATGGAGTGTGCAAAACTGACAATCTAGCGGTGATTCACACACATTTGAAACAATGATTGGCCATATACAACATATTACACGTTAACACGCCAACGAAAATTATAAACAACAATAATACAATATACAATATATGCTTGTACACAATAGTATGTACTATCATGCATACTTGTTATACACTCACATTATTATCCACTCAATTGGCACGCTAACTACGTACACACGCGCTAATCACGTACACACACTGGTCATGTACACATGCAGAATCAAGTGTGCGTATCAGGAAGTCTTATTACAAAATCAAAACGATAGATCACGCATGTATAATCAAATATAGAAAAATTGTTTTTCATGTCTACACTGTTTTCTTAATTCTTAATCAGAACAAATAAACAACTTGAGGTCACTTGGTAGTACCATACAAAACCCAACTCACATAGCAGTGTTTGGATTCCAACTAGATTATAGTCATCAGATAAAATAATCTGAAGATTATTCAAATGTCCAAGATTATGGATCGGATTATCCGGCCCACACAATGTAGCCAGCACCCAGCACGCAAGCGACGTTGCACATCGTTGATCCTTGCGGCTTGTGCACAGGCCACCTGGCGCATCCCTGTGAGTCTGTGGCTGTGATGAGGCGCGCACCAGGCGCCTTGGTCAGTGACCGGTGCAACCGTGGGGGCAGCTCGCAAATCGCGCACCCAACACTACACTACCGGAGCTTGGAGCAAGCGACCAACCCCGGCGATCCTATCTCCTCCTCCCTCCTCTTCCCCGGCGGCGCACGTTTCCCAGCGGTGGTTGCCTGATTGCTTTCGTCATGGTCTCGACGAGGCGGTTCGGTCGGGTTCGTACTCGTACCAGGGACGCCACAGGTCGTCGTCAGCTGAAGCCGGCCGGCAGAGTAGTTAGCTGATGGCACATTCTGGGGGAGTCGATCGATCTCTGAACGAGCGAAACACGTTCGCCGGCCGGCGTCCCGCGTCCGTACGTCCCGGTCACAGGCCACAGAACCCCGTGGTTGAGATGGCCGTGTCACCGTGGATGCCGCGCTTGTCCCGTTGCAGGAGAAGATTAGGGCCCAAGCAACCCCCATGGTCTCACTCTCACTCACCACTGGGCAGGGCTTTGCTTGTAAAACCCCTGCGACTGACCGTTGCTGCAAAACGCCATGGCCGCCTGAGGTCACGACAGGGGAAAAGGCAACGAGTTTCTTCTACCGGAAGTGTACAATGACGCCTGCGACCGCGGCCGGGGTCAATAAAGAAGCAGAGGTTGCGAGCCGAAGCAACAACCAAACCGTGTTGTGTGACTTGTGTGCGTGCGCGTGTCGTTGCAACTGCAACGAGCGAGCTGGGCCAAGCCTTCTCTGGTCCCGGTCCGCAACCACACAATCCAAAATCCTGTGCGTTTTGTGTATGCCGGACGTATGCGCTTGTTGTCTTCCCCAGAGCCGGCTTTTTGTCGCGGGAGGCTCTGGGGTTTTGCGCGACGTGTGGCGAGCCTGTCGCTTTGCCTAAACTTGCTTCAGCTGCGGGGAGCCTGCCTGCGGTGGCAACGCGAGGAGAGGAGAGGATAAACACGATGCATGTAACCAAGAAGACCACTGCCAACTACTGCGATGGAAAGCGTGGATCGACCAAGAAACGCACTAGCCAATGATTGAACAAAGAGTGCAATGCTGTACTTCTTGTGCTGAAAGGTGAAAGCTTTGGTGCTTCAGTGGCGTTAAACTACAGGCTACTTATTACTTATTCCCCTGCTGACTCTTTTCAAAAAAAAAAAAAAGGTGCTCTTTATTACTTACTAGGTAAATACTCGTGCGTTGCAAACGGAAAAATAAAAGCACCATAATTTAAAATTAAACATACATTCTATTTAAAAATTATAATTTAATCATGATTATCTGTGACATGCCATTGTAAGGCATAACTAATCATCATTAGCTCATGTATTACAACGGGAGTCAATATATTTTCAAAGTAACATAATCGATGTTATTTGTGACCACATTGAGATATATATCATTTTTGTACCAGATTCTACTCCTGTAAAATTCAGGGATCCCACTCATGTAACTGTCCATAGCCCAATTTATCATAAGAAATAAGTGAATAATGGGAAGCCAAAAAAAGGTTTTCACAGTTCCAAAATATGCACCCAATATAATTAGATATTTCTTACATGTTTATACAACAAATATCTACCATATATACAAAAAGTTACTGAATTTTTCAGAAGATCTTCACACAAAACTGCCTATGCCTTATCCATGCTGAAAATTCAGGTGCTCTAGTGACAAGCCCGTGGCCCTGACCAAATAATTAGTCTTTCGCAATATTTCGCAATCAAATTGTCAGTGTATGCCCATGGGATTTACCAGAGAAGTGTTGCGGAACAATCTGCCTCGCGAACCTCTGCAAATGCACTCCAACAAATTCAAATGTAAAACAACGGTTTTTAGTGCTAAGAAGAAACCTGAGTACTGCGTACTATGTGAAGGATGCAAGCAGGATGCCCACTGATTCCATCAACTATACATGTATTGGCTTCTCATTTTTTTTTTTTTTTTGTAAATATGCTCAGAGGTGTTCTCTAGAAGAACCATCTGTAAGAAAATTCTGACTCAGACACTTTTTAAATACTGAATCAACTGCTCTACCAATCTGAAATCAAAAGATGAGCATCATTTCATTCCTGGACCTAACTGTATTATCACACTGAGTGAAATATACCTTATAGATACTCCGAAATCTGTACCCTGAAACAGATTAAATAAATTGTCATGGCAATAGCCAAATCAAGCATTATTGAAACTCCATGTATTTTTTTATACAAACAAGATCAAAATTAGTCACAAATGCAGTTTTATATTTGTCAGTCGGCACAAATGCTTGAGAATCTGCTCCACTGGAGGAGAGAACACCTGAAGAGCAAATTTACAGCACAACAGTGGGATGACTGCTTGAGCGCAAATGACAAAGTTTAGAACCTAAGAAACAATAAGAGCCTTAATTACAGCACAAATTTAGATAACAACCACTACCTAGAAAATTTGCTACAATATGTCCTAATTTAATTCCAATTCACTGTAGCAGTTGAAAAGATAAAGGTTTTACATCAAATGTACACCCAAAGAAATTGTCGGCATGGTTTAGGAAACTTATTTTTGAAGAAAACTTACAAGTTACTTGCTGTTCAGCGACTGGCCACGTGGGTGACTACTGGCGTGGGTGACTCCTTGTTTCTGTGGTAACCTGGTACAAAATATAGGTAAAAAGTCAACATCTCAGAGTACTACATTATTTCTCGTGTTTGAACTCTGAACTGGGAAAATTCAGAGATGGATTCAAATTCAGAGTTGGAGCAGAAAATGTCATGTGCTTAACGCACCTAGTTTTTTTTTTCTTGATACTATACTGCCTGATGGATGTGAAGTGAGGGAGCCTATACTGGTTGGATGCGTATTAACTAAAAAAAGATATGATGCTCATTAATATGCCACTAACAGAAAGTTGGAGAAGCCATGACTGCCAGGTTGTAAAATTGTCGTATCCAAGACCATGGCTGCCAGTTTATAAAGGATTCAAATTATATCTTCTTGGTATGAAGCTCTATGTACTATATTATACTATTAGCCAATATTGGAACTGAAATTGTTTTAGCTGGTCCTGTTAGCAACCAAGCAATAATGACTGCTAGGTTCGTGTGACAATCATACATTTCGCTTGCCAAGTATTCAACAAACCCATTTTAACAAATCCATTGAGAAATAAGTACATTAATATTTCCTCAATGTTGCAGAGATGGCTAACAATTAACTATCTTAACCATTAGTTAATGGTAGGTTCCTAATTCCGCACATATGGAAACTTTGGTTTTTTGTGAACAATAAAGATTCATGTTAGACAACAAACTTTCAGCGTTGCTTTCCAGGATATGTCATAGCAAGCTAAAATCAAGTCAGAATAAATCAAGAGGTTGACTGCAATCTTTGGAGCCTAGCTGTGATAAAACTAATGAAGATTGCAGAGTGCAAGAGATAGAGTCAAAATGCCCATGTTTGGCTACTGAAACCAGGGTATCATTTATTGATCCCAAGGTCTGAAAGTTACAGCGAACACTAAAAATATACTTAGTTTTCAATGTGAGGAACATAAATGTATGATCTAAAATGTATCAACAGATGGAAAACACAACTAAATCAATTTAGTAGATGGAGCGTGACATTCTAGTACAAAGATAGAGAAAGCTCCAGCACAGGCAATTAGCTGTGTAGGACAGATTTCCAAGAATCTAGTTGCAGACATGTATGTATTACTAAAAAGTTCAGAGTTCAGAGAAGTATGGTTATGATGCAGCTGCTGAAACTCGACACTGATCCCTTTCTTGTTCCAAAAGTATTAACATCTGAAAGATATCGGAATCAACTCTAACATAAATCTGAGAATGAGCTTAAGAAGTATTTCCAAATAGTCACGAGTAAATATGAGAACAAGTATAAGAACAGCTCCCATATAATGTGAAATTAGAGCTCTCTGTATAACACCACCATAGCTCTTAACTGAACTATAAAATTCAGCCACTCCTTTTTGAACTACCCAGATGCAAGTTATTTGGCTGCCAATAATATAGAAGATGAGAACTATGCAAGTTATTTTAATAACACACAAGTGCGAAGTCATATTTCAAATCCCTTTAGATTACAGGAACACATGTACATACGCATTGAATCCATCTAAATTTTATCATCAGTAGTTGCACACAAGCTAGAAAACCACATGCTTGGTGCAGATCGAATGGGATACAAATAGCCAATTAACTTAAGTTAGGTCTGGGTGCTCGGTTTCACACACAACATGAATGGATGGGAAGGGGTCACACCTGGTGGCAATAGCGGAGACGACGTAGTCCTCGGAGCAGCAGCTGCAGAGGGCGAGGGTGACCTACTGCCGGTCGACGGGCTGGCTTAGGCTTCCATCGATGAAGAGGAGAAGGCGTGGCGGCGTTCAGCGGAGTCGAGGCACGGCGACGTCCGTGGCTCCTCGGGAATCTGCAATCGGCGCTCGGTGGTGCTGGGGCAGGGGCGTGGCGAGGTGCCGGTACAGGCCCGAGCGTGCGCCGTCAAGGGCAAGCGGAAGGCGGAGGTTCCGGATTGGGAGCGAGCACGCAGCACCCCCAGCAAGCAAGGCCCGGCCGCGCACCTCCGGCAGGAACTCGAGGCAGAGGATTTGGGAGGGTGGTGCTGCTGGTGGTGGTGGGCGAGAACCAGGAGCCAGGAGCGACGGCGTGGCGGCGCGGCCGCGCCCTGACCCCGGCAGCGTGGACGTCGAAGCCGAATGGGAACTGGGGTTGCCACCGCCGCTGCCGATTGGGGACAAGGGTCGGGCAGGCAGAGCGTGGATTCGGCACGGTGGGCTGTCATGGATCGATGACGTGGATTGGTACGCATGCGAGCCATTGGCTGGGAGGACGCGGCATGCGAGCGAGAGGATGGGAGTCGAGCGAGCGAGCGACACGCTGAAGCCCGGTCAACGATTCCCTTTGGTTTGTTTTAGGAGTAGAGATTCAGACAGACCAGCCAAATCGCTGGCTACCAATGCCTCAATCTCATGAGGGACACCCTCCCAAGTGGCATACTGTCCACCGGGAAACTTACACCCAACAGCGGCCAAAGCATGGGCCACTCCATTACAGACTCGATTACACACATTAATACTACTTGAACGACTGGAGCCGGTGCAACTCTCTGACGTATCGGACACGTTCAGTTGGTCCTTGTCTCCAGACGGGAGCTACTCGGCGGCTTCGGCCTATGGCGCTATGTTCCTTGGCGCGACGATTCCGTTGGGAGCTAAACAGATTTGGAGGACTCCTGCCCCGCCGAGGGTCCGGTTCTTCCTTTGGCTGGTGATGCATGGGCGCTGTTGGACGGACGGACAGCGCTCGACATGGCCTACAGGTTGACAACGTCTGTGTCCTGTGTGACCAGGGCGCCGAAACGATGGATCACATCCTCGTTGGCTGTGTCTATTCAATGGAGGTGTGGCATTTGCTGCTGCTCAGGTTCCACCTGTTTGGTCTTCAGTTTGAGCAGGACGAGGCCGCTTTTGCTTGGTGGCTGCGATGCAGGAAGTTGATTCCCCGCGGCCGTCGAAAGGGCTTTGACGCGCTCTTTGCTCTTGCCAGTTGGAGGATTTGGAAGGAGCGGAACTCTAGGACCTTTGATAGGGTCAGTTCACTGGCTGGCAGGCTAGTGGACTTGATTATTGAGGAGGCGGAGCTTTGGTGTGCGGCGGGAAATAGGCATCTTGGAGCCCTTTCAGCGCTTTGATTGACATTTGTTTGGTTTGCTTGGAGCAACCGGTGTGTTCTGGCCACGGCCTCGGCTTCTTGTTGTTTTCAGTTTTTCTTTTCTTCTTTGTTGTGGTTTTGTGGTAACTGTGGTTGCCACTTGTAATGTTGGGGTTGGACTCTTCTCTGCTTAATGAAAAACACGTCCAGGGTTGGGCGTGATCGCAAAAAAAAATACTACTTGAACGAAAGTGTGTAGCTAATAGGCACTTCATATTTGTTATAATGCCACCATTCGCAGAGAGACGATAATCATCAGATTCAAGTGCATCTTTGACAAGAGAGGCGTCTGTCTCAATGTACAGTTTGTCAATCCCCATTCGAGCAGCTTCCTGTGTACCGGCTGCACATCCCAGCAGTTCTGCATGAAAGCATCTAGCATGAATGTTTCGCAACCTGCACCTGCCTTGATAACACGTCCTTGATCATCTCTTATCACATAGCCCCAACCACCATCCTTTCTCTCCTTGTAAAAAGCACCATCAGAATTTAGTTTCAGCCAACCATCAGGTGGTTTCTCCCATCTAGGCTTCTGACAATTATCTGGCAATAGCTTACGTTCTGGCTTATTCAGAAAGTTCTCACCATAAGCTGCTGCAGTGCTGCTAAGTACGCCACCTCAGCAGATGTACGTTTTCTTCCGGTTTCCCTTCTTTTGTTCCTCTCCCCCCACCACATCCAGAGAAGTAAAATCACAGTAAGTTGTATTTTTCCTCTTAATTTGAGAATAATCTCCATTACTCCTCTAGCTGAGCCAGCTTCTATCATTTCACACCGAATGTCTTCTAAATTCAGTTCACGCCATGCTGCTTTTACTTCTTTGCAGACCCGTGGCTGCCAAGAGACCTATCCAGGTTCCCGATCACTCCAAGGGGGAGAAACCTTGTTACCAAGGTGGATGAGCTCATAGATCCATACTCAGAACAATGGGATGTTCCTTTGCTCCAGCAAATATTCAGAGAGGAGGGCATCCAAGCTCCGATCCATACAAGTTCATCAGGAGATGGATGATGTGGTCGGATGGCATTTTGATGCTAAAGGAAATTTCTCTGTAAAGTCAGCATATAAAATTCAGAGAAATTGCGAGTTCAGAGAACAAAGAAGTTCAAGCAGAGCTGGTACTGGGGGTAGCAATGGACGGTCAGATTTATGGAAGCAAATTTGGAAGCTTGATTGTCCACCGAAAGTGAAATACCTTTTATGGAGGATGAGCCATAATACTCTTGCTGTCAAAACAATGCTGAAACGAAGGGGTGTGAAGATTGATACTACCCGTCTGCAGTATCTGACTATCTGTTGTAGGCTTGATGAAGATGGTGCGCACAGGCTACCAGAGTTTTTGAGAGGGATGGAAAAGCTGGCTGAGCTTTTTTTTTTTTTTTTTTTTTTTTTTTTTTGAGAAAAGGGTAGGATTTTTATTGCAATAGCACTTTTACATCCAAACCCCTCAAACCGAGGTACCCCTGAAAGAAAAGAAAATTACATTGACACCCATGTGAGGTCCTCATGGTCATCTTCCTCGTCGCCGGTTGGAGCCGCCTCTGCTTGGTGCTCCGTGTCACCACCAGCGTTTTTTTTACCGCTCGGTTACCGGCCGGTAACCGCGGTTACCGGATTTACCGGGCCGGACTGTTCGGCCCGGTCCGGTTCGGGTAAGTCCCAAATTCAAAATTAAAATTTAAAAAAAAAATGCTGAAAAAATTCCTAAAAATAGCTCATGATTTATAGAACCCAATGGTGTCAAAATTATTCAAATTTGAGTTCGTTTAATATTTATTTAGACGTTTAGAAGTTTAAAAAAAAAAAAAAAAAAAAATACACAGCCGGCCCGTGAAGGCCCATTAAATCATGAAGGTCGAAAAACATACTAAACACACTCAAATTTGAGTAATTTTGACATCATTGGATTCTACAAATCATGAAGTATTTTTAGGAATTTTTTTAGCATTTTTTTAAAAAATAAATTTGAATTTTGAAAAAACCGCTCAAACCGGCGGTAAACCGACAAACCGGCGGTAAACCGGACAAACCGGCGGTTTACCGACCGGAAACCGAACCACAGCGCGTTCAAATTCAAATTTGAATTTCTCTGGTTTCCGGCCGGTAACCGGACTTACCGGCCGGTAAACCGTTTCCGGCCGCCTCCGGTCGGTTCGATCGGAACGGTAAAAAAAACGCAGGTCACCACTAGATGGAGGAGAAGAACACCAAGGAAGAAGCAAGAAGCTGAGCTATTAACAGCTTCTGTATTCTTGTGGGCTTCTGGGCTTTTGTGCTCTCCTGTGGAACGAACATGTCCACGGATTGGTGCAGGCTTGCAGTTGCATGTCTATTGGCCCTGGCGCCGCGAGGAAAAGGCCGTGGGCGCTGGTGGGCCGAGCCCGCTTGCCATAGACTGACCGTGTAATTCCTCGCCTAAAAAAAATTTTACGTGTTCCCCAGTTCGGTTCGGTGCCGATCGGCACGCTCGCACTTTGTAAACTCGCTGCCGCACACACAGTAAACGGCCAGTGGAAACAAACATCACCCACGAAACTGCAGCTCATGCCTACATCTCTAGTTCTTCCGATTCCAGCAACGGAAACTTTTTTTTTGTTGAGGAAAAGTTCGACGAATGAAACTGCTTCTACAGCCGGGTACCTACCTCCCCATTTTCGAATTCTCGTAAAAGTTTCAGTGCCTCAAAATTGACTCATGGTGCCGTGGTCGAAGTCGAGCGGCCGACCGAGCCCCTTCGCTATGGCCGGCCGGCCCAGCCCGAGCGACACGAACACGACGCCTACGCACCCCTCGTCGCGGGGCGCTCGCCTCTTCATGCTTTGACTTTCTCCGACCCTCCGAGTCCGAGGCATAGATTAGTCCGCTAGCCAAAAACGTACAAGCCCCCCCCCTTTTTTTTTTTTTTTTTGTCTTCGGTACGCACAGATCAATTAAGGCGCGTGTGCGTGTCTTCTAGGCTGCCTCACTGTTTCGGCGTGTTTTCTTCGGAACTAAATTTTGATCGTGTCACTGACAGCCAGGTCCAACAAGATCCAACTACTTGTGACAGAGTTCCTCTGACTTTCATTTTTTAGCACAAGAAGATAATCACTCAAAAGCTCACGTAAATATACTCCCTCCATCCGAAAAATAATGTAATTATGTAAATCGTGCAGGTCAAATTTGGTAAAAGTTTGACCAAATTTACATTGATTAGTATTAAAATTTATGTCTCAACCAAGATTTATTATAAAAATATATATTATAGCGTTAATTTGTTGATACTTATTTTGTGTCGTAAATGTTAGTACATTTTTGTAGACCTTTGGTTAAAATTGAAATTTGTTGACTCCTCGTAAAACGATAATTGCATTCTTTTTCTACATAAGGACTATCAATATTATACAGTACCATAGTGATTTATGCAATTTAAAAGTTTATTCAACATTAATTGATCTGGTTATTACAGACCCTCTTTGAATTGTTACATGTATGTTCACTTGTGCTAAAAAAGAAAGAAAAGATAAAAAAAAGAAATACAATTCAACACACATAAAAAAGAGTCAACAAAAAGTAAAGCCGGTCAAATTTCTACAGCTTGGCGCGTCGCAGTCAGGAGGACTCAGGCCCTCCGCCCTCAGCAGTCAGCACCCTTCCATGTCCCTCCAGCCGAGGTACACGAGTCCGGCGAGGTAGTGCGCGTAGGCGCCGGCGATGACGAGCACGTGGAAGAGCTGGTGGCTGTGTCCCGCGAGATCAAACTTTCCCGGCATCCAGCGCTCGGGGACCCTGGTGGCGTATACCACGACGCCGGCGAGGTAGAAGGCGCCCATGGCCAGCTCGTACCCCGTGGTGAGCAGGGCCTCGGGGCGGTCCCCGAAGACGAGCAGCTTGTGCAGGATGGGCACCAGGCCCGACATGCCCATGCACGCAAACAGCCCCGCGCGCGCCCACCGCAGCTCCGGTCGCTCGAAGACGGGCAGGAGCGAGACGGCCACGGCGGCGGCGCCGGAGGCGGTGATGAAGCCGAGGTAGAGTGCCTGGTAGAAGGGGTGGCAGAGGAAGGTGTAGTAGACGAGCGGGTAGAAGGAGGTGACGATGAGCCCCGTGATGCCCGCGTAGTCCAGGCGGAGGAACACGTAGCTGGCGTGCTCCGAGTGGCACGCCAGCAGGTGGCACGCGCTGCTCATCAGCAGGCAGAACATGGCGCCGCACAGGTACGCGTAGAACGGCCACCGCGGGACCTGGCCGTGCCCAGCTGACAGAACGGCGGCGGCGGCGGCGGCAGCCTCGGTTTCGACGACGGACACGTTGTTGCGGAACGCCTTCATTGTCATTGCCATGATCGCTCCGTCGGCGCTGTAGGTCATCAGCACCATTGCGTTGCCGGCGGTGATGTTGGACAGCCCTGTGAACGACGACGTCGTCATGTAAGGGTGAGGCGACTCGTACTCCGTCGGGACCATCGTGGCGGCGCACACGGTGAGCGCGAGGAAGACAAAGAAGCCGATCAAATGCCTGCAGGAGACCCGATGAATCTAACGAATTATAAGCACCGTCGTCGGGCTGTACGAGGCAACCAACACTGATGGATGCACACTTACGTCCAGACGTTGATGGTCTCGTTGTGAATGGAGAAAGCGCTGAGGAGGGCCTCCTTGACGGGCCACTCGCTGCGGTAGTGGTCGATGATGAACTCGTTGTGCTTGAGGAACTCCGGCAGCTTGTCGTAGCTGATGAGCTCGCACCTGTGCCCGCAGCACCTCCCCTTGGCCTTGGCGCCATCCTTTGCCTCCTTGTTCATCAGCAGAGGAGACCGCAAGGTGGTCTTGGGCGATCCGACAACACCTGCGCCATCATCACTCTGGAGGATGGTGGTCGTCTTCTCCAGCGTCACCGTGGAAACCATTCTCGAGAGCTGACGGTTGGAAGAAGAAGTTCTCGCGCTCCACGGCGTCCTGTGCCACTTGCTTGTTTGAGCAGGAGGTGTGTTTTGCATGGTTGCGCTGGCTTCCTGGGTTTAAATAGGCCGTCACACACAACTACGGGAGTTTTGTGATGGCGAACCGGTCCGATTAGTGGGACGGCATGTGGGAAAACGGGAGAAATTCTAACCGTGGCCACGGTCCAGTTTTTGGTGCGGGTTTTGCCGGACCGCCAGAATATCGAGCTGGGTGATGTCAACGTCATGCTGGCTACTACAGTGGTAGCCTAGCACTAGTCATGTGGCGACGTGGATGTTCGTGTGTTTCGGTCGCTGTTCAGTGCTGGATCGTCCTTCTGTTTTCAGTGGCTGCTGTCCTTTTCCCGCTCGTGGGAAAATGAGAACGGCTTCGTAGTTCGTAGTCAGAGTCACGGCCAGGGACTACGAGTGGTGGAGGAACTTGCGAGGTACGGTACGGCGAGCACGACCAGAGTTCACCTTTGGCGGCGGCTTAATTTGTTTGTTATTCATCAGAGTTTAGGAGCTCATCAGGGCACACACAACCTGACGTGCTGAGATTCAACTAGCTAGTAGCTAAGGCACGTGAAGGCAACCAGGGCAGCTGGGGTTTACAGACGCCGAAGCAGAGCCTCGTCAGAGAAACGGCGCGGCTGTGATTTGATTGTTGAAGTCAAGAGCTCCGTTCCGACTTTTGACATTTGAATGCAGCAACAATGGCCGGCCGGCCACGGCCAGCGGTCGTGCCGGCGGCACGCCAGAACAGAGATCGCGAGCTCGCAGCCTAGTTTTTTTTAGAGAAAAGCGAGCCGCGAGCCTAGTCAACATAGTGAAACACTAAAATGAGGCGCAAGTGGTGTGAAATCGTCGATCAACCGCATGATTGAACTGAAGTACCCACACCAATATACCATATACTACCATAACTTTCTGGATACCTTTCGCGACCTTGTCAAAAGATAGTAGTATCGCCCCGCCGCCCCGGCAGCCGGCAGCGTGCGTGCGTGCACGCGGTGGAGCCCGCTAGCGGCGGCGCTAGCTAGGTGTCGGACGACATGGCTGATGGCTCCCTGCCTTCTTGGAGAAAGGCCCGCCCGGCCCTGTGTTTCTCCGTTGCCGGTTGACGACAGATCGATACGTCCTACGCGTACGCTCCTATAGCAAAAGCGCAGGTGCGCTGTCGTTGCCGTCGATGCACATCGGTTGGATCTTCACTCGCGTGCGCCATATTTCGCGTCGACGTTCTGCTTTGTTTTGTTTCGTATAGTAACGTAAGGACTTGCGACGATTAAGGAGCTGACGATGAAACTACTCAGCGCCGGCGAATTAAGAAACCGGACGAGAACTTTTTGTCCAAAAAGGCCGGGCTCTCCCAACACGCTGGCTATCCGGTGGTGGTAACTGGTTGCCCCGTCGCCGTCTCGCCATGCCGCCGGCGGCGGAGCGGCAGCACCGAATGCAGGACGTGGCTCTCCGTACACCTGATTCCTTTGTCGTGGGCGGCAGCGACTGCGTGGTTCGGTGCTTGCGAGTGCGAGCACGGACGGGGGCGGGAGCCATTTTCTATGCCCCGTTCCATACTTCCGGTACACACCTGCTCTATGCCACTGGCCCGATTATGATTTATGAGCCGTTCGGCAGGGCTCAAAAAACAGCCTCCCCTTGACAATCATTCTTGTGACCTAAATAATAAAAATTCGGACACATAAAAAAAAAAGAGTTAAGATCAGTTAACCATTCATATTGGGAGTTAAAAAAAAGCCCGTTCCACTAGTGTCCATTTAATCTATATACTACCCCATCAGAATTGATCAATCCATGAGTAATGGAGCTAGAACTACCCCCTTATTCCAAATTATAATATATTCCAACTTTTTTAAGAGTTAAACATCTTAAGTTTGACTAAAACTTTAGAAAAACTGTAAAGATTTGTAGCAACAAATAGATATACTATAATAATATAACTGATAAAAAGCTAATGATATTTTATATAAATTTGATCAAACTTGAAATTTTGTGTATGTTGCATCTACAAGATTACAACAAAATAATAATCAGAGATCCGAGGACGCTCTACTAGTTCCCATCCCCAATTTTATTTAAATAGCCACTATAAATTTTGAGTTAATCTTTGAAGTAGACTAATAAAAAAACTATAATTCGAGATGCCTTTTACATGCATAGACAAACGTGGAACACTATACCTTTGTCATGCATAGACAAATGCTCTACTAGTTGAGATATAAAAATAATAATTGAAGATGCAAAGAGTTGAACCATGTACATTTTTCATGCACAGAACACTTTACCAATTGATGTACATCCCCATTTTTTTCAATTAGCCACTACAAATTATACTAAATTTGATTTAATGTTTGAAGTAGATTGATAAATAATAATAATAATTGGAGATACGAGGAGTTGAAATTCATACCTATTTCATACATAGAGCTCTACTAGTTGAGCTACATTCCCAATTCTATTTAATTAGTCACTACAAATTATAATAAATGTGATTTAATCTTTGAAGTAGATTAATAAAAAATAATTAGATATTTCATCCCCAAATTTGTTCATTTAGCCACCACAAATTATTTTAAATGTATTTCATCATAGAAGATAGATTAATAAAGAATAATAATTGGAGATGCAACGAGTTGAACCCCATACCTTTTTAAGGCATAGATAAATGTTCTACTGGTTGAGCTACATCCCCAAATTTATTTAATTAGCCACTACAAATTACATCAATTGTGATTTAATCTTTGAAGTAGATTAATAAAAAAATAATTAGAGATGCGATGAGTTGAACCCCATACCTTTTACAAGCAATGACAAAGACTCTACTAGTTGAGCTACATCCCCAATTTTTTTCATTTAGCACTCAAATTGTTTTAAATTTATTTCTTCATAGAACATAGATTAGCCACTACAAATTATTTTAAATTTATTTCTTCATCATAGAAGAAATATAGTAAAAAATAATAATTGGAGATGCGAGGAGTTGAACCCCGTACCTTTTACATGCAATGACAAACGCTCTACCAATTGAGCTACATCCCCAATTTTGTTCATTTTGGCCAATACAAGTTATTTTAAATGTATTACTTCATAGAAGATAGATTAATAAAAAATAACGATTGAAAATGCAAGGATTTGAACCCCCGTACCTTTTACATGCAATGACAAACGCTCTACTAGTTGAGCTACATCCCCAATTTTGTTTATTTGGCCAATACAAGTTATTTTAAATTTATTTCATCATAGAACATAGATTATAAAAATAACAGCCTTCGAGTTGATCTACATCCCCAATTTAATCCAGAATAATTGAGAGGATGCAAACATAATTAATAGGCATAAAAAAAAGTTGGAGTAATACAAATGTATATTGTCCATGATTATATGAGCAAATAATAATTATTAGTTGTAAATTATTTTTTGAGTAACTTGTTGTCGCCGCCACGGCCCAGGACCGTACGAGTAGGACGAGATGAGGATTTGGAGGGGGCCGGAATCACCAAGGCTCAGCCTCCTGGGCCTTCTAGCTGTTCCCTTCGTCTTGGGCTTGGGCCTCTGTGTACCTGAGCTTCATCACACAGCGAGCTGAACCTACAAAGCCACGCGGTTCAAACTCTGCTGAACCTACAAAGCCACGCGGTTCAAACTCTGAACAGTCCCGTTGGGTTGTTTCATCGCGTATTTTTCAGAGCGTTGACTAGACAGCAGTAGTAATTCACACGAGCGTCGTCTGAATGGAGGATATGTGGATTCGAATCAGCTAAACCAGTTCAGGTTCCAAAAAACGCCCTCCAAATGCAAACATTAGACTGAACAAAGCTCCGATGGAGGACCAACTAGTATTCCCACATCTGGCCATTTCCCAGCGTGTTTTTCATGTCTCCCCATCAGTGCCCTCCGATCCTGATCCCTCCCCGCTGTCGTCGGACCCATATGCATGCCGGTGCGGTGTGCTACGTACACGGATGAGTCCATCGTACACGACAAACCATTATTTACGGACGTGCATATCTGATACTCCTCCCTCACAGTGGCTGTAATCGTACGTACACCCCGGCCCCCTGTGTCGCGAGTGGCGACACAAATCTGGTGTGCATCATGCAGACAAGCAAGGTCCTACTACACGTACGTACCTGCGATCGATCCGGTAAACGACGACGACGCGTACGTACCGGCCGGAGGTAGCTGACTAGCTAGAGCTACACCTAGCGTATACCGTAAACGTACGTACGTATATCCGTATCTGATATCTACGAGACCGGAGCTTTTTGTGATGGATGCCGGATATGACAAGATGCGGGGTGCCAACAGCAGACGCGAATAAATCGCGCGCGCACATGGAAGCCGTTACCACTGCACGGCTGGCCGGTTGCGCTGCGCCTGCGCGCGCGGTCCAACGTCAGAGCTCGATCATCAGGCCGATCGATGGAGCACTCATACGGATCCCAACAAGTTGCCCGCGCGCGCCCATCCGAAATGATCCATCGCAGGTACTCGATCGATCGTATGCATGCCAATGCCACGGTGTGCCCGGTCAGTTTGTTTGCAATGCATGGATGGTCCCTAGACCGTTACAGCCATATACACATGCCTGCCTGCATTGAGTTTTCAAGTAGAGCGGCGCGCGCTAAATGCAAAAAGGGGCTCTGGATCGTTTCTCTGTCTGGATGGATGTGTACGTACGGGCAGATATTGTAGTACGTAACCGAAGCAGCAACCACACGTAGGAAGCGTCCAGAACGTGAGCGGCCGGAATGAGAATTTAGCGACAGCGATCGAGAGGGCCATGCATGCATGTATACTGTATGGATTTCGTCTCGCCTGTCGACCGAGACAGAATTATTTGATTGTGACCTGGACTGGAGATATTTTCCCCAAAGAATCCGCGATAGCTTGCACGGCCGGATACAAGTCGTTCCACATGAAACTTTGCTCTCGGATCAGCAGCTGGCATCCCAGCTATATATTTGTTTCAGCATGTTATTATTATTATATACATTAAAGCTTGACACAGCAAGCTAGCTATTGTTGAAATATCTTCGAGATTCTTTTTTTTTTTTGTTTTTTTGGCAAAATCTAGCAGGCCACGCATGTAGCGAACACAACGTACGTTCTCCGGAGATGTTGATGTACTAATAAGCTAGATTTCAGATCATGTACAGGAGCTTGCATTATACGGTGCATAGTACTTGTACATCGATCGACACGCCATCGTCGCCGATCGTCTGGCATGTGCCACAATCGGTGAAATTTTTACATTTTGGTACTTTTTGGAAACATTTTTTACAAATGACCCCCTGGCAAAACTTTGTCTAAAAATGACCCGTTTTCCAGGCGTGCGATGCAATGACGCCGAGGTATGGGGTTCGGCGTGCGGTCAGTCCACGCCGAGCTCCTGCCACGTCAGCGACGACCACGGTCGCCGCTGACAGTTTGACGGACCGGGCCCCGCAGGTCGGCGTCATGTCATCGCACGCCGACCTGCAGAAGCTCGGCGTCAGATGACCACACGCCGAGGTCTCGGCTATGTTGTGGCCTCGGCGTTAGTAGTAATACTTCTTATTAATAGTAATACTTTTTATTACTAGTAATTGGAGAAACAATATAGCAACGATAACATTACACATCGAACAATTTTTTTGGATCCGTAATTTAGAGTAAATACTTTTATTACTAGTAATACTTTTCTTACGCTAAATTTAACAATAAATTTTCTTCCGCAATTAACTTGTGTGCGCTCGTATAACAATAAATTTTCTTATAAAATTAAACGTAATTTTTCTTCTGCAATTAACATGTTCGTGTAAATTTTCTTCCGCCTTGTGTCTAATTATTTTTTCTCTAAATTCAGCATAATTAGTACAATATAAGTAGTACTCCTATATTACTACTAATCGGACAATTTAGAAGTAATATTTCTTGTTAGTAGTAATAGACTTGTAGTTAGAAGTAATACTTCTTATTAGTACTAAAATCAGCACCCGACTACAATAGTAACACAATTATTAACCGAACAAATTATGCCTTGCATGCAACCATTAAAACAAGGTCCTGCATGCAACCGAACAAAGCAGCGCTTCTGATTTCTAGCGTGCGTGTCGAGTAGTAATTTTACTTTGATTACGCAAGCCATGCGTGCATGCATATCCAAACACATCCAAAGGCAGCGAGATTTGAATAATCCAAATACATGGAGATTTGAACATGGCGTGTCTATGCATATCAAAATAGTAACGAATCATTGCTAGCTGGACTACAAAATCATAAAACAAAATCGAAATACAATCGAAGAGAAAATCTCCAAAGTCATCATTGCTATTTGGACTTCCATGCTCCCTCGTCTCACAGAAAAACTATGGAAGATTTTGAAGATTTTGAAGATTTCGATTTTGTTTTATGATTTTGGAGTCCAGCTAGCAATGATTCGTTACTATTTTGATATGCATAGACACGCCATGTTCAAATCTCCATGTATTTGGATTATTCAAATCTCGCTGTCTTTGGATGTGTTTGGATATGCATGCACGCATGGCTTGCAGAATCAAAGTAAAATTACTACTCGACACGCACGCTAGAAATCAGGAAGCGCCAGCTTTGTTCGGTTGCATGCAGGACCTTGTTTTAATGGTTGCATGCAAGGCATAATTTGTTCGGTTAATAATCGTGTTACTATTGTAGTCGGTGCCGGATTTTAGTACTAATAAGAAGTATTACTTCTAACTACAAGTCTATTACTACTAACAAGAAATATTACTTCTAAATTGTCTCGATTAGTAGTAATATAGGAGTACTACTTATATTGTACTAATTACGCTGAATTTAGAGAAAAAATAATTAGACACAAGGCGGAAGAAAATTTACACGAACATGTTAATTAAGAAAAAAATTACGTTTAATTGTATAAGAAAATTTATTGTTATACGAGCACACACAAGTTAATTGCGGAAGAAAATTTATTGTTAAATTTAGCGAAGAAAAGTATTACTAGTAATAAAAAGTATTACTAGTAATAAAAGTATTTACTCTAAATTACGGATCCAAAAAAATTGTTCGAGATGTAATGTTATCGTTGCTATATTGTTTCTCCAATTACTAGTAATAAAAAGTTTTACTATTAATAAGAAGTATTACTACTAATGCCGAGGCCACAACGTAGCCGAGACCTCGGCGTGTGGTCATCTGACGCCGAGCTTCTGCAGGTCGGCGTGCGATGACATGACGCCGACTGCGGGACCCGGTCCGTCAAACCGTCGGCCGCGACCGTGGTCGTTGCGACGTGGCGAGCTCGCCGTGGACTGACCGCACGCCGAGCCCCATACCTCGGCGTCATTGCATCGCACGCCTGGAAAACGGGTCATTTTTAGACAAAGTTTTACCAGGGAGTCATTTGTAAAAAATGTTTCCAAAAAGTACCAAAATGCAAAAATTCCACCCACAATCGCGGATCAGAAATTCAGAATGAAACCCCCCACGATAGCCAATGCACGCATTTTATTATGTTGTGAATGCCTCATTGCACCCTTTACCTCTGTTAAAACTTTAAACCCACCAACTCCTGTGCTAGCTAGTACCATATCCAACGCTGCACAGTAATAATGCATAAACACATACGGAGTGCTTGTTTCAATAGGCTAGGGCCAATTTCGAATCAGTTATGTAGGCATACAGCGTATGATATTATTAGTTAGGACATTTTTTAACAGTTAGGGCTAGCCAGTATAGTTACTGCTATTTGGGTGAAAAGATTAGTCTAAATTACTTTCTCTGTTCTAAATTATATTTCACTTTGATTTTTTTGTGTATTTATTTTACTGTGTATCAAAATACTATATTATGGCTAGATACATAGCAAAAATTATGCATCAAAAAAATTAAAGTGAACTACAATTTAAAACAGAGGGAGTAGTTAATTAGAGTTGACTAGTTAGTTGCATAACAACTTAACTGGAAGTTATCTAAAAACATATAGTCTACTTGTTTGAATAGGCTAGGGCCAATTTCGAATAATTTTTGCTAGCTACTAGTAACAGTTAGCTATGTTATATCCTTAGGATTGGAGGACCACCTAATCCATTGCAGCCTCTTACCAATCCCCTCGCCCTTTTCGCTTGCCATCTGCCGGTTGTCGAGTGTGGTATATCCCGGAAGCACACACTGTCCGATCAACATCGATCAGCTAACCGGTCATTACCTTCAGATCGAAGAAAAGATGAGCGTGCATGAAAGATAATGACGACGACGACGACTCGTTCATGTGCGGATCGAGCTCATATGCATGAGAAAATAATAGAATTAATGTGCAATATATACACAAAGATTATTGGGCTAGCTAGAATCTCGGTCACGGCCCACCTCCTGGCTGTATATCAACATAATCATTACTCGCGTGACGGCTACATACAAGCCCGGCAAAGCAGCACCTGACTATGATGAGATCGATTGATATATATATAGTCAATTCACGTTGCATTGCATGCAAGCTACGGGGCAGCGAATATCTTGCGAAACCATGCCGGCCTCGCTGGCTTGACAAGTCAGGGAGAATAATCCATTTCAGCTGTCTACTCGAAGTCGCGATTTGCATCTAAGTATATAAAAGCACCCGCCTGGACCTGGTACTAGCGGCTGGATCTTCAATACGATTCTTGTATCTATTCGACGTCGAGGTTCCACCACATATGGAACCTAAACGATATAATTGAGCTATGTTCATCCTCCTCTTGTTACACAACGTTCCCCCATTCTTTTTTATGGTTCCCCATTCCAGTCACGGTTGCAATTTTGGAATCGGGACTAAATAATAATTAGCCATGGACGAAAAGGTCATTCTCTACTAGTGCTAGCTGTTAAATCATGTAAAAAACTAGAAAAATACAAACACCAACATCAAGTCAACAACTTGAATCAGGATAAACACGATCCACCATGCATAAGCAACCTAACATGCATCCCCAAAATAGTTAAAGATTTACACGGAAGTTCCACGAAATGAAATTAAAAAAAAACAAATTATGAAAGGAAAATCAGAAAGCTCCGACCATCAATTCAGTAAGAAAAAAAATACATACACATGTTTTTTTAAGTAAGAATACACCAATACAGTCAAACAAAGAAACAAAACTACTGACAAAACATATGGTTTTAAGTAAGAAGAAACTAATTTGTTTCATAGTAAAAAGATCAAAATTGCACATAGATAAATTATTTTGCTCGTTTATTGGCGAAGAAGAACAAGTTGCACGTAGGCTAGTTTAGCCAATTATTGTATTTATTTATTGCGACCTGTTATGACACCGTCCTACGTTGCTACGATGCTAACCCTCGCACATGCAGGCCTGTTACCTGCACATATGACGTCTGTACCGAGTGTCCCTCTACGTGTAAGTACGCGCGTAGCCTGGACGTACTTGCACGCGCCAGCGCCAGCGCCAGCGCCGCTGCACTGGCGCAACTGTCCGCGCACTGTAGTGTGCGTGCGACGCATGCATGCAACGCAACGCAACAAAAATGGCCGCGCTGTGTCCAGCCAGCGAGTCAGTCCATGTGGGCCGTACGATGTCGCACGTGCAAAAGGTCTTGTTTAGTTCCGCCGATTTGGCGTCGGTGGAATTACTGTTGCGCACTGTTGTGCACTGTAGTGTTTTGTTTTTATTTGATAATAATTGTCCAAACATTGACTAATTAGCCAAAATGTTCGCTCACAAAGACAATCAAATTGTGCGATTAGTTTTTTATTTCATATACATTTAAGATCTACGACGTGTGTAGATATTTTGATGTGACGGAAAATCTTCTTTTTACATAGTGATATTTGGGGAAAAATTTGGGAACTAAACAGGGCCTTATGTGGCGATAATAATAAAGCACGTAGTATGGCATGGCATGGCATACGGCCAGCCAGGCCGCATGGGGCATGCCATGGCTGCCGTACGGCCGTCGTCGCGCGCGCGCGCGGCGCGTCTTGCACGCATAAAGCACGTAGTATGGCATGGCATGGCATACGGCCGGCCAGGCCGCATGGGGCATGCCATGGCTGCCGTACGGCCGTCGTCGCGCGCGCGCGCGGCGCGTCTTGCACGCATGTGGAGCCATTCAATTACGCCTGGCCGCCGTGCGCGCGCGCGCGTGCAGGCGGCAGCCCGCGGGCCGGCCGCCGTGTGGCCGTGTCGTCGTCCTCGCGCTCGACGGCTAGCTGCCCGCGCTGGCGGCCTAACTGTCCCGTGTCACGGTGTCAGCAGGTGCTCGCTGCAGAGCGCAGACACTGCTCGCTCACCATAACGCCGGAACAGTGTCGGCAGTGTCGATCGCCGCGGTGTCACGACCCTCGCCATTCGCCAAGCTAGCTAGCTGGACTGGACAGCCGCACGACTTTGCTGCTGGAGCCACTATGTCTAGCTAGAGGTAGAGCCCAGAAGGCCACACCCATATGGATCGGTGCACTTGTATCAAGCGAGAGAGAAGAGAGAGGATGGCCGGATAATGGCTCGTCAACCAAATCATAATCAAGCAATGCATGTTTCTGAACAGTTTATAACCGGCAACTGTGCAACATCCCTGCAGATAGATTGCTTTGTGGGGCTGGTGGTAGCCCCGTGTACGTCTTCGTGTCGATCGACGATGGGCGTGCTGATCTGTTTGGCACTAGTAGCTAGCTAGTAGTCATTACTGTAGTTATAGGTACTTTGAACCAGCATGGCTGAACAAAGGTGGTCAGGAATTTGGACAGCCTGGCTCTTTTTGGAACATAATTTTTCTTTTTCTGTTTCTACGTTTTTACCTTTGAAGATGCTCAGCAATTCTTGTGAAATTCATGCGTTGCAACTTGCAAACGTAGCGCAGGACGCACCTCGTCGGCGTATATGTAACCTGGTGCACGGTTTTACGCCCTATTAAATCACGCACAACTGTTATGGTCCAGCACGTCCGCTGGGCGGCGGCAGGCAGATGCTAGCTGCTGCCGTGCTGCGTGCTAGCTAGAGCCATGTAACGGACCTGCATGCATGTGCACGGTTTTATACTGCGGGTGGCCTCCAGCGATGCAATGCATGCCGGACGTACATGGCAGCGCTCTGTCGCGGCGTCCTTCGCCAGCGCGCGTCTACCTGCAGCTAGCTTTGATCGCCGCGGCTGTTCCGATCGTGGCCGGGCTTGCATTGCATTGCATGCGACGCCCACGGCCCACCTGCAGCTGTCTGCAGTCGCAAACTCGCATGTCGTACCCGTATGCATGCCCGATACTCTGGCAGTCTTGGCTCGTGCTATTGAGCATTCTGTACTCACTCACACTAGCAATATATATAGTTCGGGCGCATGTGTCACAAAAAAGAAGAGTTCGGGGGGCAAATAGCGTGAATAGCTTTATATTCCTCAATATATAAACTTATATATCTAAGTCTCTCACGGATTGGTCCAAAGTCTCTTACAGATTCTTTAGTTCCTTAGTTATCTTCTAGATTACATTTTTTGTCACATTCTACATTCTATTACAGCTACATGTTTTCCCTAAACACCGTCGGATTCATCATAATTCTTTGGCTAATCTATGTCTCGATAGATCATCATAAACTCCAATGTAGACCATTTTCTCTTTTTCTGATTAATCTCATCATTGCATTAGTCCATGAGTCTTTGATCTAATCTAAATCATCATAAAATCCAAACACCATAGGTTATTTTTCTGTGGTAATCTCATAACAGTATTAAGAACAATCTCTTTGGTTTAACATAATAAACTATTAGATTACCATAAAATCAAATTATGTAGATTCTTTTCTATTTTTTTGTTTAATCTCGTTATTTGTATTAGGTATGGACACTTTACTCTGATTTAATACAATCTATTAAGTCATCATAAAATCCAACATCATATTTTATTTCTTTTTTTCTTAATCCCATGGTTGTATTAGGCACGTCTTCTTGATTTAATCCAAGGGTTAGATCATCACAAAAATCCAACATTGCAAGTTCTTTTTCCAATTAATGTCTGATTTTATAGGAACATAATGAGGTAAACTTTCAAGAATTCTACTAGCTGAATTTTTCTTGAATAGTAGAGATTGGTTTAGCTACAACGGTACAAAGTTATAAAAATAATAGAGATTGGTTTGGCTAGAATGGCATAATATTTTTATTTTTTTCTCGAATATGCCAAAGATTTATATATCACCGTATTAAAGAAAGAAGAGTTTGAACATACAAACAACACGCTTCGTCGAGCGCCGATGGAGGTTAACCTAAAATAGCCGTACCTAGATCATCCTAGCACAAGAACTTACATTTCAATTTGCATAAATGAAAAACAAATAACCCCGATATTTTTAATTTTATTTTGGAGAGTTGCATGGCTAAAAACAAAAGCCACACACCAGACAATATATAGATGGACAGCAAAGAATGGTATTTTTATTGGTGTCTTAGAAAATCCAAACGAGAAAAAAGTGAGTTAGTACTTGCTGAAAAATATAATCCTAAATTCCTAATAACAAGTTTCCCTATTTTAAATGACCACCATAGTACTACCTATCGATGGAGTGGTGCTAATAGAGAAGTAAACACCTTTCAAAAAAGAGAGAGAAGTAAACAAAGAATTTGGCAAAAGTGAGAGTGTGAGACTGCTTCGAAAAGTCATAGAACTAGATCATGGATAATCGATATAGCACAAAGTTTCGTACGTGCTACAGTGGTTACTGTTCTAGCTTTTGACAACAATGTACATCAGAAAAGCATTTGCGGGGCCAGTTTGGTGCTGCAGCTAGATCCCCTGCCGATGAAATGTGGGTTCGTGCGTGCTGTGTGCGTGTACCTGAATATTTTAGTATTTTGTTTTATAAAAATTGTAACTGAATGTATACGGAATATGCTCATGATTATCGTCCTGTTAATCTGGAACTGAGCAGTTTTCTGTGCACTGAATCTGATAGTCATGCATGCCTGGACTAATCTCCGGTCAGCTATAAAAGAAGCTGTGTCTAAAAAGGACTACTGTAGGTACTGCTATGCCCTCAATTTGGATCGGATCCACCTGTAAAAAGAGAGGCTGAAGCAAATAGTAGACTCTGAACGGCACGCCTTTTCCTACGCGAATTAAGACACCATAAACCTGGCCAGGTCCTAAGCACTGCACCAGGTTGGGCCGGCGAGAGGGTCCATCTCCATTCCCCTAATGATTTTGCAGGCGCTTTGTTCTTGTCGTCTTTCTCTCTGCCCCGTCCACGAGTGTTCTCCAGCACTGGCAGCACAGCGAGCTGAGCTGGCTCCCGTGCTTGCCTTGCCTGTGTGCTTCTATCGAAGACGAAGACATGCGTTGTGTGGTGCGTTCGTTCTCCTTCTCTAGACTCCAGCAGCGCGGTTCACAGGATGAATTGAAGTCGTGTTGACGCTCAACGACCAACAAAAATTACCCCGACATCCACGGCGATGTCACCTGGAGTTGATGCATGTGTCACCTCACTTTCAGCTCTCAGAGCTTTCAGGGGTGCACGGTCGCATAGTGCCCGTAGCCCGTAGCCCGTAGCGCATCCAACATATGAGTAGTTCCATTTTTTCACGGTGCCGCCGTCGTCGTCGTACCTACGGGCTACGTCCGGCTTCCGCGCGCTCTTGTGGAGCGCTGGCGCAGATACTAGCTGGTGCGTGTACCAAATCACGATCACACTAAACACGCCAGCTAGAGCGCACATCACCGAACGGAATCACGTCACTCCAGTCTGTCCCGTTGTCGTGCTCGGACGTACGTACGAGTACGCCCAACGAGCAGAAACCGGCCACAAAAATCGCCTGCTCCGATTGGTGATACGTCGCCTGTACCCAAGTCATGGCGTACCGTAGGCAGCTAGCAACGCCCCCCAAGCAGTGTGCCAGTGTGTGTACCCAAACGAAATCAACCGGCACCGGCCGTCGCGCCGCCCGCGGCCGCTCGCCGCATGGCTGCCTCATCTCGTCTCAGGTGAAAAGGGTAGGCGACACGGGCGCGCGGACGGATGGGGGGCGTTTTCTGCCGTGCGGCACGGCCCGGTGCGCGCGCGCGCGGGACAGTTCCGGCACTGTGGAGCTGGCAACAACCACCGCGCGTTGCCCCCGGCCGGATCGCCCTCCAAGTCCAAGACCCCTGGCGTCGTGGCGCGACCCGTCGGCCCGTCCAGGCGTCCACGGCTGGGCTGGGCGGGAGAGTCCCGCTCCGGCCTCCGGCGTTGCCCCCCGTCACGGGATTCGCCCGGACCACACGTAACAGTTGCGTACGCCCCCGCCACGCCACGCCACGGGTTCCGTCCATCCCGTCCCGTCGCCCGTCGTCCACCTTGGCGCTTGCCTCGCTGTCCCGCACGTGGTCGCTCCCCGCTCCGCCGCTTCCTCGCCGACGGCAGGGCCCCACCGTCTCCCGCAGGCGGCTGGCTCTCCTCCGCCTCCTCCTACTTTAGCAGTACCCCGGGGCGCTAGCCGCTAAACACAACACCGCTCGTGTACTGCCGCTACTCTAATCAGTCTACTTGACCACTGCAGCTCGTGCTCGTGGGAGGGATTCGTTAGGAGAGCAGTAGAGAGCGTCGTAGACAGACAGCAGACAGGGACGCCGCGGCAGCTGTACTGCGGAATGGACGAGGAGGAGCTGGCGATGGCGATGGCGGCCGCGGCGAGCTCCGAGTGCAGCAGCGGCTGCCAGTCCGGCTGGACAACCTACCTCGACGACCACACCTCCTCCTACTCCTACTCCTGCGGCGGCACAGCGCGGCTCCAGCACGGCAAGGCGTACTGCTGCGAGTTCTCGGAGGAGGACGACCTGTCGATGATCTCCGACGCGTCCTCCGGCCCGCGCCAGCAGAGCTCCGCCGGCAACGACGTCGTCGAAGGTGGTGGTGCTGCCGCGGCGTCGCACGCCAATGCGGAGAGGAGAGGGAGGCGGGAGGAGAACAACGCCAAGGCCAGGCGGCAGAGCAAGAGGGCCGCCGCCGCGGCGTCCCTGCTCGAGGACACGGCCAGCTCGCCGGCCTTCTTTGGCTGCTCCAAGGTAGGTGGCAGGAGTACGTGGCGTGCCCATGCGCGTACGCGTACGCGTACGCGTCGTGTTTCCAATCCCTCGTCCCCCCTGTCCTCGTTGATTGGTGACGCACTGACGCCAAGTTCGTTTGCTTCTGAATTAATTTGCAGGCGGTGAGCTCGGGGGAGGCCAATGGCTATGGCGGCGCCGATGCCCAGATGACAGAGATCGGCAATGCCGCTGACTTCTCTTACGCCTTCTCCACCACGACGGGATTCAAGGTGCGCCACTCACTGCAGCACTGCTCATGACCGACATCAAGGTGTCGCTTACGGTGTCGACTAATTTGGCTCTGCATTTTCCTATTCTTTGCAGTCTTCCTTAAATGGAGCTGCTTTGAGCGGCTACATGCAAATGCAGTACTCCCCTTCTCCCGTCAAGCCGATGCCCAGAAGACAAGTGAGTGAGCATTCCCTCCAGTTCCAGCAGCATGCTGCTCTGTTTCTTGTTCAGACAAACAGTCATATATATAATCACCAACCTTGTTGGATTTGTATATCTAAGCTTACCAGAAGAAACCATTTCTGTTCTGCAGGTGCGCAGAGATGCGTCGGAGAAGAATAGGTGGTGACTGCCGCCGTGCTGCGTGTTGATCGAAGGCGGTGACTGCCGATGCAGGTTGGAGTGAAGGATGTCCGTGGCTTGCTCGGCGGCTCTGTTCTGTCCCACCCTGGAAACCAGCCATAGCAGAAGGGCAGGCAGGCTCGCCTAGTGCGTTTGCAAATCTTCTCCAGATCTCCAAGAGATCTTCCGTTGCGTTGCGTCCATTAATCCCCCACCTGCTTTGCCACCTCTCTCTCCATGTCCATGTCCCTTGTGTGTGTGTGTTTCCCACTGTGGCTGCTCTCTGCGCCTGTTTGGGCTGCTGTTCCTCCCTATCTGCGCCTGTTAGTCTCCCACTTTTTAGCTGTCATTGCAGTGGGAAACAACAACAACCTGAGGCAAAACAAAACAAAAACAAAAACCATGCTCGCCGACGTGAAATCCCTTTTGCACCTCGCGGTCATACATATGCAGCGTGCGCCTTCTGTCACTGTGTGTTGTAGTATGTGCATGATCCTCTGAAGTCTGAGATCCTCTCCCGGAAGTCAGTAGCGCGTAGTAGGCGACGGCCACGGCCTGCGTTGGAAGCGCTGTCCCTGTTCGGCGAACGTTGACGTCAACCGGCCCTGCCGGCGGATCCGTCTCCGTGTCCGTGGCCGCGATCGATCGAGCCGTCTACTGCTCACTTTCTAGATATTTGCAACAGAAGATTCAGTGCACAACTCGCACCATGAATGCCGGCCAACCAACCAACGCGAGTGTCATTATCCGCGAAACGATCTTAGGACCAGCCTGGACCTCTAAAAGCCCACGCACACGCAGCGCCACTAAACAACAAAACCTTCAGATTTCCTTCGTGCCACCTTGCATTTGGGGCATCGGCATACATAGCGACCATTTTTATTTCTCCCCTAGCAAAAAAATTAGTACTAATTGATAGCACTCCATGGCTAGTGGTAGTGGCCATGCGTGTCTTTTGTCGTGTGCGATCCTCCCAAACGGAAGCGGCACGGTTCAAACCGAGGGCGTGGCCCCCGCAGTCGACGCCGAGCTGGCAAGAGGCGATCGAGGCTCTAGTGGCGCGGCGTGGTGGTAGCTAGCGAAAGCAATGGCGACTTGGGAGTATCCGAGCAGTATGTGTCATGTGTGTGTGGGTGTGTGGCTCCGGGTCCGGGGCACGTACGTACGCACGTACTCTGCTCCAGCACAAGATCTCTCTGGCCAATTCTTTAAAGCGTCGGGGGAGCGGCATGTGCGCGGCGAGTACTTGTGTCCGCGCGAGGTCCCATGGCACCGTGCATGGTTGCGGTAACATACAAACCGTCGACAGGCGCGGCGCTGCGTAACTGCGACCCATGCCTGTCCTGCCCTGCGCTCCAGCGGCCAGCGCGTCGCGCGGCATGCCCGGGCCTCCTGCAGCAGCCTCCATTGGCCATCGCCAGCGGCCAAGTGCGTGCTCGGCCTCGGCCTCGCCGCGGCAGCTCGATCCGTGCGCCGGCCGGGCGCCACCTGCCGCGACGCCCGGCGCCGAGGCCGATCCGTGCCACGGCTCTCGAGCGAGCCTCGTCACCGGCCGGCCAAGACCGGTCGATATTTTTACATGGAAACCGATGTGCCCTCACGGGGCATGGCATGACACGGCGAGCCGACGACTTGAAAATTGCATTGCCCGTCTTTGCAGCCTTGCAGGAAGTGGTAAGCATCTTTCGTTATGCCCGCTACTACAGTTGAGAACATACTCCTGCTGCTCCGCTGCAGGATGTACTGAGTACTGTGCCCATACCCCCATCTGCCATCCTGTTGATGAGGGAATATATTCATGGTTTTGCTATTTATATAGGGATTTGCTAAAATTCAGAATCGTCTTAAAATTCAGGATTTTGAAATATAGAAGTGATTGATATAAGTGTGTGTTATATTCGGTGACCTTATGATCCCTTTTTGTTGTTTCCTCCCTCCGTTCTTTTATCCTCTCTTTCTGGTTTGCCCCCAAAAAGGACACCGTGTGCATGCATGCACAAGTCCGTATCCGTAAAGTAAAAATTCAGAGCAGGAGGGGAAGATTCAATGGTAGTAAACAAGAGCAGAGCTGTAGTAGGGTGCAATACACATTCTACAGTCTAGACTAGTGCCATTCGCGTGATGTGCTCGCACCCCGCAGGCATGGATGGTCACTCTCAGAACCAGGGTGGCCTAACGCTAACGAGCGCGATCGACGAGCGAGACCAGACGAGAGTACAAGACGGGACGACATAATGTGGCGACGAGCGCCCGGCGGATCGCGACCAACGTCAGGGACGGGCCGAGAGCCTGCGGTGGCTGTTTCCGCAAGACCGCAACAGGAGGGTGGTGCCGCGCGCCGTGCCACTGCCGGCCCCGTGGCGTCAGAAAGGATGGCGGGATTGTTCGTATACTGTACGTCGTGCACCAGCTAGGCCGGCTGTACTGCCGCCCGGCCTCGCCGCGCTGGCGATGATGGTGTGTGCAGCAGCGCCCAGCAGCCATCATCAATCCATCCCTCGCCGCCGTACCCGTACCACGTCGCGCACCGGGAGCTGTGCGCCGTCTGAAGCCTTCTGCCGCTCTGCGCGGATGCGATTCCTCCTGCTTGCTATCGCTACACTAGACTGCTACTAGCAGTACAGGGCATTTGCGTCCGGATTTTGCTGATAGGGGCTGCATGGCTACTCCGCCTACTTGGAGGGAACACATGAAGCGTGCCAGATAGTGCTCCGATCCTAGTCAGCATGTCTAACCTGTACTCCTACGGCGGTACTCCTAGCTGAAACTAACGCTAACCCGTATCGTCACCGTTCCCCCCGTCAAACGGTGACCCGTCCGGGAGTGACTCCCGGAAGGGGGCACGGTAAATAAGGCCGGGCTGCCCGTCTTTATCGCGGAGCACGCAGATGGCGCCGGAGGCAGGCAGCAGCGCTGTCCGTGAATCTGAGGACACGGTTATTACTCGGCTTCATTTACTCCGCCTGCGCTGGCCGTGCCCGCGCTCAAGCGGCAGCCACACCCTGCGCGCATGTGCCACACTAGTGCCGGGAGCAGTGCCGCTACTACAGCTACTCCTGTACTCCGTATATTGCCTGCGTGCATATCCATATCGTACTCGTAGTAGGAGTTGTATTTATACGACCAACACACACACACATACTGCTGGGCCTGGGTGGCTGGGCGTTGAATTGCCTCACTGATACGATACGATACGATCCAGCGCGCGGCGTAGCATGCAGTATTCAAGTGAGATCGTGCTTGGCCATACCCGGACGCCGCGTCCTGCTACCTCTCGCGCGCCTCTCGCTGGCGCCGCCGATCGCAGCAGGACGACACCAGCCTATGATATGATGAGGAGTACTACGACTCGTATGCGGCTGTATCTGGCAGCGATCGTCGTTAATCCGTGAATGGAGCCGTTCTGCTCTGCGTAAAGGCATGCAATGCAATGCGACGCCTTTGTACATGTGGCCTCATACATGCACTGACCAAAGTGGATGTGTGCTGTCTCTGTGGTATCCTAGTCCCACAGTCATAGATACGGGGTACTGCTCCTAGGCCCCATCGTCACCAATGTAGTAATAGAGATGTCCGAGTAATTGATTTTACGGATCACTGCTTCGCCATGTGTACAGAATACGGTTCAAAACGATCTGGTTCAGAGATCTTTCTACTAGTGCGTATAGTAGAAAAAGGAGTGAAAAACAACGACAATCGACAGAGAAAAGTCTCGAACTTAGACTACCCGCAGCGGGGTACTGGACGCAACCCTCCAGTACCACTTTCCAGAAGCCATGCGTTACGGTTCAGGATCGCCTCCCATCCTATGTCTGTCACGCACGTACGGAGGATACGCCATGCGCCACGCGTGACCACGCGTCCTCTCTCCGCACGCCCGAGGCAGGAGGGGAGAGAGGGAAGGGGAAGGGGACGCGAGCTCCGCCGTACGCCACTGCTGCGAGCTCGCCGGACGGAGGTCGCGCCCGGAGAGAAGGGCCGCGCTGCGCCGGGGATGGAGATGGGGACGCGCCCGCCCGCCGCCCCGGCTCCGTCCGCGCCCGCCTGCTCCGCCCGCCGAGCCGCGCCCCACGCTTGCCCGCCGATTCCGCATCCCGTCCGCGAGGAGGAGCGCTGGGCACCACCGCATCCCGGCCGCGAGGAGGAAGCAGGGGCGGGCGCTGGGAAGACGAGCTTCTTGTTGGGCACCCGCCATGGCCACGCCGGTTCCCACCCGCCTGCCGGCGAGCCCCGCTGCCGGCCTCGAGCGGCCAGGTGCCTGGGAGCTGCCCGGCCCGTCCATGGCCGCGGGGATGCACCTCCTGCCACCACGCGCGCAGACGAGGAAGCGCCGCGACGGAGAAGAACACGGGCCGGCGGAAGGAGAGAGAGGGAGGGTGGGAGAGAAGGATGTGTAGAATAAAAGGGTGGGTCCATGGGTCCCACTTGTCAGCTGCTGTAGACAGGATGGGTAGGATAAATGTAAGTAAAAAATGTTGATGACTAGGATATGGAGTATGAGATATAAAGGATGACGGCTGCGGGAGAAATTGATATGGAGTATGGAATCTTAATGACTAGGACGAAAGATTCCTTTTGGGGGAAGAATTTGGAGTATGACGAGTGCGGATAGTCAAACTCCCAACATCCATGGCACAGCGCGATAAGATTCCCGCCACATTCCCGCCAACCTTTCCAGTTTACAATGCGTGGCACGCAAATCCAAGGCTGGCCCCCTTGGATCCATCCTGATCCAGGGCTGCATTCATAGAAGGCCAGACACTAAAAAATGGCAGGCAAAGTCAATCCATGTCCCCCTAGAAGAGGAAAACCAGCACGGTTTCGGCGTTTCGCAATGCAAATACGACAGGCTTGGATCAGCATCAGCTGCAGATGCGAATAGCGACAATGTGTCACTCTGGCCATCGAATAGGATTCCAGAATTCACTCCCAAATTTCCTGTCACATTAAAATATCGGCACATGTATGAAATACTAAACGTAGATGAAATCAAAAACTAATTGCACAATTTGATTGTATTTTACGAGACGAACATTTTAAGACTAATTAATCAATATTTGGACAATTATTACCAAATAAAAACAAAATTGCTACAGTGCGTTACAGGAAATTTTTCTAACTTTGGATGCTTAAAGTTGGGCATCTAAACAAGGCCATGCTGATGATTTTATCACTGGAAACAAGGCCATGCTGATGATTTTATCACTGGGATGATAGGAGAACCAAAGCTCCCGACTTTGGATGCTTAAAGTTGGGCATCTAAACAAGACCATGCTGATGATTTTATCACTGGAAACAAGGCCATGCTGATGATTTTATCACTGGGATGATTTTATCACTGGGAAGGTCCAGTTCGAGTGCTCGCCCAGTCCCATGTCCCATCGAATTATCTTCAGGACTAAAAGCTCCCGACCGGCTGAATCACCATGTTCAGAAATTCGGAGACAGTTTCGCAAAGTGTTCTGGGGGACACCGGACACCATAGTTTGATCCAGCCCTAACTTTTGTGATGCGTCAATTCCCCGGCGGCCTATCCGAATCGCGGACAGAATCATCTCAGGCGCACTGAAGGAGCACAGACGCATCCGAATCGCGGAGATGAGCAGCCTGCTTGGCACAGATCGAGCATGGGTAGCGAGACGCACCAGCAGCTGCCTAACTGCCTTGCTCCTACAGCCCATCATACCGAGTGGCATGGCACTGGCAGCAACTTTTTATCTCCGTGTCCGGGGCATGGTGTGTATGGAGATGGAATCAAAATCCCTCCTGCTTGCTTGCGATCCCATTATCCGATTCTGATGCCGACATGGGTATCCAATTGTTCATCCATTGAAGAAAAATGTGTCATCCAGAAACTGTTTATTTGAATGCATGTCATCCAGAAACTGTGCACGCAATGCTCCCCTTGAAGCAATACCTGAAATGGTTGGCCTCGTTCTGTTCTGTCACTCACCCGGGAAATCGCTTTGCCAATGATCGGAGTCTGTAGTGGGGTTCCCGTTTTATTACTGCAGATCGCTTTGGATGGGCAGCTCTCCGAGTCCGAGCCGAGGTTCAGTTCAACGAATCTGCAGCAGAAGAGATAGCGGCGCGTTCTTGATCTGACGGTGCCACTGTTGGCAGGTCTCGTTCGAGTTTGCCTGATGGGGGTGATGGCTTTGCCGCTTGGAAAGTGGAGTTGAGCTCCCTGATCTGACCAGCACCCGCATTAGGCATCCACTGTTCGCTGACTGATGGTGGCAAGATGTGAGTCAGTATACGTATGCCGTGAGAGTGCTAGCTGGCCCGAACCCGACACCAACGCAGATGCAACGAATGCCCGCCGCGCTGCTCAGTGCACTGTGACCCGTTCATAGATCCTTGATCCAGCGACAGTGCTAGTCGTGATTCAAGTCGTACCTGGTGCTTCCTCTCGCTGAAACAAAGGGTACGGTGTTAAACTAGGGGCTTGTTTAGATCCTAAAATTGGGAGTTCAAATTCAAGCGTTCACACACTGTAGCGCACTGTAGCAATTTCATTTGTATTTGTGAAATATTGTCCAAATATTGATAAATTATACTTAAAAGATTCGCCTGCCATGAAAGAACTGTGCAATTAGTTTTTTATTTCATCTATATTTAAGTCTTTCGACGTGTCAGAAATTTTGATGTGATGGGGAATAGGAATTCTGCATAGTAGAATTTGGGAATGAAATCTGGAATCTAAACAAGAGGACGGTAGGACCCGATCCGGCGCCGTTGACCGCACAGTTTCTGCCGTCCGCGTCCCTGGCTTCACGGATCAGACAAAGCCGGGACACGCACGCGTCGGCACGCACAGACTCACAGCTGGAGCCTGGAGCCGGGCCGCTGCGGCCGTATCGGCGGGGCACGTGCGCGGCACCCACCGATTCCTAGATCCTGTAGCGGCCCACGTGCGTGCAGCGTGCGTGCGCTGGTGGCCGCAGACGGGGACGACGACGGGGCCGGGTGCAGCGCAGTGCCGTCGCGCGCGCGGCCCTACGCCGCTGTTCCGCATCGAAGGCCGCGGCCCGCGGCCAGGCTCCACGACGTGGAGGAGAGCCTGAGGGCGTACGGCGCGGCCACCGGCGTTCGCCGAGCCCTAGGAGTCATCAATCCGCGAAACAAAAGACCCGGGCGTGCGCTGGCACCAGACAAGCCTCACGAGGTCCGCGCATCGAGCCGCGTCACGTTGGCCCGAGGACCTGGGAACGAGCCTTTCTTTCTGGTGGGCTCCCGCCCGGTTTTCGTCCCGGGCCGAAAATGTGGTCCGAGAGTCAGGCAATCTGGCCCAAGTAAGGAAAACCGCGTTTCCGTGTACAAATGACCAAAACGTGCACATCAGGTCCCCTCAAAAAAAAAAAAAAAAGCACATCCAAGGTGGACTCGTCGCATATCCGTTCCGTCTCGGCTTTCTACAATCCGAGCGGACACGCGACTAAGCGGGCCCGGCCGAACGACCCTTTACTTTCCGGGCATGTGACTTCGGGCGAGACGCGGCGCGGTGGGGACGCACGGACCGGGCACGGGACGGGACGGCAGCTTTCGGTCCCTCGCTCCTCGCCTCCTCGGTGGACTACACCTGCCGCGGGGGTCCAAAGCTTTCCATGTGCCTGATAGCGATCGATTCGCCAGGGTCCATGCCAATTTCAAATAAGTCCATGACAATTTTCTTACAAAAAAGCCTATGACAGTTTTGGTCTAATATAAGAAAACAAAAACGATATAATAATAATAGTACTAATTTTTGTATACCCCTTGTAAAATAAGGGGTACATGGACAATTGAGTCTCCATCTATCTAATGGGTCTTTTAATGAAGTACGCCGTACGCGCCATGCGTGATTTCGAAAAAAAAAAATCTATCTAATCGACGCAAAAACGCAACACTTACCTCTCTGGCTCTCTTTACCCCTTTTTAAATCTATCTCTTCTTCTCGTTCTTCCTTGGCGCTGCGTGCTGCATGATTGATGATGACGATGCCCATAGCCACTGCACGTCCCGACGGGGTCTCTGGTGAGCGTGGCGGGCTCCTAACAATCTATGAGGACACAGACGCGACACGAACAATCTTGGATCACGACGGGAGATTACAGCAGCGGTACCAAACAAATATCCAGGGCGCCAAACAAACAGTGACTACTGACTGCAGCTTAGCCCTTCAATCACAGAGGGGGCACGGGTAAAATCTCTTTTGCTTAATCTCAATTTCAGAGCCTGAAGAAACAGGCGTACAGTACTCCCAGTGCCGAACACACAGCAATTCTCACGGCAATTATCAACCGATACATTCATACAGGGATATAAGTAAACACCCTTAGCAGATTTAACTGATAACCTAAAAGTAAGTAACCGACCATAAAAAAGAATGGTAACCAGAAAATGACAACCATTCCGGTGGCCTAAGCCATAAACAGTAGAGATTTGGACAGTGGGCAGTTATATAAATTCTTCTTCCCAAATACGTCCATGATCATTATTTGTTGCTTTAGGACAACGGTCACTTTGCTTGCTTCTTGCTTGCTCGTCTCAGCCACAGACTCTTCCACGCGCATCACTATCACTGAATCCCTGCAGAACCATAGAAAAAATGATGAGTAAAAAGCTCTTCATATGGATCAATGGTACAGCTAGACTTAAGACAAAGTTGATGCAAAAATTTCGGCACTTATCCAATAGCCTATAGCAATTTTGGGAGATGCAAAATTTCAAGCCGTTTCAAATAAACTTTAGCACTTCTGATCCACGTAAGGGATATTAGATTGAAGGAACAGCCAATTCCATGAAGCCATATGTGGAGGTAAGTGGACACGGATGGTGAGCAGTTTTTAGAACTACAGTTGTTCACAATTATTACTGTGCTGAAAATGGGGGTTATATTCTCAGAAAAATTCAACAAAGCATGAAATAGTTTCTAATCTTTCTATTGAACATGACATCTCAAGCAAGACACAATGTATTTTCGACATGGTAGCAAAACTGAGTGCTCAAATTTAGTAGAGTTTGTCTTTGGCAACGCTACTCTAAAATCAGAAGTCTTTGACCATCAAAGTATCAATACTAAACAAATTTAACCATCAAGTTGGTTTCAAAGGTGGTTTAATATTTTCAAGCACCGGTAGACACATTATGTTTTTAGTAAAATGGTACTGGTTTCAATTTTTCTGATTTAAAATAAATAAGTTATGGTTTTTGGAAAATACACCAGTTCTAATTGTTTTTTACAGAATACAAAACACTTTTGAAACCAACTATAGACAAAATTTGTTTGGTATTGATAGTTCGGTAGGCAAAGATTTCTGGTTTTTGGAGTCGCATGGCCAAAACCAAACTTGAGCAATAGTTTGATGGGGGAAAAAATGGACTTCTCCCTTAGGGAAAAATGGAGATACATCTTCTGCTATTTAATGGAATCAATACAAATAATAAGAGCATTATCTAAATAAGAAACAAGTATACAAGTGAAATGCGAGAAATTAATCTAAATAATGTGGGCAAAATGTGTAAAAAGTGCAAATAGTTCATGAACATAAAAAATGGTATGCAATGAAAAGAAAATGTTCAGAAGATGAGTTGCTAATATTTTGCATATTACTTCAACAAAAAGTTATGTACAAAAAGAAAGAAAAAAAGGAAAAGAAAACATATATCGCCGGAACAAATTTGGGGAAAGCATTTATTCTGAAATTGGGGAAAGCATTTATTCTGAATTTGAATTTGGCAGCAGCCAGAGTCAGGGTTGCATTGTTGAAGATATAGTCAATACAGGTTGGATGATAGAGCATCTTACTTACTGTTATACATTAAAGAAAGAAAAATGGTCAATACTGAGATGTTCTCTTGTACAATCAAACATTTTTGAATTAAAAATTTCGCTTCACTTAGAAGCATAGATGTTCTCTACACGTCTGGAAGACGGCAACAACCACGAAGCCTAGATAACGACATTTTGTTTTTCTTTGTCAAGGGACTCCAGAAATTTGGACGTTTAAATACTTCAAGAAAAGTGGAAGTTAAGTTCAATGGCACGACTGTTACATGCCAAGTCAGAGGACCTCTGTGGATCATGATCATGACTCATATTGCGCCTACTGCTAGCATTGGAGTTTTATAATATGTTTATTTACAGCTAGAATCGAATTACCCATGAAAACAGTACATGTGAGGGGAAATTGCAGTAAGCCAACAATAATCTTGCACAGTAACAAGGGGAAAAAAGAGATAATCAAGTATGACACATTATATTTTTAGAAAAATTGGTACTGGTTTCGAATTTTCTGATTTAAAACAAATCAGTTATTGTTTTTGGAAAATACACCAGTTTTAAACTTTTAATTATTTTTACAAAATACAAAAACATCTTTGAAACCAACTAGATAGCCAAATTTGTTCGGCATTGATAGCTCGGTGGGCAAAGATTTCTAGTTTTTGAGTTGCATGGCCAAAACCTTAGTTCCATGGGGAAATAAATGGGCTTCTCCCTTAGGAAAAAAGGGAGATACATCTTGTGCTATTTAATGGAATCAATACAAGTAATAAGAGCATTATCTAAAGAAACAAGTATACAGGTGAAATGCGAGAAACTATAAGTTTAGTTAATCTAAATAATGTGGGCAAAATATGTAAAAGGTGCAAATAGTTCATGGACAGAAAAATTGGTATGAAATTAAAAGAAACGTTTTAGAAGATTAATTGCTAATACTTTCTGCGCTTCACTTAGAAGCACAGATGACTTGAGGAAACAACAGAGACAACATCTACACGTCTGGAAGACGGCAACAACCACGAAGCCTAGATAACGACATTTTGTTTTTCTTTGTCAAGGGACTCCAGAAATTTGGACATTTCAATACTTCAAGAAAAGTGGAAGTTAAGTTCAATAGCTCGACTGTTAAGTGCCAAGTCAGAGGACCTCTGTGGATCATGATCATGACTCATATTTGCGTCTACTGCTCGCATTAGAGTTTTATAACATGTTTATTTACAGTCTAATTGAATTAGCCATGAAAACAATACATGTGAGGGGAAATTGCAGTAACTCCAACAATAATCTTGCACAGTAACAAAGGGGGAAAAGATATAATCAAGTATGAAAATGAAAGTACAGATACCATGAATCAAATGATAATGAAATCGATTTGACTCATGCACACTTTCCTAAAGGTGCATCTCTTATGTACATTCCACCACAACATCATCAAGAGTACATGGCTTATATCTTAAGACATTCATACCTTACATTTCCCCTTATTTTTCAGTTTGGATGTCGGATGATCCTTTGCAGCACGACGGTCCTTGCCCGACGGATGTCCCGGCTACACCGGTCTGCTTGCTCTCCAAGATCCTCGACACTCTTCATGAAGTTCTCCAGCTTCTTCTTGATCTCCTCCACCCCAAATTTCACCGCCTCCTCATCCCGCTCTGCAAACTCTACGCAGTCTACCATTGAGCTGATCTCCAGCTCCACCCGGTTGATGAGGACTCTGATACTGTCCAAATCCTTGATGGCAATGAACGTGCCAACCTGCATTGCGCTCACCACCTCCTTCTGTCCGCGGAGCGCGTCCTGATACCCTTTGAGCAGCGAATCGATCCACTTCCCCATAGATCCCAGCGGGATCGCAGCAGCCGCGGCCAACGCCGCAGCGACAGGCGGGGCAGCGATGGCCGCGGCAACCACCGAGCAGATGAGCACGGCCGCGAACGTGGTCGCGAAGATGATGCTCGACACCCGGCGCCACGCCTTGATGGTCTTGATCTTCCTGTCGAGCCGGTGCTTGCGCTGCTGCAGCTTCTCCAGCATGGCCAGCTGCTGCCGGTAGACGGCCTGGAAGGCGGCGAAGAACTCTTCCGTGAAGGGGTCCCCGGCCGCCTTGAACTGGCGCAGCTCGTGCAGCGTGCGCGCGTACCGGGCGGAGGGAGCGGCGTCGGCGGCGCCGCCTTCCTCGTCGTCGAAGCGCTGGAGCGCGACGTGGAGGAGGAGCTGGGAGTCGCGGGCGCGCTTGAGGCACTTGTCGAGCGCGGTGCAGAAGTCGAGCGTCTGGAGGCTGCTCTCGAAGTAGTCCTCGACGAGGTCGAACAGCTCGGGGCTCTTCCAGATGTCCTTCTTGCAGTCGAGGATGACCCGCACCACCTCCTGGTTCATGTCGAGGAGGCAGCCGGTGACCTCGCGGAGCGAGTCCAGCGACATGGACCGCACCTCGACGCCCACCGCCAGCGTCGAGATGGCGCGGCTGGTGCGCCGCTGCAGCGTGGTGTCGAACGTGCGCAGCTCCGGGTCCGACCGGCACGCCGCCTCGTACGAGCTCAGCTCCTCCGCCGGCGCCGCCTCGGGCGGCAGCGCCGACTCCGAGTGCTCCGGACGCTTGTTGCTGCTGCCGCTGCTGCTGCTGCTGTTCCCCATTGCCGGAAGCAAAGGCGACACACTCGAATCAGGATCCAAGAAAAAGAAGAGCTTTCCCCCCCTTTGGAACGATGAAACCAAGAAACGATGTATATGTATTTTAGAAGGACAAAATCAAGAGGCGCTTCGGCAACTAGGACGGATCAAACCAGCAAGCACTGACAAATGCTAGCAACGTAGTGGGTCTCCGAAGAATCGAATCAAATGAAAAACTCCGACAGCTCAGGAAATTCGAGGAGTGGATTCAGCGGAGCAAGCGAACGCTGGGAGGCGGGAGCTTTATCTCAGGACTGGATCGAAGAAGGCGCGTTGCGTCAGACCAAGCGCGAGGTTTCGGGGAAGCAAGAAGAATGGATTGCAATGCAGGAGGGGGGGATGGATTTGTGGTGCGGTGCCGGTGCGGGGAGGGGATGACGTCAGGCGAGGAGGTGGAGGAGCCTGGGGGTGATGTGGGGATGTCTTGTACGCATGACGAAGGAGATGGGGCGGGCGGGGTTGGCAATGGCCATCGCCGGAAGCAACCCGACGATGCTTGTCACTCCACCATCGCTGGGCAGGCGCGTGTGTGGATGGATGTGGTGTGCACTGCTGCGGTGTGTGGAGTCGCTCAGCAATTGCGCGTGTTCCTGCTGCCACTTTCAGCTCCCTTCTCCTCGAGGTCGGCGGAGGCCCTCAGCTACAGGCTGAGGATCTTGCTGCCTGTGGGAAGCAAAGCGAGGGGGAGGAGGGAGTGTGCGCGTGTTTGTTTGGCGTGGTGCCTTGTCGTCGGGCTCACTGCAGAAGGCACAAACAACGGCAAATGCTAATCGGCGCATCGCGAAGAATTTGGCAATTTGCAAACCAAATTCTGTTACGGGATCTTGTGCTTTTCCGGTGAGCTTCTGGTCAAGTTTCGTGGCGTTTAGTCGACATGATGTGAGCTCGTACTATCTTGTGATGGAATGGAACCTCTGATGGGCTGAAACTGATGAGTGGAGTGCCTGAATTCTTCACGCCAGATGTACACTCCTGCCCGGTCCAAGACTCCAAGCTCGTCACCCTTCCACTAATCAGCAGCATTATGCTAACGGCTATTGGCTAATTACAAAACGTGCGAGGTGAGATCAGCAGTAAGAGTAACTTACACTGATCCAACTCATATATATGTACTACTCCACAATCCACATCCATATCCGGCGGAAACCCTGTGGCCAAAGGCATCCATATATGGTCACTCTACTATCCCAGACTTTCTGCACGCCTCAGCCGAAATGTGCCCGTTATTTCTCTTTCAGTTTTCTTTGTGTGATATTCAAGTCTCAAAACCCTTTTTATCCATTTCCCGATTGTGAAGTTTTGGCAGCATCATGACAGAGTAATAAGAACTCTGAAGCGGTGATTAGGAAGAAAATGTAATGTTTCCAGAAACCAGAGGGAGTGGCAACAGGATTAGCGAGACCGGGTTTGACGAGTGTGAACGGCTAAAGAGCCAAAGTGGACACGCAGCATAAAGAAACAACAGAAAGAAAGCCAAGCCCCGGCCAGATCGACTCCCACGTGGTTTCCCAGGAATCTTCTTAGAAGGACGTTGGCACGTTGCGCGGAATGCAGCCCCGGTATACGTGGCTGACATGCGGGCCCATGTTTAGCTTGGTCACATGATAGTTGACTCGAGAGCCCATATGCCTTCCTGAATTTAAGCAACCACACTATCTAAGTGACATTTCAGAATATACTCCAAGAGTAGTCCAATTAAAAGCTATGAAAAGAAAATCCAACATCCAATCAATATCTTATAATGACATGCAATGCCCAATCCCAATCCAACCAACATAATCCGACAATATCAAAAGTTTGCTATTTAAATATAGAACATGGGTTCCCATAGGACATCATATCCAGACCATGATTTTTTTTAAATTTTTTTGAAGATGATTTAACTAGACTAAAAGTTAGTATTTCTATCATCCCAAAATAAATACCATTCTCATTTTCAAAAACTCAAATACTTTTCACTTTGACCAAACATATACAAAACCCTCTCCGTCCTATAAAAGGTGTCAATCTCACTTTACGAGAAGTGAAATATTTTGAAACATGTATATAGGAAAAACATTAGCACACAATTAGTTTCATTAGATAGATCATTGAATATATTTTAATAATAATCTTATTTGAAGATGCAAATATTGCGTGTACTTTCTATAAACCTAATCAAACTTTAGAAATTTTAACCAACATGCATCCTATAGAGACAATTTGTTGAATATATGTTAATAATAAACTTATCTACAAATGTTGCTACTATTTTTTTTATAAATATAGTCTAATTAAAAAAAAGTTTGACTTGCACAAAACAAAAGGACATTTTATTTGGAATAGAGGAGAACGTGTATGTTGGCAACATTTTTGCATTAACCTTGAGCCCAAACTACAAATTTTAGAGGGAGAATGTTCATGTTGGCAATAATTTTGCGTTTAAACCTTTAATGAGCCCATACTTTAAAATTTTCAAGGGAGTGTAAGAAATGTTCTAGATGAGCTACTTTGCTGATTTTTTTATCTTTTCAAATTACACGATAGATATACCTCCATTGTATTTATTTTGTTTACTAAACAATTATACATCTCTACTATTATATAAACAATCTAAAGTAACATCTAAATCTTGATTTAAATTACTTAACGCTACCATTATAAAAATGACCTACAAGATTAATCTTCATTTTTATTACCCACATATGCCATTAAAGAAACAGAAGTCCCGATCGTGCTAAAAATCCTAATCTTCATTTTTATTACCCACAACCTCGATTATTATTTAAAATAACCTACATATATCAAAGGTACTTCTAAATTACTCAATCGCTTCATTGTTAGTTTAGAAGGATCTCGGCGGTTGAAATGATCTAGATGGTTAGAGGATGAGGATTCTAAATTTTAGAGCAAAGTGGTTAATAAAAAAAACCGTAATGGCAACTACTTCGCCAAGCTCTAGTCCACCAAGGAAGCTTCCTATACATAAGTCTAGTTGCAAATGTTTTTGACACTAAAGTATTTCATCACACAAGAGCTACTAACTAAATAAGGCTACTCTAGCTAGCTAAACTAGTGAGCGACTAGATTTACTACTCTACTACTAAAACTACAACTACTAACAACCAACTACCACACAAAGAATATATGAATGTGAATACATAAGTGTGGGGATCAATATCGAACCGGGCAAGAGGGATGCCACAACTTCCGTCAAAAGAGGGATGACACAACCAATTTTTACTAGATATCAAAATATAGCGTATATCTAGATTTAATAATCCTAGAGATTGTAATTCAATTTAGCTTTTATAGATACATTTAATACATAGTTTTTTTTGGCTATATTACGTTTATATCAAGATACATACTAAAAACTATGTATTTAGAAAAAACAAAAATAACTTGCAACTTAGAATAGAGAAAACACGTAGGAAAACTAAAAACTATCTACATAGTTTGAAACGGAGGAAGTGATGAGATTCTTGTGACCAACCAACGAACTGACTGAACTCGGTAGCATGTGAACCGACTACTACCTAGGATACGACGACACGCTGATGCCGGGTCATGCGGTCATGCCGTATATGCGCGTGGCATGGAGACGCTGAGAGGTCAGATAGACGCAGCTTGCTAGTTTTCTTCTAGCTACTGTGCTGTTCCATTCAGACTCCAAAATCCACATCATATAATAAGGATATGGACCCGCCGGGCGATCGATCTGACTGGTTGCTGATGGTGCTTGCTTCGCGTGTTGACCCTGCAGACTGGTGACAATTCAAAGCAGCAACGTACAGTAGTCACAGTCGATCGTTGTCCACACGCCGTACGTACGTACCAAGGTTGGGAAAACTGACCACAGGCAACCAATCGAACCCGGGCATCCCGCAGCTCGCTCGCCGATCCAACACGTGTGGGCAGACGAGACGGCTCTTTGCGAGAGCTCTCGATGGCGAACACGCTCGCTTAACGGTTTCTCCTTGCTTGCCTTGCTTTGCTGACCGTGACCGACCATGGACCTGTAGGTGTAGGTTACTTCGCTTGCATTGCATTGCATCCCCAGATAAACCCCGCGCACCCACGCCTGTTATGTTACTGCGATGCGAGGTGCGAGCTATGCCATGGCCTGGCAGGAGCACATTTTTTTTTTTTTTAAAAAAAAATCCCAGATGATGATGAGACATAGGATCGCGTGCGTGATTTGCGATGCAATTATGCGAGCCTGTTGACGACGCATTGCGTTTCGACTGGGAACGTGCCTGCCTGCAATGCATCCCGTGCGCTGGCCTCTGCCGGATGGCGGATGGCAACCAGCTGGTTCGACTGCCGATCGTGGTGGTTTCGACGAGCTGCAGCGGGGTACGCAAGCAGCTACGCAAAGGCTTTTACCGTCCGGTTTCTGCTGCAGCGGGAGACGCAACCACTTACGCAACGCTTGCGGAAGCCGCTCCGAACGGTATTCCTGGCGTCCATGGAGGGCTTCCGCAACCGCGCGCGCGGGGCCCGCGCGTCCTCGCGCCTCACGCCGCTCGCCGCGCTCGCCGTGTGGCACGGACGGGAGAGAGAGAGAGCACGGCGCCGGAGCTGCTCGGTCGCCGGCCGCGCCGGAGAAGAGGGCGAGGAACAACCGCGCTCGCCTCGTCGGTCGCCCTCGCCTCGTGAGCGTCGCCGCTGGAGAGAGAAGGGGAGCCGCCGCGAGCCCACCATCTCCGCGCGCCATTGCTGCCTCACCTGCTTCTCGCGTGGAGGCCGAGGAAGCTCCGTTCGCCATGGCCGGGGGCCGAGCTCGCCCCGGCCTCGCCCGTGGAGTAGAGGACCGACGCGCCGGGGCCACGCGCGGCAGAGAGCGCACCGCGACGGGGCTGCGCCGGCGAGGCGACGGACAGCGGAGCGCGCGCGGGGGGCTCCTCCTGGCCGCTCTCACCGCTCCATGGCCTCCGGCTCCAGGCGCCGCCGGGAGGAGCAGAGGAGTAGCGTCGCCCCGCCATGGACTCACCAGCCGCGCGGGTGAGCTCGCTGCGAGCCCCGCCACCGGAGGGAGCAGAGAGCAGGAGGAGGGAGCCGCGCGCCATGGCCACCGGCGCTGGACTCCATGGCCGCTCGCGCCGGCGGAGGAGGACGGGGCCGTGCGGCCGAATCGGATAAGGAAGAGAGGGGAAAAAAGGAAGAGGAAAGAGAGGGGAAAAAAGAAGGAAAGGAAAAAGGAAAAAAGAAAAAGGAAAAAAATATTAATAAGTGGGTCCCACATTTGATATAGAGTAAACTGTAAAGGATGGATGAGTGCGGGAGAAAGTTAGATATAGTAAGAAATCTTGCTGACCAGGACGAAATATTCCTTTAGAGGGATGAAAATAGAGCTCCATGAGTGCGGGTAGTCTTCCAACTTTCTATACGGTATCTATGGCTATGGACCTGTGGTACTGACTACTGAGCTCAAATTATGGACGGCCGTGTCAGGACTCTGTGCAGGCGGTCCGGGCATATCCGCACATATAGGCCCCGGCTCTTGGGTGTTGATGAGGCCGACAAGAGCAGCCGGTTCTGGACCTTCTGGTTGCGTTCGCAACCAAGAGGAGAGAGACTACATACCTGTGGTGATGTGGTCAGTTTTTGCCGATCGTTAATTCGTTATTAGCAGGTCTTAACTGAAAAATCAACATCGACGTGCTGTCGTCTCGTTTCGTTCCGTTCAAGAAAGTATCGAACCTGATCATGACATGCCACGGCATTTTTCGCAAACACGACACGGGATCGAACGAGCAGGGATCCAGGACAAAATGCAGCACCCAACCACCCCAACATTTCCCTCGTGTCGGAATTGTAGCCTTTAAAAAACGCAACGGATCGGCAAGCATTTTCGGCGACGCTCCAACGGTTAGGCTGGGTCCTGGCTGTCCAATTCGATAAAGAGGTTCTTGCTGGGCAAATTATACTGCCGTCCGAGGGCAAAATAATTCTGTGCGTAACGGCCAAGTGTATGCACTGCAGCCACAGTTACTTTCACTATACTCCCTTACACCCTGGGTAGGGATTAAAACGAAAATGATATTTTAAAATTTTTAAAATCATCATCGAGTTTTTTTTTCTTTCTGTTTTTAGGCCTAAATGGAAACAATAGCGTCAATCGAAAAAACAAAAACAATAACAATAAAAATAATAAGAGAACGAAAGCAATATAACATTTTTGAGGATATCATTTTCATGGATTCTAATCGTCTGACTACTATTGTTTTCTAAATTACTAGAATATCGGTGCCGTATTCATTGTGACAATATCATACCGATTTTGCATTCAACGAAAAAATATGAAAATGAAAGTGATTTGACCTCCTATCGATCATTTTCATCCCTAACTACCATGAGTGGCGCTCCACGAGGAGCTCTATTAATCCAACAACCAAACACTCTCCAATTGAACTGTTTCGCAGATGAAGTTCCAAAAGATATATCGCTAGGAGCACAAAAAGGGAGCAAGAACTTGAAAAATGAGCTTCACTCGGTTCCTCTCGCTTGCGTTGGCTTAGCTCGCAACCATAGTCTGATTTGTCCTAATAAAAACATGTCGGCATGAACAAGACCGGTACATGAAGGCTTTCGTGGGACGGCATGGGATGGGGCGGGCGGAGGCAAGGCAACAGTGGAGTACGTTAGGCCGGGATTAGTTTGGGACGAGCATGGAGAGAGCAGAGAAATAAAGATGATCAAGGGAGATAAAAATGGTAGGGTACATATTCAACACTTTATTGACGCAAAAGTGGTCGGCTAAGCCTTCGTAGCATAGTGGTAGTGCGTTCGCTTCGTAAGCGAAAGGTCGCGAGTTCGATCCTCGCCGAGGGCTTCGTTGAATACTCCGTTTTGGCATTTTTTAACACACTTTTTGTTTTGTTTTTTTCTCACGAGCACGTCTGCAAGAAAGGGTGGCAAGTGGCATGGCGCGCTGTCCCTCATTCTTTCTTTGTAGTGCTTCCTGCCCAAGCGAGCGCCTAATAGGAGATTGGAGGGAAATGTAAGATTAATTAGACAAGGATCATCCTAGGGTATTTGAGGACTTGGACTTGGCATCCTTAACATATGGATGCTTTTGGATGAGCACTCCAATTACGTTGGCTCTAACATGAGTGGAGAACGTTGGACAACCATGGATCGTTCTTGGGAACCCGTGCCTTTGAAAATTGCTAGCATCAAACAATCGAGCTTGGAAACAACAGGTTGGCTAAATCCTGAAGCTCGGCCTGGATGTAAGGGCAACGGTCCAAGGACATAGCGCCCACCACGAAAATAAGCAGATCAGTGAAAGATGCCTTGGAGAATAACAACTGACTACGTGATGTTGATATGTGAGCCAACCTAACAGCCAACATCCTAGAGCAGATTGTCACCCACTCACCCTCGGGAAGATGGTGCAAAAAAACAAAACTCATACCAGAAAGATCTAAGAACGTATCATGGAAGCTTGACACCGTGGTGACATACTCTACATATAGAGCGCAATTCTTAGGCTCAATATGACAATTGTCTCCAAGGCATTGATCTAGAAATCGTGTGCTTATGTCCCAGCTTTGCATGTGGAAGGATCTCACATATGCATAGATCTCTCCTACTCTTTGATCCTCGCTTCGTGCATGTAAAAGTATTAACTCAGAGGTGCTATGTTTGGAATAACTCCAACAAAAAATCTCAAATTAGATCCTCTACTTTTGATTTGAGGGGCCCCTAACTAAAGAAAAAAGAATATTTTTGTCGGTTGTTATTTCTTGGCACAAATGGAAAATTATACGAAAGATAAATAAATAATAGCAACATAATCTGTGCATCGCATTCACCCGAAATGATTGGCCATAAAATCACGAATTACAATGGAATTACATAATAAATCCTATTCAGTCAGGCATGTTAGTCTTGAATTAACAAAAAAATGGTGAGAACAATTATACAACCAACGAATTTGTGAACGCTTTACTCCTCTATAAGTACTTGGCAGTTACAATCGCTCAAGTAGAGCTAACAGATAGCTGCATAATCCGTTAGGATTTTGTTAACATATAAAATGAGAACTTGCTGTTTCAAAACTTCCAAGTCAGGTGGTGACTGAAATGTTTGCACCACAAATGTTTGTAGTTGTAGCAGAAGAACAATGCTCTTCATAAGTTCTGTGCCAAATTGTGCAGCCACTGTCAACAAAATGCAGCTCTTTTTCCTAGTGGAGCACCAATAGCTTCCTGTCATCCTTATATCCGATACGGGTTTAGATTAATCTTTATGATTGGCTGATTTTTGAGGAAGATTGTATAGAAGCAGTCCGAGCACTAAGGTAGCAACACCAATCAAAAAAGATGTGCTCAAATTTGTTCCTTCAGGTAGATATGGCAGAGGCAGTGACAGGATATAGATGGAAAGAGGCACTGCAAGGAAGAGTGTTAAAACAATGCACAACAAACCAAACATATAAGTAAAAAGGGCTTGTTTCCTTAAAGTTCGTGAGTTTTTTTTTTTAAGAGAACTTGAAGTTCGTGAGTTACGACTCATGAGTGCAATATCGAGTTATAGAGTATGCCCACTGCTTATCAGGAAATCTGTTCTAGCACAACTACACAAAAAGGTTTGCAAGGCACCTCATTTTTTTAAAAGTGCCCTTGCCTGGCTGCCTTGCACAAGTACTCTGCTTAAACATTAAAATATGAAGAGGGAAAACAAACTGCATAACCTGCTAAAGTTGCTGTTAGTGAAGCAACCACTGCTGTAGACATCTTCACAAGATTAAGGATAGAAATGTTGAAGGCTATGTTCAGAGTTATGTAGAGAAGTGGTAGCAAAGGAGCTCCATGGCAATCTGAAAATTTAAACCATTAGCAAATAATCTTGCATCATAGATTATATATATAATCATGGTCAAGACTGCAGGCCTCAGGCGTTTTGGGTTTGACATAGCTAGCAAAGTGTTATACATTTATGCCATGCATACGTGAATAATATCACTCATCGTACCAAAACAAAAAAAGACAAAATGGATAATATTCACTTGTCAGGATTTTTTTCTCTCGAATGAACCATATATTTGAAATTACATAGTATGAGATAATGCTCCACTTATTTACCACCTGAACATACTATGAGAAACGATACTCACCCTTCAGATTCCCTCCAACATTAAGAAAGCATGCAGCACCACGGCTTAGGTACGCAGGGAGTTGAGGAAAAGGAATCCCTTTAAGGTTAGAGAGAAATGGAAGGAGTAGGAAAATGAAAAGAGCCTGTATGGTGCAACAACAAAGATTTTCAGTGAGCAAAAGGAAGACAATCCAAATGATTTATAAGCCAAAATGGTACAAGAATCAGTGAATCACCAGAAATTCCCAAAGAATCATAGAGTAACAAGAAGGTCATAGTACTGGCGTTCCTATTTTCAGTACTGACTAGGAACCTACAGTTATAAAAAAAGTGAATCTCTATTATCTTACCTGGAAACCTGAACCAAAAGAGTTGACTACAAATATATCAGGCCGCTTTCCCTATGTAAACAAAAAATTAACAAGTTGTAACATGCTTTCAATATCAGAAAAATAATGAAAAAAAAATCTGAGGTTTAAACAAACCTCAAGGCGTTTTGCTCCATCAATGAAAACAATCTCCTGTAATAGTGCCAAAAAAACCATATAGCTGGATTAGCATGAAAATCCCACCACAACACTTTATGAACACTCAACCTTGATAATGGAAGCAGCAGCTTGAAATGCAGCTGAAGTCATCATTACTGCTGGCCAAAAGAATTTGACTTCAGAGAGAATCGGACCGTCACTGGCTCCACTGCATTCATCAAGAAAAGAGGAATACTAAGAAAAACTCAAAATCAAATCAAGGTATGAGCATAATACATGCACCATAATGGTAACCTGTACAAATGATCCACCATAATATTTTTTCTAAATTTATACTCTTCCAAGATACAAGATATTTGGTTCAGCATTTATAAATTTTATCTTGTGGGAACAAGAAATTTATTCTCAGAATTATGCCACTGAAAACTAGGAATAGACAAGAAATCTGTTGAATTTGAATCTACTGGTCAACGTTTAGACCACTAATTCTATGAACGAAATGTGGTGTCACTGTGATTATTTAGTCAAACTGAAATGCATATGCAAATTCTCTTATATTGCCTGCCAACATTAAAATGCAATCAGTGGTATCCAGAATGATAATAGTCACATGATCTTTACATGAGCATGCTAGATTCAAAAAAATAGTGTACAATATAATAGATAATAACTCATTATTATTTAGTGCTCGTTATGGAAGTGCAATAGAAGAATAAGCAAAATAAGAAGGACAACTATTCCAATACACACCCAGCCACTGCTAGAATTACTCCAGTTGTAACAAACAAGCAGCCGAGGATCTGATTTGTTCTATATTTCCTTCCCAAGATCAAGACCGATAAGATAAGCTGCCAAACCAGAAAAGACTACACAAAGATGACAAGCATGTTAGACAATTTATAGGAAGATCACATTAAAAGTACTCATGAAGGTGGAGAACATAAATACAGTCTAGAAAGATTCTATGTCACTAGCAAATGTAAATGGAAAAGTTAAGTTAATTGTAACTTATAAAATTGTTACATAATAATGATGATTATCTAATAGATCAGAGAAAAGAATACACAAACGAGCATGTGGAAACAGAAACGCTTAGCTCACCATCCTAGCTACAGGAATTATCCAAGTGTTGATCTAATGTAAGCACTTAGAATGTGAGAAAAAAAAAACAATATAAAGAGAAATGCTAAGTAAAAAAAACAGAAATTGCGAAAACAGCATCCATTTGACAAGCATTTACAGGGTTATCTGTAAAGTTGTCAGCAATACATGATTCATGCCTCCCACAGTCAAAGATTTAAGTATGAAGGAGTAATCAGAAGTGACCCAGTGGTATATGTAGACATATTACCTGTGACAACACTGGAATAGATGGCCCGGGCAACATAGCTGCAAGGACAGACAAATATAAAAACAATTTCATTCAGCTATGGTTTGAAGGAATCATACCACAAGTACTGAACCTGCAACAATGCACAAACTTTAACAATGAGTTGTTAACGGCGAAGTAGGAGCATGATTGATTACCAGCAGCAGCCATGCCTGAAGCAGCACCTAGCGCTTCCAGTAAACCAATTAGCATGAACTGTGACTTTGGAAGTGCTAACATTTCTCCAGTGACAATCCCAGCACGAAATCTTATGAACAGAATTGAGAAATACACTAGGACATATCTGCAAAGAATATGAAAGTGAGTAGTTCAGTGCTAGCAGAAAGCAGTTTGTGCAAAGGCGAAATAAGCAAGGACCCTACTGATACTGAATTGAAGCATTGCACTTCATAAGCCCCAGGAAACTTAATCTAATCAATCCAGAAAACTACAATTACGCATAGTTCCTACAGTACTCTGTATATAGCACAAAAAGTGTTCAATTACACTATGTTGAGGTTTCAGTGAAAGTACCAAGATTACCCAAATGTGGCGAACTGGGCGAGGAAGAAGGGGTAATTCTTCATTGGCACGAGCGCCAGCTTGTAGAGCACCCGGTTCATCACAGCAAAGACCACAGTGCCGGCCGCTGCCGCCGCGATCCCCGTACCGCCACCACCGCCTCCGGAGCTCGCAGAAACCCTAACCGTACAACCCACTCGCGCTCTCTTCGAGCCCAGCGTCCCGACGAACCGCTTCCGGACATCGCCACGGGCCGCGGCAAGCGGAGGCGGCAGCCGTAGGGCGCCACGGAGTTGCGTCCGGCACCGCCACGGCGCTCCGTTGCGGAGGAGGGTCGGCGGCGGGGAGGGCAGGCACAGCGGCGAGAGGAGGTGCGGGACGGGCATGGCGCCGTCGGCGTATCGGGGTTGGTTGCTTCGCTTCGCTTCTCGGATTGCGGCGCTGCCTTTTACACCTCGGATGCACAGAATCTGACTGGTGGGGTCCACTGTGCCAATTCACGTTTCGCTCGTAGAGAATCTGACTGGTGGGGACCACTGGACAGTTGAACCCAGCTGACGGCGCGTGCCTCCGCGCCCTCGCTCCCGGCCCGGGGCTGCTCGGCGGCCGCCAGCGGCGCTGACCGGAGGTGAGGCCCGCAAACTTGGGCATCGGCGGTGGCGGCGACGCTCGGCCCTCTGCGCCGGCTCGAAGGAAGGAGACCCAGCGGTTCAGAGTTCAGATTCTCCCAAACCCTTGCCGCCGCCGCCGCAGATGGAAGCCTGCGACGAGCTGCAGTCGTTTGAGGCCACCGGCGTCTACCGCCTCGACGGCACCTGCACCAGCGCCGGAGCCACTTTCCTGGACCCGGTCCGCCTCCTCAACGCGTGCTACCAGCGCTTCCGCATCGTCCCTGATGCGTACTACTCCCGAAGCTTCGGGCCCCAGCATCAGGGAGGCGAGCCAGAGATCGAGCGGCCCGAGAAACGGAGCAAGCGCAAGCGTAATCAGAAGCCCAAGTCCAGGGAGCTGAATCCCGTGGAACAGATCGCTGAAGCCCGGCACCAGGTGATGTGTTGCACTGCTTTACTGTGGCAAAGTAATGCTAAATTGACTAGATGGTAACCTAATTTGGTTCAAACCTGTAGTCTTGCTGTAAGCTTGCCAGGGGATTTAGAATTTTAGCTAGTGGCAATTGAAAACATAATGTTTGTTTAAGGTTGTGGAGAAGAACTCAGCAGTTTGTTTTGCAAATGAAGTGAGTAGTGTTTAGTGCTTGAACCTGAAGATGTTGTGGTTACCTTCTGCTAGGAAGCGAGGCCTTTACTGTTGAAAGCACATGAATCACTCATTAAGGCTAAACATCTACTGGAGTACATTTCCAAGACAAGCAAAGGCAACGAGCACGCACTTGATGCAGGGAGTGGTTCTGAGAATAATTTCGTCGAGCTTGGGACTTCATGGCGAGCACCTTTCTATGAGATCACTCTTTGCTTCCGGAAACCCCATGTTCTGGGCAACGAGGAAGGTAAAGTAATGAAACAGATGTTCTTTTTTACCATGTCTGGAGGTACATGATGCAATGCTGAAGCAGTGTTTATTGATTCTAATATATTAGGTTCCTTTCATGCCCAAAAGACATCATCTCCTCTATTTAATAGCATAATCAGTGTTGAAGGGACCGACGAGGCGGAAGGAGAATTCCAGAATAGGCGTTATATTTTACCTAGAGGAAGTTGCTTCTTGATGGTACATAAATACCCTTTTCCTTTGTTACATATAGTTTCAGTTAACTCAATGATCTGTCCTTAATTTTGAAATGGCTTTTCATGCTTTGGGTCACCTGTTGACATGAAGTCCGACTTCAAACGGGTTAGAGATCTCATTCCTTGTAAGTGACAATGTAGCACCAATGATGGCTAAATATGCTGACATATGTCTATGCTTCTGATAATTGTGTTGTCACAATTACTTGATTCCCTAATTCATTGGGTGTTACCCTTTTCCCTCTAGGTAGTCCAAATCAAGGGTATAATCTTATAGTTATTGACCCGCCTTGGGAGAATGGATGTGTTCGTCAGAAAGAAGCGTAAGCTTACTGTTTTTTGGATGTCATTTATCTATGATATGACGTGAACAAGTATTTAACAGTAATTTTCACATTATTTTCCCTGTAAAGTAAATGAAAGCTAGAGTGCCTAGAGCACCCGGTGAGCCTAATGACCATGGCCAGATCTAGAGATAGAAACCATTGATGTCACTAACATAGCTATGATAGACATGCTTTGTCACTGTCTCTTGTGTCCATGGTAATTTTCCATTGAATTTACACAAATCATTGTTGTAAGGTGACACGTGACAGCATTACTAATACTTTGGTTCCGCACCTGCTACTGACTAAGCTTTGGTCCACATCATGGAGGCTGGTTTTGCATGGTTTTAACTACATTTTACATATGCTCTTTAGTTGATGTTTGAGTCAGAATGTGATGCATGCATGCTACCATAACTTCCCAATGTGTGCTCCAGTTTTGTTTTGTTTTTTCAATGGTGCTCCAGCACTTGAAGCATGTTCCTTTTGCCACTGTGCAAATTTCTTCTGTGGTGTCCATTGTAGTGCATATATTATTATTACCCTTAGCTGACCGTAGAGTGTCTTGGCTGTATCGGTTTCTTCTATGAACCTATAGTAAAGCATGATTTGGCTGTATCTACAAAACTAAACCATTTGTGGTTAGAGTGTGTTCATGTTCATTGCTGCCCATCATCTTTTTAATTGTAATTTTGAACTTATAGTTGGTTAGTTAGGAAGCTTACATAGAGTAATAAGTCGCTCATTTAATTGTTTATGCCACAGGTATCCTACACTTCCCAACAGATATTTGTTGTATCTTCCAGTGCAAGAACTTGCCCATCCAGCTGGAGCGCTTCTTGTTTTGTGGATTACAAATAGGGAGAAGCTGCGGGCATTTGTTGAGAAAAAACTGCTTCCTTCTTGGGGAGTGAAAGATCCCACCGTGTTTTATTGGCTTAAGGTTTACATCTGATACTCATTTGGCACCTGCTGCAACAGTATTTTTCATTGATATATTTGTATTTATTAATTTTATAGCGACATTACTATTTTTCTGCATTTGGGGTCTAAAGTCTTTGCCAATTATAGGTAAAACCTGATGGTTCTCTAATTGGTGATTTAGACTTGTTCCATCACAGGCCTTATGAGTGCCTCCTCCTTGGCTACATAAATGTTGTAAGTTTATCCCACCAGCTTATTTGTCCCGAATCTTGACGGTGACTTTAGTTCTGCAGGTGTATTCTTAAATTCATTGATAATGTTTTCCGGATTTGTTTATGTAGAACACAAATGCTAAGGAAGGGTCAAACTTCAAGTTGTTAGAAGGAAGCCAAGTAATCATGAGTGTCCCAGGTGCTCACTCAAGGAAACCTCCCCTTGAGAGTATCCTTCCTTGCAATACATGAGTGTCCCTAGTCTTTATAACATGGAATATACTTTTGTCTAAAATAACATGGAATATACACTAATGCAATATGGCCTCTTTAGCTGGATATAAGTATATAACAGACGTTCAATCACTATCCTTAACCTGTACAAGAATTACTTTCAGAATATATTCCAGGTCCTAAACCTTCAAGATGCATTGAGCTTTTTGCCAGAGAGTTGTTTCCCAGATGGACCTCTTGGGGAAATGAGCCGCTTCATTTTCAGGATACCATGTACTTCTCAGAGAAATAGTTTGATTGCCAAGGGAATAATATGAACATATGAATTGTTGATGCAACTGCCACCTATGGCATGTGCTTTTGCAATAGCATTGTACCTTGTGTTTCACGGTAAGCAGCTATTTCCCCCATCTATTATCTAGTCACTTCAAGACTGCTTGAACATCACGATATGTCTTTCTTCAGGCAGTGAAGAACACCCCATCTCCAGATGAGTGTGCCATCAGCAAGTGACCTCTTGCTTCCCAGCAGTAGTTGATTGGTATCAAGTCCAATTTTTTTGCCAGAAGCTGGAGATTTGGCGAATCATATCTAGGCTGACCTGAGGGGCTGACAACCCATATTATTTCTTAGTTACACTGTCCAGTTCCCTGCATTGCAATGTTCAGTGTGCGTCTGGAAAACTCAGATCAAGTGCTAACAGGCAGTCAGAGTGATGAAAGAATTTGTACACAACTAGATTCATTGGACTCATCTGCGTCCTGGTTACTACAATTAGGAACGTTCATGTAAAGTAGAAACAGAGATTTCCATTTCCCTGAGCACTCAACTAAGGTTTGAAGACAATGGTTGCAGGTTTATCACATTCTGTTGCTGATATCACCTTCTTCCATTATGTGTCGATTCGTCTTGCCGTGTTCCTTCGATTGTTATATTACATCTGAGGGCCCTTGGTTCCCCCAAGGACTAGTGCAGAGTACTGTCGAATGTTCATGGGGAGATCTTTGCCGACGAGAGCTCTGCGCCTTTGCCGCTGGCGCAAGCAAACCAACAGAAGCCCGGGCTGCAAATGGGACGACGCGCGCGACGGAGACTGACTATGTGCGGCGGCGTAGGGCAATGCTTGTGCGTAACGGTGCGAGGCATCGTGGCGACGCCACCCTTGGTGCCGAGGCCGTTGCACCCGCAGCCGACGGCGACGCCCAGCCCGACACGGCTACCCGTTTCAAACATCGTTAATAAAGCCGCTCGTCCGGTCGTCCTTGCCGAACTGAACAAACACAGCGAAGCTCGAGAATCTTGACAATGCAATTGCAAATGCCGGCCGTCAGGTCAGAGTCCAGCTCGCCGGAGGTACGGCGCATCCGGATGCGTTCTTCTGAAGCATTGAGCTCGAGAATCACGTTGAGACCCATATAGCTTCCTCGCAACACCCAGAATCGTCGATGTTTTTTCCAGTGGCCAGTATAGCAAGGAGGATGAGGTGGAACGGCGTCGCCAAGCCGCCGCCTCCGTAGCCCGCGCTCCCGTCGTAGTGGTAGCCGGCCAAGCCCCTAGCCGCCGCTTGCCCGCAGGTTGAGAAGGGGGTGGCCGTATATATTGGTCGTGTCCAGCTGTCCACCTACAATCTCCGTTGCATTTCCAATGGCATGTAACATCATCAAAGATTGGGTCGGGTTATAATTGCTTCACTACTGGATAAATTCTTACACGCATAACTTCAGAACGCAGCAGCGTTCAGTCATACAAGTACTCCCAAGTTACAGGTAGTTACCACAACACGTCCAGCCATCATACAGATCTAAGACAACCCTCACCAAACCTTTCAGCTTGCTAACTACAGAAGACGTTGACCCACGAAACGTAGCTGCACTTCATCTTCAGATTCCAGAGGGTGGCAGCAAAAAGAAATTTCACATTACTGCAATTAGCTGGCAGCAGCAGCAACCATGGCCGTGCGAACATCCGTGAAAGTTGAGATCAGTGCGCCCAGCTGCAATTTATCGTTGCATGCGAAGCTTAGCCTGTACCTGCATATTATCAAATAAAAAGGCCATGAATTATGATGCTAACAAACAAAAATTTGATACAAGAAAGAGTTATCACAGTTCCTAACTGATCATAAGTTCAAATGCAAAGTCAAAGAACATCACAGGTCGCTGCCTAGCTACTGCACTATCTCAACATTGCAGTGAGCTCTTAACTTATCGCTTCATGGAAACAAATATAGTTTCCACTCTGAAAGAAGCTTTTACACACACTGGGAATTACTGCAACCAAAGTTTGCTGACTTAAAAAAAATGTTCCAGTGTAGCACTGTTGCGACAGCTAAACTCATCCATATCAATGTGTTGATTTAATGATTGTTAAGCTAATCTCAGTGTTCCAGTGTAGCAATTTAGTTAACAATTTAACAAAGTCCTAATGTTGTTTTTTAGGAACTATAAGACGTATCAAGTAAATAGTTAGCTTGGCTATACATTGTTGGGTCTTCCATCCATAGCATCCACAATTTGGGCAATTACCTACCTCATATACTTTTGTGTGAACTAAAATGGCTATTTCTGGCAATCTGAGTAGAATTAGCAACAAAACATAATTATGGCATAGAATGACAGGTAAGCTAATTTATGTGCAGAACGACACAATTCAACTGTAGAAGTGTATGAAAAACATACTCAATATCAGCCATGTCATTGATTAGCTTTACACGAACATCAGATGGCATTTGTATTCTGAACACAAACCTGCACAAAAAGAAAGAAAAATTAGAACAATACTAAATGGGGTTCAAATTCAATGCTGCATAAGAAAAAAAGAAGAATGATGAGCTAGTAGGCAGCAGGTAGTGCGTACATAGTAACCTCCCGTATGATATCAACCAAGGCCAAGCCTTTTCTCATCTTCATGTCAGATATATCTAAACAGATAAGGAAACATGCATTTAGACAAGAATCCTGAATAATCAGAAGGATCATATTAAAAGATGGTAGCTAAGAATACTTTTGAAGCTGGTTGAAAATGGTTCATTTAATAGCCAATTAGCTATCCGCTCAATATCTTCTGGCATGGGGTTTCCTGTGCAAAGATAGACAGCTTCTTCTGTCATATGTTGGGATGCCATGTGTGTTGCCTACACATAAAAAAAGGTAAGTAATTGTCAAAGCCATTGTAATTGGTGTAGTAGTTTATATAACAAAACAATTGATATAATGAAAAAAAACTACTTCATCCCAAAATTTCTAGGTTTGTCCTATTGTGTTAGGTTTGACCAAATTATAGTACAAAACATAAACATGTAGGACACCAAATTAGTATACAATGTACTTATTTGGTCTCATAGATGGTAATGGGTTTTCTATAAACTAGGTCAAAATTAAAATAGTGACTTCGGACAAACCAAAAAGTGGCTAAATTTTGGGAGAGTTAGTATGCTTTATGGTTTATCTCAATGTTGAACTTAGTGATAGATAACATTGAAAGAATGGCATTAGTCAAATACTTAAAGTACACACAACAGTTATGCAAATCGGAATGTATGATTTGTTCAGATCTAAAACATCAACAGTTTCGTGTTTTGTTTTAACTTGCTCCCACATTCTCAGAACTTCTATATCTTTAAATGACTAGATATCGGAACTCCTGGTCAAAAACAGTTTAAGTCAAATGCACAGCGTGACAGCAATAAAGGGATAACCTGCAATATATTCAAAGCCTTCCTCATATCACCATTGCTTAACCGCACTAGTGCTGTCAAGCCACCCTCATCTACACTTAGCCTGCAAGTACATGAAAAATTAACATTGCAGATAGGGCCAGAATCCTATGCCAGTTTAGTACAGCACAATGTGAAGATTGCAAAGCATGATATAACGGAACACAATATAAGTGAGCTACTGAGGTCCCGAGTGACACAAAATAATTGAGAATATCTTGTATAATCTTAGAAGGAAAGAAAAGTACTTACCCCTCAGATTTTATTATATGTTGAAGACGCTCTCTAACATGACTGCCATCTAGTGGAGCAAATCTAAACCTGGTGCACCTTGATTGTAGTGCAGGGATAATTTTGTTGACATGGTTGCATATCAGTGCAAACCTTGTGCTCCTTGTATACTTCTCGATAACTGCAAGGAGGGGCATATTAAATGGATGTAAGGAAGAAAATGCACAGCAATGAATAAAGTAAAGTCATAACAGAAAAACCTCTTCGCAATGCAAATTGTGCATCCTTTGTCATTGCATCTGCTTCATCCAAGAGAACCAACTTAACAGAAGGCCTTGCTCTGTAGAAATTCGAATGAAAGGCAAAAGGGTATTATTGATGGTATTATGACAAACAGAATTACTTGATTATATATCAAGTCTCAAGTCTGGAATAGAAATTTAAGTGGAAGGCAAAAGGGTATTGCTCAAGGTATTATGGCAAACAGAATTACTTGATTGTACATCAAGTCTGGAAATCCATACCCAAAAGAGAGGCTGCGTGCGCCAGCAAAATCCTGGATCTGCTGCCTGACAACATCAATACCACGTTCATCTGATGCATTGAGCTCGAGGATCATGTTGCTATACTGAGATCCATATAGCTTCCTCGCAACAGCCAGAATCGTCGATGTTTTCCCAGTACCAGGTGGCCCGTATAGCAGCAAGTGTGGAAGTCTATTCTCATTTGTAAGCCTGTCAACTACAGGAACAAAATGGCAATCATCAGCTTACCTCGTATGCTAAAGTCACAACCAGCACAGCTTAATAATTCAGGAATCAGAAGAATATGTGGTAGCACAAACAGACATAAATTCGGGGCCAAGAATCAACCCACATAGAGGTTATACGAGACATGAAGAATATATAGCATAATAATGCGTTAACAAAATCACAGTAACATATCGACTACACCCCCGTGAGTTAGCGTTCACTGTAACACAAATCTTTAAATGATGAAATCTGCGGACAATCTCTAAATTCCAGAGCCATTGGATACCTATCGAACGACTTTTACAACAACTAAGACCACGATACTTGCTACATAAAGAGCCTTCCAGAACACGCTAGCTAACTAGCATCTTCTCGAATCCTCCCAATCTCAACTTCTTCCTCCCAATCTCAACTTCTTGAGCTTCGCCGTGCCATTCTCATTCTTCTCCACCTCCATAGCTCCTCAGGCCTGCTCCACACCTCGACATCTGAGTCTCTGACGTGCGCCACGGTATCGCATCGGCACCGATCGGCAGCCGTCTGTGGGCGCCACGGTATGGCATCGGCACCGATCGGCAGTTGTCTATGGTGTGCCACTGCTACTGGATAAGCAGCACTCAGGTAGTCAGGCCGCCTCCCTAGATCGTTCCTCTGATGACATACGATGCCACCGGTAGGGCCGAAGTTAAACAGGTTCTCCAATCTAACACCGATAGAAACTCACACCACCCCATTCAATCTGATGTGGGCTACTTGATTAGAATCAAATATATTTTATTTTCATGGGTTGTAGCGGACTGACTAACGCATCATATATACGTAAGATATTATTATTCCTAATCTTTGTGCCATACTGCCATTAGTAGGATTTGTCCTCCCAACAGCTTGTATCAACCTGCATCGAAGTTCAGAATAGATTTCAAATAAAAAATGGCTTAGTATTTTATAATAGCATGGACTGTTCACTAATCATGTGAACACAGATTGCAAAAAATACAAGAAAATAAAAGAAAGAGAAAATATCAGAATTGGTCATGCTTATCTGTCTTCTTCTAATTGCATAGTATCATTCACATCAGAATATATTCAGTATTTTAAAGAAACCTATACTGAGATATTTGAAGATATGTAAGACTTGAGTACACATATAACAATTACAGATAGACATCTCTCCAATTTCAGAGTGCGCCAAAGATTGCACTATCTTTATATGTGTGTGGATATCTTAAATGTGGAGCTTTAGAAGCCCTGTGCACAAGGACATGTGTTAACACAAATAGAAAAAATATGCTTGCTTGGACCAATTTCTCTGGGGTCATCTACATATATTGGGTATTGCACTGAACCAGCAGACAGGTTTGTATTTAGATCCTGGAAAATGTCACACTTGCAGGAGCTTGTAGCATTCGGTGTTCCTGCTCCTATTCTTCGAATTTACTCTTCATGGACTATGTTTTTTATCCACATGATTTAAATCTAAGAGTGGATTGGGGCAGCATTAATGGCATGGGCACAACTGTGTGCTCTCTTTCACCCATTTTGCTGATATCACTAATGGTACAACAACAGAAACGAGTACACAATTGAGTAAAAAAGGAAATTCACAATAAGGTGTTGACGTTGACACATGCAATTTTCTGAGTTACAATTAAAAAAAAACTATGATTGGAACTACCTTTTAGACTCCTGCAAATCAATTATGTCCATGCAGGATAACGATTGAGATATAAGGAACGTACACTCCATCTTTGCATTGCTTTCTACATTCTCAAAGGAATCGACATCCAGATGAGAAATCCCAATGGCACTGGCTCAATGGGATCCTTTCAACTTGGGTCCCATGAAGTGTCAAGTTCTTGGACTATTAGTGAACTGCAGTATCTCTGTTTCACTGTATATTGGTATAAAACTTTTGATGCATAGCACTCTTACCATGTAAAGTTCTTTCAGTTATTATTTTATTTATATAATATATTCCTCTCGGGTTCAGAACACCTCTGCCCGATCAACAAGTCTATGTAATGGTGCTTTTTTTGTTGAACTTTCACTTCATCACTATTAACACATTGCACTATGCTGCATTTTGGCACACATTTTAACCTATTTTTAAAAAGCACTGTATACTCAAATGAATTGCTAAGTTTTAGAGTTTAGCTGCAGCCATTAGCCTCTCAAGATGCAATAAATGGCTAAGATTAAACAGGCTGCCTCAAGATCCAATAATCGGAAGATTAAACAGGCTGCCTAAGTGATACAACCAGGCAACCGAACAACGCCCGCCATTTTTTCTAGTCTAATAGAACCCCACTCGAATCCCTCCTAAACCCTAAACCCCGCATCGGCCCTCGCACGAGCACAACGGCCGCGGCCACTTACTGGTGTCCACGATGTCGCGATGGGCGGCGACGTCGGCGAGGGACTGGGGCCGGTACTTCTCGACCCAGGGCGCAGCCCTGCCGGTGGCGGAGAGCGGCCCCTTGCCCTTGGCCGCCGCCCCGGGCGGCGGCGCGGCGGCGTCGACGTCCATGGGAGCGGCGTCGGTGGTTCCCGCCATGGCGGAGCGGAAACCCTAGTGCTGGCTGGCGGGATTGGGGGGGGATGGGGGATTGGCAGGCAGCGGCGGGCGGGCGGGAAGAAGGCCAAAGTTTTTGGGCTCGACTCTGTCTGATACGAGGGACCTTAACCCAGCCCATCTTATGAAAACAAAGCCCATGTGAAATTGTATATGGATTGTAACGTTGATGGGCTTTTTTGACAGGACTGGTGGTGTTTCTCCTGGACTGTATTTTATCCTGGACAGTAGAAATTAAGTTGTAGTTCCCTCAAAAAAAGAAAGTAGAAATTAAGTCGTAATTCAAAAAAAAGTAGAAATTAAGTTACATTTCTGTAGATATATTAATTCGGCAATCACCATGCCCATTTCCATACTTTCTAATAGAATATAAAATTATGAAATTACCCGTCATGCTTAATGGGCAGTTTATAATGGAGTAATAATACCAAAGTATGAGCATTCTTTCTGGTAAAACTACGGCAGTGAACAATCGTAATAATCGTAGTGGACGACCGTCCGGGGAATAGACCAATTATAGTAGACGGGAGACCTGAAAGTAGGAGTTAACAAGAATCTGGGTTATGGAATAGTAGAGTCTTTTTGGTTTTGGGTGGCATCCATGTGTGGTTAGGATCTTAGCTCAAGCCCCACACGGTGATTCTCCAACGTGGCATTGTTATTTGTTACATTACATCAGGAAGGTGGTTCTCCAAGGACTACTGCAGAGTACTTGTCGAATGTTCATGTGAAGATCTTTGCCGACGAGAGCTCTGCGACTCTGCCGGCTGTCGCAAGCAAACTGGTAGAAACCTGGGCTGCAAATGGGACGACGCGAGCGACGGAAACTGACTACGTGTTGAGAATTGGGGCGGCGTGCCGGCGTATGGCAAATTGGCAATGCTTGTGCGTAACGGTATGAGGCGTCGTGGCGACGCCACCCTTGGTGCCGAGGCCGTTGCACCCGCAGCCGACGGCGACGCCCAGGCCGACACGGCGGCCCTAGCGGCCTGTTTCAAACATCTCGCCGTCTTTCCGCATGCGTTTCAAACAGCGTTGATAAAGCCGCTCGTCCGGTCGTCGTCCCTGCCGAACTGAATAAACACCGCGAAGCTCGAGAATCTTGACACTGCACCTGCAAATGCCGGGCGTCAGGTCAGAGTCCTCCTCGCCGGAGGTGCGCCGCATCCGGATGGCCCTACCCTCTGCTTCCTCCAGGGTAGCCAGTGCCAGGGCGAAGCTAGCTGGGAGAGCCAAGACGCCGGCCAATTCGAAGGCGAAGGGCCGAGTGGATGATAAAGAGAAGAGGGGCAAGAATGGAAGGCTTGTCCCGTCAGTTAGGTGCATGAACTCGCCTCCTCTGATGCCAGTTGGCCTGGAAGCGGAGAAGAAGAGGTGTTCCTGGATCACTGCAAACTCCGGTGAGTCAATCACAGTTTTCTGGTTCCTCCTTTTTGTTTCACTTTTGAAAAATAAAACTGCATTTTCTTCATGGTTCCTCTAGTACATTGCAAGTTCACAGCATTACATTTGAGACTTCTCCTTTGTCATATGCTCTGTGGTTTTCAGGGTCTTTTTTTGCTGACTATTAGACATGAGTGCATTAGTGTTGAATATCCTGTGTTTGTAGAACTATTACCATGATTCCATTAACAATCCAAAAATTCTACTCTTTAGTACAGACAGTCATTCTGCAAAAACAAACACCTAAAGTTTAGTTTTTTTTAGAATACCTAGGAGAAGTATATTTTTTACAAATATTCATTATGTGCACCTTTCGCAGTTTTGTTGAATTTTCAGTTTTGTGAAAATATAGGCTTTCCGTTATCAACTGAAATCATGTTTTTTGGTGGTATGGTATGCTACCCCCATTTATTCAGAGCCTCAATATGTCGCATTCCATGATGAAGAATGGGGAGTACCTATTCGTGATGACCGGATGCTATTCGAGCTGCTCACGCTTTCACAGGCCTTAGGTGAGCTCACCTGGCGTTCTATTTTGAACAAGAGGAAGGAATTCAGGTATGCTGCCCAAAACTGAAACTCTGTCCATAGCAGAGGTGTTAGGATGTCCACTGATGGATTCAACCTTTGTGTACCAGGGAGATTTTCGATGGCTTCAACTTTGAATTGGTATCTGAATTCACGGAGAAGAAGATAAACCTATTGAGATCAAATGGAATAGGGCTGTCAGAGCAAAAGATTCGCGCAGTTGTAACAAATGCCAAGCAAATGCAGAAGGTACAGGAGTCTGAATTGTTAAGTTATTTGCATTTGCATCAAATATTTTTGTTAGAGTTTATCTCTGATGGACGAGGATACAGTGTGCTATTCTTCTTATTCATCTTCTGATAAGGCTGAATGTTAATATTTTTCAGTTTTTTCCTCAAAAAAAATATTTTCAGTTTTTCCTATTTGCCATTTTACTTGGCATTTAACAACAAAGGGGGGGAAGTGCTATCAGAAATTTGGCAACATTAGAAATTTTGACCATTTGTCCAATGCATATAAAAATACTAGTGATATCACACAGGTTACTTTTTCTGCTTTGCAACTTAGGGATCAGGGTTTTTTTTTTTTTTTAGAATCAACTTAGGGATCAGTTGACTAGTACAGCTCTAAAACACTCCTTTTCTATCCATGGGCCGCATCATGAAATCGAAGATGCGGAGGGCTCGTTTTGTACATGGGCCACATCATGTACCCTTTCAGAATCTGAGTAATGTGATACATGGGCTTCTTCTAGACATGATTTTCAGTTCACAATGATTTGATCAAACATCTTAGTGTAGTACCATATGTTTCATAAATTCAGTATTCAATGTGTCAAACTTTCGAAATGCTTACCTGTAGGTGATTAAGGAATTCGGATCGTTCAGCAACTACTGCTGGAGCTTTGTGAACCACAGGCCCATCAAAAACGGCTTCCGCTATGCCCGCCAAGTACCTACAAAGACGCCGAAAGCTGAAGCCATAAGCAAGGACTTGATGCGTCGAGGGTTCCAGTGTGTTGGCCCAACAACGATCTACTCCTTCATGCAGGTCGCCGGGATGGTTAACGACCATCTGTCATGTTGCTTCAGGTTTCAGGCTTGCAACCAGCACAGGGCCAGTGAAAACGATGTGAAGGCAGAGCCAGCATTGCCTGATAGTAGAAGGTTGGGCTCGCCATCTTCGGAGGATTCAGGTACCAGGGAGGTGTAGCAAGTCACTGAGGTCAACCTGAATTAGTTTTTTAATTTGTGATTGTCAGGACAGTTTGAAAGTGCATTGGGATGCTACTGAACAAGTGGTGTAGACTGTATATACATTGTAAAAGATTGTGCGGCTATCTGTTGTGGAGTGCTTTTTCTCACATGTATCATATTGGTATTGTAGAATGCACTTTGATTGGGCTATATGTAAAGCAACATCCTGCTGTGTTGTTTTCTGAATGTACGGTATCTGGCGTGTATGTGTTAACACCAGAATTTGGTCAGGAATATGACAGGTGGACCCGCAGGCGGCAGAGAGAGATTCGGCAAATGCATATGCGGTCGGCTAATTTCCATGTGTTCGGCAAATGGCCAAGCGGTCGGCAACCGCTTCGTTTGAAGGCGGAAAAAGGAAAGGGAAGCTGATTGAAAAGGGAAGGAGTCGTGATGGTCAAGGGCTCCGATTATGGATAGAGTCAGCGTGTCTTTATCTTTCCAATTTTGTTTAGATAGTTCGTAAGTGCTTAGGACTCATGTTCGTCCGGGGTATAAATATAAACCCTCGACCATTGTAATAAGGGTTCACAACCAAATCAATACAACCGGCTACGTGCCACCCTTCGAGTCCTTTTAGTCGTGTCGTCGAGTTCTTCGAGAGGGCCAATCGATCCGTCGACCTCCGTAAGTCCCGGCAACCTTGCTATCATGTCTAGTATCGTGCGGCGGATTTAGATTATGATGCAAGTAGTCTCATCCGTTTTGCTTAGTATCGTGCGGCGGATTTAAGCTTAATGATGGGAAGTTTTTGCTTGTGCCTTGTATCGTGCGGCGGATTAAGACATGAGTAAAGATAGTTATCGGCTCTCTTAGATTTGGCAAGATCTAATAGATTCATTAAGTTATCACGTGTTGCTTGCTTTGTTTAATGTTTAATTATTTGCAACACTCTTTTGCCCAATCTAGATTGATACTCTTTCGGCTTGTTGATCGTTTTCTTTCATGCTTACCAATATCGAATAGATCAAGCTCATATAGCCGAATTAGATCAATCTAGATTGTTACGTGTTCGGGTTCATTCACGTTAGATGTAGATAAGCCTTGACAGATCTGGGTATCGTGCGGCAGATGCAGGTCTTTGGGTTACTCTAGAGCTAGTCATCCGGTGGACTAGAGATCGGTTTAATCTGATAGGTTCCTTTTACATGTTACTTGTTTGTTCCTTCTTCATGGACCCCGATTCGGCAATCTTGCCGATACGGTTATGCTTATACATGTAGCGAGTATTTATAGATCTGTTAGGTAATTACGTGCTTTTAGCTCTTTATTGTTAGATTGTATCATGCGGTGGATTGATCTAGTAGTAAGGAGTGGTGTTAATTCATAGCGAGTGGTATCATGCGGTGGATTAGCTTGCTTGGGTTTATGCCCGACGGGTTTATGAAGGCTAGACGTGCGGCAGACTAGTTGGAGTAACCTATGCATGTGTTGTTTAATAGATTTATATTTATAAGTTACCTATCCTTAGTTATTAGTGCTTGATGATGCTTTAAACCTGAGATATAGTTTGATATGCTTTAATGATTTAATCTTGTTCAAACATGTCTTCATCTACCGTATTCGGCAAATTCGTTCTGTTTACATCGTTATGTTACTTTAGCCGAATGAAATGCAATCCGTTGGCATGCGGCTTCTATAGCCGTATGTTGTCGTAAGTGGCTTCGGGGCCGTAAATATGGAACTGTCTGGTCTCAACCGGCACGTTCCACCTTTTGATCTAGCAGTTTTATCCCTTGTCGGCTTTCGAGTCAAACCGACCGGCACGCCTCCGGATTCGAAACGCCCGGCACCCGATTGAAGCCACGCTTTCCGGCTTGCAGTGTGTGAGGCGCAGACGGTCACATTTTGCGTCAACACACTTTTTGGCACGCCCGGTGGGACCACTTCTCAGTCTAGGATGGGATCGGAAATTGACAACAGTCACGTTCTGAACGTGACCTTGGACGAGCCGACGAGCAACGCCGGATGGTAGAGCAAGCAATGGAACAAGTATCGCGAAATGTCGATGTCTTTTTCTAAGAACAAGAGTGGTAGAGTGATCGTCAAGCAATCATTGCCACGAGTTCTTCTCGCTGGTCAGTCTGATATTACTGACGAGGAGGAGATGCAGAGGGTAGTTGGAGCCATTTACAAAGCTGTAGGAGACACCATGTTGAATCACAACACAGCTTTTCTGGGCACCTTCCGCAAGATTATGGTTGACACTTTTGGTCCAGCAGTTGACAAGCACTTTGAAGAAAGATTTGGAGAGCTTGCTGGGCCAGTGTACTTCAACACTCAGCAATCTTCAGGGAAGCCAACTGGAGGAGAAGAGATGATCGGTACAAGCAAAGATGGAGCTATTCACGATGAAAAAGAGAAGCCTCCTGTGACCGAGCAGCAAACTTATGGTCAAGTAGCTTTTGGTGCAACAACAGATATACCCGCATCTCGCTTACAAGATCTCCCCAGTGGCAAATAGATTGCGAAGAGTGTCTATGGAGATGGGTACAATGAATTCACGATTACGGTGCTCGAATGCTTTGCCGAATCCGGTACGGGAGTGCATCGGGAGTGCCTTCTAGGAGACAGGGAGCGAAAGATGCAAATGATGACCTCCTAAGCGAGAATGGGCGATATGATGCGAATCAATTCGGCACGAAATCAAAGCATCGACATATGCATACAAATCTCCTTTCCCAGAGTGGTACAATAGGGTAGCTCTTCCACCAAGAGTTAAGCCACCAACGGATTTGACCAAATTCTCTGGTCAGGATGACACCAGTACCATTGAGCATGTCAGCAGATATCTGATGCAACTTGGAGAAGCTGCTGCTGATGAAGCATGGAGGATTAGATATTTTCCTATGTCTCTTACAGGGCCGGCTTTCACATGGTTTGCATCGCAGCCGGCTAATTCCATTGGTACATGGGCAGAATTGGAGCAAAAGTTCCATTCATACTTTTATACAGGAACCAATGAAAAGAAGATGGTTGATCTTTGGGCTATGAGGATGAAGACTACTGAGACACCAATGGAGTATCTTCGTAGATTCAGAGAAGCGAAGAATATGTGCTATTCTCTGACTATTCCCGATGATCAACTCGCACAATTGGTCATTGCAGGCATGCTGCCACATATCAGAGACAAGCTATTCGGCATAGAGTTTGAAGACCTTGGACAGCTTGCACAAAAATTGACAAAGCAATGAGCAATCAAGCCCAAGGGTTCGAAGAGATGCTCGTTTTCGGAAGAACAAGTGCAACTGTTGACATGTATCAAGGATTTCGGAAGAAGCATCGAATATGAAGATGAAGATGAAGCTAGCTGCGCAGAGTTGAACTGGACGAAAGAGCCTACTTTGGTCAGTCATCGATGGGTGAAGAAGCAAAAGGGATCTTATGATTTTGATGTCGTAAAGCGAGATAAGCTCTTTAGTATCGATCCAAGAGGGACGCGTCAAGCCGCGAGAAGGACATCCTATCTTTGCGCCCTGAAGGGATAAAGGATAAGAAGTATCTTGTGGGTTTCATGATACAAGTTCTCATCATATCAATGATTGCCGAGTGTTCGAGTAAAGATTCGAAAGCTATTCAAGATGGACACTTGAGATTTGATGGCAAGATGAAAGTAGACAAAAACCCATTCCCTCGAACATGGTCTCTTTCTCTATAGGAATGGTTGATGCCGGTGAGTCCAAGGAAAAGGGAAAGATGAAGGTTCGACCTCGAAAGAGCCAAGGAGAGTGGTGTTGTTGACCCTAATCGGCAAGTTACCAAAGAGGAAGTGCAACAAGTACGGTTCGAAATAGCCAAAAGAGAAAGGTCAAACTTCGGATGCGGCTAAGGAAATTGCCGAATACACGCCGAACCGAAGCGCGAGTTACAAAGACGACACTTGTTGAATAAGTGGCGGTGGGAAAAGAAGATGGAATATGATGAGGAACAAGAAGACATTGAAGAAGAGCACAGGTTCATGGCAGAACGTCGGAGATATGAAGCAGAAGTGCGCCAAAGAGAACAAGAAGAGTACAGGAGAGAACAAGAGCAATCTCATTGGAACTGTTCCTTCTTTAGACACTGTTGGAATGAAGGCTTGAAGTTGCCTGCTAGGAACAATTGCCCTGAATGCAGTGATCAATATTCAGAGTACAGGCAATCTCGAGTCAACCGCCGTCCCGTTCATGATAGACTTGGGATGAAAGTTCCAGAGAACGATCGGCGCCTAAAAATAAACAGTTTTGATGGACATCGGAGGAAAAGATTTGCAGACCAAGCTTGGACTCACAGCAGTGTCCATAAAGAGAGTTCCTACAGGTGGCAAAAAGGTCAATGGTGCCCTCCTGGTCTGCGGAAAAGCCAGAAGAGAAGAGTTCAGCGTTTGAGGAATCAAGAGCTGAGCGGTGAATTAGCCGAAAAGAAGCCGGTGTGGCATCCTAAGAAAAAGGATGATGGACGGGGTCCTTCGGCTGATACTAACATGGTGTTCTTTATTCCATTGGAGTTTAGAGCTCCTGGAGATCAAGAAGTTCAAGATGAGGTATATTCAGATTTTGATGAAACTGAATGCCGAGACCTGATGGCTCAACTTGTGTTGACTCGGCAAGCAGTCTTTGACAAGCCAGTTAAAAACCGTCATCTGAAGCCATTATACCTGAAGGGATATGTCAATGGCAAACCTTTAACCAAGATGCTTGTTGATGGAGGGGCTGCTATCAATATTATGCCCTATACTACTTTCAGAAAGCTTGGTATGACAAGTGAGGATTTGTTGCAGACTGACATGATCCTTAGAGATTTTGCTGGCAATGCTTCGATACTCGTGGAGAAAGTACATGTGGAATTGATGATTGGATCCAAGACTTTGATCACTACTTTCTTTGTCATTGATGGCAAGGGGGCATATAGCATGCTTCTGGGAAGGGATTGGATCCATGCTAATTGCTGTGTACCCTCAACTATGCATCAAATTCTTATTCAGTGGATAGGAGATGATGTAGAGATTGTTCAAGCTGATGATTCAGTGAGTGTTGCCACTTCCGAGCCTGCTTATTGGGAGTATGATGGACAAGACTGCCTTTCGGGTAAGAAATGGAAAGAAGGTCCTGTCAATGTGTTCGACAGATGTAACATCCTAGATGTTAATTGCAACTAAAACTTGATTTAGAATTTTATTAAGGCCTAATCATCGAGCATCATGGCATTAATGCATTCATGTTTTAATATTATTTTTGATGTGATGCTTTGTTTTACATATGAAATGATGCTTGTGATTGCTAATGCCCGATTAGTTAGTGTAGAAAGTAAATCGAGCTCCAATTGTTTCAAAAACCCTGTTTTCCCGAAAACCCTGATTTACCCCCTTTTCTCTATTTCAAAATCTACAAAGAATTTGGGGTTGGTCCAAAAAGCAATATTGTGGGTCTTGATGAGAGCTTCAATATTGGTGTTCAAAGTTTTTCAAGTTTCCAAAAAGAATTTCAAATAAATTTAAAAATACGGCTTTAGACAATTGTCCCCTTTTGAATTTCAAATCATAATTCAAAAACTATGCATATTTTGGAAAAACTCTTTTTGAAGAAAATGTGTAGTTTGAAAAGTTGAGTATTTCATAGTTTTGGAGTTTTTCAAGCTTTATTGAAAAATCAAAAGTAATTGCATATATTTCATTCTAGGGTTTTTGTCCCCTTTTCAAATTTGGTTCAAAATTCAAATTTCCTTTCAAAATCTGAAAATGCTCCTTTTGAGAAAGTTGTAGGTCTTGAAAAATCAGTGGGACTTTGTTTCTGGAGTTTTCCAAGTTTCTATTTAAATTTTGGAGAAAATGGCGATTTGATCTGCTGACTTTAAGTGTCACCGTAGCGCGATGTCATCATCCCCTTCTTCCCTCTCTATTCATGGCGTCGCGGTGGCCGCCCGGCCATGCCGCCCTGCCGCGCCGTCGCCAGCTCACCTTGACGCGCGAAGCTTCTTCGTCATCGTGTCGGCCGTCCATGGGTCGCCATTGGGCTATAAAAAGGAGCCGGCCATTGCCGTTTCGCTTCTTCTTCTTCTTCTTCCGCCGCCATCGCCGTCGACCTCCATCCGCCGGCGAAATTCGCGCCGCTCGTCCATCTTCTTTCGCTCCTCGCAGCCATAGCTCCGCCTCATTCTTGTGCTTCCAACGCACACTGCTTGTGTTTGCTATCGTGGCCGGAGCGCCCGGCGCACCCCTTTCTTCTCCACGGCCGGCGGAGCGCCGCTGCCGCCGAGCCTCACCATCGTTAGCTCGCTACGGTGAGCCGTTTACTTCATTGTCTTCACCATTGTGTTCGCCATCTCCTACTGCTGCTCCTGCTCTCTTTTGATTGGTCGTCGATGCTCAGGTGACGCCGGGAGGTCGACTTTGCCGCCGGAGCGCGCTCGCGCCATCGTTGCCGCCACCTCGGGTCTCGACGAACTCTCTGCTCCGCCGTCGTCCCGTCCCAGATATCGTGCGCACCGTTACCACGGTGAGCCCTTGCATCCGTTTCGCGCCATCGTTGTGCCCTAGTCGTCTTGTCATCGCCGGAACGCGGCCGCCGACGAACTCCGCTCCTGTTCTTTGCCGCCCGCGCGCGTGTAGCCGAGCCGTTTAGCCGTGCGCTGGCTTGACCAGCGTGCGCATCGCATCCGCGTTATCGCGCTGGCCTTGGTGCTCGCCTTAGTTGCGCCGGAGACGCTCCGACGAGCTCCATGGCCGAGCCGCCGCCCTGCAATTCCGCCGCCGCCGCCAGGTGTCCGCTCGCGTGACCGCCGTCGCGATAGTCGTTCCATAAGCGTCGCGTCATCGAGTAGAACGCACGAGCTGCCCGCACCGCCGGGGACCTCGCCGTCGGCAAGACCCGGCCGGCCGGGTCGCCGTTCTTGTAAGCCTCGCGAGGACCGGCTTTTGTGAATTCGAATAAGTCCGGGGTTTAGGTGCAAAAACCCAAGACTCGGTGAATAGTGCCAGAAGTAGTTTGGACTTGTCTGTGATTTTGTAAAACCCCGAGGGCTTAATTGCAAAGTAGCTCCGTCAGACCTTGACCAGGCCGGATTGGGCCGGTCTTTGCACAGTGTTGGGCCGGCCTGTTTCCGCCACTGGGCCGCCGTGGCCTTTTCTTTTTATTTTTTTTTCAGAAATGCTTTGGGACGGTTTCCAACAGTGCTGGGCCGGTCAGGCCAGATTCGGCCCAGTTCACCCTTTTCTTTTTATTTAGGTTTTATTCTTTTACTGATTTGATGAATAGTAATGTCTTTTGTTATTTTCATATAGAATTATTGGTAGCCCCAAAAATTATGAAAATTTTTTTGTATGCTCTCTGTCATGTGCTTGATGTTAGAAAAATATTAGATGCCTATTTTGGTTATGTTTTATATGTTTTAAAATTAGCCATTTTAATTGAAAAATGCTTCTTCTTTTATTTATAGTTATTTATTTATTGTTCCAAAAATCTTGAAAATTATTTGGTAGTCTTCTCAGGCCATGAGAAGCTTGAGTTTAATTTTTGAGATTTATTTGATGACTTATTATTTTGTCTTTATTTTATGCTAGTTATTTAATAGATCTTTAATTATTTATTAGGCCTTAAGGATTTAGGGTTTGAGTGTTTTGAGAGTGATTGAAGACCTTAGGTCATTGATCTTAATGGCCTTTGGTACTTTAATTAGTTGTTTGTGCTCTCTTGATCAAGTCATTAGGGTTTAGTCGATGTGTTCTTGTATGAATTATCTTGATCTGCTGGTTGTCGTAACTAGAGTGGTTTCACCTATGTAACCATAGGTTTTGTTTAATTAATGTTGTTAGAGTACAACTGTATCGCGAAGGAAAGTTGTACTCAAGTGATCAAGTTGTTATGCTTTCATCCATGTATCATCATGCATCATGCCGTGAGCTCATCGTTCTAAAGCATGCATCATTAACTACGTGTAGATATTCGAGAGTGAAATGGTTCGGGTTGAGCGAAGTTCGGAAGATATCGTTCGACGACGGTGTTCGAGGAGATTATCCATCCATGGAGATGATGTCAAGTCCGACATTTGGGATCTAACTTCACCGCAACACGGGCAAGCCCGGAGCATGCAACCTATTTTGTTTCGCAAATATTTTACACTATAAGTCTAGTGTATTGTGCATTAAGTTAATAGGATTTGGTTGATACCGTTGCCGCATGACTACCTTGATCTACTTTTACATCATGATATCCCACTAGTATGTGTAGGTCGATTTCTTATGCTTAGCCATGCTTAGACTTCGGTAGAAGTTGTAGGTCATTAATCTTTGATCATGATTTACCATTGTATCTTTGCTTCTCTAGACCTAAAGATGGGTCACGAGGGCATAAGAATATGGTTATATTAAATTGAGACCGGTCGGGTAACTTGCATCGGGAATGGAGTCTTGATGTAGTGTTTCCGATCGTGTCGATTAAGGACCGTACCGTTGTTGGCCCTTGGATCAAGACTTTACAACTACTCACATATCTACGGAAAAGCTTTACCCTAGGATAATCTAAGGACTAGTACGGTGAGCCCGTGCACTTTGGGAGTGGCGAGATGGCGGGAGTACAATACCCTCGTGGGCCGTGTCCCCCGGATTGGAGGTGTAAGTGTACTCTCGGGTGGCGCGGAAGCCGAGCCTAGTTCTAGAATGTCCGACGGTATTGTTGATATAATTGTGGGTTAGAGTCCCACTTATATCGTGTGTTTAGGGATCCTCGGTGAGTAAAATCGCTTCGAACCGTCGTTTGCTCCACGTATAAGGAGACTTGATCCTCGCACCTGCATCGTAGCAATCAAGCGAAATATGAAAGAATTGGTTCTTGGTGACTCGTGGAGTCGAGAAGGGAAGCAGCTGGAAAGATAATCTCAAGTGTGATGCTTAAATGATTGTTGAGAATAGAACAGGTGCAAATCTAGCTTTAATAGATATAATAGAAGTTGATGCTTTTATCCTGTTTAAAATATTGAGGTAAGGTTTCAAGATTAGTAATGCATTTCCGCAAAACTTCCCTTTTCTAGCTCAACCACTCAAAAGCCAGCATATCCTTGAGAGTCTTTTCTTTTAGTCGGGTAAGTCTTGCGGAGTACCTTCATGTACTCAGGGTTTGTTCTACCCCTGTTGCGCAGGTGTGCCGTTGTTGCTCCTAACCATGGTTGTGTCGCTGGGCTCGACATGATTTGGTTGCCTCTCACGACTTGGGTGTCTTACCTAAGTTGTCTTCTGTAGCTCTACTCTACTTCCACATTTAAGTTAAGTTTGTAAAAGTTGACTTATTCATATTTTGTAAACTTTTTAATGTTATCGTTCTTCCGCACTCTGATATATATATATTTTGTAACAAATGTTGTAATGTTGGAGTTACTCCATTGTTGATCCCGGGTATGAGTAAAATTGTGGTTTAATCGGTGTTCGTTTAGAACATCGACAGGGCTTCATAAGTCGTGTGGAACACATGCATAGTAATCTGAGGTCTGTTAAGACGAGGATTAGTGCATGTGGGCCACATTACTTAGGAGGTTCTGCCACAACAGAGATCAACAGCCGATCCAAGCAGTCGGCTCTGACAGTAACTTTTAATGGGCAATCCAATCGATGGTAACAAAGGCAAACTGGGTCGTGGTTTCATGTCGGCCGACAAGTTAGAAGAAATCAATGTTGGTGATAGCACAAAGTCAAGGCCGATGTATATCGGTGCAAATTTAGACCCGAGAATATAAATTGAAATTAATAGAGTTCTTGAAGGAGTTCAAAGATTGTTTTGCTTGGGATTACACGAGAGATGCCTGGATTGGATCGATCAATTGTTGAACATAAGTTGCCTATAAAACCTGGATTTCGTCCTTTCAAACAACCTCCACGAAAAATCTATAAAGAGGAGGTATTGGCCGATGTAAAGAAAGAAGTTGAAAGACCGATTGAAGCAAACTTTATTCGGCCATGCGGTATGCGAGTGGATTTCAAACATAGTACTTGTCTACAAAAAGAATGGGAAGATGAGAGTATGTATAGATTTCGAGAGATCTCAACAAAGCTACTCCCATGGATGGTTACCCAATGCCGGTGGCCGGTTTATTAGTGGATGCAAAGAAAGCAGGTATGAAGTCATCGGCTTTATGGATGGCAATGCTTTGGCTACAATCAGATTTTCATGGCAGTTGAAGATATTGCAAAGACCGCATTCGATGTCCCGGCCACATTGGATTATTTGAATGGATAGTAATGACATTTGGATTAAAGAATCTTTGGTGCAACTTATCGTAGAGCCATGAATTATATCTTTCATGAGTTGATGGGCAAAATTGTGGAAATTTACATTGATGATGTGGTAGTCAAATCCGAGACCATGAAGGACATTTAGCCGATTTAAGGAAGACTTTGGAGTGCACAAGGAAACATGGTTTAAAAATGAATCCAAATAAGTGTGCTTTTGGAGTCTCAATTTGGTGAGTTCTTGGGGTTCTTGATCCACAAAGGAGGGATAGAAGTTGGGAAAAAGAGCATGGAAGCAATAGACAAAATTGTGCCCCCAACTAACCTTACAGAGTTGCAATCATTCTGGGCAAGATCAATTTCGTGAGGAGATTCATATCCAATTTATCGAAAGAGTATTGCCTTTCTCTCCATTGTTGAAACTCAAGAAGGATCAAAAATTTGTCTGCGGGGTGACATACAAAGCAAAAGGCTTTTGATGAGATCAAGCAATATATGAAGGCACCACCAGTGTTGGTACCTCCACAACTTGAAAAGCCTTTCAAGCTATATGTGGCGGCCGATAGCCTAACAATAGGATCGGCCCTTATGCAAGAGTTTGATGGAAAAGAGAGGGTAATAGCTTACCTTAGCCGAAAACTACTAGATCCTGAAACAAGGTATTCGGCTATAGAAAAGCTCTGTGTGTGTGTTTATTACTCATGCACCAAATTTCGGCACTATTTGTTAAATGCCGAATGTGTGGTGATATCTAGTTTTGATGTAATTAAACACATGTTGTCAATGCCGATTTTAAATGGAAGAATCGGCAAATGGGTATTAGCACTAATCGTCGAGTTTAATTTAAAGTATGAGTCGGCAAAAGCGGTGAAAGGACAGGCAATTGCCGATTTTATTACTCAACATCGTGATTTATCGTTGATATGATTAACATTGCCCCATGGGCATTATTTTTTGATGGGTCATCATGTGACAAAAGTGGTGGTGCTGGTATTCTTTTGGTATCCCCACATGGAAAAACATTTGAGTTTGCTTTTTCAATTGAATATCTTGTCACTAACAATCAAGCAGAGTATGAGGCTTTGCTTAGAGGGCTTAATTGTTAATAGAAATGAAGGTCATTCGTTGAAGTATTTGGTGACTCGAATTGGTGATCAATCAATTAACGGGGCAATATGAATGCAAAAACGATATATTGCAAGAATATCATGAGCAATGTCGGGAACTTTTGAAGAGCTTTTCGGTGGTAACTTTGCATCATATACCCAGAGAGCACAATGGAGGAGCGAATAGATTGGCTCAAGCCGCATTCGGATATCGGGAAAGTCATGAAATCTATGCAGCGAGAAGAAGATGTTTTCAATTCGATCGGATAAGTAATGACTGGAGAAGTGACATTATCAACTATCTGAAAGACCCATCTCAAAAAGTTTCCCGAAGGCTCAGGTATAAGGCCCTTAAATTCGTACTTCTTGATGATCAGTTGTACCACAAATCTATAGATGGAGTGTTGCTCAAGTGCTTGAGTCAAGAAGAGGCTAAGAAGATTATGTTTAAAGTTCATGAAGGAGCTTGTGGTGCAGATCAATCGGCCTACCGAATGAAATGGATAATCAGAAGGACAGGGTACTTTTGGCCGACTATGTTGGAGGATTGCTTTGAATATTACAAAGGGTGTCGAGATTGTCGGATATTTGGTAATGTTCAAAGAGCACCGCATCTGCTCCGAATCCAATAATCAAACCATGGCCGTTCGAGAGGATGGGGTATAGATTTAATTGGATGAGATCAATCCTCCATCTAGCAAAGGACACAAATTTGTGTTGCGGCAACATGATTATTTCACCAAGTGGGTTGAAGCTATCCCTTTGAAAAAGGTCACATCGAGAAAATATGATCAGTTTTGTCAAAGAACATATAATTCATAGGTTTGGGATCCCACAGACCATTACAACCGATCGGGGACTCGGTTCACTTCTTCGAGTTTTGTGACTTTGCCGAAAGCATGGGGATAAGGTTGTATAATTCTTCTCCTTATTATGCACAAGCCAATGGCCAAGCGAGGCGTCAAATAAGATCATGATCAAGATTATTCGAAGAAAATCGATGAGAAGCCAAGGAGATGGCACTTGGTCCTTAATGAAGCATTGTGGGCTTACCGAATGGCTTGCCATGGATCCACACAAGCATCTCCATATGAGTTGGTTTATGGACATAATGCTATAATGCCTTGGGAGTTGCAATCGGGATCAAGGAGAGTTGAGTTACAAAAGGACTGACGAGAGAAAAAGATTATAAGGATTTGATGATGGATGAATTAGAAGATTTGCATTTGATTCGTCTTAAAGCTTTGGAGAACATCGAGAAGAATAAAATGCGTGTTGCCAAGTACTACAACAAGAGAGTTAAAATTAAGCAATTTGCGAAGGAGAATTGGTTTGGAAAACAATATTGCCAATTGGTACAAAGGATAAGACATTTGGCAAATGGTCACCAAATTGGGAAGGACCTTTTCGGGTTGTCGGTTGTGCACACTGGTAATGCGTATATATTGAAAACGCTATTTGGAGAAGAACTTACTAGAGCCATCAATGGCAGATACCTTAAGAAGTTTTATCCAAGTGTCGAAGTTGGATCTTAATTGTGATTTATGACGTAAACGTGGTATAGCCGATTGAATAAAATCGCCTTCAGAGCAAAGGAAGGAAGTTGGAGAGAAATAGCCGATATTATTGTATCACCTCTAGTGCAAAAATAGCCGATATCGTGTGTATCGTCTTCAGAACAAAAATAGCCGATATCGCCTTTAGTCAATTTTTAAAGTATAAGTGCCTTTTGATCTTATCTCTCGGTGATAGGTTTATCGGGAGAAGATAAAGTGAATTGAAGTACTACGCTACAAACCGTCAAGTCGTGGAACGGGACCAAGATCTAATCGGCTAAGACAACGTTGTGCGTTCGGGAAAATTTCGTTCGGCAAGAATGTTGCGGTCGAATTCTAAATAAAAGGATGATAATTCAAGCAAATGCAACAAATGAATATCATCACAGATAAGCAAGAACAGGGAGAAGACCAACATTCTTCATTAAAAATTTTTATTTACGACCCGCGCCAATCCTAATACAAGCTACTCCTCTTCTTCGGTGAAGAGCTTGTTGAGGACGGACTCGGGTTGGTGGCGTTGGCCATGGCGTCGGCATGGGCGTCATACCCCGCCAGGAGGCCCTCGATGCCGTCGACCTCATGGGGAAGCCCGCCCCGGAAGCCGGTTGGCATCGGAGCGTAGTCATCCCCGGTCCAGGACGACATCCCCGCGGACCAAGCGCGGTGCCGAGGCGCACGCCATGAAGAGCAGCCTGATCGATCTGACCAGGCACCGCCTCGAGGCGATCTGCCGCGTGGTCGCCCCGGGCGTTCACGTGGTTGGCCGCGCGCCGCCGCCAACCTCGGGCGGTCCGGCTCCGCGTTGAGGTCTCGCAAAGGAAAAACAAGACGGGACGGTGAGTAAGCGAGATCAAGAAAAACGGAAATCAAGCAATGGCGAAGAATAAGTGCGGTGATGGTCTCCGTCATCTGCCGGCAAGTGTCCTCCCACTCCAACTGGGCGATCCCAAACTTCTTGGTTTCTTCACCAAGAAGCTCCATCGCCTCGTCCCTCTCGCGGCGGTACGCGGCGGCGTCGTAGCGGCTGTACGCCGGGATCTCCTCATCGTTCCTGTCCCATATAGGACGGTACGAAGAGGCGGACCCCGATGAGGCCGAGGCGGAAGCCATTGCCGGAGCAGGAGCAGGAGCTGTGGCCGGAGCCGGAGCCCGGCGGCGGGCAAAGGCGTCGAACGCCGCGGCCGGCGCCAGAAACGCCATTGGCCGGTGCTGATCCTCGCCGTCCTACAAACAAAGTGCAATCAAGATCGGCTAAATAAACTGCAAACGAGATGGGGAAGTTATCTCTTACTGCAGACGGCGGCCACCACGGCTGCTTCCCTCCGCCGCATCCGCCGCAGGAGCAGGAGCGGTAGCGGAAGGAGGAGTGTGAGTGCCGGCCCGGGCGACCCGCCTCTGGAAGTTGGCGACGTAGTCGCCGGTGTTCCCGACGGCCCTGAAACAGATCGAGAAGATGAATAACCGTAAGGGGGCAGAGACTCAGATCGGGTAAAAACTATCAAGCAGCACAACTCAAGGGATTGAAAATCTCACCGCCGGCGCCGGTTGCTGCTTCCCTCCGCCTCGTCCTGAGCAGGACGCTTGTTGCGATCACCGCCGCTCGCCATTGGTGGTGGTGGGGTTTTTTTGGGGCTTGAAGGCGGAGAGGAAGTGGAAGAGATTAGGGATGATAGCAACTGCTTGTGCTTGATGTGATGATGGTGGGAGCCGACTGGTCCTATTTATGAACGTGGGAGCCGTGGCGAGACTGCGGGAAAGCCAAGCGACAGGATAGGGTTTCCACACTTATGGGCCGATGTTGAGTTGGGCCGAGCCCATCACCACTGGCGATTCAGTTACCATACGCTCGGTCGGCTAAATAGCTGATGAAAGCTATTCGGCTAAAGTGAGCACTTGAGGCAGCAGCAGTTACATTCGGTTAAAACGCACAGAGTACAGTTGTGATTGGAAGAGCCGAATGATAACAGAAGCAGAGAAGAAAGAGAAAAACAAAATATTGGATCAAAAGGAATGAAATGTTGAAGAAGTATGGTGCATTTGGAGCACAATATTTACATATTTCATCATACAAGCCGGAGGTTTTTACACATTCAGATAAGAACTGATGATATTCAGGGCATCAGTCTTGATTCTATTAACTTCATCAAGAGCTCTTTTATCTTCAATTTTAGAATTTTGGATCTGCTGCAGTCTGCTCTTGATTTGCTTGGTCTCTTTGACAAGGGAACTTATCTTGGTCTTAGCCGAGTCAAGAGGTGGCAGAGTAGCAAGTTTGGCCTCATGAGATTGAATGTTAGCATCTAATTGAGCCAACTGAGCCGCCAGTCTGATCCTCTCATCTTTCATACTCTGCAACTCCGGCTCCAAGGTGTCCCAAGATTGTTTGGCTGATTTAAATTCAGAGTAGAGCTCCTTAACCTGCTGTTCTTTGGCTGCTTTGTCAGACTCCAGGATAACCTTGTCAGATGTATTCTTATGTGCTCTCTTGACAACGGCAAAATGGTCATCAAGATGAGACAAAGCGTTTATGGCGTCCTTGAGATCAGAAGGGAGCTCTTGGCCAAGTGGCTCTGCCATTTCCCTTATTTTGTCAGACTCCCGAGTCAGGTCAACAATATCCTTCTCCAAGAATGAAATTATGGCCTTCGCTTAACCCGACTCTCTGATGATAATTGCCGATTGGAGGAGACTTCATCGTTATCGGCAAACTCTTCGGCAATGAGAGAAAAGCTAGCCTGTTGGAGAGCAGAACCCTGATGATAGAAGGAAAATTTATTTTAGCCGAATGACTTAATTCAAATAGGGAATGACTGAGAAAGATTAAAGATAATACCTCTTCGGCAAAAGCCTGATCAATAGCCTCCGAGTAGCATCAAGACTTTGAGTGACCGGCATAGTTCTTTGTTTCATGGATAGCAGTATCGTGGCTTGTTGATATATCTTGAATTGCCGAAGGAGTTAAATCCGGTATGTCTTGAAGAAGAATTTTTTCTGTTGCTTCTCCTGACTGATGAAGAGGGGTGCCTGTTGCCATGTCTGTTTGTTCATCAGCCTGATGAGAAAGAATTTCTTCTACTGCTTCTCCTTGTTCACCTGCTTGATCACCTGCCTGATGCATACCGCTGGTAGGCTCATTGGCATTTGCTTGGCCAGTAGAAGTTTCGGGGGAGTTGTCCAAATTCACTACCCTGTCAGGACTTTGAGGGTTGGCCTGTACCTGTTGAAAGAAAGTGATAAGTGCAAATACATTTGCAGATGGAAAAATAAGGGGTCAAAAGCATTCATACCTGAGGGAGTGGCTTAGCTTTCTTTGATCTTGTTTTCTTGGGAATTGCAGTGTCCTTGATAGGGGAAGAAGGAGTTTTTCTTTTAAGGTCCTTCGAGAGCACCGTGTCGTCGCGGGTGTTTTGTTGAACACCTTTGTTAAACTTGGAGCATCATGCCCCAAGGCAGCAATAGGGCCAGGTTGCCAGTATTGAACCTCTGGAGGACTTGGAGGAGCATTGTCCTGTTCAAAAAGATGTTTAGAAACAGAGCAGAAACATGAGGTAAAAGGTAGCTATGAGCGTGTACCTCATCATCAGAAGAGAATGAGGGCATTAAAACTTGGCATAAAGGATGGACTTGTGCTCTGAAAATGTGAGAATGCCATTCTTGCCACCAGAGAGTGAATGAGGGATGAGCAGCTTCAATTATCACCAGAGGATTGGGATCATATACTGGAAGCTTACATCCAAGATTGAAGACTTTGTTGGCCTCAGTAATGTTCAGCAATGACTCCCTGGGTCTGATGATGCTTGAAAAATATGGCCTTGGGGGCAATTGACCAAGTCCAAGCTGCCTGGCAACCATGTTTGAATTGTAAAATTCATAAGTTGAGCTTATCAGCCGGCCATGATGAAATTTCTGCGGTAGAGCACGGGGCCCGATGAAAGAATTAAAAATGTCCCTGGAATCATCATCTATGCAGCCCCACTCGTAGCTAAATCTGCAGGGGAGGGTTAAATTTTCATTCTCTCTGTAAGGAAACCAGATCACATGGTTGAATCCCTTGTAGAAGATCTTGAAAAGATGGCCCAGGTCCAAGTCAATGGTAATTGAAGATGCAGCCTCTCCATATGTCTGACAAGACTTGTATCTGGGATCTTCACCTTCAGCGTAGTTGATTGAAGAAAAGTTCAGATTGTGAAGATCAACAGAGACAATCTGATGCATATATAGTTGCAACCACATCTGAAGAAGCCACCATGGTCCATTGACACAGGAGATTTCACCCTGATTCCTCATCCGAACGGTGATCGATGCATCATGTGGTAGAATGCTCCCAGCAGATATTTGCCCAAAGGAATCAACTTGCCTACTGACCAATTCTTCACCATCACTATGTGATTCGAGTGGGCTCATTGGACTTACCACGAAGATAAATCTGCATAACCACATGTTCATGAAAGCCCTATATTCTTTATCGGACACGGGGCCGGTTGAAGCATAAGTCCGAACATACTTGGCCCAACCTCCTCCCGATTTGATCGCCATACGTGAGCTAGTGCTTTTGTATTTGAAGGGATAGGTTGGTTTGGTGATATTCGGACAGTCATCATGAAAATGTCGACAAAGTGATTGACATTGGGCCATGGCCGAAGATGAATGCATTAATGGCGTCAGACCAAAAATGAGAAGCAGCTATAAGGAGGAGTCATTTCTAGGCATTTCGGCTAAAGAAAGCTCCAAACAGTGCTGAATATCCTGAGATTCCCAAAAATCACTGTTCCTAGACTGCATCCTGCGATACCAGTTACGCCATCCCGCAATTGAAGGAAGGGACCAAGTTTTGAAAGTGTTCGGCCATCTATTTGAGGGGGCAATCCTAGATTTGAATGGGATCCTCAAAGTTTCCTTTTCAATAAAATCCCTCGGATTAGGGTCTCCCATCGGACCAAGGAAAAATGACCCGGGATGAGCAAGATTGGAAATCAAAATCTCGTTCTTCATTTCCTTTATGAAAGTAAAGCGGATGAATCAAGAACACATCTGGAAAACGATTCGAGTAAATTGCCGAATGGGTGAAAACAGGTAGGGTTACCTCTAGAAGCTCCTCTTGAGTTCCTGTTGCCATGATGGAGCTGGTTGAAGTCTCCGTCGCCATTGAAGACAGCAGCGAGCGCAGATCTCAAGTGACGGCTGCGGGCGTTGGCGGTGCTGACCTAGGCGAAAGCGGCGACGGTCAATTTCGAAATAAAACCCTTTTATCTCAAAATTGAGGGGGCATGTGTTAACACCGAGAATTTGGTCGGGAATATGACGGGTGGACCCGCAGCGCGCGAGAGAGAGAGATTCGGCAAATGCATATGCGGTCGGCTAATTTCCATGTGTTCGGCAAATGGCCAAGCGGTCGGCAACCGCTTCGTTTGAAGGCGGAAAAAGGAAAGGGAAGCGATCGAAAAGGGAAGGAGTCGTGATGGTCAAGGGCTCCGATTATGGATAGAGTCGGCGTGTCTTTATCTTTCCAATTTTGTTTAGATAGTTCGTAAGTGCTTAGGACTCATGTTGTCCGGGGTATAAATATAAACCCTCGACCATTGTAATAAGGGTTTACAACCAAATCAATACAACCGGCTACGTGCCACCCTTCGAGTCCTTTTAGTCGTGTCGTCGAGTTCTTCGAGAGGGCCAATCGATCCGTCGACCTCCGTAAGTCCGGCAACCTTGCTATCATGTCTAGTATCGTGCGGCGGATTTAGATTATGATGCAAGTAGTCTCATCCGTTTTGCTTAGTATCGTGCGGCGGATTTAAGCTTAATGATGGAAAGTTTTTGCTTGTGCCTTGTATCGTGCGGCGGATTAAGACATGAGTAAAGATAGTTATCGGCTCTCTTAGATTTGGCAAGATCTAATAGATTCATTAAGTTATCACGTGTTGCTTGCTTTGTTTAATGTTTAATTATTTGCAACACTCTTTTGCCCAATCTAGATTGATACTCTTTCGGCTTGTTGATCGTTTTCTTTCATGCTTACCAATATCGAATAGATCAAGCTCATATAGCCGAATTAGATCAATCTAGATTGTTACGTGTTGCGGGTTCATTCACGTTAGATGTAGATAAGCCTTGACAGGACTGGGTATCGTGCGGCAGATGCAGGTCTTTGGGTTACTCTAGAGCTAGTCATCCGGTGGACTAGAGATCGGTTTAATCTGATAGGTTCCTTTTACATGTTACTTGTTTGTTCCTTCTTCATGGACCCCGATTCGGCAATCTTGCCGATACGGTTATGCTTATACATGTAGCGAGTATTTATAGATCTGTTAGGTAATTACGTGCTTTTAGCTCTTTATTGTTAGATTGTATCATGCGGTGGATTGATCTAGTAGTAAGGAGTGGTGTTAATTCATAGCGAGTGGTATCATGCGGTGGATTAGCTTGCTTGGGTTTATGCCCGACGGGTTTATAAAGGCTAGACGTGCGGCAGACTAGTTGGAGTAACCTATGCATGTGTTGTTTAATAGATTTATATTTATAAGTTACCTATCCTTAGTTATTAGTGCTTGATGATGCTTTAAACCTGAGATATAGTTTGATATGCTTTAATGATTTAATCTTGTTCAAACATGTCTTCATCTACCGTATTCGGCAAATTCGTTCTGTTTACATCAGTTATGTTACTTTAGCCGAATGAAATGCAATCCGTTGGCAGACAGCTTCTATAGCTGTATGTCGTCGTAAGTGGCTTTAGGGCCGTAAATATGGAACTGTCTGGTCTCAACCGGCACGTTCCACCTTTTTGATCTAACAGTTTTATCCCTTGTCGGCTTTCAGGTCAAACCGACTGGCACGCCTCCGGATTCAGAAACGCCCGGGCACCCGATTGAAGCCACGCTTTCCGGCTTGCAGTGTGTGAGGCGCAGACGGTCACATTTTGCGTCAACAGTATGTACAGACAATGCAGCTTACAATGTTCTAGCAGCTTGCCATTTCATGGCTGTTGTTTTATTCCCCAACAAAAGAACCTTGCATCTGGTTACCTAACATAAGTTTCTTTATTCCAAGAACAATTAGAGGGTGTCAATTAAAACGGTGAGTGGATATGATCGAGTATACTACGGGGAATATCAAGTTATACTAATTTTGCTTTCTTTTCCTGCTAATCCAAGATTAGCTAGCACTTTTGCATCTGATCTTACTTTTAGAAGAATCAAACATATATAGTTGATCTTTGCATAAAAAAACCTAGTAATAATGCAAGTACTTGCTGTTTTTTTTTCACTCTGCATTTGCAAGATTTTAACACACACAAGTTGAAAAGATAAAAGTATGTATGCTATTAGCTGCAATATATGGATGATCTATCATATATATTACTAGCAAGCTAGTCTGATAATCACGCATACAAAAATACACAGAGAGTGTTGTGTTGACATGGTTATGATACGTCAGCCCTTATGTCAGTACTTGCCTTGTATAGCAAATCACACGATAAAGATTTTTCCCCTTGAGAAGTGAGCCCCCAAATAAAAAAATAAAAACAAAGTGATCGCAAGAAAGCTGTCGCACCTTTCAAGCGCTGATCGATCGATCAATTTGGTTAATCGCATAATCAGACACCTAATTAAACGGCCCGGCCATAAACTAATCGCGACACGATGGCCACGTTTCGCCTCGCCATGGCCGGCCGTGTCCTCGCTCCACCTCAAAACCTCACTGGCAAAACCATTTTTCTACTCAAGGCTAGCTAGCCTTAAGCCCTTAACGCACACAATTGGTCATATATATTTAAGCTCGGAATCCCACCATCACCCTCCTCGAGGTCGCCTCGGCGTCCGCGCCTCGCTCCGGCGACGCGGTCGCCCAACCTGCCTCGAACGTGTCGCTTCGCAGGAGGAGCCAGGTCAGCGATGTCCATCCAAGTCACGCCAGATCGCCACTTGTGTGAGCATCGGCGTGTGGCCGGAGCATATGGAGCTTCAAAGGTTAGCGAGTTGTTTACTGGCGATTAATGTTGGCCTTTCCCCTTTTAATTTGTCTGAATGTTCCAAGGTCCCCTACACCTAGCTAATAAGAACCCTATCAAAGCCCATCATCCGAGATCCTTTGCTTCTGTGGTTTGTGGTTAAGCTAGCTTTACCGTGCAACTTGGGATATGATTACATTAGTTTAGGGAGGAGCAACAAGCTAAGTTTGGTGAAGGTTGCTTTAGGTAGCTACCTAGCATGCATGGGAAAAGAAGAGGAGTATCCTAGCTAACAAACCATGGGAAACCATGGACTGAAACATGCCAAGTGTGCTGCAGCCTTGGGGTTGAAGCTTGCTTGCCATCCAATTAAACACGTCCTGGCCCTTCCTCAAAATGTGGCACAAAACTTGGCGCCTTTCGGGGAAAGCCGGGGCATGATTCCGGTTTAACGTGGCATTAGTGCTGCCGTTAAAACAAAACCCCCTCGAGTTTACACTTGTTGCCATGATGGTGCAAGCCCTAGTTCTGGCATTGGTATACACGTGTTGCTCCGAGAGTGGAGGAGGGCCGGGGGCTCGTATATGTATATATAGCTAGCCAAAAACACTTTAACATCTTAGAGCATCTTCAAGGGTTATGCATTTTTAGTTTTGCATTTGAGATAATTTGCAAAGTCCCAACCAAATGAAAATGGCAAGGATAAAAAGCCATGATCTCAAACGGTTTTGCATTTTTACTTGGCAAAAATAGATTTTGTGCCCCCCACTTTTTTTCCCCGAAAAATTTGGCGTGCGTTTTTCTTCGTCCGCGCCATTTCCTATGCGTCGCGCGCCGCCTGTCTACATCGCGCCGCCAAAGATCGATCGCGAGCGAGTTCAGTGGCGCCAAAAAATCTTCTTTCGCGGCAGCCGTGCCTTCAATTCCTTGGCGCTGTCCTCGTGACGTCCAGGCCCTGGCGCCGTCGTCGTGTCGCCGTCGTGCGTACGGTCAGGAACGTGAAGGCACAGGTGTGGGCACAGGAACGATGTGAGGAAGAATGTGAAGGCACGGATGGCAGCGCAATTACTAGAGAACAGATTGAGCCTCGTTTACGGCGCATCTCCAAGGTTTGACCTTCGTAGACGAATATTTTGATCCAATTCATGTGTACTTTGTTCGATGTTCTGAGCTACGCAATTTTAGTGCTTCGGGGGAGAAGTGCTTCGCGCGCGAGGGGGAGGGAAGGCCTTCGCGCGACTCGGGCTACTTCGCTCGCGGGTGGAGGCGCGCGGGCGTGGGGCGGTGGGGGGAGGTGGCGCTATTTGCAAAGCATGGGAGCCTTGGCATATATGCCAAGTCTAGACCTCTAAATGCCAAATTATGCAAAATGCAAACTCCAAATGCATATACCTCTTTTGGAGCTTTTTGGCAAATTACTCAAATGTAAAGCCCAAATGTATAACCCTTAGAGATTTTTTTTTCGGTTGAATTTATCAGTTATGGTACAATATTTTGTTCTCTCTTACAACAAAGAACAACCTTAAACTAGGTGGATCAAAAACATGCATGGTTAGTCTAATGAACAATGTGGTGGATAGATCATTGTGCATTGCATTTATGGATGAATATAATGAAGAAACTAATTGTAAATTACAAGTTTGTATATATAAAAACTTATTATTGCCAATGTTTTGTTTCGTTTCACTGGTGATGATGGTAGTAAACCGGCCCTATGGCCGGTACTATTGTAAAACCTCTGGCCAAGAATATGAACAGAAGAAAAAGAAATAGTGGACAATTAACTAGGGTTGGAAATCAAAGGAGGGCAGTTTCTGACTATTTTTTCTTAAATACGCAAAAGTATTGCATATCTTTATATTAAGAAAAAAAAGTTATACAAGAGAGGCCGTTCCCGGAACGACTTTTCTTTTCTGCATTGAATACCTTGACCATTGACCTAGACACGACACTGTTAAGCTAATGCTACTCCGTAGGTCCGGTACGTAGTAGTAACACGTCCGAAAGCTGACGATCAAGTCAGTTAAGGCAGGCGCGAAATTAGCTGCGCGCGCGCATAACGACGACCAGCATGCTAGCATCGGTATTAGTACCCGTCCTCTAATTTTTAGCAGGTCGAGCTCCTGATTGCACACAGAGAAATTCGTTCGGTAGAGATGGAGGAGCCGATCACGCAAAGGAGGACGAGATCGCCGAGCGAATCCGCCGCGTACGCACTTCGAGGCGGCGTACGTACGTTCCTTGCTGCTGCGTGCTTTGCTAGCTAGCTTCCTTCCGTTTGCTAGCGTGTGCAGCATGCGCGCGCTCGCTGAGGCCGGCCGGCTGCGCGCGCTCGCTGCGGCCGTCCGTGTCCGGCCGACCGGCCGCGGGCGCCGTCGGGCAGTCGCTGTCGTGCTCCCAGGCGCCCACGACACCGCGCCGAGCTGCTGCCCAATCCGGGCGCGGCCGCGGATCACATATCGTCGGAGATCTCCCTCCGCCATTAAACTAAACCATGCCTAGTCGACGCCAGCCAGCAGCTCCCTCCAGCAGGGATCCGATTAGCTAGCTAGCTAGCTAAGCTAGGCCGCTAAGCTAATCAAAGGAGAGGAGAGGGAGGCGTGTAGCCCGTGTCCCGAGGAGATTAGGTTTGGTGCAGTGGTCACACTCGAACGGCGATTAGTTATAATGGCGTTGGGATTCCACAAGTTGGAGATGGGGAAACAGGGCCGGGAGGTGTCTGAGATAAGGATGGCACTTCCTAGTTTATGGGTTTATGGACAAAGCCAACGCCGGCTCTCGTACTAATCAACCCCCACTTGAGGCCTTTTCTTTTGTTTGTTTTGTTTAAAAACAAGGGACTATGAGACTAATCTATTGGAAGCTGGTGGTGCTTGTGTGTGGTGCGTGCGCTGCCATGCGCATCAGCCCATGCCATGCCAAAAGGGACCTCAGCCTCCTAGATAGCTAGGCATGTGACGGGGAATCACTCATGCACTCAGCCCGGGGTAAATATGCTCTACTACTACATACACTTGGCATCTCTTTATTCCATCCACCCTTTGTTTTTTACAACTGCCAAAGTTTTGTTTAGCCCTGCCCCCCCAAAGCCTCAAACCCTAGAATTTCGCGTAATACAATATGCTAGGCATAGATTCCAGGCCAGGAATATATAGTAGTCATCAGCAACTAAAATTAAAAGGAGCAACGACAACGAGCAAGAACAGGACAGGGCACATACAGGGCCAAAGGAGGTGAAATTGGAGTCAAATGCCGGATGCTTAAGGGCCTAACAACATGGTTGTTGGGAAGTAACCATGCAATTTACCGTGCCCTAAACATTTGCAAACAAAGTGACGACGTACTATATGAATATGATCGTCCTTATCCGGTTTGCAAGGCACGGGGGCGCCCATTGGCTGGGCAACGGCGAGGTTGGTGACGAAAACAGGGGTTGGATCATGGATGCACGTGAAAGGCCGGCGAGAGTCGTACGTACGCTCTGCTCAGGTCAGGGTCAGGCCTGATAGGTCCAAACCTAGCTAGTCGTACCACGTATATGTAGGAGCAATTGTTTAAGCTGATTAGTACCTTAACCTCTGTCTGGTGGTGATTAAAGCGAGGATCGGAGGTCTAGATTTGCGCTCGCGTGTCGCCGATCTGATCCCCCTCTTTTGTGCGTTGTTCTTGCGCCGTGTCGTCGTCCCATAGCAGAGAGGAAAGATGACAAAGTTTAACTTCACGATGATGATGATAAATATACGCTCAATTAATTACTGATGCGTCATTTAAATAATTACTGATGATGCCTCATGTACATATATTATATAGTAGGTAAAAATTTCGTTTACACCTCGATCGCGTTTAATTTCAAGGTCTTTTTTCCCATGCACATGCAATCATCAGTGGAGCTAATAGCCTATAGCTAGCACACACGTACACGTACAGAAGGGGCAATCGAGCACACTTCGTAGGTACCTTGATCATACATCTGCCCATGAAAGCCGCCTGGATCAGAAGGGGCAATCCTTGTATGTACGAGTTATACGTGTACTCTCGATCTTACCGGAATTTTTTTTCTTGAAAACGCAAAAGACTTGCGCTTCTTTTTCATTAAGTAGAAGAATGCAAAATGCAATGCAATACAACGACACCGGGGTGGAAACAGGATTTGAAACAAGCTCAGCCGCCCCGGGTAAAGCCAACACGAAGGAAAAGAAAGAAAGGCCACCTCCCGGCCCAACAACAACCTGCGAAGCGAAGCTCACGCGAAGACACTACCCTAGCGACCGAGCAAGCCGACGGCGATGAACGCTGGAAACACCGTGGCGGCAGACGAGATGGGGGCTCTTGGCAGCCTCATCGGAGCCTTCAAGAAGGCAATGACATCCTCGGGCGCCAACTTCAGAGGTGCCCCGCCGGAACCTTCGTTCCTGAGCCCGCCGGACGCCGCAGACGGACGGAAAGCCGACGACGCCTTCAGGAAGGGGATGACGAGGACGCCACCGTCGCCGCTCCCGGGCGAGCCCGAGGAGAATTGGTTTTCACCATTGCCGTCGTCTGAGGGGTTAGATAGGGCACGAAGAGTTCCAGACTTCCAGTTGTGGATGTTGAGTTTCAAAAATAAGCATTGCAATAGCACACGCCTACAGGTGCAGATCAATAGGTGTCTTTTGTATACATGAATTCAACCCAACAATTTTTAATTTCTCAATACATAAAGAATGTCCGGTTCATTTTTTGTGCATGTGCCATAATAGTAGTATCATGTTTCGCAAATAAAGGTACTATTATTATAGATGAGCCCTTTTATAATGGCTGGAAAACCTTTTATATGCTTTTAGACGCCTTCCAATGCCACGATAAAATAGCTAATTCGATTGATTATATTGTTTAAGGGAATTATGGTCTTTTTGCATATCAACTCAACACCACCTACCGGTCCACCTTCCGGTCGGCGCCCACGCAGCCTAGCGCCGTAAACCCTAAACCCTAAACCGTAGTGACTCCCTCGTCCTCTCGTCGCTCCTCCCTCACCCCCCCCCCCCCCCCACCCCCACCCCACCCCCGGAGCTCTCCATCGCCGCCGCACCCTCCTATCAAGACACATCAAACGCGAGGCGTTGTGACGCATGTGGCCCACCTATCATAGACACATCAAACGCCTCTCGATGCCTCCACATTGATATCTCTTAACGCTTTTCATCGTATGGGCTCACAAATTATAGACACATTAAATGTTTTCTGATGCCTCCCTAACCATTGTAAATTTTCTCATTATACATATGATATTAGTACGGAGTACCTGCAGGTTTTATCTAGTTTATTTAAGTGGCCTAGCTACACAATGCAACTCGGTACTTGAAGGGGATAGTGAAGCTATAGAAATTTTTAATCTGTTCTTCATATAGGGCTAGGGCAATGGCGTTACCATGACACCTTGGCCCAGAGAGACATGGGGAGTAGAATATGCACGAGCGTGTGTTTTTGTAGAGCTTCTACCCTAGTTTTCAGCTTCTCATGCAAAGCTGGTTTAGACTTTTGATAATGGATATTTTACCAAACTGGTTTAGATAAAACCAACTTCTTTCTAAAAAAACTATTTTTCAGCTCACTTGTGTACGTATCTCTAGGTGAAGTTAAAAATACTAGTTTCTCCTAACTTTCTCTCTGTAATCTTTGAGAAGCTATTTTACTAAGCGTTTATGAAAATAGCTTTAGTTTCACGAGTGAAGTTGGCTAAAAAAAAGTTGATTCACCATGGAGGTTGAGCTATACCAAACAGCCACGTGTGGCTAAACAAAATTTACATTTTCATCCATATATAAGACCAAAACACCATATACGGGGAGGAATTATAGATGGGACTTCATGCGTGCATCTCGAACTTTTTGACGGAGCACCTGTTCAACGTGGCTATAATAAATCTATGAGCAGGTACAGCTAAGTCAAGCCCGCCACACTGACTGACTGGCAAGTTTTGCTGCCTGATCTGTACAGTGCAGTACGAGTAAAGGCGCCGGCCGGCCGGAGCAGCAACGCGGCCACGGCAGCGCCACATGCATGTACCACGATCGTACGAGCTGAGGTGATGAGTGATGACTGCCCGCGATGATGCTCGTCACCTCCGATCCGGAGCTGAACCACCCCAGCAGTTCTCGCTGCTCTGACGCAACCCAGCTTCACCAGGTAGATAGGCAGGGCTATCTCTCCTACTCCGATCCTACCATCCATCCATCCATGCTTGTTCTTTCCAAGAAATAGAAAGAGCGAGCAGCTACGGCAACGGCAAGCACGCTGTTCACACCACCAAAATGTGCCCCTGCCCCTGTAGCTAAGCCGCTAGCTGTCCAGCTTTCGTAGTCTCTCCGCTACGTACGCGCCATGCATGGTGATGACTGATGAGAGAGAGAGAGAGAGAGTGGTGGTGAGTGGTCACAGAGTGCAGGAGGCACACCGCCGTTGGCCAATGCCGGGGCCCGGGTCTACCTGCGTTGCTAGGTCATGGCCATTTGGCGCACTTGTCGTCGTCGCCCGTACGACGGGTCAGTTATCCATCAAGACGCGCGCGCCTGGCTTTACCCTACTTTCTGTGGTGCATCCGAGTTGCTCAACCCTCGGTCCAGATGCAGCGTACGCTGTCGGGGCAGTCAGGCGCCAGAGCATTCAGCACCGGCACGCCAGCGACTGGCCCTCTGGCCCGCGCGCCCCTCGGCGCCGGCCGCATGACAACATGTCCTGTTCACGCCGTGGCACCCCACCGGCCACCACTCACCACCCGCGCCCACCCGGCGCGGCGCCGAGCTCAGCAGCGGCCTCGGCACCATCCCCAGCTTCTTCCCCGGCGGGGTGGGCGCGCCCGCAGCCCGCACGCGGTACGTCGCTTTCGCTCGAAAGCCTGCCTGTGTTCTGCGGATAGGATAGCCGATGGCTCGGGCTTTTTTCTGCGCTGCCCGGTTGGCTGGTGGTGCGCCGCGCTGTGGACGGGGGCTGGACTCTGGAGCGCCTGTGCGCGCACGGGAGATGCCAGAGGCGGGCCGGGGACGCGTGGCGGGCTGGCGGCGCGGCGAGCGCACGGCGCGCGCGGGGGTCGCGACACGATCGAGGCGTCCCATGTGCGCGCGACGAGACTGCCGGGACAGCGATGCCGATGCGATACATACCAAGCGGGCGACTGGTCCTCGCTCCGCACGACATCACCGCGCACCAGCAGCCTTTGCATCGGCTTTCTACGGCCTGCCCCACACGCCGTGCACGACCGGGCCGCGCCTGCAGGCATCCTTGTAGCCCATATAGCCCGTGGCCCCGTCACGACTACTACCATGCATGGTGCATGCATCATCGGCTAGCCCGGGGCCGGCCATTCGATATTCCTCATTTCCCCCACTCGGGTCTTCTCGCTGGTCAGGTCACCCCAAAACTGGCCGGCGCGAGGCCACTAACGCCGATCGAGCACAAGGTTTTCCGGGCAACAACCAGGGACCTGTGTCAAGACGTCAAATAATCTTGACGCTGCTCGAAATGGCGATGGAGAGATTACGGTTCATGGAAGTTTTGCTCTAGACCGACCGAACGGATTCTTTTTCACAACAATATATATATAGGGATGCATCGAACGGTAACCAGAACACGTACCGATCGATGCTGTATATATACTTGCTGTAATGTAAGTATGGTTTAAAGATTTTGTTGGGCACGAATTAAAAGACAAGGTTATGATACGAAGCATATGTGCACAGTCGTCCCCGCGTGCCCAGGTGGTTGCATGCTCTGGGTCGTTGTCGTGTGAGTCGTCCACCACCATGCACGCACGCCGCGACCGCGAATGTCTGTCTGCGCGTCCAAATCTGTCACTCACCAAGAGGATAGCAGTAAATTAAAGGCTGACTAAAACTGATCAATGAGCATTTCAAAAGAGAGAGAGAGAGCTCTAGGTTCACATCATCGATGTGGCTTTTAGATAAGACTTGATGATAGCCACATATACTATGGCAAAACAAGAACAGTCTCTAGATATATAGCGCCAAAATGCTTTAGTAGAGAAAAAAATAATATGAGCACCATGAATGGTCTGATTGGTTGCTCGTATTAGAATAGCATTGCATTACAGTAGGTTCAAGTTACTCACCCCTACGTTCGGTAAAGTTATCTCAATCTATTTTGGGCCCACATATATAAAAGTAGGATTCGGCCTACTCCTACCGATTATCGACATTCCCTCCGCCCCCTCCCTCCCACTCGACCTCTCACCTACTTCTCACCTGCTCCAGAGTGTGGTGACTAGGCTGGTCGCACTATGGTCGTGACCTAGAGGGTTGATGATGGGGTCTCTGATGTGCCAGAGGCTACATTTATACCTTGGGTGCAGAACGAATGGTGCATAGATGGATGTGCAAGATTTGATCGAATTATGGGATGGAGGTCAAGTTTGCTTTGGGAGAGTGCTAGCCTGCAATAGGCTTGTGTTGGTAACCATACGTAGCCAAATTGTATTAGGGGGTGTCTGCATAAAGAATTGTGTAGGCAACCAATTGGATCCATAAGCACATATTATACAAACTATAAATGGAGACCAAGAGGAAATTGTATTGTTTTGCACCTTAGGTAATTGTACACGTTATATTAGAAGTACCCCTTAGTTATAGTTTAGGAAATTAACTTAGTATAGCTCAGCTAGTTGGGTTTACTTGTAATATAACCTACCCATCTATGTTCAAATTCCGAATTGATGTGGGTGTTGTATTTTTCTCTAGTTTTTTTTTTACAAAAATTAATGGTGTTGTTCTTTTAGTGGCAAATGATATGTTTTGTCAATAAAGAAGTGTTTGTGATGACTTCATCATTCGTGAGATTTGACAATTAATTCCTTTAGAGGTCTTCATAAGAGTAGGACAATAGTGGTGTATGCGTGCATGTATAAGTGTTTGTGTCCATTATGTCTAAAAAATACCGCTAACTATACCCTAAACATAATTGCGTGGAAAGATTAGTACCTTTTTTGGACCAAAAAGCAAGTGACCTAGTTTGTTTTTAATCTAGCAATGAACATGGGCAAAATTAATAGACTCCATGATTACCATATTCTGTTTGATTTTTATTTGAACTTTGTTTTAACTTCGTCTATATCTTGAATATTATTAATTTAGAGGTCCTCACTGAACTTTGTCAATTAGTTTTTGTTTGAACCTCATCATGAATGTTTTTTAGGAAAAAAACAAATTAAACGAATATCATCCATGTTTTGATCGTGACTATAAATTAGAGCCTAGCTATAGCTCCTCAGGTGCGCCCTGCTCCTATGCTTCTAACGATAGTGCAATATTGACCCATGTGCGCACGGAAGCGTGACGAACAACTCCTTTGTACAAGAAAAAAATAAAAGGGATGCTGAAGCCCCACACGGGAAGGTCGAGCAGTTGCACGTACTACAGTAGGTGTGGACGCAGCACTGATACGGTACTCGTTTTTGGCGGCCATGCTTGCAAGGAAAGGACTGCGAAAACTTTCTCCCCTCTCGAGTCTCGACCAGTAGCTAGCTGCTGGTAGCTGCGAGCAAGATAAACAACAGTACACGTCTCTCTCTGGCAGGTCTTGCTTGCAAAAGACGATGTGGTACTAGAGCAAGCCATCCCTCAAATGATGAGCCGTATACTAGGTATAGCCCAAGCTACTAGCTACATGACTACAGGAGGCATATACGCACAGGTGATGCTCTTGTACCTAACCTAGAGGCCTTTGAGGTCGACGGCGAGCTGCTCTCTTTTTAAGTCGTTGAAGCTGACTGACCTGGCCGGGACCGAGAGATCGAGGCTCTCCTGGCTCGTGGCGTGTCTCCCCTTTCCCTTTGTGATTTGTCCTTGCAGTTAGCCGGTTGCTCATCACTTCGTCCTCTCATCACTTCGATCGTCCTCTCCATCGGTCGGTCGTCCTCCATGTACTGGCATCCTGTTCAACTCGACCGGAGAGTGGTTGTGTATTATAGTACTAGCTCGCATCAATAGTATTTGACCACATGTGCACGCGCATGGATAAGAACAGTGGGCGTACGACGATACGATACGTGCTCGATCTCAACTGCCAGCCGGGCACGGATACATGAGCAGTGCCTAGTGATGACTAGTGTCGTTATTGCACGACGACTTGTGTTTCTTCTTCCAACTGCAGGAGAATCCTGGGTGCCAAACCATAGCTGCCGATTTGGCATCACATGCGCTTTTATACATATCGATCGGCTTGAGAACGCACGCAAACCTGAAGAAAGGTTTCCAAAAGGCGTGGCCATGACGAGGCCGTCATCGATCCGATCCCGTCGATTGGCTCGCCCGCCATCGATCGCGTCGCGGGAAAGCACCACTGTTCAGACGATATCTCTGTGAGCCGTGCGTGCACCCAACTCAATGGGAGAGAAAGGGACAGACCAGCTGCGTTGTCCGTCGTCCGTCGTCGACGCCGAGAGAGAAGAGAACCCAAGAAAACCGCCTCTCGTCCACACATCCATCCATCCATCCCTGCTAGCTTAGCTACTAGCTCCGCTCCGATCCATCCGAGAGAACCCGTCGCGGTCAAATATTTACACGTACGCGACGGGCCAGCTAGAAAATGCTTCACCACCTTCACGTGCTCGATCAATCGCCCGGCCCGGCTCTCCCTGTACTTATTTATTGTCATGTACTTTGCTTGCCCAACGTAAGCTTATACTTAGCATATTATATAATAATCAGCTTGGAAACTGAAACTTAGGTGTGTTTTTTGGTGAGAAAGGTACAGCGCACGCGTGCATGCAGAGTAGTTCACGTCAGTTGCCTTTGGAGCTGCTAGGCGGCGTTTCCTTTAGTTTGGTATCGCTTGTGCCAATTGGTTGAGTCTCCCGGACCCCGGAAGCCGACAAGACCAGCCACGCGCCGAGTGATGGTAACTTGTGCATCTGAAACACTGAGGACTCCCCAGTTTCAACCAACCGGCCGCCCAACCGCGGCTTCTCTCCCCTTCTCTTTGACATCACACGAGTACTGAAAATCGCTTTATCTCTTGTTTATATAAGAGTGTTAAAAGCAAATCCGTCTCTTCCAACTTGTTTTTTTACGAGTCCACCTTTGTTACATTACTCCTGTTTAAAATATACATAACACGGTCATCAAAAGTACTTTAATCATGATTTATATATTTGTTTACTTTCTACATGGATATATGTATTTATCGAAGAGTAGATTGCATTCACCATGTAACAACTGTCCATATGAAAGCATATTGGTTCAACACCTTGAACTATGCTCAATTTGATGCAAGAACTTTGTTGTTTTGTGCATCTACAGTTCAAATATTACACATGTGGTCTATCTGGTTATAGTGCAGGTTAAGGACAATCCACTTAAGCCACATGCGTATTCACTTGATGGTGGTCCAACTCGCTTGGCTCGGTCTTATCAGATTGCCATGACAAATACTCTTGATCAGCTTAGGTCCAATGTAAATAGCACACATGTCATAGGTCTAACCTAAATAGCACCATAGCCTTGTCAAACTGTGCATGAGAAATGTAAATAGCACATATGTCATGGGTCTAACCTAAATAGACCATAGCCTTGTCGAATGGTGCATGGAAAAAGGTTTTTTTTGACAAATGTCACGACGCGAAGATCGTCGAGAACCAGGTATCACCTCGACGGGCAATATAGGACACCAACGTCATGTACCGATATGATCAGTTTGTGGTTGGTTGTGTCCTATCATATAAAGCATGGACATGAGGTTGTCTCTTGAATGAAAGTGGAGCACAATTCCAATCAGCTCGCAGCATAAGAGGTGGAGGTAGCAAGCGCGTTGTGGTGACCTAGCTAGAACCGAGAGAGAGAAAGACTAAGAGTATCTTCAATCATGTTGTCCCATATGGGAACCCAGTGGTGAATGAGCCAAGTGTGCTACGGTGTCATTCCTAGCGGTTGTCAACCCCCTTGATAAATCATTGTTTGGCATAGCCAAATACGCGTCTAATAATATTTGGAACATACATGCACCAATTTGTAAGTTCTTCTAACAGATTGAGCATCTTGCAAGGATATATATGTACGCATATCTCTAGTTGTAAAATGAATGCAACCTACTTTTACCAAAAGACTCAAATCAATTTTTGAACTAAAAATATCAACTATGCCATCTATTTTAAAATCAAGGGAGTGTCACTGATTTTTACTTTTTTTTTTTTTTTTTTTTTTTTTTTTTTTTTTTGAGACCGCGCCGTTGCGCGTATTTCATTAAGCAGAATAAAGTAAAACAAGGTTAACAAGTCTTGGTAATAACGTGATTACCAACCACACACACCCCCAAACCCACACCAAGAAACACAAAAGCGACTACAAGACTAAGAAAAGGAGCTAACAAAGGGGTAAACTCCCTCTCAGTCCGCCTCAGCCTCCAGGCCCTCCAAGTTCAGGTCCAAAGTCGTGACGTCGAACCTGTCGTTGAGGAGCGTGTCCAAGCACTGCTGCTTGTACTTGGACATGCCACCTCCAAACGCGGCCACGAACTTCTGCTCGATGTCGTGGTCTGGCTCGTCGTCATGGACCTCGTCCCCCAGCTTCTTCAGCAGCACCCTCTGTGCCTGCACAGTCGCGTTTTCCACACGCGGTCTGGCCGCGATGCGACTGCTTCGCCTGAGGGTGTGGGTGGACACGGGCGTCCGAGAGCGCCTCAACCGCGGTCCAGCCTTGATGAGCGGCGTAGACATCGGGAGACAAACCTCCGCCTCAATCACCTCCTCCACCGAGAGCAGCACAGAAGCAACCGTCGGTGCACGGACGGCCGAGGGTGACCCCGGATGGTCACAGGCCGTCGGGACCTCCAAGGGTGGCGTCGGAACCACCTCAGTCACCACCACCTCGACACCGCGTGGAGCCACGCCGTCGTGGGAGGGCGACGCCAGTGGCAGGAGGCCAACCTGGGCCGACCCAACGACATCCTGGCTCGCCAGATCCACCGCATCAAAGCAGTCGACAGCAGCAGTCTCCACTGATGAGGTCTGGCTAGGACCGTCCACACCCGGGCCAGAGAGAGGCAAGACCTCCGCGGGAGGCGCTCCGAGCGTAACCCGGACCGCCTCCCCCTCATCCTCCATGGGGTCAAAATCCCTGCACGGGATGTGAACCACTGAAGCGTCCATCGGGGCGGAGCAAGATAGGCCTCCCTGCCGATCCTTTACCACCCCCATGGACACGTCGAACCTCAAGGAAAGGAGCGCTAGGAGCTCCCCCAGCGAAGAAGCATCAGCAATTGCAAGAATGACGAGGGAGGGGGAGGTCTCACCAGCCCTCGCGATGGTCAAGTTGGCGAAGAGAGTTTCCACCCCAGGACGGACATCGCTAGCCAAGGGTGGACGATCCGACTGCACCGGCGGCGAGGACAACCCAGAGTCCAACTGCAGCGGCAGCGTTGTTGACGAGGACGGTGCGGACGACCGGAGGGTACGACGAGGGCGGCGCTGACGGCGAGGGCGAAGAGGACGGTCACGACCCCGCGCCAAAGCCGGCCCAGGCAAGGTGGGCGACGTAAGGCGACTGGGGCACGCCTTGGCCCGATGCCCGGAGCATCGGCAGCGAAGGCAGCGCGCCGGGGAGCGATAGAGTGCAGCAACGTGGCCTTTCGCAAGGCAGTTGAAGCAAAGGCCTACCAGCCCCGGCGGGACCGGGCGACGGCGCGCGGGTGAAAGGCCCTTGTTTGGTTTTGATAATTGAGTGACAACTTTAGGTGGACTAACATGTGTGATGATTGAGATACACAGGAGTTAGTTCACAAGCACATGTGTGTGAGCAACATATGCCATGGTGGAGATGGTTTGGAGATGTTGTGAGGCTCAACACATGAGTTGATGAAGGAGCTCATTGCAAATGAGACATGACATGGAGTCATGTGACCAAGAGGTGAAGATCAAGATGAGGCTTGGCTTGATGGACCGGTTGCAAGTGTGAAGGGCAAGTTGAGGCTGCAAAGCGAAGGACCATGCGATGGTGAAGCTTGGGCAAGACTTGGCGCCGATGGACCGACGTAACGGTGAAGAGCAAGTGAGGTCAAGGTCGATGGACCAAGAGTGTCACATGATGATATGAAGTGGATCATATCATTTGATGATCGTGTCGTGCATGCGGTGCATTGGCACAATGGAGGATGACGGTGGAGATGGAAATGCGCAAGGCAAAGGTATAACCTAGGGCATTTCATCTCACCGGTCTAAAGGTTGAGTAGAAAAGTACTTGACCGGATTTAGGATAGATGGCCGTACTATCAAGAGGGGTAATCTTGTTTGCATATCGGTCATCTAGTGCCACTTGAGCGATCTAACATTGCGATTGAAAGTCCCTAGTTTGGTTTTGGCTAATTGATGAAACCTTGGACTAACCTTGTTTATCTAAGTGGTTGATTTAGAGAAAGGTTGTCCACATGATGAGCTTAATGCATATGAAGCATGACACGTGTCATGTGATCAAAGATGAAGATCAAGACGATGCTTGGCTCCATGGACCGGTGTTGAAGGTGAAGGGCTAGTCAAGGCTTGGGAGTGAAGGACCATGAGATGGTGAAGCTCGGGCAAGACTAGGCGCCGATGGACCGATGCACGGTGAAGGGCAAGTGAAGTCGAGGTCGATGGATCGAGACGGTCACATGATGGTGTGAAGTGTTCATATCATTTGGAGGAACAAAATGGGCTCAAGGCAAAGGTATAACCGTTAGGGCCATTTTGTTTTGCACTCAAGACACCATAGAGGGTGTGAGTGGTTTAGGATCGATAGCCGCACTATTAAGAGGGGAAGTCTTATCGGCTATTCGACGCACGGGTGCCACTAGGTGAATTCATGAAGTGCATTGCATGTAGGGCCTAGTGAGCTAACCTAACCTTTGGGAAATGATTGTGAAAAAGCTAACACACAAGCACATGGAGATGTACACTTGGTGGTGTTGGCACATTTACAAAGGTGGCGTTTAGGCGCGCTGTGGTTTGCAGGGTAGAGATGGGTTTGGGTCCCTCTCTTCCTCCCGCCGAGCTTGTGAGGCGGGATTCGGCGCTTTTGGGAAAAATGGATGCATATTTTCTATTGCGCCGGATGCAAAATTTGGTTGAAATCATGCTATCTATGATGATCAAGTTGGTATACTTGTTGGATAGCATGTTGGAGAAGTTGGTGTCACGACGCGGCGACGAAACGACGAAGGCTGTTTACGCAAGAGGCGCGGACGCGCTTGGCAGCGGCGCCGGACGCGTCCGGCGCATTGTGGCGTGGCACTCGTTGGCGGCTCGCGTTCGAGCGTCGGACGCTTGGCGCCGGACGCCGGCCAAGCGGGCGGACGCGTCAGCGCGTCGAAATCGGCGCGGCCGGCAGACCCGCGCGATGAGCGCCGGACGCGGGCCGTGGCGCGTCCGGCGGGTCCTCGACGCGCACGAAACTTTCGCTTCGCGTGCTCGTGCGTGGCTCGCCGTCGGACGCGCGCGGACGCACTCGTCGGACTCGAGCGGTTCACGTTCATCGTCCGGCGCTCGGTGGATTCAAACGAAGACGAAGCAACGGTCGGGCGACGTGGCGCGGCAGCCAGCGGCGGACGCGTCCGCCGGCCGCCGGACGCGTCCGCGCTTGACGAAGTTGCCGGCCCGAGGGCAACGGCTAGTTTGAAGAGTTTGGGCTATAAATAGATGGGTGGCCGGGCTTGGCTCTTACTCTTGGCTCTCCCAACTCATTCATTCATCCTTTGAGCTGAAGAAACACTCTCCCTCTCATCTCTCTTGCTTGATTGTGAATCCAAAGTGAGATTGAGAGATCACCTAGTGCATTGCATTGCTTGAGGGCATCTAGTGGCACTTGTGGGTGGTTTAGCCGGTGGATTTCTTGTTACTCTTGGAGAGTACCGCTCCTAGCCGGCTTGGAGATCGTTGGAGGCGTTGGCAAGAGAAGGTGATTGTTCTTGGCCACCTCCGGTTGCTTGTGAGAGGTTTGAGCTCACCTCGTGGGGATCACGAAGAGCATCCTAGTGGATTGCGCGTGTCGTTGAGTACCTCGCTTGAGAGTGGTGTCTTGCGGTGCCTTGCGGGCGAGCCTTGAGGGGCTAGTGACTTGAGGGTCACACCGAGGAACCATCTAGGTGTTGGTCGACACAACGGGTGACGTAGCTTGGCGGTGCCCAAGTGAACATCCGGGGATAAATCATTGTGTTCATCTTTGTCTCCCGGTGATTGGTCGTCATCGATTGTGTGTTGCCGATTGTGATTGATTGCTCATTCTCTTGGTGATTGGCAACCTCGACTCGACGCGTCGGTATAACAAGTCTCATCCTCTCTTGCATTACTTTGTTTACATTCTTGCAAAGTAGAATTGCTTGCGTGGTCGGTCGGGAACCACATCTTGTGTAGACTAAATCCCGTGGGTAGAATTGCTTGTGTGGTCGGTCGGGAACCACTCCTTGTGTAGATTAAATCCCGTGGGTAGAACTCATGATCACTAGCGGTAGCTATTGTTTGTGCTAGTGATCACCTACTAGAATTGTTTGGATAGGAGGCTTGCAACATCTAGTAGGCTAAGCAAAACTTGCTTTCCGCCGTTTGTGTATCTAACGAAGTTTGCTTAGTGAGTTTGTAGAATTTTTTATAGGCTATTCACCCCCCTCTAGCCATCTAGGACCTTACAAGTGGTATCGGAGCCGAGGTCACCGTTTTAGTGCAAGGCTTAACATCCTACGGTGTTAAGATGGCTCAAATTGTGTTCAACCATGTTGGGGGCAAACCGCCTATGTTTGATGGAGTTAGCTCATTTGACCATTGGAAAAGAAAGATGATCATGTATCTTGGTTCGATACAAGAGAGAGTCTTGCAAGTCACTTTGCATGACTATGCTATACTTGATCATGATCACCTCACCGATGAAGATAGAGCCAACATCACATGCAATAGAATGGCTCTCAACACCCTATACAATGGCATTGATACAAAGGTGTTTGAGGGGATCAAAGATTTGGAGCTTGCTAGCGAAGTGTGGACAAGGTTGGGTGAGACCTATGAGGGCACCAAGGTTGTGAAAAGTGCCAAGTTATATGGACTCAAGAGTGAGTTCGAGAACTTTAAGAAGAAGGAGGATGAAACAATCATTGAAATGTTTCATCGCTTGCAAGTGATTGTAAATGATCTCAAGAGTTTGGGGCACAAGACAAAAGATGAAGATTTTTGTCACAAGTTCTTGATTTGCTTGCCGAAGAGCTTCAAGATGTTGAAGCTAATGCTACAAAGAGATGGGCTTGAAAACAAGAAGCCAAATGATTTGCTTGGGGAAGTCTTGACATATGACAAATTTGATCAAGATGATGAGAAGGTGGAAGAAGAGAAGAAGAAGAAGACCGTGGCATTCCAAGCCACATCCTTCAAGGGCAAAGCACCAATCTTTGAAGAAGAAGAAACCAATGAGGAAGATGGTTACTTTGAGATTGATGATGAGGCACTTGCTCTTGTGGTGAAGAAGATGGGACACATGTTCATCAAGAGAAGAGGCTTCAAGAGGAACAACTTCAAGAAGCAAGAGCAACCAAGAAAGTGCTTCAATTGTGATAGCACCGAGCATCTACAAGCCGAATGCCCATATGAGAAGAAGAAGAACTACAACAAGGGCAAGTTTGAGAAGAAGAAGCATGAGGCCAAGATGACACTCAAGAAGGGCAAGAATGGTGCATTTGTGGTCACTTGGGAGAGTGACAATGATGATGAAGATGAAGAAACAAGCAACAAGGCTATGGCTTCCATCGCCATCAACAAGAAGCCTTCATTATTCTCTTCATCACCATCGTGCTTCATGGCCAAGGAAACCAAGGTACAATATGATGATAGTGATGATGATAGTGAGATGGAATATGCTCACGATGTTGATAATATTGATGATGATGATGAACCTTCTAAGGATCAATTATATGACTTGATGCAAGAAACTAGAGATATAGCTATTGCCAAGGAAAAGGAGTGCAAGAAGCTTTCAATGAAAGTAGCAATACTTGAGAAAGCCCTAGGTGAGCTTATGACCACTCATGAGTGTCTAGTGGAAGACCATGAGAAACTTGGTGATGCTCACTCTAAGCTTAAAAAGGCTCACTCACTTCTACTTGAGCAACAAGCAAAGAAAGTGGTGGTTGCATCATGTGATATAGGCCTTACTTGTGACATCATTGATGAGTCATTTTATCAACCTATCATCATGACAAATGCTAACCCTTCTTGTAGCACAACATCCACTACCACCACCGACTCTATCTCTACTACTAGTGATGGTTTCACTTGTGATGCTACACTTATGGTTGAGAATGAGACTCTCAAGAAGGAGGTGGATGAGCTCACTCATGCCTTAGGCAAAGCCTATGGTGGTGAGGCACGCTTGCTAAAGTGCTTGGGTAGCCAAAGGTTCTCTCTTAACAAAGAGGGATTGGGCTATACCCCCAAGAAGGGCAAGTCGGCCTTTGCAACTCCAAGGCCTAGCTTTGTGAAGAGCAATGGTCGGTTTTGCTATAGATGCAAGCAAGTTGGGCACCTAGAGCAAAATTGCAACAAGAAGCAACAAAATAAGAAACTTGACAATGCTATATCTTTTGATTCTTGTTATGTGCTTACCAAGGGTGTGAAAGGTGTACAAGCTAAGTTTGTTGGTACACCCATTGTTGGCCCAAAGAAGAAGGCAATTTGGGTACCAAAGAGCTTAGTCACTAACCTACAAGGACCCAAGCAAAAATGGGTACCTAAGCTTCATTGATTTGCTTGTAGGTGAACTATAAAGCCGGAGGAAGGCATTGGATTATTGATAGTGGGTGTTCTCAACACATGACCGGCACATCAAGAATGTTTGATTCAATTGAGAAGAATGATAGTGGCATTGAGTCAATTACTTTTGGCAATAACAAGAAAGGCAAGGTTGTTGGTTTGGGCAAGATTGCAATATCAAATGACATGAGTATCTCCAATGTGATGCTAGTTGAAAGCTTGGATTTCAATCTTCTCTCCGTGGCACAAATTTGTGATCGAGGCTACAAGTGCATTTTTGGGGCAAATGATGTTGAGGTAGTTTCTCTTGATGGCTCCAACTTGGTGTTCAAAGGCTTTAGATATGAGAATCTCTATCTTGTTGATTTCAACACTAGTGAAGCTTCTTTGACAACATGTTTGATATCAAAATCAAGTTTGGGTTGGCTTTGGCATAGAAGGCTTGGGCATGTTGGTATGAAACAATTGAAGAAGCTCACACAACACAATCTTGTTGAAGGCTTGAAAGATGTTGTATTTGAGAAGGACAAGTTGTGTAGTGCATGTCAAGCCGGGAAGCAAGTTGGAAGCTCACATCCAAAGAAGAGCATAATGAGCACATGCAAGGCATTTGAGTTGTTGCACATGGATCTATTTGGCCCAACTACATACACAAGTATTGGTGGCAACAAGTATGGGTTTGTCATAGTGGATGACTTCACTAGATTTACATGGGTATTCTTTCTTAGTGACAAGAGTGAAGTGTATGACACCTTCAAGACCTTTCTCACTAGAGTTCACAATGAGTTTGACATGAGAATCAAGAAAGTGAGAAGTGACAATGGGAGTGAGTTCAAGAATACAAGAATGGAAGAATTGTGTGATCACTATGGCATTGGTCATCAATTCTCGGCCAAATACACTCCACAATCAAATGGCCTAGTTGAGAGGAAAAATAGAACATTGCTTGATATGGCTAGATCAATGCTTCATGAGTACAATGTTAGTCAATCATTTTGGGATGAAGCAATCAACACGGCATGTTACTACATCAATAGGCTCTATTGTCATACTTTGCTTGAGAAGACCCCATATGAGTTACTTCATGGAAGAAAGCCCAACATTGGCTATTTTAGAGTGTTTGGTTGCAAATGCTATATCTTGAGGAAGGGCACTAGATTGGGGAAGTTTGAAAAGAGATGTGATGAAGGGTTCCTACTCGGTTATTCAACTACAAGCAAGGCTTATAGAGTTTGGAACAATTCAAGTGGCATTAGAGAGGAAGTCCATGATGTGCAATTTGATGAAACCAATGGGTCACAAGATGAAGATGAGAATCTAGAAGATGTTGGTGGAACTCAATTGGTTGAAGCTATGAAGAACATGGACATTGGTGACATAAGAGCAAAGCAAGTGGTTGATGTGCAAGATGATAAAGATGAAGTGCTCAATTCTCCATTGAGGCAAACTAGCAATGCTCAAGTGCAAGATCATGGTGCTAGTTCATCAAATGAAGACAAGTCAAGTGATCAACCAAGTTCAAGCAATCAAGTGCAAGTGCTACAACCACAACATGTTGCAAGAGATCACCCAATTGATAGTGTTATTGGTGATATTAGAAGTGGTGTGCAAACAAGATCAAGAGTGGCTATGATTTGTGAGTATGCATCATTTGTGTCAACCAAAGAGCCAAAGAAAGTTGAGGAAGCCTTGGATGATGCCGATTGGATCATGGCAATGCAAGAAGAGCTTAATAACTTCACAAGAAATGATGTGTGGGAGTTAGTTGAGAGGCCGGAGGATCACAATGTCATTGGAACCAAATGGGTTTTCAAAAACAAGCAAGATCAAGATGGTGTTGTGATTAGAAACAAAGCAAGACTAGTTGCACAAGGCTATACTCAAGTTGAAGGTCTTGACTATGATGAAACATATGCTCCCGTGGCAAGATTGGAGGCAATAAGGATTTTATTGGCTTATGCATGTGCCCACAACATCAAGTTATATCAAATGGATGTCAAGAGTGCATTTCTCAATGGGATCATCAATGAGCTAGTATATGTTGAGCAACCTCCTGGTTTTGAAGATGAGAAGAGACCCAACCATGTGTACAAATTGAAGAAAGCTTTGTATGGCTTGAAGCAAGCACCTAGAGCATGGTATGAGAGATTGAAGACTTTTCTTCACTCCAAGGGGTTCATTATGGGCAAGGTTGATACTACTCTATTCACCAAGAAGATTGGTAATGATCTCTTCATTGTGCAAATCTATGTTGATGATATCATCTTTGGATCAACCAATCAAGCATATTGTGAAGAATTTGGTGAAATGATGGCAAAAGAGTTTGAGATGTCCATGATTGGTGAACTTAGTTATTTCCTTGGTCTTCAAGTCAAGCAATTGAAGAATGGGACATTTGTGAGTCAAGGGAAATACATAAGGGACATGTTGAAGAAATTTGGGATGCAAGATGCAAAGCCAATCTCAACTCCAATGGGCACCAATGGGAATCTTGATAGTGATCATGATGGCAATATGGTGAATCAAAAGGATTATCGGTCATTGATTGGAAGCCTACTCTATGTCACCGCATCAAGACCGGATGTCATGTTTAGTGTTTGCATGTGTGCTAGATATCAAGCCTCACCTAGAGAGAGTCATCTCACGGCCGCAAAGAGAATATTGAGGTACTTGAAGCAAACAAGAGATGTTGGATTGTGGTATCCCAAGGGGTCAAAGTTTGAATTGATTGGATATTCGGACTCCGACTATGGTGGTTGCAAGATCAATAGAAAGAGCACAAGTGGTACATGTCAACTTCTTGGAAGATCACTTGTGTCATGGTCCTCAAAGAAACAAAATAGTGTGGCAATCTCTACCGCCGAAGCCGAATATGTTAGTGCGGGGAGTTGTTGTGCACAATTACTTTGGATGAAGTCAACTTTGAAGGATTATGGCATCAACTTCAAGAATGTGCCATTGTTTTGTGACAATGAAAGTGCAATCAAGATGACACAAAACCCGGTTCAACATGGAAGAACAAAGCACATTGACATAAGGCATCATTTCATTAGAGATCATCAACAAAAGGGTGACATTTCCATTGAAAGTGTGGGTACCGATGATCAACTTGCCGACATCCTCACCAAGCCACTTGATGAAAGAAGGTTTTGCAAGCTAAGGAATGAATTGAACATTCTTGACTTCTCAAACATGTGTTGAATGCACCCCACCACTACTTGACATGCCTCTCCTTCGACAAAGCAAGGTACCATTGTGTGACATGTCATTCATGCTTAGGATTATACTTGTGGTAGCACATGTAGACATTTAAGGTGCATTTGGAGCATTCATGATAAATCAAATGTGTTTGATGTATATATGTTTACCACTAGTGCTTCTATGCTTTGCTTGATCTAGTGGTGACATATGACATGTTTGTGGGCTTGTAATCCTAGTGTTGAATCTAGAATATTTGCTACAAGTGTTTAATTCAACATAGGCAAGATAACCCTTGTCATGAGGTGTGAAGAAGCTTGTCTTTGGTTCAAACCGAATTAAATGTCTTTGGCAAATGGTCTAGATTGAACCAAATTTTGACTAAAGTTTTGTTTACTCCATCAAAGTCATTTTCTCTCCACAATTTGATCCCATTTTTGGGCAATTGTTGACAAAGGGGAGAGAAAAAGATGATTGAACATGATAAAGGGGTAAATAAAATTTTTGATGCACACAAGAAGGGGAGCAAGCTCATGAACAAAGTTGTTGCATTTGTTTGTGCATTCTCATATGACTTGCTCATGGCACCTAGTTTTAAAGTTTTATACAAGTAGTGTCTCCTTGCTTGTGTGGTGCAATACTAGTATAGAATGGTGAAATGATCTACTAGCATGCATAGGTTGTAACTAGACTCCCCAAGCTTTACAAGTGGTTCAAGAACTTTGCTTATAATGTTGATCTCACGGGATTCTTGAGTTTTTGATGGATGTCTAGTTACTTCATGGTGCTAAGGACGGTGTAAATTGCAACTCCGATTGGTATCACGCTTCAAAGGTCCATTTCTTACACCTTAGCATCATCTTGGTAGAATTACTCTCCCCACACTTCTATCCATGCATATGTGCAAAGCTTCAAATCCAAACTCTATGCACACATGTAGGGGGAGCAATTCTACCAAAACCGAACTTGCTATAGTTGTCCAAATTCCTCTTGTGAGCTTATTGATTGGACAAGTATGACAAGTTCAAAATCTTTATTATAAAATCATCTTTGTTGAGGTTGTCATCAATTACCAAAAAGGGGAGATTGAAAGTCCCTAGTTTGGTTTTGGCTAATTGATGAAACCTTGGACTAACCTTGTTTATCTAAGTGGTTGATTTAGAGAAAGGTTGTCCACATGATGAGCTTAATGCATATGAAGCATGACACGTGTCATGTGATCAAAGATGAAGATCAAGACGATGCTTGGCTCCATGGACCGGTGTTGAAGGTGAAGGGCTAGTCAAGGCTTGGGAGTGAAGGACCATGAGATGGTGAAGCTCGGGCAAGACTAGGCGCCGATGGACCGATGCACGGTGAAGGGCAAGTGAAGTCGAGGTCGATGGATCGAGACGGTCACATGATGGTGTGAAGTGTTCATATCATTTGGAGGAACAAAATGGGCTCAAGGCAAAGGTATAACCGTTAGGGCCATTTTGTTTGCACTCAAGACACCATAGAGGGTGTGAGTGGTTTAGGATCGATAGCCGCACTATTAAGAGGGGAAGTCTTATCGGCTATTCGACGCACGGGTGCCACTAGGTGAATTCATGAAGTGCATTGCATGTAGGGCCTAGTGAGCTAACCTAACCTTTGGGAAATGATTGTGAAAAAGCTAACACACAAGCACATGGAGATGTACACTTGGTGGTGTTGGCACATTTACAAAGGTGGCGTTTAGGCGCTGTGGTTTGCGGGGTAGAGATGGGTTTGGGTCCCTCTCTTCCTCCCGCCGAGCTGTGAGGCGGGATTCGGCGCTTTTGGGAAAAATGGATGCATATTTTCTATTGCGCCGGATGCAAAATTTGGTTGAAATCATGCTATCTATGATGATCAAGTTGGTATACTTGTTGGATAGCATGTTGGAGAAGTTGGTGTCACGACGCGGCGACGAAACGACGAAGGCTTTACACGCAAGAGGCGCCGGACGCGCCTTGGGCGGCCCGGACGCGTCCGGCGCATTGTGGCGTGGCACTCGTTGGCGGCTGCGTTCTTGGCGTCGGGCCTTGGCGCCGACGCCGGGCCAAGCGGGCCGGACGCGTCCGGCGCGTCTTGAAAGTCGGCGGGCCGGGACTGGCGATGAGCGCGATGAGCGCCGGACGCGGCTGTGGCGCGTCCGGCGGGTCCTCAGACGCGCACCAGAAACTTTCTGGCTTCGCGTGCTCGTGCGTGGCTCGCCCGTCGGACGCGCGCCGGACGCACTCGTCGGACTCGGGCAGTTCACTGTTCATCGTCCGGCGCTCGGTGGATTCAAACGAAGACGAAGCAACGGTCGGCTGACGTGGCGCGCAAGGCCCGCGAGCGGCGCGTCCGGCCGAGCGCCGGACGCGTCCGGCGCTTGACGATTGCCGCCCGAGGGCAACGGCTAGTTTGAAGAGTTTGGGCTATAAATAGATGGGTGGCCGGGCTTGGCTCTTACTCTTGGCTCTCCCAACTCATTCATTCATCCTTTGAGCTGAAGAAACACTCTCCCTCTCATCTCTCTTGCTTGATTGTGAATCCAAAGTGAGATTGAGAGATCACCTAGTGCATTGCATTGCTTGAGGGCATCTAGTGGCACTTGTGGGTGGTTTAGCCGGTGGATTTCTTGTTACTCTTGGAGAGTACCGCTCCTAGCCGGCTTGGAGATCGTTGGAGGCGTTGGCAAGAGAAGGTGATTGTTCTTGGCCACCTCCGGTTGCTTGTGAGAGGTTTGAGCTCACCTCGTGGGGATCACGAAGAGCATCCTAGTGGATTGCGCGTGTCGTTGAGTACCTCGCTTGAGAGTGGTGTCTTGCGGTGCCTTGCGGGGCGAGCCTTGAGGGGCTAGTGACTTGAGGGTCACACCGAGGAACCATCTAGGTGTTGGTCGACACAACGGGTGACGTAGCTTGGCGGTGCCCAAGTGAACATCCGGGGATAAATCATTGTGTTCATCTTTGTCTCCCGGTGATTGGTCGTCATCGATTGTGTGTTGCCGATTGTGATTGATTGCTCATTCTCTTGGTGATTGGCAACCTCGACTCGACGCGTCGGTATAACAAGTCTCATCCTCTCTTGCATTACTTTGTTTACATTCTTGCAAAGTAGAATTGCTTGCGTGGTCGGTCGGGAACCACATCTTGTGTAGACTAAATCCCGTGGGTAGAATTGCTTGTGTGGTCGGTCGGGAACCACTCCTTGTGTAGATTAAATCCCGTGGGTAGAACTCATGATCACTAGCGGTAGCTATTGTTTGTGCTAGTGATCACCTACTAGAATTGTTTGGATAGGAGGCTTGCAACATCTAGTAGGCTAAGCAAAACTTGCTTTCCGCCGTTTGTGTATCTAACGAAGTTTGCTTAGTGAGTTTGTAGAATTTTTTATAGGCTATTCACCCCCCCTCTAGCCATCTAGGACCTTACAGCGATGTGCTAGGATCGAGTGGCGTTGTGAGATGAAGAGAAAATCCTTTGAAAATGATTGTGAAAATGCTAACACACAAGCACATGGAGTTGTACACTTGGTGGTGTTTGCACATTTGCAAAGGTGGCGTTTGGACGCGCTGTGGTTTGTAGGGTTGAGTTGGGCTTGGGTCCCTCTCCCTCCCGCCGAGCTTGCGAGGCGGGATTCGGCGCTTTCGGGAAAATTGGAGGCATATTTTCCATTGCGCCGGAAGCAAAATTGTTGAGAAAAAGGAGACGTCGTCGCGGAGTTGAAACGGTGCTTTCAGAAGGCGGCGGACGCTGAGGCCGAAACGGCCGGATGCAGGGCAGACGCGTCCGGCGCGTTGTGAAGTGAAGGCTGAAGTAGTTGGCGTGGCAGGACTTTCTGGTGCGCGTCCGGTGGGTCTGCGGACGCCGAGCGGACGCGTCCGGCGAATCTGACGTCAGCTTGCAGAGCGCAGTGTTGAAGAGTTCGGCGGACGCTACACAGTGTTCTGGCCGCGTCCGGCGCTCAAAGGTGCGGACGCGTCCGGCGCGTGTAGTGGTCCAACGGCTAGTTTGCGAAGGTGCGCAACGTTGTGAGCGGCGGACGCTGGGGCGCGCGTCCGGCGGGTCACCGGACGCGGACCAGTATGTTCCGCGCGCACTGGCACGTTGGTGGTTGCACTGGCCGGACGCGTCCGGCGGTGGTCACCAGGCGCGTCCGGCGCATGGCTTCCGAGCGAAGGAGAAAGAGCCGTTGGGCGCCAACGGTCATGTTTGAATCGCAGGGACACGTGGAGCGCGGAGGAGCGCCGGACACGTCCGGCGAGTACTGCAGTGTTGCCCGAGGTGGGTAACGGCTAGTTGAGACCTTGGGTCTATAAATACGTGGTTTGGCCGGCTGTGGCCGGTTGCTGAGCACGCCCTGGCTATGTTGCCTTGTGTGGTGGTGCTTGGAAGCCCTCTAACTCACATATGCTTGGTAGTGACCATCCGATAGTGTGAGAAGAGCGATTCTAGTGCGAGTACTTTGTGAGATTGCATTTGTGGCACTAGGTGGTTGTGTTGCAAGCCGGAGAGCTTGTTACTCTTGGAGGTTGCCACCTCCTAGACGGCTTGGTGGCAAGAGGCTCCGTGGTAGCACGCGTGGAGATACGGTGCTCCGGAGAAGAGATTGTGAGAGGTCGGTACTCACCTCGCGGGGATCGCGAAGAGTAGCCCTATTGGATTGCGCGTGTCATTGAGTTACCACCCTTGCGTGTGTGGGTTTGCTCGGTGCCTTGAGGGGCTCACTTGAGAGTGGTGTCTTGCGGTGCCTTGCGGGGCGTGCCTTGAGGGGCAAGTGACTTGAGGGTCACACCGAAGAACCATCTAGGTGAAAAGACCGGAGGAACCACCGAAGGTGTTGGTCGACACAACGGGACGTAGCTTGGGGGCAACCAAGTGAACCGGTGAAAAATCGCCGAGTCATCTTGTGTCTACACTTCGCGGTGGTTTGCAATCTCTTTCACAAGCTTTGCATTTACTTTTCTTACATTCTTGTATAGCTTGTGTAGTTGCTCTTGTGGTTAGTTAGCTTGAGTAGCTTGTTAATCACCTTCTTGCTTGTGTAGCTAGAAGTAGAGTAAGTTGCCTTGCTTAGCTTGTGTAGTTAAGTAAGTTTGAGCTCTTGGGTTTGGCTTGTGTAGCTTTGTCCATGAGCATCTAGTGAGCTTAGGTTGGCTTTGTGCTTTTGCTCATTAGAATTGTGTAGGTGCACACCCGGTTGCTAAAGTACTAGTTGCTTAGTTTTGTGTGACCTTGCAAGCTAGACTTGTTTAGTGTGCACTAGCTAGATTGGCACCTTGTCTTCTTGTTTAGGATCTTTTACAAGGTGCATCTAGAGACATAGATAGAGGGGTGAAAGTCTTGACTAGGCCGATAGATTTAATTCCGCACTTATATCGGTTAGCCGGAGCGATTAGTTTTAAAAAGGACTATTCACCCCCCCTCTAGTCCGCCATCTCGACCTTACAGCGGGGCCGGTCCGCCCAGCACGACCCCCACCTCCTTCCACCGCGGGCGGTTTGGCCCACAAAGGCGGCCGGTGCGGGAGCACCTGCTGCCATCCCGCGGCGTCCGGTGTCGAGGCGCGGCGATGAGGGCCAACCCGCTGGAGAATCGGGCGTCGTTGCAGGGCAGGTGGGGAGGGCGGGGCAGCAGCGCCAGCAAAGGAGGTCTCCTTTTTACGGTGACGCCGTCGCCGCCGCCCCTTGGTCCGCGCAGTAGTGCCCACCTCCAGAGCGCGTCGAGCCGCCTGCAGGAAGTTTAGCCCCTGGGCGCTGCCCCCCGGCGCGGCGAGACAGCCCGGCGCGGGAGCCGCAACCAGGCCACCAGAGGGGGCGCAGGAGGCAGGGACGTCGACAGGGGAGGAGGCCCGGAGGAGTCTGCGACGGGCGGAGAGGAACGCCATCTGTGGAAGGACGTCATCCTCCACATCCGAGCAGTCCTCGACGGCGACCTCCCCCCAGCGCTGCGCCTTCGAACGGCCAGAGGAGGAGGGGTAAAAGGGTGGGGCCTCCGGGGAGAGAGGCCTGCCGCCCGGGGAGGAGAGGTGGTCGGTGATGGCAGCTGGCGCGACGGGTGGAGCAGCAGCAGCAGAGGGGGGGACACGGTCGCGCCCGTGGCCGGTGGAACCACCACCGCAATCGGCGCAGCCAGGCCAGTGGACGGCGTGGCCGAACCCGAGGCCAGCGTGGACAGCCCCGCGGCCGGCGCGCCCAGGGCCACGGTCGGCGCGTCCAGGCCCCGGGTGGGCGGCGCACCCACCGGCCGTGGCGGACCCGCGGCCGGCCCGTCCACGCCCACTGGCGGCGCGGCCAGACCTCCGGGTGGCGCGGCCGCCGACCAAGGCAACGACGAGGATGGGAGGGCGGAGGGAGGCGAGGAGGTGGAGGGTAGGGACGCTGAGGTGGCCGACGGCGCCTGACCGGCTTCCGGCGGGCTGTTTTGGCGGGCGGGTTCCGTAGCGGCGCCCTCGCCGAGGAGCACCGGAGGTCGTCCCGAAGACCCATGGATGGATAGATCAGGGCAAGGGGAGCTCGGATCCGTGGAGAGGAGAGGAGGGGAGGTAGCAGGGAGGAGGCGCGGCGGTGGGGCGGAGCCGGCGGCGCCGTCGCCACAGGGAGAGGGGAAACGGTCGGGAGGAGGGTGGAACGGGTCCATCCGAAGAGAATTCTATCTTTTTTTTACTTTTTAGCGTTTCAAAACAAGAAGAAAGGGACGGTTTATTATTCGGAGAAGTACGTTTCACACGCGTGTGTTTCAACCTTCCCGGCCGTCACGCTCCCGCGGACTTGTCAAATTTACCCTGCTGCTGGTGGCAGGCGTGTGGCACATGCAGGCATCGGCATCGTCAGAAAGTTAGCGGTAAGAAATAAAACCCCGCAGGAACTCACGGTTGCCGCGACGAAAATCCACCGATCGATCGTGCCGCGCGTCCCTGTCGGCAAAAGGCGGCACTGCTGTTAGATTATTAGTAATCGCGAGATGGGGATGGAGCTAAGCTGGTTGGCAAATAACATAAGCTCGATCGCTGCTGCTGCTGCCCCGCTTTACCAAGCGATTGCCCCCAGTAACCCCCTCCCTTCTCGTTACGTTAATTTTCCATTATCCATAAACTACCAGCACTAGAAGCAGCTACGCACGCAAAGCTCCGATCCTCCGGCGAGTGACAGTGACAAAACTGCCTGCTTTCTCCACAGTCCACAAATACCAAAATTTATCGACTCCGGCCGGCCTCAAGTCCCAACCAACCCAACCCAAGTAGGGGTACGCAGCAACAGCAACATCGGCTAGCGCCCCCTCGCTCTCTCTTCCAGTCCAGCGCCTATAAATCCCGGTGCCGGAGTCCGAGCTCACAGACTAGGACACAGCCAGCCGCTGGTCACTGGGCAACCAACCCAAACCCAGCGCAGCTAACACTCCTATACAAATATCGGAGCTACAGAAGGAGAGCGAGCACAAATTAAAGCTGCCTGTAGATAGCAACCATCAACAGCGACCGATCCGATCCAAGTAGTGAGCAACTGAGCACATCAGTCGATCTAACTGCTGCAGCAGCTCTCGATCTTCTTGCTGTCGTCCCTGCGGTGGTTTTAGGAGTGGCTCATCTGCTCGAGTGCCTAGCTAGCTGAAGAACCATGGCCTGCGAGGAGGAAGAGCGGCTGCTGTTCCCGTCCTGCTTCGTCTTCCCCGAGAGCTTCGCGGACGCCGCCACCCCCGGCTCCGGTGAGTGCTTCATATATATACAATCATATCTTTGGAAGCTCATCACGGCGCAGCAATTAATAATGTACACATGTGGTACCAGGTGGGGAGCAGAAGAAGGCTCGGCGGAGGAGGCGGAAGCCGCGGCCGGCGGCGGATGGCGGCGAGGGCGGGGACGAGCAGTCCAAGAAGCGGCGGCTGAGCGACGAGCAGGCGCGGTTCCTGGAGCTCAGCTTCAGGAAGGAGCGCAAGCTGGAGACGCCCCGCAAGGTGCAGCTGGCCGCCGAGCTGGGCCTCGACGCCAAGCAGGTGGCCGTCTGGTTCCAGAACCGCCGCGCCCGCCACAAGAGCAAGCTCATGGAGGAGGAGTTCTCCAAGCTCCGCGCCGCGCACGACGCCGTCGTCCTCCAGAACTGCCACCTCGAGACCGAGGTAATATTAACTGTTCCGGCGAAATTAAATCTACACACATGGCCTCATAGTGACAAACCTCGCTCGATCTCGATGTGATGACGGCGAATTGTTTTCGTTCCCCGTTGCTGCTGTGCTGCTGCTTACTAACTTCATGCACGCGTGGTTCGCGCCGTCGTCGTTGTCGTCGCGTCTTGCAGCTGCTGAAGATGAAGAACAGGCTGGCGGAGGCGGAGGAGGACAAGAGGAAGCTCATCGCGGCTGCCGCGGCAGCTGCTGGCGGCGGCGGAGCGGGCGCAGGAAGCAGCAGCCCGAGCTCGTCGTCGTTCTCGACGGTGACGCACCACCCGGCGGCGCTGGTGGGGCAGTACGGGGTGGTGGAGCCGGAGGCGGAGGCCGCCGCCGCCGACCTCACCTACATGAGCGAGTACGCCTACAACAGCTACATGAACATGATCGACTTCGCGCCCGGCGGCTACTTCGGCGGAGCAGTCTACGATCACTTCAACTGATCGATCGATCGACGAGCATGAACGAGGAAGGAAGGATTAATTGATCGGCTATCAGCTAGGTATTTTCGTGTTAATGGATGGATATGGATCGATTTGCAGGAGCAGTAGTAGCAAGCAATCAAGTCACTAGCTAGTATAATCAGTAGTACGACGTCTATCAGTCAATGTCCTGATGGTAATTAAGTCTATTCAGTAACTTGTTAAGTCATGTAGATTAGTAGCTGGTAATCTTTGTAAATCTCTGTGTGGATTATCATGCAACGTATCATGAACTAATGGTCTGTGTGATGTAATATTGGGGGGAATGGGGGTAATCGGAATCAGAAGATGATGCTTGTAAATGTTTTGGTGTCTTCTCTGTTAGTATTTTTCAGTGTATGATGAATTCTGAAATTTGGACTTGGCCCAATTGTCTGGGCTTTATTTGAGTTCTGGGCTGTTCCTCAAATTAAGTCCCGTAGAAAAAAAAAACACTTGATCTACTTGGACGATATCTTCTCTGTTGCTTCCTCGGATTCAAATTTATTTCACTTTATTTTTATCCCAAGTCAAACTTGTTTAACTCTGATAAAGTTTACAGAAAAATACATCAACATCATCTACAATATAAAATTAGATCCATCTAGGGTATTCATTTGAACTTGGTCAAAAGCTAAAACTTGGTCAAAAGCTAAAAAGTTTGAATCTGAGGGAGTAATTGTTACTAATGCATGGTAGATTTTACTTACCAAGACATTAACAGCCTGGACTGCGCCAATGCTGCTATTTCTAACAGTAGAGACGCAGCTGCCTTCAGAATTCAGACTCGCACCTTTAAATGGCTACATGAGATTAGTCCGGCCATCACATCTTTATCCCTGTTGACCGGTGTGAAATAGCCGCATTGGAGAGACATGGGATGTCAAATCTTAGGCCATTATTATTATTGATGCTTAGGGGTGCAACCATGAATCTCCGCTAAACACTCAAGCAGTGTTTGTTTCTCACTTAAACACTGTTTACTTATTATGTTGAGCATACACAAAAGACCAACGCTTATAACTCTGTGATCGAGGCATCCTAACTGACTGCACTTAAACTAGTGATGATGCGTCGTCTGGGAAAATAAAAACAAAATTAGGACGAACGTTATCCACAGCTAATGATTGCATCAAGGTCATGCATCAGTACTCGTCGCCTTTTCTCTTCTTGGGAGATAAGCCCGGTAAAGGATGAGATGACCTGATCAAAAGCGCGCGGCGGCTCCCGTCACTACTCGGCACGACGACGAAGCGAACAAACCCAAGGCAACGCAACCCGATCGTCGATGGATCAATCGTCCGCTGCGCGACGGCGACCTCCTGTTTCGTCGGGAACCGGAGGACGCACGTCCCTCTCGCACGCCGTCGCCCCGGTGCAATGTCTCTGTCTCTCAAGGGCAACAGGTGTGGGGTGCAATGTCTCTGTGTCTCAAGGGCGACAGGTGTGGGGATGGCTCATGGCACGGCGGAGAACTGAGCACCAAAGGGCAAAGGACACCACTACTGCTACCTTTGCTTACTCCTGGAGGCATTCTTATCCAGTGTGCTTCCCTCATGGAATTGTACTATGGATTGGAACAGGCGTGCAGGCATCAGAATTTTCGGCACCCATTTCGGTGCTACCGTCCAATCGACTCTGGTCCCGCAGTCACAAATTTGTGCACCTGTATGATTGATGAGGATAGTGCAGACCCTGAAACACTGGAGAGACAGAAAAAAAATCAACCGGAGGAATTTCTTTTACAGTCCACAAATGTTACTCCTTTCAGAAAGCATCGTCGTTACTAAAAGCTGGGCGATGATGATTCCAGGAACGACAAGATGCTTTTTCAACAGCTGAAAGAATAATGAGATTAATATACAAATCACTGAGTACATAGGCGGGTAGAATCGAGTGGAAATTCACCCCTCCCAACAGAGCTTGCGAGGCAAATCAGCACACGACGCTTGGGTTTTACATGATACAGCCATCAGGCATCTGGCTTTTACCGACCAAAAACAAGTACCTGACAGAAAGCTACAGCACGGCACTTGCCGTGCAATCCAGATGTTGACACTGCAAGAATTAGCACAACAACACTTGGTACCGGAGGTTACACCGCAGGGGCGCCAGGCTACCTATTTTTCAGAGACGCCGTGCTGGGTTTCCTCGAGGAACAATGGGGGAGACCCTCCTTCACAGGAGATGGTGGGAAAGGAGAAGATGACGGCAGCTGGCGGTGACTCGAGATCGAAGAGAAACAGCTAAATGGGTTCCTCAGACGCCTTTTCTCCGAGTCTTCAGATTGACTATTTGGATCATGGCCAACCGGAGAGATCTTAAGCGACTCTGGGAGAAGGCAGTTGCAAATGGCGCCTACAAGGAAAAGATGCACGATCATCATAATATGAAACAGAAAGCTCACATAAAAAAGCTACAACAAAAACTCACTGTACGTGTAAAAACAGTCCTACTAAGTAAATATAGAAACACAAAGCTACAACAAGAAAGCTTACATAAAAAAGCTACAACAAGAACTCACTGTACGTGTAAAACAGTCCTAATAAGTAAATGTAGAAACACAAAGCCTGGCATCAAACTACAGAGTCAGAGGCTACCACGGATCCCTTAGTTGGGCATGCTGTTGAATTCAACAACCTGCTGAAAACATATGGCAAAATTTTGTAGTGCTCTTTGTGGATGAAACACAAAGCCTGGCATCAGACTACAGAGTCAGAGGCTACCACGGATCCCTTAGTTGGGCATGCTGTTAAATTCAACAACCTGCTGAAAACATATGGCAAAATTTTGTAGTGCTCTTTGTGGATGAAACTATTGACTAGAGACATCTACCCTCTTTGCAGGATGATACAGCTAATGCCACCACATATCAAGTACGCATTTACTGAGTTACACTGTAACATGGTGTGATGGAAAAGTACTTCAACACTTTTGGAGATGAAGGCAAGACATTTGTAAACCAGGGTAAACCATATTTCTAAAAAGTAAAGTGGAAATAATAATATAGAGCGAAAGATGGTGGCATTGACAGTTAAAGCTGTGTAATGCACTCTGACTATGCACAAGTAGCACTTAAATCACTATCACCTTTGTTATGTGGAATCAATGAGCTAGTACAAGCATTAGCACATGTGTAAAGTTATGGTACCTATTCTGGCGAGCCGATTCACCCATTTGGGAATTTTGTTACTGGTCAACTTGTAGCACATATCCTTGCAGAAGTGGTTACAGTTCTTCGTGATAAGATGGTAAGTATCTCCATTGTAGTTTACTGACTGCAGCTCCATGAACTGCCTAACTTGGATCGGATCCAAGCATGTTGTACCAAGAAATATTGATTTTCTGAACCTAAAACCAGGGCATTGGCGAGGTTCTACCTCAAAGACCCCACTGGTGGGGAAGTCATGTGCTCCGAATGCATATTCAACACCATGAACTGTAAATGGAAAAGAGAGGCAATCGAAATATGTCATCTGAGGATTCAGTTGAGAAATCTTATTGTAGAGAAAACATCTATACTATATGCAAAGCAACAACCAAACTTATATGACAACTTTTTATCGGCGAGTAAGGGTGTGAATGTCAATGCCACTATCAATTAATATCTGAGGCAGTCAGCAAGATAATTACACAAATCACTCTTTTAAAAATTCCAAAGCTAGCTGAAAATTTGCATCATTTAAATTCCCCTGAAACAATACTCTCCAAAAATCATGCCATCACATATAGTTCAGTTTCATTCATTTCTGACAACCTACTACATTCAAGCATGTACACTTTATTAACAGAGAACAAAGTGAAAAATGAACCTGAATAAAGGTCTAGGCTAGTCAATAAAATACTATTGTTAAAATGATCGGCAATATCAGACAGGACCTAACAACCCAGACTGGATCATTCAGAATTTAGATGTAACTTTGTTAACAGATGGTTGCTAATGGCATTGAGTACTTAACAAGCTTCTAAATTACTTCCATTCCCCATCCACATATCTGATAGGTGACCAATGCTACCAATCTCTGAGGCAGCAAGACTACCCCTCATTTTTCAAGTTCTCCACATGGACTTGATCCAAACTAGTGCACCATTCCTACTCGCATATCCTTCCCTAGTTCTCTTCTTTCCTAGATCCAGCTAGCATTTAGAGACTAGAGAGGGGGACTAGATTTTTCATGGGCACCTAAAGATTTCCTTTAAAAATCACTACTGTACCTCTAAAACTGGATTCTGGATCTATAAAGATGTGTAACATAAGGAAGGAGGATGACTAACTAAACCCTATAAAACTGGATTCTGGATCTGTAAAGATCTCTACTTCCAAGGTGTTTGGTACTGATTCCATCTTTTTAAACAAGCTTTCTCAGACGAAAAAGGTGTTTGGTACACTGAAGCCTCACACATAAAATGGACCCAACAACATCAAGAAAAGCAATCATCTTCCAACCCCAGCAGATATAAAAATAGTTTTCTACAATATGTAATATTTTATTTCCTATTACAAAGGCAATATAGCATAGAACCCACCCATATCGTCCATGTTTCTGTAAGGTAAAATGACACCTAGTGAATCTAACAATTTCAGCTAGACACATCACACATCAATGACAGCACAAAAAAAATTATAAATATGTAGCTCATCTAGGCAAGGTGAAACTATGCACCAAAGGGGCCTATCTGGAAAGCAGAAATTTCACAGGAACCATACAGGAGTTTCAAAAGAACCAGTTCATTCACAGGGGAAACACAGGATTCGGGAAAAATCCCATGTTCCAAACAGGCCCTAATGGCTAGAACAGAATATATGGCAATGTTCCTTAACACATAGCGCACAACGACAACAGAAGAAAACAATTACTTCATGGGTTGAAATAGCAGATAGATCACAGTATTAGATAGCAATGTCAGCTAAAATGAATAATGAGATGGCTGTTTTACTTTAGTACTAGTCCTACAATTTTTCAATGATAGAGGAGGAATTAGCTAAACCTTGAAATAGCAGAAAAATAACCAGCATTTGATTATGTATTAACTGGGTGAAAAGAGAGATGCATATGGCAGAGAAAAGAACCTTCAATTCCTGAGTGAAATATGCCCAGGCCTGCCCAATATATATAACCATTCATTGGTGTCAAATCGTACACGTTAAGATAAACTGGGGTGTCATCCGGCGATTGACCGGCCGACTGAACCTTGGGGAACAAAAAGAAACGCATGGCAGATTTCCTGCTCAATCTGCTCAGTTGTAGAGGCATAAGGGACTTCCATTCCGGCCGTTTCGTCCTTAACTTCATAGCCTCCCTTCACATAATCAAATGGCATATCAGTAATTCAGCATACGAAGGATCTACTTCAAGAACCACGAGAAATTGATAAAATCAGATAAGATAGCTGCCATAGTTGTTCTCTGAAATCTTTTTCCTTGGAAGTAGTTTAAAGATTGTATTACACATAATAGCAATGAATTTGTTTGAATTTAGAATAGGCCAACAACAAGAGACTGCAAAATAGAAACATTCTAAAAAAATTATCCTCATATATATTTTATTGCAATCTTAGATATATTTGCCTTGTCTATAAGAAAAATGAGACAAACTAGTACAGCGTGTTCTGTCCAAGTATTAGTTGGCTATGCATTAGCAACATTTGAAGGCTCCAACATACAAGAAACTACAGGAGCCTAGGAGTTCTCCCATAATCTTCCCAAAAAGGACAATGCAGTACATAGTGGCAGTACATAGTGAAGAATGGGCAGTAAAACTAACACATGCAGGGCCAGACTACAGTTGCGGTTTCAAAATCTAGCACAGCAATTCAGTCTGACACAATGCATTGCCGAACGAGTACATAGAAGAGCTTGAAGAACACAATTGTCGCTATAGTTTGAACTCTGAACTCTCCTGCTGGTAACCGCAACTGCTAAAAGACAACTACTAAAAGACGGTAGACAGATCAGATCTGTTAAAGAATGCTTTTATTCCATTTTTGTTGTGGCCATTGGACAATGCAGGATGTTCATTCGGTCTAGCAAACACCCAGGAGAAAGGAAAGAGGGAGCATTCGGTTTCAAGAATGAAACAAGCTAGGCGGGTACCAAATCGCAATTGAAATCATGTACCACACGACTCCATTACTATGTATGAAAGCTTGGGAAAGAAGGTAAGACATGTACACATCAAGGCACCACCCGAACTTCGCCAACTACTTCAGTACACACAAGCAGGGAAGCCGCTGCCGCACTACTATTGTTAGGAAAGCAACGTCTGGTAGTAGTACCCGCTAACGGACTGAACTGAACCCCGAGAAATAATTCCGCGGCCGTACTACCCGTTCCAGATGGGGGAGAACGAGCACAACAGGCGATGTTGACAGCCATAATTCCACCGGCGGTCAGCGGACCCAATCCACAGGGCCAAGAACCGAGCAGCGGCATGAGAACCGAACAGGCCAAGAAACGCAAGAACGCAGGCGAGCGCAGATCCGAGCCAGGATCTTCGCTGCGTTGCTACTGCCAAGAAAGAAGGCCGCCAGTGGCTTACCACGGGAACCGAGGAGGCTGGAGGACGGAGGAGGCCGGAGGACGAACGGTGCTGCCGAAGGTGGCAGGGGCAGCGGCAGCACAGTGCAGGCGGCTGGCTGCTGGACGGGAAGGGAGGGTGGGGGAGCTGGCTGGAGGAGGGGAAAGAATCCGAGGAGCGAGGAGGATTCCTGGAGCCTGGAGGCGAGGCGCAGGCAGTAGTAACTGATGGTGGGGTGGTGGTGGCGTTGCGTTGGTTGGCTTCTCTCGGCGAGCGGGGCGGGGAGAGGAGGTGCTCGTGCTCGTGATGGCTGGGGAAAAGCACCGTGGAGCAGGTGGGGCCCACGGGTGGTGGGGTTGTTTTGTAATTTATCGCCTTGTCTTTTTTATTTTTTTAACCTCTTTCTCTTCAGACCTTTTTTGAAAGCTCTGCGGCGAATTTGATTTTTGAATGAATTGATCGAGATGAGTGGTGGTGGCTAGCGAGAGGAAACAGAAAAGACACATGGTCAGCCGTGGAGAGGTGTGCTCGGGCGGGTTTTCGGGGGCAAAGTGCCAGAATCTCTTGACTCTACCCTTTTGGATTGTTTACTACTAGAAGCTTGTTTGAATGCGAATGTAACAAAGATTTCTTTTATTAGAAAAAAAAAAGAATAGATGTGAATGTAAGCTGTTCGGCCGATGGATTATTCTGATAAGCCTGCTATAATGTTTTGTCATAAGAGCAGAGAAAATATATCATGGTTGATAAAAAGTTCAAAATGAACTAGACGCACCTGATTTGTAACTAGGTGGTACATGGGTGATGGTGTTAGTACAACAAAAAGTTTTTTTTACCGCGACGTCAGAAATTTAAACCATAATTTTTGCGAAGCGTATGGTAAAGCTTGTACTGTGCTGTACTACTGTCTGTGCGTGCTTGCTACAAACCAACCGGGAAAGTTTTCAGGATCTCGAAGCCGATTGGACACCATGGCGTGCTGATTGTCTCTTTTATCTTTAAAAAAAGCGACGCGAAATGCCATCGCCATTTGGACCTTCTTCGGTGGCTGAATCTGTCTCTCTTTTTTTCTCTCTCAACGGGAAATTCATGGAGGCCATTTGGAATCTTTAGACTAATTAGTGCCATGTGAAACTCAATGATTGCATAAAAACGGCACGGAAATTTCAAAGTTCACAGGGAGCTGAATTAGTGCCATGTGAAAATCTCTAGTCACGGAAAAACACTTACCATTGCAATTTACATAAAATAAAATAAATAAAATAAAAACTGTTGTTCGTAAAAAAATTAAGATCTCAGTAGCAAATTTTCTGTAGATAAAATCTGAGTACCGTCTACCGTGTAGTCAATTTCCTGCAGCTGCAGAGCGAGAGCGATACCGCGTGCACTTCGCGTGCATTTGTACAAACTGATGCTGACAAGCCGTTTACCTAGGAACTGCGACTGCGAGTTCGTTCGTAGTATATAACAGAAACATTATCATTGATAACGCAAGAATCAGAAATCATTGTTGTGCAGAAAAGCCAGACACGAACAAATTTCCAATTGCAATGCCACCTAGTTGACTGCATAGAGGCTATCATCGTCATAATTGGAATCGAGGAACGTGGCCAGCACATCTGCCTAACTCCCGATAGCGTCTTCCCTCCTGTTTGTCTCAGCTTTGCTCGGCATTTCTCTGCTAAACACCAAATATAATGAGTTTATATGTGACTATATAAGATCCACCATGGCCCGCGATCACGCCTTAATCATGGGCCGTTTATTTCCGCTGACAGTGCCCATCAACCCGCCTTAATCATCAGGCCGCCTGCACGGGTTTACTGGTCCCGGTGTACCCGTTGCCGAATCATAAATTCCCCTTGGCTTATTACCCTGGCTGGTGTCTAGTCTACGAACTGAAGGCTCGTTTCACCCTGGCATACGGGGAACCTCTTGGATTCGTGAATCGTGATCGGGCTCCTGACACGTCTCACTTTACCAAGTACTGTACTGTACTACGTACGTCCGTAGCAAGGCAAATAAATGACCTACAGAAGCCTTGCAAAATATTTTTCTAAAAAAAACGCACGCACAAAGATTATTTTGGCACGTTAGCACTGCTTCGGTTTATTAGCAAATGCACCTGTAATTCAAATGTTGCTGACCCTCAGGCATCAGGGTGACAGATTCTCAAGCTTAATGCTGTTGCCAGCCTTACTAGAGGCAAAACAATGGCGTGTGAAGGGGTTAGTTTGAACGTTTGCGGCTTGGTGAATTCAAGGGCTACAGTCACATTGAGCAGTGAAAGCCTGGAATGCACATAGCCAGACAGATTTCAGCACCTGACCTACACAGTAGCTACCGGTGTTTGCATACAGCAAATGCAACGCTAGGATCCAAGATCATGCGTACGAGCATTTCCAAGTTCCAGCCACAACAGCATTTCTGACAAGATGCCACTTAACACAAGATGCCTTTTCACAGAATCGATCACAAGTGTACAACAATCCACCATCATCATTCAAAAAGGATAAAATCAATGCACCAGCATAAACTGATACTAATGTGCTACCAAGAACACCTGATGGTTTCAGAGGCGAGTATGCAGCGTTCTATGGCAACACAATAAACACAGCCGGTAGGGATGGTGGTGTTCAAATATCAATAATAAGAATTCCTATGTAATACAAGTGTGCCAAGTTCGTCATCAGATAATGGGGTAACCAAGAAACCAAAATGTGTAAAAACCAAAAGCTGCAACTCCATAGTCATGCTATGGGTACTGACAGGCCCAAAAATTAACATAAGGTTGCACAATATCCAGCATTCCACCTACACGTGCATTTGCATTTCAGCCTGTTCCTCATCCAGCTCAAGGTGCCTTTCCCTGTCAGGAGAGGAGTCAAAATGATCAGACAAAAATATGGATTCAAATGCTATTTTTGCAAAGGGGGCATCAGAGGCAAGAAAAAAAAAAAACCTTTGACTTGGACTTGTTTGATTTCGAGTCAGCAGCTTGTTTGCCATCCAAAGGTTGCTTGAAAGGAAGGAACTCTACTCCACCCATATAAGGTCGCAGCGCCTTCGGCACCTCGACGCCATCCTCCTTTTGGAAATTCTCCAGAATACAGCAGAGCGTCCTCTCAGTAGCAGTCAAGGTAGAGTTCAGCATATGAACAAACTGCTTGGACTGCTCATCGTTCTGTGATTTGTCATACATCGGAAATATTAAGAGTTAGCAAGTGGTAAGAGTTTGTACTCTGGATGAAGGTGCAGATAGCATTATAGCAATGACACATCTGCAATAATCTAAGTGGAATCGAACCTTTACCTTTTTCTGGCCATACCCAATTCCAAGTCTCCTCGACTGGAAGTCAGTGCAATTTGAACAGGACACTAACTCTCTGAAGGTCTTTGATGCAGGGAACCAAGCTTCCAAATCATATTTTTTAGCAGCAGCGTCATTAAGAGCACCAGAGACAATGGAAACAACTTGGTATGGTAGCCCAATCTACAAGATGGACATTATAGAAATGTTTGAAGAGATCAAGGAGTGACCTTCAAGGATAAAAGGATCACAAAGCAGTGGGCCAGAAATTATTACCTCCTTATAGAAGTCTTCTGAATTTTTTAGCATCTCTTCATGCATCTCCCAAGAATCATTGTCATTTGGGCTTGTAATGCAGAATTGTTCAATTTTTTCAAATTGATGGACTCTGAAGATGCCAGCTGTGTCCCTTCCATGAGAACCAGCTTCCTTCCGGAAACATGTGGAGTACCCAGCATATCTATATATGTATGTAATTTATTTATGATTATATTAGATAGCGTGCGTCACTAAAAGATAAACAAACTGAGGATAGAAATTACTCACTTTATTGGAAGTTCAGCGGGGTAGATTCTATCACCTAAGTGATAAGCACATAATGGCTGCTCTGATGTAGCTATGAGATATTTGTCCTCACCATCACCTATAACCTGACAAATGATACTACTGTTAATGTACACGTAATAAGAGATACTATTATTGGAGAATTAGAGAACATTAGAGAATTGACAGATTTTGTTGGTGAAATATTTAAACAAATATATAGATAGTCCATGAAATATATTCAAAATCAAAGATCAAAACTAAAGAAATTAATCCAAATAATCAAACTATTATTATGAGTAAAATCCATCATAGCCACAGTAGTCGAAATGAAGCAAATAGGCTGTAAACAAAAACAGGAAGTAATGTTGCAGATATTGACTACACGGAAATTAGCTTCTTTATAATAGCATGAAAAAACATTAGAGCTGGAAAGATAGTTAAAAGAAAACCAAATGTATTATATATTTTCATCCATATAGAATCTTAATTCATATAGAATCTTACTTATCATTAAAGAGGAACCTATTATTGCAAACTGACCAGGAAGAGAATGCATTTCTCTAAAAAAATGTAACCATATATGCATGTAGGAAATTTTTCATCAGCCTTACTTTGTAAAGCTCCTCATCGAATTGGGCCAACTGGGCACATTTTGCCATAGTTTCCTTTCTCATGAAAAAGGGAGTATGCATTGCCTCAAATCCCCTTTCTTCCAGAAAAGCTAGCCCGAAGTTTATCAGTGCCTGGTTAAGGAGGACACCTTTGCCCTTTAAATAGAAACCCCTACCACCAGCCACATCAGCACCTGCAAAATGTAAATAGGCAAAAGGTTGTGAGATGCAAAACTGAAAAACTGCTCCACAAATGTTATTAATCACAGCAAGAAAGCAGACAAAGAGCACAAGCACATCAAAATTTGTTGAAGCAGGGTGATTGTTAGAAGCATGTTGAATAAATAAAATGTATACGTATATGGAACTAAGCATTCCCAACGAAAGGGTTAAGTTAACAGAGGCAGCACACAATCACACGCAGCCATACCAGAATGCCAGCAAGGAACAAAATTACCAAGTTACTCCAGAAAACAATCCGAAAGAACAGAGATATAGTCAATTGATTTGTAAACTTTGAAACAGGCTAAGAAAGCAGATGTAAATAGAGAATAGTTGAGAGCATATACCCTTCTCCAATGCGACAGTGTCAAGCATCTTACAAAGGTCCACATGATTCTTCAAATTTTCCTCTACTCTCTTCTCTCCGAATGTCCGTACAATTTTATTGTTTGCCTGCGAGAAGTAGCTTTAATCAGTTCAGCTGCAATTCATAATAATTATTTCAAATTCAGAGCACTTGCAATTTCAAGATTGGACCAGAATAGGAATGCAATAGTTCTCTTTATCTTCATATAAAACCCTAAAGCACAATTAGAATTCCAACTTAAAGGGTGAGGGTGAGAATCAGGGTTGCAGTTGACAGTGGAGCTAACAGTTACCTCGTCGTCGCTGACTGGCACAGACCCATGCACGATGTTGCCAATCGTGGTGAGCTTGGCGTCGAGGGTGCTCTTGGCCTCCTGCACCTCAACTTCCTTGGCAGCCAGCCTCTTCTTAATTTCGTCTGTGCTCTCCATGAGCTTCTTCGCTTCCTCCTCTTGCTTGCTCTGCAAAGAAACACACCACCGCCATCACGTGAAACCCAGAACCCCGAGATGGAAATAGAATAACAAGTGCATCGCAAATTCGAAAATTGAGACGGACGTACGGCTTTGAGCTTGCCGATCTTCTTGCTGGTGGCGTTGAGCTCCTGCCGGATCTTGTCCAGCTCGAACTGCCCTGCAGCAGCGACGAGAACCCATGGGGGTCAGAGACCGGCCGAGGATCTGGAAGAGGTTCGAGGGAGAAGGGGGGACGGGGCGACGGGGGCAGGGGAATGAGGAGAGGAGACGCTTACTTTCGCGCCATGCCTTGTCGAGGGCGATGACCTCGTCGACGAGCTCGACGGGGGCGAACCGGCTGCGCTGGGACTCGCGAATGAGGTCCGGGTTGCCGCCCTTGTCGGTGCGGAACAAGTTGATGTCGAGCATCGTCGCTTGCGGCGGCGGCGGCGACGGCGGCGAGGGAATGAGGGAGGGGATGGAGTCGAGCTAGGGGAACAAGCGGAGCGGGCACGGGGTTAGGGCAGTCTTCCTCGCTTGACGCTGCTGCTGGGCTTGCCACGCTATTTGGGCCGACCAGGCCGGTAAATCGCCTGCAGCGTTTGGGTCTGAGTATTCGTATTCCTATTTACTAGTAGTTCCTATTTATTTTGACCTTTTTATTGGTGCCTACGGAAGCTACGTAGACAGAGCATGAAAATGAAACGGAATCGTTGGCTTAGGAACTTGGTGCCTACGAATTGTTCGAGCGTGAAAGTGAACCGGAGTCGTTGGCTTAGGAACTTGGTGCCTACGGAAGCTACATAGACTTGTTCGAATGTGAACCGGAGTGTTGTGGTCGAGTGAGTCCCAGGTTCAGCAATGTTTTGACCTCATCAGAGAACAAAATGTGATCTTGCTGAGTGGAGTGTGATTACCAAATTTTTACTGCTGCAAACATATATTACACAAATCAAACATTCAGGTAAAAGATTGATCACCTTTTTTTTTATCCAATGCCAGCAAAATCTGTACATCATCAGCTACCACCACCAGACACTCATCAAATGGTTGTACACAAAGCATTTCTCATATGATATTTCAGTCATCGTCTGGATACAATAGGCCTGATTAACCAATACCATATACAATCAGAATTTTGAAGAAAAAGGTGGAGGGTGGCATTGCCAGTGCGCCTAAATTCATAAACCGAATTCTCTTTGACCATTTGATATATTTTTCTAGGTTGTTTCAACCAACTGTTGCAGACGACATCAGGACACAATACTCCATATGCCTGTGCAATAGATCATGTGCCAATGCACTAACAAAATAAACTCCTAATGCTATCCAAAAGTGATTGAATTGAATTCCTTCCATGATTCCTGCACACATATAGCAGAAAACATATCAACTGTTTTTGTTGATAGGAACATAAGAACATTGTAGAACATCAATACAAATACATGATATGCTTAGACTGGAAAAGCATAATTGGACTGCTGGAGTGTTTCAACAAGGAAACGGTACTTAATAGCACCTGAAAAACATTCAGATAGGTATGCTGCTACTTCTTAGAACTGGATGGTTTGTGAATACCATAGGTGGAAATGTACAATGCATTATATATAATTTCATTTCAGGATCATCTACATACTGCTCCATGGAAAAAAGGCACGGACACTGAAGTACAGCAGAAAATGTTTTTAAAATGGTGCCAGATAAAGCTTGGATCGCATGCCTCCACAGTTCCATTCTCAAATATTGTATATCTCAGATTAGCTTTATCCACTGTCCAATTCCAAGTAAATCAGAAATATGCTTGTGATAAATCTAGTGTACCTGTAAAATATCAAAAACCTTCTCTGCTATATACTTTTGATGCATGGCAGCGCCTCGTTGCTGCAACTTATCTGGATGAAGGCATAATAATGCTTTCTGGTAAGCCTTCTTGACTGCTGCTCCTTCAATTATATCAGCAAGAGGAACTGGTTTCCATCCACTCTCAGGCCATAGGACCTAAATGAGCACAAAACTTTTGTAATTTAAAGAAAACCAGAAGTGACTGGAGACATTATTTATGGTCTACTTCAAAGAGAATAAAACACTAGGGAAATCATTTTCAAAATTTCCAGAAGAAGACAGAGAACAAGAATAAAATATCTAGAATGCTTCTTCCATGTATATAAAATTGGGCTCATCCCATTAGCCATTAAAAAGGATGATGTACAAAAGTTAGCAATAGTACAGTAAGACATTACATAAGGTTGATACTCTTGCACTTACATATTGCAGTGTTGAAAGCAATGACCTAATATTTCCTTCTTTTCCTCTTGACCATTCGCGGATTTTAGATTCTGATACCTACATTCAAGGAAACAATAAAATTGGACAAATAAAATACGGAAGTGAAACAAGAACACTTAGAGGTCACAGATTTGTTTCCATATAGTACCTTTATTAGCTCCTTTTCCTGATCATTATGAAGAACAGGATCTTCAGAGAAATGCTCAACCTGATTGATGAAATATAAATTTGTTAGGCAAAGAAGCCATAACAAGAGGACATTTCCATATAACACGGAACAGGTAAAAGTATGCACCTGAATAAAACAATCTTTGCCTACATGTTTAGTCTCTAGTTTACTTTTAGCTATGGATCAATAATAATTTAGCTTATGTTGTAAAATAAATCTGTACTGATTTCATTACTGCATGATGACTGTAGGTTGACATTCTTTGCCACAGACCCACAGTGCCCCTTAGTCAGTTTCCTTAATACAACAGTAAATGACACTAATTGGGTATAACTTTAGAATCTCAGAGGCTCGTGGATACCAAGGTGCTGGAGCTGTGTTTTCACCAAAACAAAGTGTTAGCCATGGATCAGAGGTGTAGCAACTGAATCTCAAAATGGGCACCAGGTATCTGATGTGCAGTAAGCCAATAATATATGTGAAATGCCACTATAATGCATATTAAAACACCACTTTTTAATAAGTAGGACAACCAGAATTGTAATATCATCCAGGTTTGGAGCTTTGGCAAGGATTTTTCTGTCACATTGAGCTAAATAATGGGTTACAAAAAAAAAAGTTTGTCAAATCATTCAGGGTTGGAGTATTTGGCAGTTAAATTAGGCCAGTTTCTAGCTGTCATGAGCCTTGATTGGGTAAACACACATACGAATCAGTAAGTCATCTAGTGGTATCCAGTCTAATGCTGAATTTCAGCTTCAAAGACACTGTAGGACATTTGATGGGAAAGGCGCAAATTAGTTGTATAAATAATTTGGCTGATGGATTCATCAATATTGCAGTCGCATCTGCCAACCGCCTGACTACTAATAATCGATCTTAAAAAATATAAAGACTTTGCCGTTTGCACATACCACAAATCCATCCAGATCTTCAATGTGTATGTCCTCATGCTCTATTGTGATGTCCACTTTGTCTTTTGTATGATCATGGATGGACACTGAAAAACACAAAAATAAGAAATACCATATATGTGAACAAGAACACAAGTTCATGATATGATAACTAATGAAAAAAATATCATAGAAAACATGTGCTAGGAAATTTCTGTTTACTTATAGGCTTATAGTTATAGCCCATCCGCAAACACACAGTTCATTCGTCAGCAAAGATCTCAACTGTAGCTAATAACCTATGCAGCAAGGTCCCAAAATGTTATGTAAACACATATCAATAACGCCTATTCTGGTCTTTCTTTGGATGTAGTAATAATCAAGAAAAACCAATACAAACAATGGTTAGTGGTTATGTTAATTTATAAGTTTCTTCTTGAAAGCAAGGTGAATATTCAACTCAACTCATTCACAAGCACAGTTAGCAGAATCCCTCATTCTATCCCTCCCTGTCAGGGCTTACCATTAGAAGCAGCTTCATTACTTCCCATAGCTGTATCCATTTTACTATCCTCTGACAGAACTGGTTTGTCCATCTTCTCTTGCACTTCACTCATCTGAAACAATCAAGAGACTAATCTAATGTGTATATCTGTCTAATGAAAAATTCTCTATTTTAAAGAAGATAATGTTTAAGAATTTGAGTGCTTAAAATTCATAAAATAATATTAACATTCAGAGAAATATGTATGCATGTAAATATATAATAATATATAATCTAGATCTGACGTACTGGCAAAGGTTCAGCAATAGAAGCATTCTGGCTGTTCATTTGTGCTGTTTCCACATCCTCATTGGCCTCCAAATTGGATATGCTAAACTTATCTTGCAGTTCAGCTTTGCTTCCATTTTTCCCAACAGAAGTTTGGCCTTGTGTTTCCTGTGCTCGTTTGCGCTTTGGTGAACTCTCAGGGCTAAATAGTTTTATGAAACCCTTCACCTTTTCCTTTACCCTGCTACTACGACTTCTTTCTGAAGGTGATCGAGAAATTTTAGAACTCAGGCTAACTGATATTACATCATTCTTTGTGTGATCATTGCTCTGTCTCGTTCCTGCAGAGAAATGACATAAGATGGAATCCATCTATTCATGAAGAGAAAATGGGCAGAATAGAATTTGTATATTTTGAATAACAACAGTTTGATTAAGTCCATAAGAAAAGGGCAAGAGTTTGATCAACTGAATGCATTTTGTACTCTAGCTTAATAATAGGAATCTAGTTACGCTGCTCTTTTTAGCCATACAAAAGGTCAAAAAAATACTTAGAGCAGATAGGTTCAGTATTTTAGCTGCTGAGATCTGAGAACATATCAGTAATGAAATGTTCAGGGCACTCTAAATAAAAGAATGCATGCATTTTTGGAATTATCACCTTGCATGTAGTCCTCGGAGAGTAAAGGAATAGCTCCATCCTTGGTTACTGAGTTTGTGCTATGTTTTCCAGATTTGGAATCATCGTAATCTGTCTGACTTTTGGATGTTCCAGTGGCAGTTGACATGTTGTCTTCATAATCAATCTGATCAATACCTTGAACAACCACTTGAGGGAAGCTTTTCAGCCCAATATTATCGCCAGGCTTTTCTTGTGCAGTAGCTGGCAACACTAACAAGGCTCCTTGGCCAGCCCACTTATAGAAGGAAAAATGGAACTTGTTACTGACCATGATACTTTCCAAGTTAACAGGAGTCCCTTCACCTTCACTGTCCATGGAGCTGACATAATTAGATGTGCTTTTCTTTTCTCCACTTTGAGAACGGAACCTAGATAGGAATGGATGGCGATGCCATGAGAAGGGTTTCTTCTTTAAATGTTGTTGGGCTGGCTCTTGGGCAAGGTAGTTATTCATGGATGCATTCGGGGATGTTGGAACACTGTAAGTATAACCATCATCGTTTCTGTTGGATATTTGCCAAGATGGAGAAGTAGGCGTTGAGTCCGTGTCTCTGTTGACCCGCATGGCGAAGCTGCAAGAAACAGGTAGAGGTTGTACATTCCAAGGTAGACCAAAGATATGGTTTACAAAATAATAAAAGAAATGATCAGCTAAGAGTGATCAGTGATGGACTCGTCGTATCTATTGCTTCCCTTCGTTTTCCAGTTTTATGGACCAATGAGCAACAAATAATCTCCATGTAAACCATACAGTTATTAGCTAAATCCACAGGTATCTAAACATAAGGAAGCATTTCATAACATTTTTTTTGTATCTCAAGCATTTCATAATCACAATGCCCACATTTCCAGATACGTTAGTACGACGATTGTTGCTAGCTTGATATCACTTTGCTGAAAGCACTGAAAAGCTCGCTTCGTTCTATGAGACTAACTTAAGCAGGACTACCTCGATCGCGGGCGGGCCGTGGAGACAGGCGAAGCCGGCCCGCCGAAGACATCGCCCCAATCCCCGGCGCCGCCGCCCCGCCTGGGCGACGCTGCCTCGCTCCCGCTCCCGGGGAATATGTCCTTGAAGAACTCCTCCCCGGGATGCCTCCTCCGGTCGGAGCTCCCCCGGTCCCCGAACACGGGCGTGTCCGATCCCCCGCTCATCCGCGCCCTCGTCGAGGACCCGAACGACGAGCCGTCCGGCGAGCCGCGGTGCTCGTTCCCCGACGAGCGCCGCGGCGGGCCGCCGAAGACGTCGGCGAAGTCCACGTCCGACCTCCGCGGGGGCACCCCCGCCGCCATGGTGCTGCGGCTGCGGCCTAGCGGCGGTGCTCCAGCACGTGCTGCCTCTGGAGTGCGGAGGGAGGAGCGGCGGAGGAGGAGCGTGTGGCGGGGAGCGGGCGAACGGCGCTTCGATTTCGGATGGCTGGCGTTCCCGCAGCGGCGTGCGCCATCGCCATCGGCGGTCAGGATTTGCTTGTCCGTTGCAACACCAGTCCGCGTCGGATGGCGAAACGGCCACCTGCGCCTGAACCTGTGTTTTTTTTACCGTTCCGTTCATCCCAACCGGAGGCGAGCGGACTCGGTAAACCGACCGGTAAGTCCGGTTACCGGCCGCAAACCGGACAAATTCAAATTTGAATTTGAACGCGCTGTGGTTCGGTTTCGGTCGGTAAACCGCCGGTTTGTGGCGGTTACCGGCGGTTTTTCCGGTAACCGCTGCAAACCGGAAATTTTTTTTTCTTGAATAAACACTTTTTCGGGTAGTTTTTTGGACCTATTAATGTTCACATACAACACAATGCGGTACTAAATAGTATAAGTCACTAAAGCAACAATATTTAGTCGAATACAAATACAACTACAAACCGATACGTAGTCTCATACAAATAAATCGTCGCATACAAATACAACCACGTCGTCGCATACAAACACAACCACATAGTCTCATTCACTCTGGAGGATGTATGGGAAGACCCCATGCTCGCACGACGCTTGATATTCGGCGGTGGACATAAGAGAGATACCTGCTCCCGGAGCGGTTCGGCCTTGTATTGTTGCCAAGTTTTGCCCGTCCATCTTCTTGTTGTCTCCCAATCCCGAACTAATGTTCTATAAAACTCGAGGTCTTCCCATTCAAACACCCATTTATTAGCGGCCGCACGCTCACGTCGGGAATGGGATAGCTATAAGTAGGTTTGTGAGGTATCACTATAGGAGGAAGAAGAGTACTGTGGGGTGTCGTAGTCCGTCGGTGCATATGATCTCCTTTGCGATGACGGTTGCCCATGGTCACGGTCTTGAGTACAATGTGTGAAGTCGGTCTCGCCTGCATTCAACCATAATTAGTAGGCATTGACAGAAAAAACTATGCGAATGTAGGTGCAATGGATACCTGTGAAATGAAGACCTGCGTAACGAGGATCAACAGCATCACTACCACCACCACCACCACCTTCATAGCCACCACCACCACCTGCATACCCACCACCACCGCCACCTTCACCACCACCACCACCACCGCCACCGCCACTGCCACCGCCACCGCCACCGTCACTGTCATCGTCAGTACTGTCAGAGTTACCACTAGCACGAGCCTGGCTATCCTCAGAATAGTATGGCTGGCTCTGCTGCTCATCCTCAGTCTCTGTGTCGCTGGTCACTTGCTTTCTTTTTCTTTTTTTCTTTTCTGTTGACCCTTAGGAGGCGACATGTGCATCTTTCTCTTCCCAAGGTGACTGGAACCCACATTGTGTTGGGCCCAATCACCGCGCGTTATCATGCCCCCGTAGCCCGACGTAGATCGTCCGGGTCTATTTGGTCACCGGCAACACAAACGAATCGATCACGCAAGTCATAATACAAGATGTCATATATACCCAACAAAGACTTTTTTATGTATATAACGTACGACAACATGTGATGGCAGAGGACGTCGACTTCGTCGAGAATCCTCGTCAAGGACCGGAGAAGCTGTTGGATCTACCATACTCCATCCATTCCCTAATCGGATTCCTACGGTCATAGGCGAGATTTTAACCGCTTGCTCAATAAAATCTACTTGATCATGCCTTAGTGGGGTCACATCCGCAAGTCGCGGGCGAAGGTTATCTTGGACATAAACAAGCTTGTTTAGTTTCTTATGGGACAACCTATTGCGAACCTTCGTATGCGGCAAGGCAAAAGTACTCCAGTTCCGCTCGCATCCACTTGAGGAGATACATTGTGAAACAAGCCGCAAAGCAAGCGCGCAAATTAGGAGTATGTCTCCCAAATATCGTCCACCACCGGGCCGCAAGTGCAACAAAGCATGTTAGCTATATATCCAAATATAGGAAACCAACAAGGTGTCGAGGGTACTCTTACATGGGGAGGTCCTGTAATCCTGTGCCATTTTCTGTGCCAGTTCTGTGCCAAACTCACCAACCTTTTGTCGAAAAACCTTAGCCTCTGCAACTTTTTGCATGGCGGTGTTCACATCCGTCATTCTCGAAAAGCCTCCTTGAGTCGAGAAAACATCGTCAAACTTGGTTCCATAGTGTATGCAACCTTTGGATTTAGAGCAGCCAGCTGCAACATATTGAGTCAAATAAGCAACATGTTGAACATATATAGCGGGAGGAATAAATATAAGTCGTATATATCATACTGGACCCACATACGTCCCTATGTACACGTCACGAATCCGTCGGTCCATTATAGCTTCGTACTCTTTCCATGTGTGCTCATTTCTTCCAAAGAACGACTGCATCTCAAGTTTGCAGTTCTGGAACTCGAAGACCACTTGACACATGTTAGCCTCCTTGTCTTTATCGGCGAAGCGAAGGAACTGTAAATTGGTGCAAGCTGTTTCACGAGATGTATCCCAATCCAACCCACCACTCCACGTTTGACATCCTTGGTGAGCATACCGACCTTCATCCGTATTTGCCCACTTGCTTGCCAAAAACTCAGGAGATGCCATCCACTGCATGAACTCTGAACGTTTACGACGAAAGCTGTCTAGAAACATGTAGTTGGTCCCAAATCTAGTGGCACACCACTTGACCAACTCACCGCCGATTGCTTTCCTCATCATTGCATTCAACTATATTATGGTTGTGCAACCAAGTTGAAATTCGCTTGCATGATTTTATCATACCTGCATGATCGGGCCTCTTTCCAATATCCTTCAACATCAAGTTTATGGTGTGTGCTAGACAAGGTGTCCAAACAATGTGTGCAAACTCATCTTTCAGAGCGTTGCAAGCTTTCTTGAAGTTGGAACCATTGTCGGTGACCACATGGACAATATGCTCGGCGCCAAGCTCAAGCACCACCTTGCGAATCTCCGAAAAAGAAGCACAACATATTAGCATCTTGTACGTATCCATGAGAAAAAAAGGATAAGAAGACAACAATGTTTAGGAGGTACCGCAGTACGAGATAGTCCGCATCTTGAGTTAATCCAGTTGCATCAATAGATTTGTGAAACCATGTGATCCCATTGCAATATATCAGAAAGTTTATGACACTCATTCTAGTGGGGCCCGTCCAAGAATCACACATCAACGTGACGCCAAAGGTGGGCCACTCGGTCTTAAACTTAGCGTACCTAATCTGCAAGTCTTTCTCATTCTGATCGAGGTACTTGCCATCAATCTCCCTTCCAGTGGGTGACATGATGCCTTCACCTGAAACCATAGGCAAATAATGAGAATATGCAAAGATAAAAAATGCCAGAATCTACAACTATAGGTACTTACCATGCTTCTGTGTCTCTCGGACCGCACCGACAAAGTAGGGATTGTCTGCATTTCTTCCTGGGATTTCTATGTAATGGAACCACTTTGACCAAGCTTTACCAATTGCTTCCTTTGCATTTTTCCCCTTTTGTGTCCACTTGCCAGTATCAATCCTTGGTTGGTACATTCCTCTACTCCCACCCATTGCCGCATTATAGTCGTCCACCACCACAGGAGTCTCCCTCGTGATCCTGCTCTTCTACCGAACATCCTCCGAATAGGATTCCCCACGCGAACCACCACAACCACCACCACCGCCACTACCACTACCCCTCCATGCTCGTAGTGACCTCCTCTCTGTCGAACGGTTTGTTCGTAGTCATATTGTGTTCTCGGCATGTTCATTGCTGCTGCATCGAGCCTCATATTCCTCATCACCAAGGGCTGGTTTCCTCCCTGTTGTGCGGCCGCCTCGTGCCGGCTTTACTCGAGCCCGCTCATTGGTTCTTTGCGTAGTTGTGTCAAGCTCTCGCCGAAAGTAGGCACGCACATCTGGTGGCACTCTGTTGCAATGCACGACATCCGCCCCGCGCCCTGCCAAATGCTGCTTGAATCTAGTGCAACCACCGCCATGTTTCGTCACTTTACAGTAATTGCAATACCATCCAGGAGCAAGGTTTTGACCATGCTCCCATACACGATCGTGGGGTCTGCCCGACATTGTCTACCTGCATGAACGAACAACAACATAGACACACCAATATATAAATACACCAAGTGCACAAAATGTATGTCAAGAATATATATCAAGTGCCTAAGTCACTAAGTCACACCTAAATTCCATGTATCTCAACAATATAAAACAAAAAAAATACATGCATCCTACCCCAAATCCTACCTAAATCATACCCTACACTATAAAATCCTACCTAAATCATAGATCGGGCCCAAAATCATACCCTACAAGCATATCCTACCTAAATCCTAGAGCTAAAAGTACTCTAAAAAAAAATAAACTTACCTACCCGGCGGCTAACCGCTCGAGCCGCTCGGTAAACCGCTGACCGGGCCGGTAAACCGGCCGAGCCAGGGCGGTTTACCGAGGACGCGTCTTGTGGGCGGTAAACCGCCCTCCGGGGGAAACCGCCCTCCGCGGCGGTTGGTCGGCCCGGGCGCGGAGGCGGCGTCGCGTCGCGGAAAGACGAAGGCGGGGCGGATTGGCTATCTGGGGGCGTTGACCCCCCCCCCGCGGCCGCGCCGTGATATGCGGCCTACGGGGCCTCATGGGCCTTAATGGGCCGGCGGCTTTTTTTTTCTTTTTTTCAACCAAGTCAAATTTAAATTTTTTCATATCGACGAGCTCCAATTTGAAAAATTTGACACCACTTGGGTTCCATAATTCAAGAGCTATTTTTAGAAATTTTTTCAGCATTTTTTTTTCAAACTTCAAATTTCAAATTTGGGCCGGTCCGAACCGGAACCGGACCGGCCCGGGATCCTCGGTAACCGCGGTTTACCGCGGTAAACCGACCGGTAAAAAAAACGCCCTGAACACGCCGATTTGCTCTTGGCCCGCGGAACTGGCCCATTTGGCATTGGACTTAATCCACTTGGCAGCCCTCTCTATAAGGCCCAACGCATGGCCTCTTGGGCCTCTATGGCCCAATAGACCGAAACCCTAATCTCCTCTGTATTTATAGAGACACGACCCTACGCTTTCCGTCTCCTCTCGTTACGGCGCGGCGCGGCGCCTGCTGTTCTTGCTTCTTTCGATTGCTTTTCAATTTCGATTCCAGTTTATCTTCTCTTCTCTTGGTTGTACGAGGATTTGCTGTTGGATCTTTCTTTCTCTGTGAAGAGAGTACAAGCAGACGGGCGGTCTGAACTGATGCCGTGTTGATTCGTCTGCACTTTACATGCCTTCCTTCGGGTGGGCATCCGAGAGAACCAAAGCCCCTTCATCGCTGTGATGTTTTCCCTCTTTGATTTCTGTTCGAGTTTGTTTTAAGTATTTGTGCTGTGATGAAGATGCTTATCTATTTCTATGTCTGGACATCTGAGATCAATCTCTGTGATTGGGTTACGCATCATTCTGAGCTGCAAACAATTAGTTTTTTTTCTTATCAATTTACTATTGCGCCTTGCTTAAATTCCTCTTGGGAAGGGCACAATCATCGATTGAAGTCCAAAGAACCTGAGAAAGCAAAGCTGGTGCACAGAGCGAGATGGTTAACTTACCAACCCTTTGCAGCCCTGCATTGCTCTGGAGTCAAATGGTTTAATCGAAATTACTTCTTGCAGATCTTTCTGATTCGGCTCTGTTGGTTTGTTTGTTTTTTATTTGGAATGCGAATCAAGCGCTTAATACGACGGCAAGTGATGTGCAAATCTTTATCCTACACACTCAATGGAATTACTGCCATGTGTGGACTAATAATCTCCGCTTATTATCTGATGCCTGTGTTGAGCTCTGCTGCCTTTTTTCGAAACAAATATTTTATTGCAATGTTAAGAATTAGGATTTTATCTTTGTTATGAGCAGATGGTGGCAAGTGATGCAGAAGTTTATATTATGCTATACACTGAATCTTGTGTGGACGAAAAACTCCGCTTATTATCTGATGCCACATCACTCAAACGTTTCTGAATGTTTTTTTACAGCGAAACGTTTCTGAATGTTAATGGACTGGTTGGATGATGCAGTATGCACAAATTTTGGTCTTGTCCCACTTTTTCATGATGAATCGTCAGAAAGGTTTTCCAATTTTCACTAGATTTTCATATTTTAGCCTCTGATATCGTGATCGGATCCATCTTCAGACATTTCAGATTGAGCTTGAAAAATTTGATGATATCGTTTCATTACTTTGCATTCAAAAAAGGCACAATTGCTTTGGTGTACAATCCTGCTGTAGCCAGAAATGAACAATCCTGTGTACAGAGTATCAATTCATAAAATGGGATACTGCAGAACAAGCTGTACTTCTACTGGACTTGGTAGTTGACCCATCAATCCTGAATTCTTGATGAATGACAATGATGAACAAGGAACCACGGAATTTAAGGATGAAATTCGCTTGGTGTGTGTCAAAGCCAAGCCAAACCTGTTAGAAGTAATCTTTTGCAAATTTGGAGTTATAGTCTTTTGTAAATAGCACTTTCCTTTTTCTTTTGGGCATAGATGCCTCATAATATCTTTGAACTCTCTATTATTTCATTTAATTGAAAATAGAAAAAATAGGTATATTCAGAAAAAAAAATCCATAACATCTTGGAGAATCATTGTAAAAAAAACAATAACATCCTAGTGCTTTTGGAAAAGCTCCTGACCCTCCCTGGAGAACAGAGAAACACTCTGAAATAGCTTCCGAAATTGCAACCTTGAAGGGTGTAATTGATGTTTCAATTTAGTGCTAGTCCACATATCGGTTTTTTTTACTTAATTGCATATCACCCTGGAAGTATTTTTTAAGCAAGTCATCTTAGACTAATTCTGAGCAATATGTTTTAGCAACAAACCACTGCTAAAAGGAATAGCTAATAATTGTATGAAATGGCAATGTACGAATTAAAGCCTCTCAAGCTGCTGTCATGTAGGATTTCCACTACAAGAATACTCTGAAAACTCTCTGAAAAAAGATGACTCTCGCTGCTACCTGCTACTGAACTATTATGCTCCTAACAACACTTGAGTATGGCTCCCTCTACCTGACAGTGGGCCCAACTCGGCATCATACGTACAAAATGGCTACCACCAGATATCCGCTGAATTGTAATGGCATATCTCCAATTACACGAATAGTAATGGCAGATCTCCAAAGACATAAAATTACGATGGCACAGATCAAAAAAAACCTCATAAACTTAGCCAACTGTACGTTATGCAGCATGAGGGGGGAAGGCCGATTCGGGCTTCCTAGTGGATGCAGCTTAGGGCCAGCTCCATCTGTCGTTCCCGTCACTGTCGCTTGCGTCGCGTAGTGCTTCTCCTCCTCGCGCTGGTGCTCCTCCTCCCCGCCGTGCCACAGGTCTTGCCGCGCCGCCAGGCCAGCTCCCGTCCTACTTCCTCTCACCGTCCTCCTCCTTCTACACCATGCTCCGTCTCCCCGCCGATGCTCCCCCGCTCGAGCTTGCGCACCCGTTTCCGAGAAGATGACCGCACCGCATCATGGACGCGCCGCCGCCGGGCCCCTCCCTCGCTTCTCCGCACACGGCGCAGGCCGCCATCGGAACTCGCGTGCAGGCACGCCGCGCGCCGCCGCCGGGCCCCCTGCTCCTGCTAGTCCACGTCGCGGGCCCTCGGCGAGTACGGCGCTGCGGCGTCCCGGCGGATGCGGACCTCGCGTGGCGGCCCCTGCTCCTGGCGATGCGGATGTCACACGATGCGGAGGAGCGGCTGCGGCAATCCGCGGCGGAGATGGAGCGGATGGGGCGCACCGGCATGCTGCGATTAACCTGGTGCCTCGGCCAGCAGCAGAGCTCGCGTGCAGGCGCACTCAGATTGAGAATGGTCGCCTGATGCTCTTGGTCTCAACCAGAAGATCGTCAGGATCGTTGAGGTCCTTTGCTTGCCCTGCGTTCGTGCTCTTGGCTTCACACCTAGATTGAGTTGCTGTCTTGTGCTGCTACTCGCTCTTGGCTTGAGATCGCTTGCTTTCCATGCTGCTGTGGTGCTACCGTGCTCACCGTGCTTGCCTGCTAATCGTGTGTTGGTTGCCTTGCTCGCGATTATCACCTTGCTGCTGCTGCCATGCTCATCAAAGACGCTCTTCACTTGTTTGACGAAATGCCTTAGAGGTGGTAACCTTACCAGTTCAGAGAAGTGGTGACCCTATCAAAACAAATCAGACAACCAAACACATACCAGGGCTAGCCAGGCTTAGACAGCACAGACAACCAAACAGCCGAGGACTGGCTTAGTGGAGACAGGCTTAGGCTAGTCTAGCTTAGTTTTGCTAGCCAGGCTGAGATAGGAAACGAACCAAACACACCCATAGCCTATGGCTACCTGCGCCAGTGCTTGCTGTTGCTACCAAACAGAGCAGTAACGAAGCTGAGAGGCTTTTCAGAGTAATCTTGTAACGTTTTCAGAGTACTCTTGTAACGCTTGAGATGGTGCATCTAACGTTTTCAGAGTAACACAACCCTCTCCTTCCATCTCAAGTCTCAAGCTTAAAGTACACGAAGCACCAAGGGGTTAGATGCACAAGACACCACCTCTCGCATGCTCAGAAAAAAGGGACACCGTCTCTCGGATGGGCTAGGTCCACTTGCTAATACGTGTATTCCTTAGAACTATTCGGCCATCTATCTACATGCTCCTCAACGAGGCCCAACTTCCACCGACCACCGGGCCTTTTTCATGTGCCAAATCTTCAAGTTCAATGACTTTAGTACCGACGAATATTGACGACGCTCAACGCGTATTTCGTTTTGTTTAACTTAGTGAAAATAGCTTAATGGTGAAGAGCATTGTGATATCAGGATGAGTGTAAGAATGGGTGAAAAAATCTACAGTCCTTACAATCTTCTGTGACTTCACGTTTGAAAGCATTTTGGTGGTTCGACAAGATCTCTATAGTCTAGTTTGTTCATTTTTTTTAGGATTTTGTTTGTTCAATTTTGTCCACATCTAAAATTGATTAACTCCTCAAAATTGTCGACATAGAACCTACTTGGACATAGGGGGCTAACAGTTAATAAAGAAACGGAAGGGCAAGTTAATAAAAACTAATTTGTCTATGTTTAACCATTTTACTAGGTGGGCCCTTAGCACTAGGACTAAATAGGCACACATAATCACAAGGGTATTAGGATTTTGGATTTCTCTTTTGCCAAAAAAATGAAAAATTATAGGAATTTGATGGAATGTTAACAATATTTTAACAGAGATTTCCACAAACACATATACTGCCAAATTTGTGTATTTTTGATCTTTGGTGAGTACTAACATGGTTATGCATAGCGATATAACGAGTGGGAAGTCATGATAAAAATACTAAAACAAAAACGAAAACAAAATATGCTTAAGAGAGATCAATAATACTTTGGCATACGTTCACAAGCATGAAGGGGGTGTGCAGTCAGCTCCACCGTTATTCTTCTTTCTAGGCCCCCGAGTCCAACCCCAAGGGGAAGAACAAAGTTTAGTATAATCGATCGAGATTAGCAATCCGCTCGATGTCATGATAAAACCTTCCGCTATTTCAAAGTTGCAATTGCTTGACTTGTACCATAAGCACGTCCAAAAGCTACAGTCCGGCTGCATCTTGTCCTGCATGGACTTTATTTTCCCGAGACGCACCTCACGTCCAAACTCGGTCGCTCCAGCCACACCAAATACTGGAGTAGTACGTACCAGCCAATGCGTGTCTCCGGAATCGATAGATCTTGACTGACACGACACATTAATCTCGAAGCTCCACCATACAGTAGTAGTACTACCATTAACAGGCGCGCCAATCAAACAAGCATGAGTACTCCAATCCACGCCCGGCGACGGCGGGCTGCGCGCGGATGCACGGTGGTTCTCATGGTGCGCCCAAGCCTGGAATACCGAACGATCTGGACTGACCCCGTCGTCACCCAACCTGCGTCGGTGGGTGCGTGCCGACGAAGTGAACCCACCCGATGAACCCGGAGACCAGGCCACTGCCCACCGGCTCGAACGACGCTCTATCCACTTGGAGAACCGGGAGCGAGCGTGCAGCGGTAGCGCATTGACACGGCAGGCTAAAACGCGACAAGCGAGCGCGGACAGGCGCCTCGCGACAGGTCAGGGAACCGGGGCCGCGTCGGCCTTCCTGCACGTGCACTCTCCCGGACTCCCCATCGTTCCGTCTGAACCCGTCGTCGCAGTGCATCTTGGCCCGGCGCGGCATGCCCGGCGGCACACGGGCGCTCGCACTGTCGCTATCCAGGTCACCGGGGCAGGGCGCGAACGCGACACAGTGCCGTGCTAGTGTGCTACAGTACTGCTAGCCGAGTTGCAGCAGGACTGCAGGTGCTGGTGCTGTGCTGACTACTGAGTGAGGCTGACCGGCCGGCCGGCCCATCCCGCGCGGTCGCGCTGCACGGGCACCCGGCGGGCACGACCCGTCTCCTCGGTCTCGATCAATAGCCAGCCGCGCCAGAGCGCCCAGGGGCCGGGCCACGGCGCCGGCCGCGGGCACGGGCGTCGTGCGCACAGTGCACGACATCGGTCGGGATTCGGGAGGTGAGGATCGCACGACCGGGCGGATCATTCATGCGTGCGTGGAGACGGCGATCCTCGTCCCATGCATCCTGCGCCCTGGATCTGAATGCAGCGACCACGTCGTACTCCACTCGTACGCGATGCGTTGCGTGCTGGTGATGACAATTAACAACTGGCACTTGCGTGCTACGAAAGCCCGAAAGAGAAATCTATCGCCAGGGAGCAGGTCCTCATGCGGCGTGTGCGTGTGGCCGGGAATTGTCATGTGTTAACCCTGCCAATGTCAGAAAATCTGGTGAGACCGGGCTGATTTTTGTTCATAACTGGAACCAGCCTTCTGACGCGTGCTCTGAAAGATAAGTATTGATCAAATGGTAATCAGGCTCAGCTCAAGGGTGCGAAGCTCACTGCCAATGCGGTATTGTGAGTTTCCCGACAGGCGGCGAAAAACCAATGCTCCTTCAAGGTTTACTCCATGATTAGGGCCCCAGGTCGACGCGTTCAAAATAGATTACTGAACCTGTACAACTATTTGTTGTGTCGTCAATGAGGACCCATACGAACATGCTAGATTCTGCCCATGGTACATCATGAAGTGGCTTCAGACACCCTCAGCAAATAGAGTCAATCTGTTAGCTCACATATATATGTTTAATATAATGTTAAAATAGAGTAAACTAATATGCTAGTACATAAAATTATATATGGACACACAATTCATAGAAAAAGTGTATGAGCATAACTTTACATGAAGAGCTAGCTTATCATTTTTGCCTCCTAACTTAATAGAGCTATCTTTATTGAATTCTACAAGATAAAAAGATATATTTTCATATAATATTTAAGTAGTGTGACACATGAAGTCTAGACAGCCCTCAGGTATTGTTTTGAAGAAAAAGATTTTTTTTTCCCTCAAAGATGTCAAACCCTATTTCATTCATACATGGTGACAACCCATGACTAGGTTGAGCCTTACATGTGAGTAGGTTTTTGTAACCCCAACCTGAATTCATCCCGAAAGAGAGTTACACCCAAGATCCAAAGAGTGCTTCTAGAGCTACTTGGCTAGAGAACCATCGGTACTGCTCTTTATTAGGGCATAGGTCCTATTTGAAAATTTGGTGGATAGTGGACTGATTTGGCTGTTGCATAATCCATAATTTGATTTGTAGTATTGTATGGACATGAAGAATGGAGCCATGGATAATTGATTCATGTCACCATGTGACCCTAATGCGTTGGTTTTTAACTGCTCTATTACATAAGTGCAGCTTGTGCGTGATTTGTGAACGTTGAATTCATTTTGGTGAGCTTGAAAGTAACATTGTTTTATTGCTTTATTTAAGTTCTAAACTAGAATAAATGGACTACTAGTCTACTACAAACAATGTAGAGATTTTATTATGATGCCAAACATTTCTTTTTTTACACCATACAATTCACGAGCTAAGTAAGTTAGCTCGAGCCGGTAAACAGGCTAAGCCGAGCTCACCGTCTAGCTCTTACCTTGGCGAGCCAGCTCAAGCTTGAGTGAGCCTGACCATGTCAACAGGAAAACACCACCATATGGCTTGAGTGAGCCTGACCATGTCAACAGGAAAACACCACCATATGGCTCTGATTCTTGACGTTTAAGCACTACAAACACACGGAAGATCCTTGTGTAGAAACACAGAATGCACAAAACGCTCGGTAGCTCCGTGTCTGTGCCTGTTCCCCCGGACTCCAACCCCGACCCTCAATCTCTCACACGCCTCCAGCTTCGTAATATAAACCCCGCCAACCCAGCACCCACCTCATTTACACCTCGTCGTTGGCCATCGCCACCGGGCAGTCACCGGCGCACCGAGCTACGTCATCACTCCAACTTCCGATCCACGCATGGCCAAGCGCCTCTTCTACTCCTGCCGCTCGCCGTCGGTAGCCGCCGCGGTGAGCCCCACGACCACCCTCCTCCCGAGCGTCCATCACCCGCCCGTTGTCGCTCCTCCATCAGGCGTCGCGTGCTGCCCGCGTCGCGCGCCTCGGCGGCGGAGCCGGCCCCAGACGCCCGCATCCTGCGGCGCCGGGGGCTACGCCGTCGACTACGGCGCCGACGACCTCCCCCCGGCACGTGGCACGCCGGCGTACCGCTGGATGAAGAGCTCACGCTGGCACGTCATCGAGGCCGCCAGCGCGGACGCCACCGACGGCGACGGCGACGACTCGCCCCGCCTCAAGATCGACGCGCGGCGCCGGGTGCGGCACTCGCGCCGCCGCCGCCGCAGGGTGCTCCAGCGCAGCCTGGCGGGCCCCGCGAGCTGGTCGTCGGGGGACAGCGGGTGGTTCAGCAGCGACGACGACGACGGCGGCGGCGACGAGTCGTTCGGCGCCACGGGGGAGGCGTCGTCATCGGCGCTGCGCGTCACGGCGGCGGCGTCGACCACCACGACGGAGTCCTCGTCGACGGGCGCGAGCCGGAACAGCGCCGGCGCCGGCGCCGCGAGTGGGGAGCGGGAGCGGAACGGGGAGTCTGCGGCGGCCGCGGCGCTGGCCGGGGGCTTCGCGGTGGTGAAGCGCTCCGAGGACCCGCGCGCCGACTTCCAGCGGTCCATGGCGGAGATGGTGGTGGGCCGCGGCATCTACGACGCAGACGGTCTGGAGCGCCTGCTCCGATGCTTCCTGGCGCTCAACGAGCGGCGCCACCGCCGCGACATCGTGGCGGCGTTCGGCGACGTGTGGGAGGCCGTCTTCTCCGACCCGCCGCCGCAGTCCCACTCCTCCCACGGCACTGACGCTGCCGCCGCTTCCATCTCCATCTCATCCGAGGCTCCGACGCTACGAGCTGCAAGGCTGCAGCCATGTCTCATCCCTAGATAACGTGCTCATTGCACACGTATCGATTAGGTGAAGCAACTCGTACTTCTAGTATATTATGTTAAAATGTGATTATATGTACATGTAAATTACGGCGCCGGCTCCTTTCGGCCTGATGCATGCAATGTTCAGTTCATCTGTGGAAATCGATGTCACGACTGGTGTCTGACCTGATGTGATGTGACCTCGAGGCACTATTTCTCGATGCCAATCCATCATCTTTCGCGTGCACGCATTGCCATTTCGTGCAGACTGATCGCGGCGCAGACACAGAGACACTGCATAGAGGTCGACACAGAGACACTGCATAGAGGTGCATACAGTAGAGGTCTAGAGGTCGGAAAAGAGAAAGAAATACTGCTCGTGCACTTTCTTGCACACACCAGGCAGCCAACATGGATGTGATGCGCACTTGCGCTTTGGGTGACTCGTGTGAGGCTCCATTTTGGTGGGGAACAAAGAGTAATTTGTTCAGCCTTTGGTGATTTCTTGTAACTTTTAATGACTTTTAGAAGACCATTCTCGTAGCATTTGCTTAATCGTTCTTACGAAACTGGCATCTAAACAAGGCCATAAAACATTCACATCACGTCTGGGGCCTTGTTTAGATTGTAAAAAAATTTAACTTGATGAATAGTAACTTTTTTGTCTTATTTAAAAAATATTGTCTAATCACGAACCAACTAGACTCAAAAAATTCATCTCGTGATTTCAAACTAAATTGTGTAATTAGTTATTTTTTTATCTATATTTAATGCTCCATATATAAGTTCAAAAATTGATGTGACGGAGAAAGATTGAAAAAACTTCGAATTTGAAGGCAATGCCCCAGCATCATTCACTTGCCGGGAAACGCTGCGCAGAAAAGAAAAGGAAGCAAACTGTGGATGCGATATGATTTGATGCGACATAGTACATTTTACTGATAGTCTAGCCATAGGACGAGTACCTCCTTGTTTGTGAGTGAAATTGGATTCGAAGATCTCAAAGCGTCTTTATTCACGCGAGTCTTGACCTGGAGGAGCTTGGATTCTCTTGCACATCTTTTGAGCAGGTTTGTTCAGTTCCTTTCAGCGGCTAGATAGACACCATGGATCAGAATTTTTTTTTATTTTTTATTTTTTTATTTTTTTTGAGGGGGGGATCAGAGCTAGTCAAGCCTATGCAGGCTAGGTATTACGCAATTCGTAGTATTTGCATTTGCATACTGTCCCATTTTTTTGTAAAGTGAGGAAGTAGTGGTATTGTTCATTTTGTTTTTCCAAAGAAGGGGGAGAATGAATTCTTGTTGTACTGAATTGGTGCTATAGTTCAGTATTTATTTAGGCCTTGTTTAGATCACCAAATTCACCCCCAAATTTCACTATGCAGAATTCCTATTCCCCATCACATCAAAATGTTTATATATGCATGGAGTACTAAATGTAGATAAAATCAAAAACTAATTACACAGTTTTATTGTACTTTACGAGACGAACATTTAGAGACTAATTAATCAAGATTTGGACGATTTTTTACACTAAAAGACGAAACGATGAACAGTGCGCCAGCTTTTGTTTTTTCTGCACTGTGCAGAATCGGCCGATGCAAATTTTGCATCTAAACAAGGCCTTAGTCTGTCCTCGCCTAGAAGATTTGTACATTGTGACATTACTCATGCTCGTCACCTGAAGCTGCTGATGCAGTAAATGAATGACCGGAATGTTTGCAACGGCCAAATGTTTGTTGGAGTAGTAGTTCGAAATTCGAATTTTGCTATGTCGGCAGTTGACTTTGTTCCATGCATTTATGTACTCCTCCGTGCCTGAAGTAGTACCTAAAGAAGTGCACATATAATTGCTTTAAACAAGTCAATAAATTCTAAATTTAACTGAATCTAGAAAATCACTACCAAATAAATGTTATTAGACTAATCATGAAATATGTTTAATTATTAAACTTATTTAGGAACATCAGTATCAAATTTACTTTTTATAACTTTATTTAATTTGAAATCAAAGATTTCTACTCGTTTCGGTCGCCTTATCAGTCATACTGTGACATATTCTTTCTACAAAGTATTATTAAAATAATCAAAATTAGTTGTGAAAATCATTAGCTGAACAATCTTTTTTTTAGAAAAAAAAACAGCATGTACTGTTTTAGACAGAGCAATGGAGGAACACAGATTAGGGGGGCTAATTTAGGGCTGCTCCATTGTACGTTCCCACGAATATATTCTAGCAATCTAGCTCGATCGTCCAGTCCTCCTGGATGCCTGATTCACTTATGTACAATCTCTGGTCGATGCTTGACGCGTGTTCTGGACTCTGCGTATCGGTATGCAGCTGGAGGAGTATCTTTTTTGGTCTGTTTCTGCAAAATTTGTCAATGGAGACAGCGCTACTGTTTCGCCAACGCAGGACGACAACTGAAACGTTCATAACACATCTTTAGCGCTTTGTGAGTACACAGTGTTAAGATATGTATTGATATATATATATATATATATATATATATATATATATATATATATATATATATATATATATATATATATATATATATAAAAACGTGCTAAGCAATGTACCGAGGCAATGACCCGGTGGCTTACACGTCAAGCAATAGGATTCGGTTGAGGTTGAAGATATGATTAGGAGGTTTAGTTAGATAGATCTTTATCTCACCCAATTGGATACCTTGTAACCCAAGTTTGTATTGTGTATATATACATTAACACGAACACCGGACGAGCCAAGATAGGCAGTCACGGTTGCCATAACATTTACATGGTAATCAGCTCTTCTCTTCCATAAACACATCTAGCAATGGCGTCTTCCTCTTCCTCCTCCGGCCACACCCATCATTCGCCCTTTGGTCCAGCCATCTCTGAAAAGCTCACGCGCGAGAACTTCCTCCTATGGAAGGCGCACATCATGCCTGGGATCAGGGCTGCCCAGTTTGAGGGGTACCTCGACGGAACCACCGTCGCCCCGGCCAAAACCCTAGAGGTCCTCAAGGAGGAGGACAAGAGCAAACTCACCGTCGTCAATCCGGAGTACCAGAGGTGGCTCAAGGAAGATCAGCAACTCCTTGCGCACATCAACAACTCTCTCTCAAGAGAGGTGCTCGGGCGTGGCAAACATGACCACCTCGACATCCGTCCGGACCGCACTCAACAATATGTATGCAGCGCGATCACAAGCCAGGGTTACCAATCTTCGGATGCGGCTCGTCAACCGCAAGAAGGGTACCCAAACCGCGCCGTCTACTTCGCCAAAGTGAAGGCACTTGGTGATGAACTCGCAGCCGGCCGGACGTCCCGTTCCGGATGAGGAACCGTGGACGTTCATCCTCGCGGGCCTCGACCTCGACTACAACGCACTCGTCTCCAACATTGTCGGGCGCACAGATCCAATCTCCCTGAGCGATCTGTACGCTCAGATCCTTGCGTATGACTCCCGCCTTCAGATGCTGCAGGACAATGCTGGACAGAACTCCTCCGTCAACGCGGCGTCGCGTGGTCGTGGAGGACGTCGCGCCGTGGCGCTTTGGCCGCGGCTACGGGGCGCAACAACAACTCCTCTCCACCCGCCAAGAGTGGTGGACAAGGAGGAACCAAGCCCACCCGTCGGGTGTGCAAGAAGAAGGGCCATGAGGCCGATATCCGCCGGCACCGCTCGAGGAGGACTACGAGCCCGTGATCAAGTCCGCCGGGTGCCGCCACCATGAACTATGGGGTTGACACCAATTGGTATGCGGATAGTGGTGCAACGGACCACATTACTGCGAGCTAGAGAAGCTTACCGTGAGGGACAAGTACAAGGGCTCCGACCAAGTTCATACCGCCAAAGGGCTCGGTATGCGATTAGAAACATTGGTCATGCGGCCTTACATACCCCAACTCAAAATTTGCATCTAAATAATGTCCTTCATGTTCCTAGCGCAAATAAAAGTCTTATATCTATTCATCGACTCACATCGATAATGACACATATGTTGAATTTCATCCAACTTATTTTCTCATTAAGGATCGGGCCACGAAGAAAATCCTCCATCACGGCAAGTGTGAGGTCGGGTCTCTACCCTTTGCGGCCCCGGGAGACAGGAGCACAACGCCGTAGACAAGCTTGTCGTGGTCGGGCCGCCCATCTACATCAAGATGGCACATCGCCTTGGTCATGCGTCCTTCCTATTGTCGAGAGAGTCATTAGAAACAATTTGCTTCCTTTTTCTCGTTAGTCATGATGATGAGTCGGTGTGTGACTCTTGCCAAAAAGCAAAGAGTCGTCAATTTCCCTATTCTAGCTCGATGAATAAAAGTTGTGCTCCTTTGGACTTGATTCATTCCGATGTATGGGGTCCCGCACCCGTGTCTATTGGCAATTATACGTACTATGTCTCTTTCATCGATGATTTCGTAGATATACTTGGATCTACCTTTTGAAACACAAGTCCGAAGTTTTCCAAGTGTTTAAGAACTTTCAAAACCTCGTCGAAAGAAAGTTCAACAAGAAAATTATTAGCATGCAAACCGATTGGGGAGGCGAGTATGAGAAACTCAACTCCTTCTTCCAACAATGTGGGAATCTCTCATAGAGTCTCTTGTCCACACACTCACCAACAGAATGGCCGAGCGTAAAGAAAACATAGGCATATAGTTGAGGTAGGTCTCTCCCTTTTAGCCCAAGCATCCGTGCCATTGAAGTTTTGGGATCAGGCTTTCCTTACTACAACCTACCTCATTAACATTCTGCCGACCAAAGTCCTAGATCACAAAACACCGGTTGAACTTTTGCTAAGAGAAAGACCACGGTATAATTCTCTTCGAGTCTTTGGGTGTGCATGTTGGCCAAATTTGAGACCATATAACACCGTAAAACTAGCTTTTCGTTCTACACGGTGTGTTTTCCTTGGCTATAGCTCACTTCATAAAGGTTTTAAGTGCTTAGAACCTAGCACGGGTCGCATCTATGTGTCTCGCGATGTTGTGTTCGATGAGAATATTTTCCCTTTTTCACTCCTACATCCAAATGCAGCGCCGATTACGCAATGAAATCTTGCTCCTTCCCGAAACATTGGCTCATTCTTTCTCTCGGGGATGTAGACCGTCATGTACCAAATGTTACTAATCCAGCCCGCATCCAGGTTTGCATGAAGTGCGTGGATCAAATGATGTTCGGGAAGTTCATGAAATATCGGACACGGAGGCTACGGATCAAGTGGTCGCAGACGATCCGGCCGATCCCGGAGTTGCTCCTCAACCGGAACTAGCCGAGATCGGGTACGAGGAAGCGCCGCCGCCCCGGTTCGCCGCGTGGGGGGGGCAGGATCCAACCCGGGAACCGTGCCTGGCGCTCACGCGGAAACGCCCGGCGCTCACGCGGAAACGGAGACAAACATCGCCGGATCTTCTGTGGCAGCGGATGCCAGATCATGCCTGGGATCAGGGCTGCCCAGTTTGAGGGGTACCTCGACGGAACCACCGTCGCCCCGGCCAAAACCCTAGAGGTCCTCAAGGAGGAGGACAAGAGCAAACTCACCGTCGTCAATCCGGAGTACAGAGGTGGCTCAAGGAAGATCAAGCAACTCCTTGCGCACATCAACAACTCTCTCTCAAGAGAGGTGCTCGGGCAGGTGGCAAACATGACCACCTCGACATCCGTCTGGACTGCTGAAAGGTCCCTTGTTTGGTTTTGATAATTGAGTGACAACTTAGGTGGACTAATTGTGTGATCATGAGAATACACAGAGATTTAGTCCACAGGTGAATGTGAGATGAAGGAGCTTCATTGAATATGTGACATGACATGGAGTCATGTGACCAACGGTGAAGATCGAGATGAAGCTTGGCTCGAGACCGGAGTGTGTGAAGGACAAGTCGAGGCAAAGTGGAGCGACGGACCATGAGATGGTGAAGCTCGGGCAAGACTTGGTTCCGATGGACCATGAGGCGGTGAAGAGCAAGTGAGATCAAGATCGATGAACCGAGAGGGTTGCATGACGATATGAAGTGGATCATATCATCTTGAGATCGTGTCGGTGCATGTGTTGCATTGGTACTCCGGTGGAAGACGGTGGAAGTGGAAATGCGCAAGGCAAAGGTATGCTATAGGGCATTTCATTTCACCGGTCATGAGGTGTGTAGAGAAGTTGATGACCGGATTTAGGATTGATAGCCGTACTATCAAGAGGGGCAAACTTGTTTGCATCTCGGTCATCTAGTGCCACTTGAGTGATCTGACATTGCGACATGCTAGGATCGAGTGGCGTTGTGAGAACAAGAGAAAATCCTTTGAAAATGATTGTGAAAATGCTAACACACATGCACATTGTGATGTACACTTGGTGGTGTTGGCACATTTACAAAGGTGGCGTTGATCGCGCTTTGGTTTGTAGGGTAGAGTTGGGTTTGGGTCCCTCTCTCCCTCCCGCCGAGCTTGCGAGGCGGGATTCGGCGCTTTCGGGAAAATTGGAGGCATATTTTCAATTGCGCCGGATGCAAATTGTTGTTGGAAACATACTATCCATGGTGATCAAGTTGGTATACTTGTTGGATAGCATGGTGGAGAAGATCGTTTTGACGGCCGTGAATCATGGATTCACAAGGCGCCGGACGCGCGGCCAGGCGGGCCGGACGCGTCCGGCGCGTGCTGGAGTCAGCGTGGGCGTGCTGGCGGGGCGCAGTGAGCGCCGGACGCGGCAGTAGCGCGTCCGGCGGTCCCCGGACGCCGACCAGAAAGTTTCTGGCCGGGCTCACTCTCGCGCGGTCAGGTCGCCGGACGCTGGGCGGACGCTGGCGGCGGACGCGGCGAAAACACTGTTTAGCGTCCGGCGCAGGGCTTCTGAGCAGGATCGAGAGATAGCCGTTGGGCTTCAACGATCGAGCTCAAACGGTCGGGACACGTGTGAAAGGTCACAATGGCTAGAGGGGGGGGGGGTGAATAGCCTAATAAAATTTCTAGCAAGAATACTAGACAACCCAATTAGATGGCAAGGCGGCAAAAGAGCAAGGCAAATGCTTCGACTATTCTATGCAAGCCGTCCTACCAAGCAAGGCTACTCAATTCAATTGCACACACAACAACGGTGATCAAACTACACAATGTCGGTTCACCGAAACCAACCAAGCAATTCTACCCACGGGATTTAAGCTACACAATGAGTGGTTCCCGACCGACCACAACAAGCAATTCTACTAAGCGGTAAGTAAAGAGGGGATGGAAGGTTATACCGCCGCGAAGAGTAGAAGATGGCCAATCACCTAGAGATGCTCAAGCACAATCACAATGGAGGACGAAGCCTCGGCAATCACAAATCAACACAATGATTTTTTACCGAGGTTCACTTGCTTCCCGGCAAGCTAGTCCTCGTTGTGGCGATGCACTTGCTTGGTGAGTTGCCCGCTCAATTGGCTCGGTGCCAAAGACCCCAATGGGGAGCCGCAATCTCCACACAAGACAAGGATCCACAAGCCACGAGCAATCCACTAGAGTATCCTTTCGCGAACTCCCACGGGGAAGGATCAAGAACCCCTCACAAGAACCCAAGTGTGGCCTCGAACAATCACCAAGTCGAGCTCAACCACCACCCGCCGCTCCAAACCGTCTACGGTGACGGGAATCACCGAAGAGTAACAAGAATCCGCAGCTCACTCGATGAACAAGTGCCTCTAGATGCAACTCTCAATGCAAATCACTTGTTCTCACTCAAATCTCTCTCAAGATTAGCAAAGGAATCAAAGAGATGAGTGGGGAGTGTCTCTCCCGCTCAAAGTATGCTCAAGTGAGTAGAAATGGCGAAGAGTGCATCCCCAAGCCGGCCAATGGTCTATTTATAGACCCCTCCACGAAATAGACCCGTTGCCCTCGGGGCCGACGTTTACAACGCGCCGGACGCGTCCGGCCCGGCCGGCGGACGCGTCCGCCGCTCCGCTCCGCCGCCGTCCGCCGACCGTTGAGGTTTGAACTTGCCACGTCACAAATCGTCGGACGAAGGAACGTGAACCGGGCCGAGTCCGACGCGTGCGTCCGGCGCGCGTCCGACGGGCTATCCACGCGAGAACGCGCCCGACCGTAAACTTTTCGGTCGGCGTCCGGCCACCGCCGGACGCGCTCCGCGTCGCGTCCGGGCGTGACCGCTGCGCCCGGCCACCACCGAGCACCGACTTCAACGCGCCGGACGCGCCCGGCCCTTCCGTCCCCCGCGTCCGGCCGCGCGCGTCGGGCGCCCGTAAAACAACGTTTTCCGCCCGCCGCGAACGCCAACTTCTCCATAATTTGCATCCGGCGCAATAGAAAATAGGCCTCCAATTTTCCGTAAAACGCGGATCCCGCTCGCAAGCTCGGCGGGAGGGAGAGGACCCAAACCCAACTCAACCCCGCAAACCAACGCGTGATCAACGCCACCTTCGCCCCAATCTCCAAACCACTTGTCCAAGGTGCTAACTCCACAAAGTAGAACACTTCTCAAGCACCGGAGTTAGCGTATCTACTCAAGATCACGTCGACAAGGGTTAGCTCTCTAGTTAGCCTCTCATGCATCATGCAAAGTCACAACTAGAGGCACTTAGGACCGCGAATGAACCGAGGAAACCCCTCTTGATAGTCGGTTATCGATCCTAAATGTGATCACACTCTCTATAGTGTCTTGATCACCAAACCGGAAAACCCTATCAAGTATACCTTCGCCTTGATCTCCATGGGCCTCCGTCGGAGCTCGATCACTTTACATCCTTCATGTTCATCACCGTGATCACCATGCTCCATCATCCACCGTCACGTTGCTATGTGTCTAACCACACTTAGAGCAAAGCATTAGCAACGTTGAGTGTCATTAATTACCAAAACCAAACCGGAGCTTTCAATCTCCCCCTTTTTGGTAATTGATGACAACCCCTTCACACACTCACAAAGATATGGAAATTGAATTCAATATGAAATTGAATTGCTTGCCCAAGACATTTTGATCATAAATCTTGGATTGAACAAGCATTTCAATTCCGGTTTTTGGTAGTGGTAGCTCCCCCTACATGTGTGCATCAAATGTTTGGTCGATTTACAAGCACACATGCATAGATGAAACTTGTGTGAGAGTTACCACAACCAAAATGGTACTAAGGTTTATAGAGTTGACCTTTGAAGCGTGATACCAATCGGAGTGCGATAATAAACCTTCCTTAGCACCATGGGAATCTAGACATCATCAAAACTCAAGATACCTCATGAGATCACATTATAAGCAAGGTACTTGGACAAGAGAAACTCTATGTCTAGAGACCACCTAAGCATGCTAGTACTTCATTTCATCAATCAAGTTCTATACTAGCAATACACCAAACAAGCATGAATATTGAATTTAGCTTGCAATGCTCCATATCATCATGAATGCACATACAATATGCAACAAATAGTCTATGAGCTTGCTCCCCCTATTTATGTGCTCATGGTTGGGTCATATCATAAAAATTGATCCCCTTCCATTGCTCTTTGTGACTTATTTCTCCCCCTAGGTGAATACTTTCTTTCCCCCTTTGTCATCAATGACCAAGAAGGGTGCATAAGATGAGAGAAACAAGTCAATCAACTATGGCCAAATCTAAACCACATGCCTAGAAAATGTATCTCGGTTTGAACCAAGGGCAAGCTTCTTCACACCTCATAAGAATAAGGGTTATCTTGACCATGTTGAGATACACCTCATGAGCAAGTGCTAAAGATTCAACACTAGGTTTACAAGCTCACAAACAAGTCATATGCCACCACTAGATCAAATCAAGCATAGAAACAATAGTGGTGCCATAAATCCTTCAAATTCATTTGATTTGCAATGAATGAGCCTAGCAAGATGCACATGTATACATGTCTACACAACTAGCAAAGGATGCATGAAATGCAACAACCAACTTTACCTTGCTATGTTGGAGGAGAGGCATATCATATATGGGGTGCATCAATCCATGTTGGAGAAGCTAAGTATGTTCAATTCATTCCTCAACTTGCAATATCTTTTCTCATCAAGAGGCTTGGTGAATATGTCGGCTAGTTGATCTTCGGTGCCAATGCTTTCAATGCTAATATCACCCTTTTGATGATGATCTCTAATGAAGTGGTGCCTCACATCAATGTGCTTGGTTCTTGAATGTTGAACCGGATTGTTTGTCATCTTGATTGCACTTTCATTGTCACAAAACAAAGGCACATGCTTGAACTTGATCCCATAGTCCTTCAAGGTGGCTTTCATCCATAGCAATTGAGCACAACAATTCCCCGCACTAATATATTCGGCTTCGGCGGTGGAAAGTGCCACACTATTTTGCTTCTTTGAAGACCATGATACAAGAGATCTTCCTAGCACTTGGCATGTTCCACTTGTGCTCTTCCTATCAATCTTGCAACCGGCATAGTCGGAGTCGGAGTATCCAATCAACTCAAAGCTTGACCCCTTGGGATACCATAGACCAACATCTTGAGTACCCTTCAAGTATCTCAACACCCTTTTGGTTGCCGTCAAGTGACTCTCTCTTGGAGAAGCTTGAAATCTTGCACACATGCACACACTAAACATGACATCCGGCCTTGAAGCGGTCACATATAGCAAGCTTCCAATCATTGATCTATATAGCTTTTGCTCAATCATCTTGCCACTATCATCAATGTCCAAGCCACCATTGGTTCCCATAGGTGTACTAATGGCCTTAGCATCTTGCAACCCAAACTTCTTGATCATGTCCTTGATGTACTTGCCTTGACTCACAAAGGTGCCATTCTTCATTTGCTTGATTTGAAGACCAAGGAAGTAGCTTAGCTCTCCAAGCATAGACATTTCAAACTCACTAGCCATCATCTTAGCAAACTCTTCACAAAAGAATTGATTTGTTGATCCAAAGATGATATCATCCACATAGATTTGCAACACAAATAAGTCATCTTCTATCTTTTTGGTGAAGAGAGTGGTGTCCACCTTGCCCATCTTGAAGCCTTTGGAGATGAGAAAATCCTCAATCGTTCATACCATGCCCTTGGTGCTTGCTTCAATCCATACAATGCCTTCTTGAGCTTGTAGACATGGTTGGGCTTCTTGTCATCTTCAAAACCGGGAGGTTGTGCAACATACACTTCCTCATTGATGAACCCATTGAGAAATGCACTCTTCACATCCATTTGATAGAGCTTGATGTTGTGAGCACAAGCATAGGCTAATAAGATTCTAATTGCCTCCAATCTTGCCACCGGTGCATATGTTTCTCCAAAGTCAAGACCCTCAACTTGTGTGTAACCTTGAGCCACTAGTCTTGCTTTGTTCCTCACCACTAAGCCATCTTGATCTTGCTTGTTCTTGAAGACCCACTTGGTTCCAATCACATTGTGCTTCTTTGGCCTCTCGACAAGCTCCCAAACTTCATTCCTAGTGAAGTTGTTTAATTCCTCATGCATGGCATTTATCCAATCCGATCCTTTAATGCATCATCAATCTTAGTTGGCTCAATGAATGACACAAAGGAGTAGTGCTCACATATGCTAGCCAATCTTGATCTTGTTTGTACACCTCTTTGAATATCACCAATTATATGATCTAGAGGATGATCTCTTGCAATGTTGGAAGGTTGAAGAACTAGCTCACTTGCATTGCTTGCTTGACCTTGATCTTGATCTTCATGTTGAGTACCACTTGTGCTTGCCTCATTGGAATCTTCTATCACCACTTGAGTTGGCACTTGCACCTCATCACCATCATCCACTTGCCTTGGCCTAATGTCACCAATGTCCATGTGTCTCATTGCATTGCTCAATTGATTTCCACCCACATCTTCTTGATTTTGATCTCCAACTTGAGAACCTTGGGTTTCATCAAATTCAACATCATGAACCTCTTCAACTAGCCCACTAGCCAAGTTCCACACTCTATAAGCCTTGCTAGAAGTAGAGTAGCCAAGAAGAAATCCCTCATCACACCTCTTGTCAAACTTTCCAAGTCTTTGCCCCTTCTTGAGAATGTAGCACTTGCAACCAAAGACCCGGAAGTAAGCAATATTGGGCTTCCTTCCATTCAAGATTTCATATGGAGTCTTCTCTAACTTCCCATGGCAATAGAGGCGGTTGCTATAATAGCAAGCCGTGTTGATAGCATCACTCCAAAACTTTTCACTCACATTGTACTCAAGTAGCATAGTTCTTGCCATCTCAATCAAGGTCCTATTCTTCCTCTCAACTACACCATTGGATTGGGGAGTGTAGGTTGGTGAGAATTGATGCACAATTCCAAGCTCATCACACAACTCTTCAACTCTTGTGTTCTTGAATTCACTCCCATTGTCACTTCTAATCTCGCTTGATGGTAGTATCAAACTCATTTTGCACCCTCTTGACAAATGACTTGAATAGATCATAGACTTCACTCTTGTCATAGAGAAAGAACACCCATGTGTATCTTGTGTAGTCATCCACAATCACAAATCCATACTTGTTGCCCCCAATTGATGTGTAGTGAGTTGGGCCAAACAAGTCCATATGCAACAACTCAAATGCTCTTGAAGTTGACATCTCATTCTTCTTGGGATGTGAGTTCCCATGTTGCTTCCCGGCTTGACATGCACTACAAGGTCTATCCTTCTCAAATGTGACATCATTCAAGCCTCTCACTAGATCATGCTTCACTAACTTGTTCAATTGCTTCATGCCAACATGTCCAAGGCGCCTATGCCATAGCCATCCCTTGCTTGACTTGCCAATCAAACATGATGAAAGTTGAGCTTCACTAGCATTGAAATCAACCAAGTACAAGCTTCCATGCCTAAACCCCTTGAAGATGATATTTGCTTGATCCTTGCTCACTACCTCAACATGCTTGTCATCAAAAATGCATTTGTAACCAAGATCACACAATTGTGCCACCGACAAAAGATTGAAGTTCAAAGTATCAACTAGCAACACATTGGAGAGATCCTTCTCATTGGAAATTGCAACCTTTCCAAGCCCCATGACATCACCCTTGCTATTGTCACCAAATGTGATGGAGTCGAATCCACCATTGTCATTCTTGTCGAGTGATTTGAACATACTATCTTCACCGGTCATATGATTTGATGCACCACTATCAAGCACCCAATGCCTCCCTCCGGCTTTGTAATTGACCTACAATAAGATATCAAGCTTTAGGTACCCATTTTTGCTTGGGTCCTTGAAGGTTAGTCACTAGAGTCTTTGGCACCCAAATAGCTTTCTTCTTTGAGCTCATCCATGGTGTACCAATGAATCTAGCACTCACACCACACTCACTCTTAACAAGCATGTAAGAAGCATTCAACTTGTAAGAGGAGGCACTAGTGTTCTTGTTCTTGCATGCATGCTCTAGATGACCAACTTGCTTGCAACTCTTGCAATGGCTACCATTGTTCTTCACAAAACTAGTCTTGTGAGGAGCAAAAGCGGCCTTGCCTTTCTTGGGGGTATAGCCCAATCCCTCTTTGTAGAGAGAAGCTCTTTGGCTACCCAAGCACATAAGCAAGCGGTCCTCACCACCATAAGCTTTAGCCAAGGTGTGATTGAGCTCCTTGACTTCCTTCTTAAGAGACTCATTTTCAACTACTAGTGTAGAATCACAAGCATGACTAACACTACTAGATGAAGTAGAGGCATAAGAGCATGAAGAGCCAAGTGATGCAACAACAATTGAATCATCAAGTGAATCACATGATGTGGACACATTTTTCTTTTCTATGATCACCACTTGTGATTGCACTTTCTCTTGCTTCTCAACTAGAGAAGAATGAGCCTTTTCAAGCTTGGAGTGAGCAATCTCTAGCTTCTTATGGTCTACCTTTAGACTCTCATAAGAAGCCCTCAACTCCATAAGTTCTTGCTCAAGGTTTTGTTTGTCCTTGCGCAAGCCCCTACATTCTTTCCTAGAGTCATTGAAAGCACCTTTGCAATCCTCAAGCATGACCCATAGTTCTTCTTTTGTGGTGTCATCATCATCATCACTCTCATCATCACTATCGGGTGGAGGTTTTACCTTAGTGGCCTTGGCCATGAAGCAAGACGATGGAGCACCAAATAGAGAAAGCTTCTCTTGAATGGCAATGCTTGCGTGCCCCTTCTTCTTTTTCTTCTTGGAATCATCATCATCATTATCGCTTGAGGAGGATGAATCACTCTCCCAAGTTGCCACATGAGATTCACCCTTCTTCTTGTGATGGGAGGAATCTTTCTCCTCCTTCTTCTTTTCTTGCTTCTTCCTCTCCTTCCTCATGGCATCTTCATCATCACTTGCATATGGGCACTTGGCAATGAGATGATCCTTGCTATTGCACCTAAGCACTTCATGGGACGGTCACTAGACTTGGATGAGCTTCTCTTGCCCTTGGACCGGTACCCCTTCTTCATGAGCTTCCCCATTCTCTTCACAAGGAGTGCCATTTGTTCACTCACTTCTTCTTCTTGCCCACTTGAGCTAGAGCATGGTTCATCTTCACTTGATGACTCTTCTTTCTTCTTCTTGCCCTTGCTCTTGGATGATGTGGCCTTGAATGCCACGCTCTTCTTGTCATCATCCTTTTTCTCATTCTCCTTCTTCTTCTTCTTCACCAACTCTTCCTTCTCATGATCTTCTCTAAACTCATCATCGGCCATTATCTCTTGAAGAACTTGGTTGGGAGTTGGCTTCTCCTTCATTGTTGTCTTCACCATGACGGTCTTCAACATATCAAATCTCTTGGGAAGACACCTCATAAACTTGGTGGAGAATTGAGAGTCCTTGATCTCTTCCCCAAGTCCCTTGAGCTCATTGACAATGACTTGGAGCCTATGAAACATCTCCGGCACACTCTCATCCTCCTTCATTGAGAAGCTTGCAAACTTCTCTTGCAACATGTAGGCTCTTGCGGTCTTGACACTTTCGGTGCCCTCATAAGCTTCTTCTAGCTTCTTCCAAATGTCATGAGCCACCTCAAGGTTTTTGATGAGCTCAAAAGCTTTGTCATCAAGTGCCTCATGGAAAGCACTCACGGCAATGTCATTTGCTTGTTGCTTCTTCTCTTCGGCCGGTGTTGGCACCGCACCCTCAACAAGCTCAAATTTTGTTTCCACAACTTTCCACACCTCAAGGTTGATTGACTTGAGATGACTCTTCATCTTGAGCTTCCATTTGGCATAGTCATCACCTCGAAATGATGGTGCCTTCTTGGTGTTGTTGATATGCATAACCATAGCCATTGCTTCACCGTAGGATGTTAATCCAACTCAAACAAACGGTGCCCGGCTCCGATACCACGTGAAAGGTCACAATGGCTAGAGGGGGTGAATAGCCTAATAAAATTTCTAGCAAGAATACTAGACAACCCAATTAGATGGCAAGGCGGCAAAAGAGCAAGGCAAATGCTTCGACTATTCTATGCAAGCCGTCCTACCAAGCAAGGCTACTCAATTCAATTGCACACACAACAACGGTGATCAAACTACACAATGTCGGTTCACCGAAACCAACCAAGCAATTCTACCCACGGGATTTAAGCTACACAATGAGTGGTTCCCGACCGACCACAACAAGCAATTCTACTAAGCGGTAAGTAAAGAGGGGATGGAAGGTTATACCGCCGCGAAGAGTAGAAGATGGCCAATCACCTAGAGATGCTCAAGCACAATCACAATGGAGGACAAAGCCTCGGCAATCACAAATCAACACAATGATTTTTTACCGAGGTTCACTTGCTTCCCGGCAAGCTAGTCCTCGTTGTGGCGATGCACTTGCTTGGTGAGTTGCCCGCTCAATTGGCTCGGTGCCAAAGACCCCAATGGGGAGCCGCAATCTCCACACAAGATAAGGATCCACAAGCCACGAGCAATCCACTAGAGTATCCTTTCGCGAACTCCCACGGGGAAGGATCAAGAACCCTCACAAGAACCCAAGTGTGGCCTCGAACAATCACCAAGTCGAGCTCAACCACCACCCGCCTGCTCCAAACCGTCTACGGTGACGGGAATCACCGAAGAGTAACAAGAATCCGCAGCTCACTCGATGAACAAGTGCCTCTAGATGCAACTCTCAATGCAAATCACTTGTTCTCACTCAAATCTCTCTCAAGATTAGCAAAGGAATCAAAGAGATGAGTGGGGGAGTGTCTCTCCCGCTCAAAGTATGCTCAAGTGAGTAGAAATGGCGAAGAGTGCATCCCCAAGCCGCCAATGGTCTATTTATAGACCCTCCACGAAATAGACCCGTTGCCCTCGGCCGACGCTTTACAACGCGCCGACGCGTCCGGCGTCAGCCGGCGGACGCGTCCGGGCCGCTCTCCCTCTCCCGCCGTCGGCCGACCGTTGAGGTTTGAACTTGCCACGTCACAAATCGTCGGACGAAGAACGCGGAACCGGCCGAGTCCGACGCGTGCGTCCCGGCGCGCGTCCGACGGCTATCCACGCGAGAACGCGCCCGACCAGAAACTTTCTGGTCGGCGTCCGGCCACCGCCGGACGCGTCCGCCGCCGCGTCCGGCGCACGCTGCGCCCGGCCACCACCGAGCACCGACTTCACAACGCGCCGGACGCGTCCGGCCCTTCCGGGCCCGCGTTGCCGCCGCGTTGCTCGGCGCCTTAAAACAACGTTTTCCCGCCCGCCGCGAACGCCAACTTCTCCAATAATTTGCATCCGGCGCAATAGAAAATAGGCCTCCAATTTTCCGGAAAACGCGAATCCCGCCTCGCAAGCTCGGCGGGAGGGAGAGAGGGACCCAAACCCAACTCAACCCCGCAAACCAACGCGTGATCAACGCCACCTTCGCCCCAATCTCCAAACCACTTGTCCAAGGTGCTAACTCCACAAAGTAGAACACTTCTCAAGCACCGGAGTTAGCGTATCTACTCAAGATCACGTCGACAAGGGTTAGCTCTCTAGTTAGCCTCTCATGCATCATGCAAAGTCACAACTAGAGGCACTTAGGACCGCGAATGAACCGAGGAAACCCCTCTTGATAGTCGGTTATCGATCCTAAATGTGATCACACTCTCTATAGTGTCTTGATCACCAAACCGGAAAACCCTATCAAGTATACCTTCGCCTTGATCTCCATGGGCCTCCGTCGGAGCTCGATCACTTTACATCCTTCATGTTCATCACCGTGATCACCATGCTCCATCATCCACCGTCACGTTGCTATGTGTCTAACCACACTTAGAGCAAAGCATTAGCAACGTTGAGTGTCATTAATTACCAAAACCAAACCGGAGCTTTCAACGTGGCGCGGCTTGGAGCGCCGGACGCGGCTTGGAGCGTCCGGCGGTTGAGGCCGGACGCGTCCGGCGCGTCTGTTTTGTTCCAGCGTGGGGGCAACGGCTAGTTTGGCCCTTTGGCCTATAAATACTTGCCTTGCTCGGCCATGGCTGGTTGCTTAGCACCTTGGGGACTTGGTGTCCACCTTGGAGAGTGCTTGGAGAGCCCTCTACTCACTTGTTCTTGATAGAGTTCATCCAATCGAGCGAAAGAGCGATTCTAGTGCGTTGCTTTGAGAGATTGCATCGAGTGGCACTAGGTGATCGTGTTGCAAGCCGGTGTGCTTGTTACTCTTGGAGGTCGCCACCTCCTAGACGGCTTGGCGGCAAGAGACTTCGTTGAAGCACCGCGTGGAGATTGTGCGGTGCTCCGAAGGAGGATTTGTGAGGGGTTCTTGAGCCTTCCCCGCGGAGCGCAAATTGGCTACTCTAGTTGAGCGTGGCTTGGAGGATCCCGATCTTGTGTTGATTGGAGTTGGGGCTCCCCGGAGGGGTTGTTGGCAGTGAGCCAACTTGAGCGGCCTTCTCATCACCAAGTCGGTGTATCGCCACAACTGGACGTAGCTTGGTGGCGACCAAGTGAACCAGGGGAAAAATCGTGTGTCGATTTGTGATTGCCGAGGCTTCGACCTCCTTGTGCTTGTGTGTGAGGCTTCGACCTCCCTTGTGATTGTGTGCAGTGGTTGGTCTCTACGCCCGGTGATTCGCCACCGCCGCGACTTCGTGTGTCCACTCTTTGCGGTGGTTTGCATCCCCTCTAGCTCAAGCTTGCATTTACATTTGTTACATTCTTGCTTAGCTTGAGTAGTGGCTCTTGTGCTCGTTTGCTTGTGTAGCTAGTTGAGCACCTTCTTGCTTGTGTAGCTAGAAGTAGTTTTAGTGTCTTGCTTAGCTTGTGTAGTTAAGTGAATTGCGCTCTTGGGTTCGGCTTGTGTAGCCTTGTCCTTGAGCATCTAGTGAGCTTAGGTTTGGCTTAGTGCTTTTGCTCATTAGAATTGTGTAGGTGCTCCCCGGTTCGCTAAAGTACTAGTTGCTTAGGTTTGTGTGACCTTGCAAGCTAGAATTGTTTAGGTGAGCACTAGCTAGTTTAGCACCTTGCTTCTTGTTTAGGATCTTTTACAAGGTGCTACTAGAGTTGTAGTTAGTGGGGTTAGTCTTGGCTAGACCGATAGTTTTAATTCCGTATTTGTTTTGGTTAGCCGGTGCGTAAGTTTTTAGGAAGGACTATTCACCCCCTCTAGTCCATCTCGACCCTACACGTGGTATCGGAGCCGGGTCTCTCATTTTAGTGGTCTTCACCGACCCGAGAGGATGGCAACTAGAGGGATAGATGTTGAGTGCTCTTGTGACACGCACACTTTTGATGGCACAAACTTTGCACGGTGGAAACACCATATGCTTGATCACTTTCGTGCCTCGGGACCTAAGGTGTGGTGGGTGATCACTAGTGGGATCAATGTCGCCATGGATCACAAGAACCTCACCAAAGCTCAAAAGGCTCTCTTTGATCTTGATTCAAGTGCTTTATTATACTTATATGATGCTTTGAGCTTTGATGTGTATGAGAAGGTGGATTCTAGTGTCTCCGCTCATGTCATGTGGGAATCCATCAAGCACACCTATGGTGATGCCTCCACATGGGATGATGGAAAGTTCAAGGCGGAGGAGCCCGAGGTAATGCCACTTGAGGATGTTGAGCATGACCACAACAAGGTTGTTGTGGAGGATTGCTCCACCTCAAGGTCAAGTGAAGATGATGAACTTCCTATTACAAGTTCACTTGATGACAACGATGATGATGCCTCAAGTGAAGCAAGTGAAGATTCTACCTCAAGCTCACTTGATGATGGCAATGAGAGTGATGACACTACCACAAGCTCTCCTACTTCATCACATTGCTACATGTCACATGGTGACCGCAAGGTAAAGATTGGCAATGTGATCTTTGATTGTGATGATCCAAGTCTTGAGCTCGTGTTTAAGTTGTCAAGAGCTTTAGAAAAGGAGTTTGCTAAAACAAGCAAATTGGAAAAAGAAAACTCTTTTCTAAAGAACACATGTGAACAACAAGAGCATCTACTTTATGTTACTACTTGTTCACATGATGTGCTAAAATTGGCTCATGAGGAACTTAGTGTTGCTCATGATAACTTGGTGCAAGAACATGCTTTTCTCACTAAGAAGTTTTGCAATGAAGAAGCTAAAACTAGTGAGAGCTCATCACTTGGGTCAAATGATCAATCACATGTTACTAACCCTTGTGATGTAGGCAAGAAGCATGTATCCACCTCTTGTGATGATTTACTTGCTATGCCATGTTCTTCTCATATAGATGCGTGTTCTTCTTCTATGTCTTGTGAGACTAACCTTTTGAAGGAGAACAATGAGCTCAAGAATCAAGTGAAGAATTTGAGCAACAAGCTAGAGAGGTGGACCAACTCTCATGTCGCTCTTGATCATTTGTTGAAGAACAAGAGAAGATTCGGTGACATGAGTGGCCTTGGCTACAACAAGAAGAATGTTGGGTTGGGTGGATTGCCAAAAGTCTCTCACTCTCAACTCTTGGAGAGTTACAAGAAGCATGGCAATTTGAATGGCATCAACTACAACAATACCAACGTCAAAGGCAAAAGATGGGGCAAGAAGAAATTTGAGAGAACAATGAAGAAGCTAGAAGAAGAGAAGCTATCTCATTTCATGTGCTTCAAGTGCCGTGAAATGGGACATCTAGCCAAGGATTGCCCTACCAAGAAGCCTCAAGATGAGCCAAGATCAACACCCCAAGATCAAGTCAAGATCAACCATGAAGCCAAAGTTGATGACTTGAAGATGATGAAGAAGAAGACAAGAAGGGTGGAAGAGCAAGGCATCCAATTCATATCCAAGATGCCAAGAAGATGATGAGCAAGACTCAAGAGAAGAAAGCTTATGCTCACATCAAGTGCTTCAAGTGTGGAGACATGGGACACTTTGCCTCGAAGTGTTCCAACAAGCTTGAGAAGAAGGCTCAAGCAACTCATGAGAGGCAAGGCAATGAAGAGCATCACATGAGCAATGAAGAAAAGGCTCAAGCAAAGAGAAGATGCTATTCATGCGGGAAAGGGGACACATGGCTCATTCATGTCCCCTAGGTAAAACTTCTAAGCCTAGTTCAATTGATGATACTAATATGCTTAGAAAGGATGGTGATGGTACCTCTTCGGTTGCTATTACAAAACACCCCACTACTCATACTAAGGCTTTGCCTAAGTATGTTGCTCCTAACTTGAGAGGACCCAAACTAGTTTGGGTACCATCAAAAAGTGGATGATAGTTTGTAGGTACCATGGCATTGGAGGCTTGGTTCAATTGAGTTCATACTCTTCATCTTGTGATTGAATCAAGTATTGAAGCTTATTGCTATTCTCATCCCTATGCCAAGTCATGACAAGTGAAGTCCAAGTGCTACAACATACAAGTGCAAATTCAAGTTGTGGTGATCAATTGTCATATGTGATGACTTGCAATTGTATTGTGTGAAAGCTTGCTATTGGATGATCATGTGCTACCAAGGTATATCTATTGTTGATCACATTCATTTGGATGCATATGAGTTGATCGAATTGGATATATATGCTATAGTTGCCTGCTATGAGATGTTTGAATGGATTCAATGTCTAGTATTCAAATTTGGGTTAGTTTGGATGAATATGATCACAAGATGACTTTTAGTAAGTGGATTGACTGCATATATGTCTTGTGAGGATGTTCAAACAAGTTGACATCAAGTTTGAGTCATTTTTGAAGAAGCATAGCTCAATTGCTTAAATCTGTTCAAATTCTGAAATCTGAGCTAGCTGTGATCAAGTCTGAGCTTGATTGACTTGAAATTTGGTATGCATGCTCTATGCTTATGGGTCAATGTGCTGTACAAATTTCATGAGAATTGGATAAGGATTGCTACAGTTTTGGAGTAGTTCTTTTCAGCTATAGTGCAGCAGTTTTCAGCATGTAGCAGTGTGAGAAGATGTGAAATCTGTCAGCAATATATAAGGCCAATGAAGCTCAAATTTTTGCAGCTGCATGAAGACTTAGTGTTGCTCATCTCGACCAAATTTCATGGCTTTTGGAGCTGTACTTTGGAAGATATGAGTTAATCTTTGAAGGTTGCAGAATCTGCCAGAAAAGTGACAAACATTGGATATCTCTAGTGTCACTCACATTGAAAGGTTCTCAAGTTGGAATCATAATTACAAGTGGTTGAGGAACCTATGTTTGGTTTATTGAAGATCAAGATCAAGCTCAAGAGCAAGAAAGAAAAGGACTTAAAGAAGAACTCAAGATGCTTCATCTTATTAAGTCCAAGGATCAATCAAATGAATGACAATTCAATTGAGTGTCTAGGATTGTTCTTAGTGAGATCGCTTCTCTCCATCGAGGAGGTGTGCCGCCCATGAGAGATGGGATTGACAAGTGAGCTTGGAAGGCCGACATGGAGGTGATGATCTAAGGGGATTCAAGATGCTTAGTTGAAGATATCAAGAAGATTGATCAAGAAAGCAAGCAACATCCAAATAGAGAGCAATACATGACAAATCAAGTGATATTACTTGTGGTGTTCTCTCATGCAAGCAAAGATCAAGAGAAGATGCAAGCCAACCACAACAAGAGATGCACTTGATCATAAGTGGTTCTCATTTCATATGGGTGAAGCATGCAATTCTTCATGGATATCTATTGGCTTCACCAAGCTATTGAATGGACTTCACATTGCTATTGGAGTAATAAAATTGGAATCTCATGACTATCCTCTACTTCAAGATAGCAAAGGAGCTAGTGAACCCAAGTACTTGATCTAGTTTGAGTTGCATATTAGCTACAAGTCCAACATTGGCAAGATAACCCTTCTAGTAAGGTGTAAAGAAGCTTGTCATTGGTTCAAACCGGATTTGGAAGCTCATGTGCAAATCAAGTTAGCTCAAGTTCAAGAGAAAGAAGCTCATGAAAAACAATCTAGTTCAAGAATGTGGTATTCATGCATATTCCAACAAGGTGGTTCCACAAGTGATCCTCAACTTTAAGTGATCAAATCAAGATTTGCTCAAGATTGTCATTTGGTGTGACCCATGCTTTGTCATAAGGGGAGGAGCCCCACTTCATTGGTATTAGAGGCAAAGATCTTGAAGGTGACCTACACATGTGGTATCTTTAGTGCTATGACAAAGGGGGAGTGCCCAATGCATAGTGACAAGTGGGTTCATGCAACTTGGTGTGTCCATCAAAAGGAAGATTCAAGAATCAACCATCAACCCCGAGCTCCAATTCTTTGCATCAAGAAGTTTGTCTTACATGAAGTATCATACAAGCGGTCTTGGACCCTTTTATGGTCTTTGATGACAAAGGGGGAGAGAATGGTACAAAGATATGCAAGTTGCATACAAAGGGGCGAAGAAGATGGACATAGACCAAGAAGAGCAACATTGAAGAGGATCAAAGTTCTTGGACAAGAGAAGCACACAAGTAGGGGGAGCAAGCTCATGAACTTGATTGATTGCATTTGATATGTGCATATTCATGTGCTTGCTTGCATTTGCATTGTCTTAAATTCAATATGCAATGCTTGTGTGGTGTATGCTAGTCATAGTCTTGATTGATGATTTGATAACTAGTATGCATAGGATGGTTTAGCTAGTCACTTGTGTTCCTTTCACTTGGTACTAGAACCTTGCTTCTAATGTTGATCTCACGGGGTTTCTAGTGTTGTTTCAAGTGATTTCTAGCTAACCATGATGATGCTAAGGATGAAATCCAATGTGCAACTCCGATTGGTATCACGCTTCAAAGGTTTATCCTATATGCCTTAGCATCACTTAGTAGTGATTACTCTCCCTAGAATTTCCATATCTATGCATGTGTGCAAGCTTGAAACCAAACCATTTGAGCACACATGTAGGGGGAGCTATCACTACCAAGTTGACTTTGTGGAACTTATCCAAATCATAACATTGAGCTTAAATGTTGGATAAGTGACATAAAGTCCTTTATGAACTTTATTTCCATATCTTTGTAGAGTTGTCATCAATTACCAAAAAGGGGGAGATTGAAAGGTCCCTTGTTTGGTTTTGATAATTGAGTGACAACTTAGGTGGACTAATTGTGTGATCATGAGAATACACAGAGATTTAGTCCACAGGTGAATGTGAGATGAAGGAGCTTCATTGAATATGTGACATGACATGGAGTCATGTGACCAACGGTGAAGATCGAGATGAAGCTTGGCTCGAGACCGGAGGGTGTGTGAAGGACAAGTCGAGGCAGTGGAGCGACGGACCATGAGATGGTGAAGCTCGGGCAAGACTTGGTTCCGATGGACCATGAGGCGGTGAAGAGCAAGTGAGATCAAGATCGATGAACCGAGAGGGTTGCATGACGATATGAAGTGGATCATATCATCTTGAGATCGTGTCGGTGCATGTGTTGCATTGGTACTCCGGTGGAAGACGGTGGAAGTGGAAATGCGCAAGGCAAAGGTATGCTATAGGGCATTTCATTTCACCGGTCATGAGGTGTGTAGAGAAGTTGATGACCGGATTTAGGATTGATAGCCGTACTATCAAGAGGGGCAAACTTGTTTGCATCTCGGTCATCTAGTGCCACTTGAGTGATCTGACATTGCGACATGCTAGGATCGAGTGGCGTTGTGAGAACAAGAGAAAATCCTTTGAAAATGATTGTGAAAATGCTAACACACATGCACATTGTGATGTACACTTGGTGGTGTTGGCACATTTACAAAGGTGGCGTTGATCGCGCTTTGGTTTGTAGGGTAGAGTTGGGTTTGGGTCCTCTCTCCCTCCCGCCGAGCTTGCGAGGCGGGATTCGGCGCTTTCGGGAAAATTGGAGGCATATTTTCAATTGCGCCGGATGCAAATTGTTGTTGGAAACATACTATCCATGGTGATCAAGTTGGTATACTTGTTGGATAGCATGGTGGAGAAGATCGCGTTTTCTGACGGGCCGTGAATCATGGATTCACAAGGCGCCGGACGCGCGCGGCCAGCGGGCCGGACGCGTCCGGCGCGCCGGAGTCGGGCCGTGGGCGTGCCGGGCGGGGCGTGAGCGCCGGACGCGGCAGTAAGCGCGTCCGCGGTCCCCGGACGCCGACCGAAAGTTTGGCCGCCGGGCTCACTCCGCGGTCGGGTCGCCGGACGCGGGCGGACGCGGGGCGACGCGGCGAAAACACCGTTTAGCGTCCGGCGCAGGCTTCGAAAGGATCGAGAGATAGCCGTTGGGCTTCAACGATCGAGCTCAAACGGTCGGGACACGTGGCGCGGCTTGGAGCGCCGGACGCGCTTGGAGCGTCCGGCGGTTGGGCCGGGACGCGTCCGGCGCTGTCTGTTTTTGTTCCAGCGTGGGGGCAACGGCTAGTTTGGCCCTTTGGCCTATAAATACTTGCCTTGCTCGGCCATGGCTGGTTGCTTAGCACCTTGGGGACTTGGTGTCCACCTTGGAGAGTGCTTGGAGAGCCCTCTACTCACTTGTTCTTGATAGAGTTCATCCAATCGAGCGAAAGAGCGATTCTAGTGCGTTGCTTTGAGAGATTGCATCGAGTGGCACTAGGTGATCGTGTTGCAAGCCGGTGTGCTTGTTACTCTTGGAGGTCGCCACCTCCTAGACGGCTTGGCGGCAAGAGACTTCGTTGAAGCACCGCGTGGAGATTGTGCGGTGCTCCGAAGGAGGATTTGTGAGGGGTTCTTGAGCCTTCCCGCGGAGCGCAAATTGGCTACTCTAGTTGAGCGTGGCTTGGAGGATCCCGATCTTGTGTTGATTGGAGTTGGGGCTCCCGAGGGGTTGTTGGCAAAGTGAGCCAACTTGAGCGGCCTTCTCATCACCAAGTCGGTGTATCGCCACACCGGACGTAGCTTGGTGGCGACCAAGTGAACCGGGGAAAAATCGTGTGTCGATTTGTGATTGCCGAGGCTTCGACCTCCTTGTGCTTGTGTGTGAGGCTTCGACCTCCCTTGTGATTGTGTGCGTGTGGTTGGTCTCTACGCCGGTGATTCGCCACCGCCGCGACTTCGTGTGTCCACTCTTTGCGGTGGTTTGCATCCCCTCTAGCTCAAGCTTGCATTTACATTTGTTACATTCTTGCTTAGCTTGAGTAGTGGCTCTTGTGCTCGTTTGCTTGTGTAGCTAGTTGAGCACCTTCTTGCTTGTGTAGCTAGAAGTAGTTTTAGTGTCTTGCTTAGCTTGTGTAGTTAAGTGAATTGCGCTCTTGGGTTCGGCTTGTGTAGCCTTGTCCTTGAGCATCTAGTGAGCTTAGGTTTGGCTTAGTGCTTTTGCTCATTAGAATTGTGTAGGTGCTCCCGGTTCGCTAAAGTACTAGTTGCTTAGGTTTGTGTGACCTTGCAAGCTAGAATTGTTTAGGTGAGCACTAGCTAGTTTAGCACCTTGCTTCTTGTTTAGGATCTTTTACAAGGTGCTACTAGAGTTGTAGTTAGTGGGGGTTAGTCTTGGCTAGACCGATAGTTTTAATTCCGCATTTGTTTTGGTTAGCCGGTGCGTAAGTTTTTAGGAAGGACTATTCACCCCCCCCTCTAGTCCATCTCGACCCTACAACTGCACTCAACAATATGTATGCAGCGCAGTCACAAGCCAGGGTTACCAATCTTCGGATGCAGCTCGTCAACTGCAAGAAGGGTACCCAAACCATGGATCTGGTGTGCATGCAGAGGATCCTCCGGAGCAAGCTCCGGCACCACGACCGCACACACGCCTTCAATCTGGTATTGTTAAGCCAAAAGTTTATACAGATGGTACTGTTCGTTATGCTAATTTGTGCACATCTGGTGAGCCTAATTCTGTTCATGAGGCGTTGAAATCAAAGAATTGGAGAAAGGCCATGCAAGATGAATTTGATGCTTTGCATAGGAATGGAACTTGGACTCTAGTTCCACCGGCCAAAGGAAGGAATCTCATCGATTGTAAGTGGGTTTACAAGATCAAGCGGAGGTCGACGGTGAAATAGACGGATATAAAGCAAGATTAGTAGCCAAGGGGTTTAAGCAAAGGTATGGCATCGACTACGAAGATACATTCAGTCCTGTTGTAAAAATTGCAACTATCAGGTTGGTGTTATCTCTAGCGGTGTCGAGAGGATGGTGCCTAAGACAACTAGATGTACAGAATGCGTTTCTCCATGGTGTTCTGGAAGAGGAAGTTTACATGAAACAGCCACCAGGGTTTGAAAACTCAAAGCATCCCTCCTTTGTGTGCAAGCTGAAGAAGGCTATCTATGGGCTCAAGCAAGCCCCTAGAGCCTGGTATTCCAAATTAAGTTCTAAACTTGTCAGCCTTGGATTTGTTCCTTCAAAGTCTGATATGTCACTTTTCTTCTACAGAAGGGGAGGTGTTGATATATATATGTTAATTTATGTTGATGATATAATTGTTACTAGTTCTTCTTCAGATGCCGTGAAGATATTGCTCAAGGCTCTTAAGGAAGACTATGCATTAAAAGATCTTGGTGATCTGCATTACTTCCTAGGAATTGAAGTTGAGAAGAAACAGAATGGAGATCTTCTTCTAACTCAAAGAAAGTATGCTAATGATATTCTTTCCAGAGTTGGTATGACAAATTGCAAACCTATGACCACTCCCATGGCTTCAACAGAGAAGATGACGCAACAAGATGGAGCTCTTCTCGGGTCTGAAGATAGTACCAAATATAGGAGTGTGGTTGGTGCTCTACAGTATATAACTCTTACTCGACCTGATTTAGCTTTTGCTGTCAATAGAGTTTGCCAATACTTGCATGAACCAACTACTGTCCACTGGACAGCGGTCAAGAGGATTATCAGATATCTGATGTATTCAAGAAATACAGGGCTACTAATTCATAAACGTTCACCTTTGGTTTTAAGTGGCTTCTCTGATGCAGATTGGGCAGGATCAAGAGATGATCGGAGATCTACCGGTGGTTTCGTGGTATTCCTAGGGACAAATGTGATCTCATGGAGTGCTAGAAAGCAACCCACCGTTTCTAGATCCAGTACCGAAGCTGAGTATAAATCCATGGCGAATACTACAGCTGAGATGATGTGGGTCGAGCAGCTACTAGGTGAACTTGGAGTTAGGCTAAAGGTTAAGCCTAGACTTTGGTGTGATAATCTTGGAGCAACATATTTAGCTGCAAATCCTGTCTTTCATGCTAGAGCAAAACATATAGAAATCGACTTCCATTTTGTTCGAGAACGAGTAGTCAGAAAACAGTTGGATGTCAGATTAATGCCTACTGAAAGTCAGATTGCAGATGGCTTCACTAAAGCATTGCCTTCCCAGAAGTTTGAAGAATTCAAGAACAATCTTAATCTTGTAGAGAAGACAAGTATAGATTGAGTGGGGGTGTTAAGATATGTATTGATATATATATATATATGTAAACGTGCTAAGCAATGTACCGAGGCAATGACCCGGTGGCTTACACGTCAAGCAATAGGATTCGGTTGAGGTAGAAGATATGATTAGGAGGTTTAGTTAGATAGATCTTTATCTCACCCAATTGGATACCTTGTAACCCAAGTTTGTATTGTGTATATATACATTAACACGAACACCGGACGAGCCAAGATAGGCAGTCACGGTTGCCATAACATTTACACACAGTGGTACACTACAACACTGGCAGGCATTCCCGACGCGGTTCCATTTGTCCAGCAGCCAGCGAGAGCGGCGGACGGGAACGGCCGGCCTTCCCTTTACGTATGTTCAGCAGTTCAGATCGTGCTGATTGCTCAAGTCGACCAACACTCAAAAGATGTTGGCAAAAGAGCTGGGAGCTGTGACCAACCACAAGGCACAAGCCACTGCAGGTGTGTGCAGCTGTGTGCACGGGGGGCCCCAAGCCACGAGTTGGATTAGACCACATGGTCGCTATTCTATTCTGTGTGCCCGGCGCCCGGCGGCCACTAGGTCCTTGGAGTTGGAGGCTTCCCATAATTAGTGAAAGCATGCAGAAAGCCGTGGACGATGGCGAGCGCCCCCCTGATTTTGAGGGATCGTTCATCAGGAAGAGGCGGCAGCATCATGGTGCAAACCAGATCGCTACCGAATTACCACTAGGAGTAGGAGTATTATGGAGACGCGGCAAAGCACATTGTTTTGCCGGGTCGAGAAGGTTGCGCTAAAAATGGACAGGGGCTAGCTTGGTTTGCATTGCAGCCGGCGTTGGAGTGAAGAAGCGGCGGCACTGCCTGCAAAATGGGCGTTCCGGGCTGCGGCGCTGAGCGTCACCCGGCATGTTCTCGACGGCACTTCATCCTGTCCGCCCCGCCGTCGGTTCACCATTATTTGTTCGTGTTGACCATTATTTGTTCGTGTTGATGAAAGCAGGCCGCCGGCTCGGCTGATTGGTTGCCGGCCCGGTCCAGCCGAAAAGCCCAACACTTCAGGCTATTTTTTTGAGTTCAACACTCCAGGCTATTGTCTAGCGTGGACCGAACGTTACTGTTTCTTTCCTGCTGCAGTTCCTGCCTGATAGGAAAAAAGTCTATTGGACCTATAGGGAAAAAGAAAAGCATGCTCTCTAGTGTACTAGTCTATTAGATCCTTTCCTTTGATATTCTTTGTGAGAACTGTAATGTTTGCAGTTAACACCGTTTTGTGGTCCTGTTGAATCCTGTTGAATAATTCAAATGGACCGGGGTAAAGACCCCTCGAATTAGAAAAACAGAGGAATTAAAACAGCTATATATGAAATTACTGTACATTAATCAAGTCGAGTCTCATACACCATTGCTGTTTCAGAATGCTACTACACACTTACACCAGTACAACACAGACAGATGTTGGATCACTATCGACGACATGATGAGGTCTTACACTGCTCGTTGTTCGTTCTGGCCTTACAGAGCAATATCAGAAAGTGACACGAACACGCCCTGAAGCACTGCAAGTAACAGAGGAACGCCGAAGCGAGTCTTTCAACCGCATGCTCTACCCCGGCGTGCAGCAGAAGGCCACAGAGGCTCCGACGGCGGACCAGGACAAGGACAGGTCCGTGGCCATTCGCCATGGCCGCCGCCGCCGCTGCTCTCCGGGGCAGCACCACGAGAAGGCCTCGAGGGACCGCTTCCGCGTCTGCGTCTGCGTCTGCCGCGCGCGGTTCGCCGGTTGTCGGTGGTGGGTACGGAGTGCGTGCATGAGGCCTCCGAGCGGCGGTTAAAACCCCGCGAAAGGACGCGTTCGGCGTCCCGTTCGTCGGCGGATTGGATTGCGGTCAGGCGTCTGTTTGATCGTTTTTTTTTTCTTTTTTGATTTGATGAAACTCTGTTTGGTCGTTTCGGCCGAACTTTTCACGGCGCGGAAACTGCTCGTCAGTTTCGGTTGGGTTTTAGTTGTTCGCCGCGGGAAAAGAAAGCCCATGGGTCGAAGTTGCTGCAGTCTTCTTCTATATAGTGATCTGGCCCAGTAGGCCACCGGCCAGGTCGGCAGCCGGGTAGCGCCGGGCCGTGCCGAAGAGCAAGGCAGCTGCTACCCGAAAAGGCAGCTGGAATTATTGAAATCAAGAAAATCTCGAAAAGACTAGATTTCAAAAAAATTCGCATGACCTGGATTATATTTCTAAAGGCGTGCAAATTCCGGGTCATATATCAAGTGGCATGCGAATACAGGTTTATATTTCAAAATTTCTCGCCCAGGTCGGGTGTCCCAGTGGTGGCGACATCATGTGGCTAGATTTTCATGGGCGTGGCTCTGTACAGCACTGATTGGCGCGACCCGCAACCTTGTCTATGAGAATGTTAGAAAGGACTTATAGGCATCAGGAGTACACGTCACTAGAAATGTTTTCATTGGGGAACGAGCCGTGGCTCGTTTGGCAAGTGCTCCGGGTGGTGGAGCTGCCGGCGTGGGTTCGAGCACCGCTCAGCTCACGTTTCCCACCGAGGTTTTCCTCATTTTCTTCTCCTGCAGGTACTGCAGCTGCTGCCTCACACGTGGACGTACCACAATGGTTAGAGTGACGTGCCTGTCACGTTCGAAGCCTGGTGTCGACTTCGGATACCTCTTAGCCACGTGAAGTTTCCTAGGTATAGGTTGTAGATCTAACTTACGCATAGTGTGTGTGCGTGTGGGCGTGAGTGTGGTGGTGTGAGTTTGTGTGTAAGTCAGTTACTACAGCTTGTACCTGAAGGGTTGAGGCATCAAAAAAAAGAAATGTTTTCATTGGTCCATGTAATAGACACGTCATCCTCACAGTCTGGGACTTGTCCAACTGTGCCATATGGTCCTGAAGAACCCTGAATTATATTCCAATTGGCTTATCAATTTTATGTCTTGCATTGCCGCTTCTGAATCACATGTGTGAGGGGGCCATCAGTGGTACTGGTGCATAAAAAGGAAAGCTAACGTTGATCTGTATTTGGTTACATGAACACACGCCACATTCTTACTGATATGGTGGCGATAAATGAGTTGTTTGGCAGACATCAACTTTAACAAAACAAGTATTCTTTACAGCAGCAATCATGGTGCCTAAATGAACAAAAAGTTGAGATACTAGGAAGATGTAGTCACAGAATCTATATATGGCTGGCATTGGAAGCCCAACTACCAATTCTTGAGGTACCTTTAGGTTGGTTCAATTTGTCTGGCAACGTATGCAATACTAGGTGTAATTTTTCTCACAAAGGACACAAGCTAATAATCTGTTCACACACATAACTTGTCACTTGTGCATCTGCTTGCTCAGATTAGGACTACGGCAACCATTGCAAGTAAAGGCAAAGGGTTAAACAATAAGGGAACTGCTCGATCCGGTACTCCTCTTTGTAAAAATAGCACATATCTCAAAGCAGTCCACTTAAATAATTAAGCATTTTCAGTAATTATTCATTTGGTTCCTGCTCGGGCCCTTCCAGCCCGGATCGTGCCAAGTCCAAACCCAGTCAAATCCCCTTCGTTTGGAATTTTCCCGTGCCGCTCGGCGTCCATCTCTTATTCAGAGCAGATCAAGCGGAGAAATGAGTTCTCCACGGCAGCGCTGCTCCATGCACGGACTCTCCAGTCTCGAGCACAAGTCTGATCTCATCTCCATCTTCGTTTGATGCCCCCTTTGTAAGGTGTTGTTCCGTGCTTACGTTTTGTGTGAGGTGATCCACCGGCGCCCCTCCATTTGTGTGGAGCCGTGAGGAGGTCTCTTGCCTCATCCTGATGATTGGCGACATGGTCGTCAATTGCCGGCTTCAGCGCATGGAAGAGGTCGACATGGAGCTGAGGAATCGGGAGTTACGGTCTTCGGGACTCCGGTGGCCGGAGAGAGACGGAGGCGCGGGGAAAGCTCCGAACACAACGAAGGATGTTAACATATAAACGTACTGGGTTTGGGCTATGAAGAATTTCCAGTGGGCAAACAAACACGCAGTGGTCCATCCTACAGAAGAATATAATGCAGATGTTATAGGAAACCATTATTTTTTACTCTGTGAGAATGAACAACCTGAGAAAATAAAGTAGGATAATTACAAATGTTCAATAAAGTAAAAATAACCATCAACTTGCTGACGAGTATAAAACCTTTCATGGATTACCATAGCACTGATGATGATACGATTATAACTTTCTAACTATCTAACTTTACCACATTAGCATAGCACTGATGTTACATTTATATATAGAGAATCACATATATCAGATTTTTCTTTACTATCTCTAGCCCAGTCTTAGATTAAGTTTGACTTTATTCATACACATCTGAATGGTCTATTGACATCTAATTGTGAGAATGTTGCCAAAAACCTTTTCTTAGTTTATTTTATATTTAACAGTTTAAAAGGTAATGTCAGTTCATACAGCAAAATTTGTAATGCATTTCCTGACAATTATTTTTTCACAATTGGTGTGCCATGTATGAATAGTGTGCTTGGAGAAAACTAGATCTAGTAGCCCGTTCATTAGCTATGCAAATTATGCTCTGTAAGGATGCTGAGTCCGTTAAGTCTTGCTCAGCAGCACCTTGTACTGGAGTTTGGTTCCAGCTGAGCTGATGGTGAGACATAGTAGTTGTACAAAACAATACAGGAAGAGTGAGCTTGAAGGTGTGCAGTTGGCTTCTTCTACCTCTTGCCCCATCTGCTGACGGCTGAGGAATTTGGTGGTGTAGCAACCCCTGCCCCCCACCCCGACCTGACCTAGCTCCGAAAGAGAAGGAGACCTGCCTCGACGGATCCACCATGGCCGGGGCCGGACCCGCCATTGCGCCGAGCTCACGTGCCGGTTGAGGCGCGGGTATGGCTTGCTGGGAAAAGCTTGCAGGGCATCGGCAGGGGGAGAGTTGGGCGCGGCCGCCGGCAGGACTTCGCCAGGGAGAGCACCACGTTGGGGAGGGCGCCGGCACAGTGACCAGATGGGGGAAGTGCATCCGACTCGATTTGAGTGGGCCATCCGACTCGCAAGCCTCGCTAATCTTTGCTGTGCTAGTATGTGCTACTCTGAATGAACACTGTCCATTTTACCCCTGAGTACTAAACCAAATCGTTTTCTAAGGGCATGTTATTGGAGCCCGAATCTTAGCGCGGAGAACACTTTGCACGGCCACGATAAGCCTGCCACACACATACAGACGGGAAATCCACGTCCATAAAAAGCTCGCCTCTCCATTCCGTTCCAAAGTCAACGGTTTCCCCATGTACACCTCGATTCAAACTCTTTTCAGAGGTTCCCCTTCCCCACCACCGGTGAAGTGGAGCGGGCCGGCGGCTTCTTCGTCGGGGTCTGCACCGGTGCCGTCGTCGCTCTGAATCGCGTCGCGTGCTCGCGCATGAAGGGCTCCTCCGTCGCCAAGTCGTTCGCCGAGCCCTCTTCCTCCCCCGCGGGGAGATCATCGCTGAACTCGGGTGCCGCTCCGAACCGCCGCGTCACCTGCTCGCGCGCTAAGGGCCCCTCTGTAGCCGAGTCGTAAACTGCCTCATCCTCTTCCTCGTCCGCGGGGTCGCCTTCCTCTCCACCGGCGCGGGATCATCGTTGGACATATATTAATATTATTCGGTAAAATTGAGATCTATAGTAGCTTTTTCATTGCTTACATCTGTTTTTCACTTACTATGATTTTTCTATAATTTATTAGTTATTTTGTTTGGATATATATACATTTTTTTTGTTGGGGCAAGCATTCAAAACAAGGTCGAGAATAGAATGATGAAGGCTAGTAACAGAAGGTCTCCCAATGAAAGCCTATCGGAGAAAGTCTATACAAGGTCTCGGATGAAATTCTGAAGCGAAGATAATATATGATCATATCTTACAGTTTGGTGCGCTCGAAGGCCCGATGATAATTTCGTATGAGGGCTCCGTGGAGAAGGTTCTACAACGATGATCTAGTGAGGAGGCTACACGGAGAAGGATCTATGACGAAGGCTCTAACACACGAGAGGGAGAGAGAGGCGGTGGTTAGGGTTTGCTAAAGTGAGTGGAAGAGAGATACCCTTGTCATCTTGCTCTTGCCATTATATATAGACAACAATATTTTACAAGAAGCCCCTTGGCAGGGGAAGGATTTATAAGCTACTACGCTAACTTCTATTAGACATCTTGAAGTTGGAGTTGGCTCATGTAGATATGGGTTCTTCAACCATTTCTTCTCATCTTCAATATATAAATAGGATGCATTTTGATGTTTTTTAATTAAAGGAACGCAAATTTGATATTTTTGTACAATCCCTAGTGATATGCTAAGTTATGGTTCTTCATATGTGTATGCTCATAAGCTAATGCTCTATTTGGATACCTTTAGATAGTAGTTATCTGCTAATATTTATCTCTTTTGGATCAAACAAATGTTGGGAAAAGCCATCTCAGCAGCGGAGACATGGCACATGCTCACAGGCGATTGACGCCACACTTACCCTATTTTTGTTATACATACTTTTACCTGTTGTGCAGGAGTGATCGGAGACCACGCTGACCGATGCGTCGCAGTACCTCCGATTGGAGGGCAGAGGCATCGGGACGGCAATGAAGACCTTAGCCTCCCAGGCGAAGGCATCGGCCCAGGGACTGAGGCATGCGGCCTCCGTCGGAGGCACCGGGCCGGAGACAGAGACCCGGCCTCCGTCGGAGGCATCGGGTCGGGAAGGCGATGAAGACCTTAGCCCTCCAGGCGGAGGCACCGGCCCGGGGACTGAGGCACGCGGTTTCTGTCGGAGACACCGGGCCGGAGACAAAGACCCCAGCCTCCGTCGGAGGCATCGAGTCGAAGACCACAAGGCGGAGGCATTGAAGCGACGGCGGAGGCCACCGGCCACCGCACCGAGGCGTCTCGGCCCATGGAAGACGGCCCGCCAACGGCCCGGGAGCAAGGAAGACGTAGAACACTTGGCGGGCCCGGGGGAGCCCACGGACCGCCTGGACACCCCAATGGACGACCTTGCCCCCGCCGGCCTCACTGGAAGGGTCATAGGATTAGGGTTTCCCCTGTTTCCCCATTGGGGCTGTATTGCCTTTTTGTACGGGAGCCGGGCGGCTATATAAGGAGCCCCCACTGTTGTAAAGGATGATTCCTGGGAGTGGAAGAGCTTCCTCTCTTCACACTCTAGCATTGTAATTGTGATTACGATTGAATATAAAACCTGCTGGAACCGTGTTCCAACAGTTGGCGCCCACCCGTGTGTCTGGCCGAGGATATCACTCACAGATGCCAACAAGAAAACAGAGATAGCGGCCGCCGCCGCTAGATTTAAAACGTGCCGCCGCCGGGCGGAGGCACCCGCGGAGGCACCCGAACCACCGCGAAGGGGCAGACCGCGAAGGTCCGCCCGAAGCACGTATGCCTCCGAGCAGGCAACCGAAGATGAACAGAACGATGATGACCACGGCGAAGATGAACAACCTCCGATAAGCCAGGACGGCGACCAGCACCAGGAAAATGAGGTAAGTCGGCTGAGAGCCGAAATGCAGCGCATGGAAGCAGAACGAGACAGGCTGAGAGCAGAGCAAGCAGCTACGCACAAGGCAATACACACCTCCCAGCAAGCAGAGGAGATTAGGCAGCAAATGGCAGTATTGCAAGCGGAGATTCAGAGCATGCAACCCATAACAATGCATCAAAACAATACTATGACAACCCCACAACTCAGCCAATACATGGCCGCAACGCCAACAGAGATACCTCAGATCATGGTTTACCAGAGGACGTTCGACCCGAAATCACCACTGTCAGAAGGCTTACAGAAAGCACCATGGCCTCCGGGCTACAAGCCCATGGTCCTGCCCAGGTACAACGGAAAAACAGACCCACGGCGGTTTCGATGAGTTTTGAGGCAGTTAGTCGCCTCCGCGGGAGGAAATGACGGTGTCCTAGCCAAATCCTTCGTCATCGCCGCGAGCAGGGCGACGCACCGACATGGTACTCCATGCCGCAGCCTAGCACAATCTACTCATGGGAGAACCCGAGGGATAAGATAATCGCCAATTTCAAAGGTTTCTCAAGTGAGTCATTGTCGTCGCCAGACTGTTCAAAGCAACAAACATGACAAGGGAGAGCCGTTAAGGGATTACTTCCGAGAGATTCTTACACCTTAGGGCGAAGGCGCCGAGATGTGCCGGACAGCGTCGCGATAGAGGCAATTAAAGGTCTCCGCATTGGACCCTTCGCAAGCCACTTAGCGAGAGAAAAGCCGGCTACCATGGAAAAGCCGCATGAAGAGTTCGAAAAATACTTGCAGATCGAGACAATGACCTCCGGAAAAGACTGGATGAAGGAGAAGGCCGAGCAAAAGGTATTCCGGTAGGAACAACAATAGAGACAACAGTCCTATGACAGGCAGAATGCTCAAGCAAAGGCAACTCTTCAATGTGCAAAACGGCCGGCCTCAACGTTCGGCGGACAAGGAGCCAGGGAACGGCCAAGACACAAAGGCTCAGAATAACCAGAATTTCAACAAGAGCAAGTCGAAGAACTGGAATAGGAACCAGAAACCAAGAAGGCATTATTGTATCTTCCATGGGGAAGAAAAGGGGCATAGCACCAAGGAATGCCCCGAAACCAAAGAAACAATGGATCGGATGAAGAACAAGCAACAGCCGCCTCCACCCGTTCCGGAGCCAACCAGACAAGTGAATCACACCTTCACCACACAACACCATCAGCAGTACAACCCAAGCTATCCAGGGTACACTAATGTGTCTTCCCTCGCCAGAACGTCGCACGCCAGCACTATCCACCGTCCCTACCAAAGCATGGCGGCACATGCGGTACCGGATGTCTCAAGACGGCAACCAGGCACCCGTCGAGCGGAGAGTGCGATCACTTATGTCAACACTCGACCCCCACAGATATCCATGGTAGAAACACCTCAGTCTTCACATCAACAGCAGCAGAGGCAGTACGCAGCATTACCTCCACCTCCGCAACAAAGGCAATTCGAGGCACTACCAGCACCTCCGCAGCAGGTCACCTGCCCCAGTACCATGCCAAAGGCTGAACCTCCGATTGAGAATCAGATGAACCCCCACTCTGCTCTGCCCACAATAGGAATGATACTACCGATAGCCGGCGGTTCAGCGATGGAATTCGAGACAAAGAAACAGAAAAAAGATCACCTCCGATTGGTGAACAATGTGGCTGTGCAGGGAGCACACCGAACAACAGAATGGTCTAAGGCCCAAATCAGTTTTTCAGAAGAGGACCTCCGATTGGAGAGTTACCCTCACACCGACGCGATGGTCATAAAAGCAAATGTGGCGAGGATGGGAGATAAAATGAATCACTGGTTGACTCGGGAGTTCGGCAGATATCATCTTCGCAAGTGTGTTCGATCAAATGAAGCTCAGCGGAGTCTGTTTGCAACCACCGATACACCTCGATAGGATTCGGAGGAAGGAAGATTCACGCCCTCGGAAAAATTTCCCTACCCGTGTCTTTTCAAGATGGGGACAACGCGAGAACGAATACATCACCTTTGATGTAGTAGACATATATTACCCATACAATGCAATCCTAGGAAGAGGATTCGCAAACAAGTTCAATGTGGCAATCCACATGGGTTACCTTTGCATGAAAATGCCAAAGATCGCATGGAATAATCGCGGTTCGAGGAAGCCGAAGGAAGCCGGGAACATAGAGAGAGCAATATACAAGGCCCACAGAAACATAAACACGGTGGCATCGATGAGCCACAGATATGCCCGGAGGAAAGACGGACATGAAGGACCGAGGAGGACACAATAACAGGTGCCCCTTGACGAGGGTGCCAAACAGAAGGTCACGATCGGAGCAAATCTATCGAAAAAGAAACAGACGAGAATTAATTAGCCTATTGTCCAAAAAAAAGAGATGTCTTTGCATGGTCGCGTAAGACCTTAAAGGAATCGGGAGAGACATAATCGAGCACACCCTGGATTTAAACGAGAACGTAAAGCCAAGGAAACAAAGGAGAGGAAAATGTCGGAAGAACGAACCTTGGCCGCGAAGGCGGAGGTGCAGAGGTTATTGGATGCAAACGTCATACGAGAGGTCAAATACTCAGAATGGCTAGCAAATGTGGTGCTTGTTCCAAAGAAGAATGGCAAAATGCGAATGTGCATCGACTTCACTGACCTGAACAAGGCATGCAAAAAAGACCCATTCCCGCTACCCAGAATAGACGCCTCAGTTGATAAGGCCGCCGGATGCAAAAGATTCTCCCTCCTGGACTGTTTTTCGGGATATCATCGAGTCCGCTCGGGGAAAGAAGACGAGGAAAAGACAAGTTTCACTATACCAACCGGAACCTATTGCTTTGTGCGAATGCCGAAGGGCTCAAGAACGCAGTGGTCGACCTTCGCAAGAATGGTACAAGCTGTACTACGGTCTCGGTTGCGAGAGAAACATCATAGCCTACGTAGATGACATTGCCGTGGTAAGCAAAGAACCGGAGAACCATCTCGAAGATCTCAAGGAAACCTTTGCAAACCTTAGGGAGGCCGGATTGAAGCTAAACCCGAAAAATGTGTCTTTGGAGTCAAGCAAGGGAAAAATGTTGGGATACGTCGTCGGACCCGAAGGTCTCGGGGCCAACCCGAGACAAAACAAAAGCCGTTCGGCCATGCCCGAGCCATCAAACAAAAGAGAGGTCCAGCGACTCACGGGAAGAATCGCGGCATTGAACAGTTTATCTCCAAATCACCGAACGCAGCCTCCCTTTCTTCAAGGCACTCAAGGCCAACGAAAAGTTTGAATGGGGACCGAGCAATCGGAAGCTTTCAGCGGCTCAAGAAATACATGGCCGAGGACCTAATGGTTGCATCCCCGAATAGCGACGAGCCACTCCGTTGTACGTGTCGGCATCGCAGGGGCGTAAGTGCGGTACTCGTGCAAGAGAGACAGATAAATGGTAAGCGAGGTGCGGCCGATATACTATGTGTCCGAGGCATTGCAAGGAGCAAAGCTGAATTACACGAGAGATTGAAAAGATAGCGTATGCAGTAATCACGGCATCAAGGAAGCTAAAGCACTACTTTCGGGACCACACTATTCGATACCGACAGCCGCAAGCCACCGGCCGAGATCCCGAACAACAAAGAAGCCTCGGGAAGAATTGGCAAGTGGGCTACGTGAGCTGTCTCGGTTCGAGATCAAGTTTGTTGCAAGAACAGCAATCAAGTCGCAAGCACTAGCGGATTTTCTCTCGAATGGGTGCCAACAAATACCTCCGAATCAAAATCGGAGGTATCCCACTCGGACGCTTTACGAGATGGTGCCGGGGAGTCCAGGGGCCGGGGCCTCCGCAGTCTGTTTTCACCATCAGGAGTCAGGACAAAGTATGCAGCTAGACTGTGCTTCAAAGCAACAAACAATACAGCAGAGTATGAAGGTGTCATATTGGGGTTGACAAAAGCAAAGGCACTCGGGGCTACTCACGTGCTAGTAAACACAGACTCACAGTTGGTAGCGAGGTCAAGTGGAAAAAGAGTACACCGCGAGGGAACTGAACTCGCAAGATACCTAGAGGTCATGAGAAGCCTTGAGAAGAGATTCAAAGGTTTCACCCTCGGCACATACCGAGAGGAGAAAACATGGAGGCCGATGAGTTGGCAAAAAGCGAAGCAAACAAGCTTGACATGCCGGCGGGCACCTTTTACCAAGAGCTACAAAGAACCAGCCACGGCAAGGTTAAACAGAGCATTTGCGGAGGTACTACTAATTCACTCCGAAGACTGGAGGCAAGCAATCATAGATCAAATCAGTGGTAATCACGTGACATCAGATGAAGCCAGCGCGGCAAGACTGGCGGCTCGAGCAAGAAGCTACACCGTAATAGAGGGGCAGCTATTCAAAAAAGGCATAGTGCAACCACTACTCAAATGCCTAAGCAATGAAGAAGGCCAGGAATTCCTACGCAGCATTCACGCAGGAATTTGTGGATCCCACATAGGCCCAAGGGCATTATCCGCAAAGGCCATTCGCCAAGGTTTTTACTCGGCCCACTCACATCAAAGATGCCTTACGCATAGTGAAGACGTGCGGCGCACCGCCAAAACTTCTCACCAAACCAAAGTAAGCCGGGGGGAGTCACGGCTCATTCCACCAACATGGCCTATGCGAGAGATGGGGTATGGACTGGTTGGGCCGCTCCCACCGGCTCAAGGAGGTAGTAAGTATGCGGTTGTGGCAAGTAGAATATTTTACAAGGTGGATTGAGGCCAAGCCACTATCAACCATCACCTCGAAACAAAAAAAGTTTTTACGCGTAACATAGTGTGCAGATTCGGTGTCCCAAGAACCCTAACAAAAGTAGACAACGGAAAGCAATTCGATTCGACAAGTTCAAAGAGTACGCAGAAGCATTGGTACGCGGCTGGCCTTTGCCTCGTATACCACCCGGAGAGCAACGGGCGGTTGAGAGGTCCAACGGGATCATATTCTCAAGCAATCTCAAAAACGCTACACGGCCTGAAGAAAGGAAAATGGGTCGAGGAGTTGCCTAAGGTCGTGTGGTCTCACAACACCAACATATCACGAGCTACCGGCTTCACACCCTTCAAGTTACTATATGGAGAAGAGGCTATGATGCCGGAAGAGTTAAGAAACCAAAGTCTCCGGGTCACAAAACAGGCGCTAGCAGAAAATGAAGAGTACAGTAAAGAGATGATATAGGCAGAGAGACTGGAAGCTATGTGTCGGGTACCTAGATTAGGGGGTCCTAAATCAGGTACGTTAGAGGAAAATGACCCAACCCGTCTTACCTTCAAATCTCCCGAGAATTAACCAGAGAAACCCCAATCCTCCTCACACTGGGCCGGCCCACTACCAGGCCCGCAAGGCCTCGAGACCCGCGGCTCAAGCAACGGCCGCTCACCCGCTCGAGAAATACGGAAACCGCTCGAGCGTACGACTGCTCGAGACGATGGCGTAAACCGCTCGAGCGAGCGACCGCTCGAGCGGGACGGAGAACGCTCGAGCGAGCCGCCGCTCGAGTCCGCCCACAAACATTACCTATCCAAGACACGCACATGGCTGCAGTATATGTAGTAGTGGGAAGTATGCTTGCTCCGCCTAACCCCATGGCTACAGTGCGCGGCATGGAGAGAAGAACGCCGGTCACTTCTCCTATTCCGCTGCCCATACCCGGGATATAGGCATGCCAGGCAACACTATTGCACCACGTCGAGTGCGTGGCGCGAGCGGCATTCCCTCCGACGCCGTCGTCAACACTCGTGCCACCAACTACGTCGTCCCGTCCCGTCGCTCGGATCACTGCCCCCTCGAGGCGGCTACCAACCACTCGAGGAATGGTGACGGACGCAACCTGAACAAGGGACGCACAGTGTCCTGTCTTTCCCACCTCGACGACCATACTGCGGGGTTCCCGGGCGCACGTGCTCGACTACGACAGCGCCATACCTCGACTACGTCAGACCACGATCGAGAAGGACCGGCAGGCCACCGTCGGCCATGCCGCTACAGACTCGAACCAGACCAGAGAGAGCGTCTACAGTTTCGGCGACTCGACACGGTGCATGTAGCTCGACGTCACGCCACGACAGCCCTATCTACTTTGTATTCCTGAGCCTCCCCTTGGCCTATAAAAGAGGATGCCAGGGTCTAGTCTAGAGGAGGTTTTTTCGGACACCTTCATTTACAACACATTTCCAGGCACGCTAAGTCTCAGGACTCGCTTGTATTCACCCCTGTACAAGCACCCCGGTGCAAGATAATACAAAACTCTCCCCTCTGTGCTGGACGTAGGGCACTCTTTGCACGAACCGGGATAAACGATTGTGTCCATCTTGCATCACCATCCGGATTAGGGAGCACGCATAGAAATTTACTCGTTGGTGTAATACCCCGGTACGAAACACCGACGGTTGGCGCGCCCGGAGTAGGGGCTCGCGTGTTTTCACCCGATTCCCGCCATTTTCCGGATGGCATCACCCACTCCTTCGTTTCCGTTCGCCACGGTGATCTGGTTTGGAAGTCTAGAGTTCGTGTCGCTCGGCCCGGGCCACGACATGACTCTACTCTCGATCGGTGAACCGGGAGGGGACGCTCGTCACCCCCGCACGTGGTGAGGCCGCGTGCCGACCGCGCCACCATGGCTCGCCACCACGTCGCCGATGCCACCGGCATCGCCATCACGGCCGGCAAGCACGAGCCTTGAGCACCCTGCTCGTGTGCCCTCCCGGCCCGGATGCCACAACGCACCCGGCCGAGGTGCCAAGTGTGCGGCGGGAGGTGCCACATGGACGGGGAGTCCTTGACGTGGACCCTAGCTTCACGTTTGCCATGCGCTCGTCAAGAGAGCCCGGCGTAAGCGCCTCGAACGCGCGCACGACCGGCGTCGCCCAACCTGCGCCGCCGCACGGGATCTACCGAGCTCATCGCGGGCTCCGTTTGGGTTTACTAACGCCGCCACCACGTATGCCAACGAGATCCGGTCGGTCATGGGACCGCGGGAGGAGAGCCCCGGCCCCCTCCTGCGTGTCACCATGGACCTGGAGATCGTATGGCCGGCGTCGGTAGACCGCGGGTTTGGCAGAGCACCTGGCTCACAACGCCACACCGCGGTCGGGGATATGCGCCGCAGGATCGAGGAGGAGAGCACGGGGAGGCCCTGGACGCCGTCCAGCGCTAACCCAGACTCCGATGACTCGGACTCGGGGTGCTATGACCCGGCTCGCGAGTGTTTTCATCTCAACGACAACGTTCCGTCGGATGAGGAGACCGGAGATGGCGCCGCCGTGGCCGTCCCCCGCCAGCCAACCGGGCGACGTGACCCCGGCGGTCGGGACGTCGGCGGCCGCGGCCCTGCGCAGTGATTGAGCCACGCGGACCGCCACCACAAGCCCAAGATAACCGGCGGCCGAAGACGACGCTCAAGCGGCACAATGGGCTCGGCTCGGGAAATCGAGGCCAAGATGAATGAGGAACGCGCAAATGCGGGCTGCTCAAGCGCGCGCTTGAGCGAACCATCCGCCCCTCCTCGAGCTCTTGGCGCTCGAGGAAAGGCGCGAGACGTCTTCAACCGCATCGTCAACGACGGGCGGCCGGAAGCGCCACCCGAGCCGGCCCATTTCCCTCGAGCAAGCCGGAATGTACTTGCGGCGGCTATCTTCGCTGCGGGACATCGGCGCCCTCGAATCCGCATGCATTACGGATACGAGATGAGATCCAAGGGCTCCTCCAAGTCGCGGCCGTCCGGCGGGCCGAGAGCTCGGCCTCGAGACGGCGTGAGGTAGCCCCGGAACAACCACGACACGGCGGGAGGGTTCCGTCCACCGGGAGGCACCCCCTCGAGGTGGTAGAGCACCGCTCGAGAACGCATCCTCGACAACCGCGCGCTTCAAGATGCGCGTCATGACATCAACGACAACCGACGACGCAAGGCTGCGGGTGCCGAGGACCGTGGCTACAAGGCCCATCGAGGGGACGCTACGACGGCGACGAAGATCGGCGGACTCTCGAGCCACCGAGGCCCTCGAGTCTTCGGTCGAGCTATCCGCAACACACCGTTGCCAAACCCGTTTCGACCCCCACGAGCGTGGTCAAGTACAACGGGAGACCAAGCGAACTCGGGCGGCCGACTTCCGGCTGGCTGCCGCCCTGGGAGGGGCTCGAGAGGATAAGGCAATCATACGCCGGCTCCCAGCTGTTTCTCTCGACACCGCTCGACGGTGGCTCGAGGAGCTCCCCATCGGATACACGATTGGGCCGACCTAGTCCAGATTTTCGAAGGGAACTTCAAAGGCACGTACGTCCGACCCGGCAACTCGTGGGATCTCCAGAATCGCAAACAAAATGCCACGGAATCTCTCCGGGATTTTGCTCGACGTTTCTCCAAGCTGCGCACCGAGCTGCCGCACATCCCAGACCACGACGTCATCTTGGCGTTTGTCTCAGGCACCACGTGCAAAGAGCTCGTGCGAGAGCTCGGGCGCAACCGCCCAAAGACGGTGAACGAGCTCATGGACGTCGTCGCCGACTACGGCCGCGGCGACGAGGCCGTGGGGGCCTTCTTTGGTGGGGGCGGGAACAAGCCCGCGCCATCCCCGGGAGGCGGTGAGGGCACGAGCAAGGACGGAAGAAGAGCGGGAAGAAGAAGAAAGGCAATCGGCAAGGCAAGCGCGGTCGTGGAAGACGAGGTTGCCGCGGCCCGAGCGCAAAAAGCCTAGACCCCCTCCGGATGAGGGCGTTTTCGACAAGATCTTTGCGGCCGTGCCCCTACCACAAGGAGCCGGTCAAGCATAACCTCGAAGACCGCCGTATGCTTCGAGGTTACTTCAAGAAGCTTGGCATTGACAAGGACGATGGCAAGAAGGATAAGGGTGACGAGGATCGAGCCAACGACGACGACGACGGTGGGTATCCGCCCATCACCGAGTGCTACATGATCTACGGCGGCCCGACCACCCGGATGACACGCCGAGAGCGGAAGGCCGAGCGCGGGGAGGTTTTCGCCATAAAACCCGCCACGCCTCAATTCCTCGGCGGTCGGATGCTCCCATCACGTTCGGCCGTGATGATCATCCGAGACCATGTCACCAATCCCGGCTCGTACCCTCTCGTCGTCGCGCCGATCATCCTCAACGCCCGCTTCACCAAGGTACTCATGGATGGAGGTAGCGGCCTCAACATCATCTACATGGAGACCCTCACGTTGCTCGGCCTCACTAGAGCGATCTCCGGCCCGAGCGCCGGGGGCTTCCACGGGGTGGTCCCTGGCAAGAAAGCGCTCACGATCGGCCGCATCGACCTCCCCGTCGTCTTTGGGACACGCTCGAACTTTCGTCGAGAGGTCTTAACTTTCGACGTACCCAGTTTCGAGGGGACGTACCACGCTATCCTGGGCAGGCCGTGCTACACAAGGTTCATGGCGATCCCCAGCTATGCCTACCTCAAGCTCAAGATCCGGGACCGAAAGGAGTCATCACCGTCGGTTCCACGTACGAACACGCCTACCACCTGCGATGTGGAGTGCGTCGAGAACGGGAATCAGCGATGAACGTCTTTGGGAACATCGAAGACCTAGCCATGATGCTCGATCACATGGCGGCCGGAGCCTCTCCTCCAACACCCAAGCGACAGCCGGCAACTTTGACCCCGCCAACGACACCAAGAAGATTCCGCTCGATCCAAGCTCCTCGGGGAAAAGACGGCGGTCATCGGTGCCTCCCTTAACGGCAAATAGGAAGCGGTGCTCGTCGACTTTCTCCGCGCAAACGCCGACATGTTTGCGTGGAGTCCTCGGACATGCCCGGCATACCGAGGATGTCGCCGAGCACGCCTTGGAGATCCGTCCCGGTTCAAGACTGTCAAGCAACGCCTGCGCCGCTTCGACGAGGAGAAGCGTAGGATCATCCGCGAAGAGGTCGAGAAGCTCGAGAAGGCCGGATTCATCAAGGAGGTACATCATCCCGAGTGGTTAGCTAATCCCGTATTAGTAGAGAAAAAGAATGGGAAAATGAGGATGTGTGTAGATTACACTAGTTTAAATAAAGCATGTCCCAAAGTCCCATTTCCTTTACCTCGAATAGATCAAATCGTTGATTCCACTGCGGGTTGTGAAGTACTTTCTTTCCTCGACGCCTACTACGGCTACCACCAAATCAAAATGAAGGAGTCCGACCAGCTCGCGACTTCATTCATCACCCCCATGGGCATGTATTGTTATGTCACAATGCCTTTCGGCCTTCGAAACGCCGGGGCAACATACCGGCGTTGCATGCTCCATGTCTTCGAAAAACACATAGGAGAGACCGTCGAGGCCTACGTCGATGACATCGTTGTCAAGACTCGAAAAGTAGAAAACCTTGTCGAGGACCTCAAGTTGACGTTTGGATGCCTCGGGCTAAGAACATCAAGTTAAATCCCGAGAAGTGTGTCTTCGGCGTGCCTCGAGGCATGTTGTTAGGGTATATCGTCTCCCAGCGCGGCATCGAGGCCAATCCCGAGAAGGTCGCGGCCATCATGAGAATGGGGCCGATTCGAGACCTAAAAGGGGTACAAAAGATCTTTGGATGCTTAGCGCACTCGGTCGGTTCATTGCGCGTGCGGGAGAAAAAGCTTTGCCTCATGTACCGGCTCCTCGGAAAATCCGAGCACTTCACGTGGACGCTGAGGCGAGGAGGCCCTCTCGAAATTGAAGAGCATGCTCACATCTCCTCTGTGCTCGTGCCGCCTCGGCCGGCTCGAGACAGTCTACCCGCCGAATCCCTCCTCCTCTATGTTGCCGCAACCACTCAGGTGGTCAGCACAGTCATAGTGGTCGAGAGGCAGGAAGAGGGGCACGCGCTCCCCGTCCAGCGGCCGGTGTATTTCATCAGTGAGGTGCTCTCGGACGCCAAGGTTCGATACCCCCATATCCAAAAGCTGCTCTACGCAATCGTACTCACCCGTCGAAAACTCCAGCACTACTTTCTTAGCCACCCGGTGACGGTGGTAACATCATTCCCACTTGGGGAAATTATCCAAAACCGGGAAGTCGTGGGTCGAATCGCCAAGTGGTCGGTCGAGCTCATGGGCGAGACCATCACGTACGCCCCACGAAAGGCTATCAAATCTCGAGTCTTGGCTGACTTTGTCGGCGAGTGGACCGACGTCCAACTCCCTCGGTCCGGATCCGGGCCGAGCTATGGACCATGTACTTCGACGGGTCACTTATGAAGACGGGGAGCGGCGCGGGCTTGCTCTTCATCTCACCTCTCGGAGTACACATGCGTTACGTAGTACGCATCCACTTTGCCGCCTCGAACAACATGGCGAGTATGAGGCGCTCGTTAATGGGTTGCGCATTGCCATCGAGCTTGGGGTCCGACGCCTCGATGCTCGGGCGACTCGCGGCTTGTCATCGACCAAGTAATGAAAGCCTCGAGCTGCCATGACGAAAAAATGGACGCATATCTGCGGTGAGGTGCGCAAGTTGGAAGCCAGTTTCCATGGTCTCGAGCTCAACCACATCCCAAGGCGCTTCAATGAGGCTGCAGACGAGCTGGCCAAAATCGCTTCATCTCGAGCGCCGCTACCACCAGACGTCTTCTCGAAAGACCTCCATGAGCCATCCGTAAAGTGGGACTCGGGGGCTGGGGCAGGACCAGCTGTTGAGCCCCCTTCGACGGGGGCCACAGTCATGGAGATCGACCAGGCTACGAGCCCGCCAACCGACTGGCGTGCACCATTCCTCGAGTATCTCATTCGAGGAGCGCGGAAGGATCGAACGAGGCGAGACGACTAGCTCGTCGAGCCAAAACTTACGTCCTTTACGGAGACGACGAGAGAGCTCTATCGCCGGAGCCCAAGCGGCGTACTCCAACGGTGCATCTCGATCGAGGAAGGCGGAAGCTACTCGAGACATGCACTCGGGAGCTTGTGGTCACCACGCCGCGCCAAGAGCCCTTGTCGGGAACGCTTTCCGGCGAGGCTTTTTGGCCCACCTTTGCAACCGTTGACGCCATCAAGCTTGTTCGAGCGTGTGAAGGATGCCAATTCTACGCCAAGCAAACGCATCTTCCGGCACAAGCGCTCCGGATGATCCCCCTCACATGGCCATTTGCGGTGCGGGGGCTCGATCAGTCGGACCCCTCAAAAAGACGACGGGAGGCCACACCCACTTGCTCGTGGCCATCGATAAGTTTACCAAGTGGATCGAGGCCAAGCCCATCACTAACATCCGCTCGGAGCGAGCGGTCGAGTTCTTCACCGACATCATCCATCGCTTCGGAGTCCCTAACATCATCATTACCGACAATGGCACCCAGTTCACAGGCAAAAAGTTCTTGGACTTCTGCGATCGGAACCACATCCGTGTGAACTGGTCGGCAGTCGCCTACCCTCGAACTAACGGCCAAGTCGAGCGCGCAAATGGCATGATCTTGCAAGGTCTAAAGCCAAGGATTTTCCAACGCTTGAACAAACACGGCAACAAGTGGGTGGCGAACTCCCATCGTCTGTGGAGTTTGCGGACGGCGAGAGTCGAGCCACCGGGTTCACCCCGTTCTTCTTGGTCTATGGGTCGAGGCCGTCCTCCCCACCGACCTCGAATACGGGTCCCCTCGACTCGGGGCCTACAACGAGCGAGACAAATCTGGAAAGGCGGCAAACGCCATCGACCAAGGCGAAGAAGCTCGAGACACGGCGCTCCTACACTCTGCGCGCTACCAACGAAGCTACGGCAATATCACGAAAAGAATGTGCGCAAGAGGGATTTCAACGTCGGCGATCTCGTGCTCCGTCGACGCCAAGATAACAAGGGCGCCACAAGGCGACTCCTCCCTGGGAAGGTCCGTTCATCGTGGTCAAAGTGTTGAAACCGGGGACGTACAAGTTAGCCGACGAAAAGGCTCGACCCTCACCAACGCGTGGAACATCGAACGGCTACGTCGCTTTTTCTCCTAGGCCTCGATGCCTTGTACATATTTTCGCTTAAAATTTTACCGCTCGTATGAGTAAATAAGTCAATTTCTTACTTTTTGTTCATACGCAAGGTGGGCTCGACTTTGTTTCCACAAAGTCAAGCCCCCCTCGGGGGCTAGACCAGGGGGGGAACCCCCCTGAAGTCCTCGAAAAAACGCCCCTAGTTTTTTCAGAAACAGTGCTCGACGTAATCTTTCCCCTCCTCGCCTCGAAACTTTTCGAAAGCTAAGTATTTGCGTTACCTCGAGCTCGTCGAGCCGGGCGATCGAGCACAAGGCTTCCCACGCTTCCGAGCTACGGCACCTTAACTCATCCCCTCTCGAAATGGTCCGAGCACGGCGCCAACGCTTAGCTAAAACAAAGTAAAGGCGGGAAGTGGAAAATGACATCAAGCGCGAGGAGAAAACTAGAGCATAACGATTAACGATTATAAACATCGAGTATGACGGTTCAAGGCCACTTGGGCCACTCCCATAACCAAAAATACTTGTTTTCTTACAAGGGCCTTGTTGCCCAGTTACGGCTCGCGAGGCCGGTTGGAATCTACTCTACGCTGGCGGGAGGACTTCATGCGCGAGATCGCCTCCAAGACGGGCGCCCGGTTCTTCGGCCTCGGCCTTGAGCGCTCGATCCGGGGGTTGACCCCTCCTTCTTGCTCGCCCTCGACGTAGGCAAAGCCGCTCGCCACGGCCTCCATCCCGGTCCGGGCCTCCTCCCTCGAGGCCGAACCCCGAGTAGAAGATAGCCATCGTCCGGCGCACGGCGAAGACGAGGGCATCTCGGACACGGCCCCGCGAGAGAAGCGCCGAACTCGACGACTCGGTTGGCGTACCCACGGCCGGCGTCGGCCCCTCGACGTCCACCACGGGCGCGAAGCCCGGTTGGCGGCGAGGGTGTCGATGGCGCCGGTGATGCGGGCCTTGGACGAAACCTCGCCATCAAGCAACACTGGGTCGGCCTTGCGTCCTCACGCGCGCCCGCCAGTCCGCCTCCAAACCCGAAAAAGATGACAAGAATCAAGTACTTAATCGGGTACTCGAGCAACCCGTATAAGTCACGCACAAAAAAGGACTAAAAGACTCGAGCACTCACCGGTGCGGCGGGTCGAGAGCCTTTGCTCACGATCGAGCGCCCGCGTAAGTTCACCCTCTTTTCTCGGAGGGCGCGCTCGACGTCGTGTTTCTCCACGCGCAGCTCCTCATAAGCCCTGCCGGCGCCCTGGATTGCGAGGTCTTTCGTCGTCATCTCTAGACGGAGATTGACCGCTTCCGTTTGGAGACCGCTCGCCCGCTCTTTCTCCGCTTCGAGCGCGCTAGCAAGGGCCTCTTTTTCGGCAGCCACCCGGGTGACCGTTGCCTGCAGCTCCTTCACGTAAGCCTCGACGCCGGCCTTCTCCTTCTGAAGCTGCTCCATGTCCCGCTGCTTGGCCTTGTAGCCCAGCAGCGCGGTAGCCGCGTCCTGCTTAAGTAGCTCGAACGCCGCATGCAGCTGCGCATAATTCCGACGAGCGGTCTCGGCCTCCTGCGCGGCCTGAGCGAGCTTGTCACCTGCCTCCTGCTGCGCTGCCCCGGCCTCCTGCGCCACTCGAGCGAGTTCGTCGTGGGCTTTCTTGGCATCCTCCTTGGCGGCGTCCAGGGCGGCGTTGGCCTCTCGAAGAAGCCGTGCAGACCGGTGCAGCTCTGCCTCAGCATCCCGCCCCAAGCGCACATACCGCCGGATCTCGTCCTCACTCTCACAGAGAGCGCGGATGTGAACCGACTTGGCGTATGAACAGCTTTGCGCCGTCTAAGCCACGAGAGAGGAAAAGTCAAATACAAGTAGCGATAAGTCAAACACAAATAAAAGGGGGTCGTGCTCGAAGGTACTTACAGAAGAAAGCCGGGGCAAGTCCTCGGAGACGAGCGACAGAGCGGCCTTCAGAGCGTGTTCAAGCCCGCGACGGCGCTCCTCGGCCTCCATATGCGCCTCGAGCTCCCTCGATCGTTCATCACGATCGCGGGGGCCTCGTGGTCGAGAGGGTCGGGGAGCACCGGCGGCGGCCTTTCCCACAAAGGGAATTCCTCCCGCATCTCCTTGTCGACGGAGGAGTGGAGTCTCCTCGCGCCTCCAAATCGACGCCCGCCGTCACCACCCGCCGCCGGCCGGGCGGTCGGACGTTGCGGCGAGGCCACAGGGGAAGAGGACGCCTCTGGGCGAGCACCCGCGCCTCAAGCCTCCTCCGTTCTTCAATAGAGGCATCGGAGGGCTCAACGGGTCCGAGACCAACCGACCGCATATGGCCGTCAACGATGGCGCCGCCGTCTGCCTCCTCCTCGGGCCTCCTCCCGGTGGTCGGCCTCGGACATAACGGTGAACTCCACCTCGCCGTCGTCGAGTCGGGCACAAGGTGAGGCACCACGACCTCCCCAACCGCGGGGCGTAGCGGCGGCGCACGATGTGGCGCCGGGCGGTGCTCCTCGTGTCGCTCCTCCCTTTGATCGCCGCCACGGTGCTCATCGCCGCCTACAGCGGCGGGCGGCTCCGCCTGCTGCCCCACCTCCAGCTGCTGCTCCTCTTGCTCAGCCCGTTGCTCCACTTGCGGCTGGATCTCCTCGATGCCAGCGGCGGCAGGCTGCACCACCGGTCCCACCTGCTGCACCACCGGCTCCTCCGCCTTCTCACCCTCCGGTGTGGCAGCAGGGTGCTCCTCGAGCGCATCCTCTCGGCGGCGGCTGGGCCTCACCCTCCTCAACCCGTTGCCCGGCGAGGACTCGACCTCCATGTCCCGAGGAGGGGTTGAGGCCCGGCTCGGCGAAGCTCGGGCACCGGTCCCGCCTCCCGCATCTCCACATCTCCCACGGGCCGGTCGGCGGGCGCGGGCGTCTCCTCCCCTCCTTCTCCCTGCGCTCCTCCTCGGCTGGCGCGGCGCAGCCGACCGGCCGGGAAGGCGGGCGCCGAGCCGGACTCTCCTCGAGCACGATGGGCTGCTGCTCCGATCCGGCCCCCGTCGCCGGCTCGACACCATTGCCCTTTGCTCGCCGCCCGCCGCGTCACCCGCCGCGCGCGACGATGCCGGGGTCTCGAGCGGGACGGCGGTCAAGGCCGTGGTGGTGGGGGCGTCCTTCTCCTCCTCCTTGCCTTGGCCACGACCCCGGCACCTACACGGGATGCGGGCGCCATCGGGCTGCCGCGCTTGAGCGCATCCTTGGCCCGCTCTAACCAAATGGGAGTAGAGGGAGGGAGAGTCACTCCCCGGCATCGACGGGGTGCCGCTCGACCCTCCCGTGGTCCTCGGCCTCTTAGTAGGCACCATGGAAGGGAGGGATGGCAAGGACTGCGGGGAACGCTTAGTCTGGAAGAAAGAGAAAAACAAAAAATCATTGTGACAAAATACTCGCACACAAACAAAACAATGCATTAGGGAGTAGGTCGACCGGGAGACTTACCCTGCGGTCGGAGTAGCGCCGCTCAAGCCGCTTGGCTTGCTCGGAGCGCTCGGGGCTTCCGAGCCTCGGTTGCCCCCTCGAGTCACTCGAGGACTTGGGGGCCTCGAGCCCGCCGCTTGTGCCGCTCGAGGGCTTCGAGACCACGGCGGCCGCTCCGTTTTAGCCGACTCCTTGGGCGGCTCGGGCACGCGTCCTCCTCACTGGATCCTGGGACCCGCGAGTCGGGATCCGCTCCGCCGGCGGTCGCTAGAGGAGCCCGGCGCGCTCGCCGGGCTTGTGCGAGAAGATGAAGTGCGCACATTTGCAGCCTCCTGGCTGCCGGGTGTGCGCGCCCGTTGAAAGGAGACGGTGGCGGGAGGAAGATTCCCGCCGCGTCGGAGACGGCGCGCACGCCCGCGCCGGAGACGGCGCCCGCCCGCCATGGCTAGAAGGACGGGCGACTCCTCCCGCCGCCCGCTTGAGCCGGCGACGACGAGCGAGTGCGGCGGCTGGAGTATTGGGACGCCCCACCCCGTTGCCCTGCTTGGGCCGACGACGGCGCTCGAGCACCGCGGCTCGACGACCCCCTCCGCTGACCCGCTCGAACGAGCGACGAGTCGTCGCGCAGAAGGCCTGGCGCCAACGTTGGCTCTCGCACGCGAGCGAGCAAGCGTCGGGGCTCGGCGACGACGGCGTCATCAGCGGCGGTCGCCTCGTCATCATCGTCATCGTCATCTTCCTCCTCGTCCTCATCGGACGACTCGAGACTGGGGGTCCAGTCGGTCGGGTCCGCCGCCAGGCGTATTTCACGTTCCCGGCGGCGCCTAGCCTTGCGCTTCTCCTTCTCCTCTAGCGCAAGGGCTTTCTGCGCCTTCTCCTCCCTCCTCGAGACCACGGCGGTATGTGCTCGCTCACCCCTCAAGCGTCTTACCTCGCGGTCGGGCGCGTCCTCCTTCACCGGAGGCCTCGACTCCGCGTGGTCGTTGATGTTCTGGACAAAAGAGCAGGCCTCGATAAGAATTGCTCAAGTAAAAGAAACGACGAAAAGAGGATCTCGAGAAAACTTACGTAGCCGAGCAGGTTGTACTCCGGGCGCATGCGGAAGAGGCCGACTTGGTTCTCGCCAAAGTTCCTCCCCGTCGATTGCGTCACGCACCCGAGCCACGATCGTAGCGGCCGGGAGAGGCTCGTCGGACATCTGGCGGGCTGCAAGCGCCGCGGGTCGGCGTTCTCCGTCATCCGGTCGAGCCGCGGCGGACGCTCGGCGAGCGGAAGCACCGGCGGGCTGTGGAACTCGGCCACCACATGCGCGATGTTGAGGAAGAAGTTGCCGGACCTCCGGTTGCGCAAGCTCGAGATGGCGTCGAGCAAAGAGTTCATACGGGGCTGGCGCGCCGCCGGCTGGCCATGCGCCCAGTTGAAGCCGGGCTCGGTTAGCACTGCACCGGTATATTCCGGGAAGAGGCCCCCCTCGTTGCGAAGGTAGAACCATTCTCGATCCCAGTTGGCGTTGTTCGACGACCACGTGCCGGACAACCAGCATTCCTTCCTCTTCGGCCGAGCGGCGGGAACCCGCTCGAACATAGCGGCGGATCTTCGGCTGCACCTCCTCCTCCTTCTCCTTCTCCTCCTCCTCTTCCTCATTGTCCTCCTCGTTCTCCTCCTCCTCCTCCTCGTCATCATCACCACCGTCGTCGTCGGCGGCCTTCTTGCTCTTCACCGCCTTGGTGAAGAGCGTCGCCTTGAAGACGTGGGTGAACGGGTCCCCTGCGGCGTCATCCCCAAATATCCCTCGCACACGGCGGCATAGGTAGCCGCGAGCGAGATGGAATTGGGGTTGAAATGCTGGAGCTCGACCCCGAAATGGTGGGGGAGCGCCCGCATGAAGCGGCTCGGCCGCGCACCAAGTCCCCGCCGGTGGAACCTGATGAAGCTCAGAATGTAGCCCTGCGGGGGATTGGGCTCGAGGTCGCCGTCGTCCGGCACCCTCCACTCCGGTAACCCCTCCGCCGGATTAGGCGGAAGTAATCCGCCGTTCACCAGATTGAGCAGCATTCCCTCGGTCACCGTAGACCGAGGCCACGGGAGCGCGTCCGCCATCACCACCGGCACAGAAGGCTTGGCGGCGCCCTTGCCCTTGCCCTTGCCCTTGCCTTTACCACCAGCGCCCTGGCCGGAGCTCTGGCCCGTCTTCTTGGATGACCTCCCCATGACAGTGACGGGAGCGGAACGGGGAGAGCAACGGCGGCAGCGCAACGCAAGCAGCGGTGGCGCTGGGAGCAGTGGCGCAGAGAACAGAGGCGGTCACGGGCTAGAACGGCGTGACGGTCACGGGCGGTGGCGGCAACGGCGGTGCGGAAAGAACGGCGGCGCGGGTGGATCTAAGACGAGCACAAGCTGGCGGCGTAGGCGGCGAGGAAGGCAAGATTGCGGGGAAGAAGAACCGGAGCTGCTCCTCTATATTTATAGAGCCCAAGATGATCCGCGTGAACCACGTTCAACGGCCCCGGATTACGCCATCCAACGGCCGCGCGCACCCGGCGGACTCGACGAAAAACGGTAACCGCATTAAATGCCACGACAAACCGTCACCTACTTTTTAGGCACACACGACGCGAGGTGGAGCGGAACCGTCGCCACGATCACCACGATACGCCGGTTTCCACCTAAAAAGGCGCGCCGCTTGCAACGGACAAACGCGCATCAAATGAGCGCAATGACGGGACGTCTCGACGGACGGTCCCTTACACGGTAAGAAACCCGGGGACTCCGGTCCCACAAGTAAGTCTCGAGGAGCGGAGGCGACCCACGGACGGGTTCGAACGGCCGCCCTCGAGCACCCGAGTTAGGGGCGCCAATGGGAAGGAACCCTCGAAAAGTTCCGCTCGAGAACGAACCCTCGAACCCGGATGGCGTGTCCAAGGCCGGGCACTATGTATCTAAGAGATCCCGCCGACGGGAGGCACTCGAGCCGCCGGCCCCCTCGAACGGGACCGGTCCTGCGGAAACTAAGAGCCCAGCTTCAATGAGGGCGCCCCCGGGCCACGAAGCCGTCTCCCCTCGAAAGGAGACGAGCTCTCACTTGGACTACCCGCCATCAGCTCACAGAGGGGTGTGGCGCTCGCTCGGCCGCGAGTAGTGCCAGACCCCTCGTCACTTGGATTTGATCCAAGAGATCCGGCTGGACCGGATCACGACTCCGGCCCACCTATGCGGGGCACGGGGCTCGAGTCATACAAAAAAAAAAAAAAAAAAACCTCCTCGACACGGGAGGAGCGGGGAAAAACTCGGGGCTCGAACGGTAGAACGAAATCTTACGCCTCGAGATACCACAACTCCAATTAATAATACCCTTGCCCAAAATCGTTCATTTCAAAGCCCCCGGAGGAATGCCTCACTCCCTGCGGGGCCTCGGGCTACCCCGCGGGGGACGCTTCGCGCGCCCCCACGGAGAAAGGACGAAATGACTCCTCGAAATACCGACAATAATCCCAACTCTAGGTACTTTAACTCCACTTCATGATCCCTTGTTTGAAGTTTCACAATCAAACAAGGGCTCGGGAAACTCTTGTCGGGTACCTAGATTAGGGGTCCTAAATCAGGTACGTTAGAGGAAAATGACCCAACCCGTCTTACCTTCAAATCTCCCGAGAATTAACCGAGAGAAACCCCAATCCTCCTCACCTTGGGCCGGCCCACTACCGGGCCCGCAAGGCCTCGAGACCCGCTTGGCTCAAGCAACGGCCGCTCACCCGCTCGAGAAATACGGAAACCGCTCGAGCGTACGGCCGCTCGAGACGATGGCGTAAACCGCTCGAGCGGCGACCGCTCGAGCGGGACGGAGAACGCTCGAGCGAGCCGCCGCTCGAGTCCGCCCACAAACATTACCTATCCAAGACACGCACATGGCTGCGGTATATGTAATAGTGGGAAGTATGCTTGCTCCGCCTAACCCCATGGCTACAGTGCGCGGCATGGAGAGAAGAACGCCGGTCACTTCTCCTATTCCGCTGCCCATACCCGGGATATAGGCATGCCAGGCAACACTATTGCACCACGTCGAGTACTGTGGCGCGAGCGGCATTCCCTCCTGACGCCGTCGTCAACACTCTGTGCCACCAACTACGTCGTCCCGTCCCGTCGCTCGGATCACTGCCCCCTCGAGGCGGCTACCAACCACTCGAGGAATGGTGACGGACGCAACCTGAACAAGGGACGCACAGTGTCTGTCTTTCCCACCTCGACGACCATCTTGCGGGGTTCCGGGCGCACGTGCTCGACTACGACAGCGCCATACCTCGACTACGTCGGACCACGATCGAAGGACCGGCAGGCCACCGTCGGCCATGCCGCTACGACTCGAACCGGACCGGAGAGAGCGTCTACGGTTTCGGCGACTCGACACGGTGCATGTAGCTCGACGTCACGCCACGACAGCCCTATCTACTTTGTATTCCTGAGCCTCCCCTTGGCCTATAAAAGAGGATGCCAGGGTCTAGTCTAGAGGAGGTTTTTTCGGACACCTTCATTTACAACACATTTCCAGGCACGCTAAGTCTCAGGACTCGCTTGTATTCACCCTGTACAAGCACCCCGGTGCAAGATAATACAAAACTCTCCCCTCTGCTGGACGTAGGGCACTCTTTGCACGAACCGGGATAAACGATTGTGTCCATCTTGCATCACCATCCGGATTAGGGAGCACGCATAGAAATTTACTCGTTGGTGTAATACCCCCGGTACGAAACACCGACACTATGGGGAAAGTATCAACCCACACTTGGAATGTGGACAACCTCGGGAAATACTACATCTAAAATGTAAGGAACCTCCGTAAAACTATAGCGGAGGCATCCAAAGTAGTTCATTTTCATGTTTCTTTTCTTTCCCTTCGAACCGGATTGCACTCTTTTCCTCACGCGGGGACTCCTTATCGGAGGTGAGGTTTTTAACGAGGCAACTCCGTTGTAATCAACCTCTCGCAATATATAAAGAGGGCCCCGAGAAACAAGCAAAATGCAGCAAAGTTGAAAGCGGGCCGGCAACGCAGGCCGCAATATTCGACAGAGCTTTAAGCATCGGAAGAGGTCACTTCAAACTTCGCCTTGACCGGCGGACCTCAAAAAGATTTGTAAGCGACCTCCAAAAAGGTTGAAAACCCTTGGAAAAAGACCTCGATCGGGCACTAAGGAGTACAAAAAGCCAAAAAAGGCATAACCAAAATCGGAAAAAAGACCCAAAGCGGGCGGCTAGGGCACCGATATTAAAGCAAAGATCGCTTAGTCGGCCAGTGGCCTCTCAGGCCTCCGCAAGATTAGCGGAGGCATGCCAACCACGAAAAAGGTTGAAAACCCTTGGAAAAAGACCTGATCAGTCAGGCACTAAGGGGTACCAAAAGCCAAAAAAGGCATCAGCAAAATCGGAAAAAGACCCAGCAGGCAGCTAGGGCACCGATATTAAAGCAAAGATCGCTTAGTCAGCCAGTGGCCTCTCAGGTCTCCGCAAGATTAGCGGAGGCATGCCAAACACGATAACCGAGAATTGAAGCAATTGAAGCAATCTAATCGACATAAGCAAAAAAGGCCACCGGAAACAAAGAAAAGGTAATAATCCACTCCAGTCCATTAATTTGCATACAAGTAAGAAATTAAGGCTACAAGAATCACCAATGCCCTAGCTCTAACTAGTGTAGACCCTAGAGAAGGTGTGCCACTTCTTACTATTACAATCAGCAAACGAGCCTGCAAAAGAGCAAAGAGCGCTGCAATTCTCCATCTCCGAGAAGGGAGGGAGCCTCGATCGACGACGGACTTCGGCTCCCGGCACCCAAAACACAACCGCCAACCGACACGCCTCGCACTAGCCCGTCCCACTACACACCTCGGAAGAATAGGCCAAGCGGCAAGCACGGTTGTATTCGTAGGCTGGATACCACCCGAGACCTCTCGCGAGAAGAGCGACACACCATTGTGATATAGCTATTACGAATTCTTACTCAGTATCAGCTCAAGTGCATCTAACAGCAAGACCATGCTCTCACTAAACCAAAATCCTGGCGAACACTACCCCAAATGACCAAGCATCACCAAAAACCATAAGCCTTATATAGCCCTAGGGAGGAGAAAGGTAAATAAATGCCTTGATCTGCAATCTAATGCATTAAAGGAGCAAGATCTGTACCATAACCCATAGTAGCAATCAAGCTCATTCAAACCGCAGAGTACCATCGCTAGCCGATTGTTTTGGTCCTCGAGCAATCAAGAGAGCATATCACGAGAAATCAAACACAAGATCCACAAACATTTACTAAGAAGTGTACCAAAGAGGTCGAGACATTTAAGCCAATCGGCCATGCCAAGGCCTATAAAAGGAAGGCGCTTCCAAAGATCCACCCCCAAACATCACACAAGGCACGTATCAAGAGTAGGGGGATGGAGGTTGATGTATATTTACAAGAGTTTCACAAGTAGCAATAGAGAGACAAAGCGTAAGAATTCGTAAAGCGAGAGGGCCACATAGACCAAAATGCACACCCCTTTTCTTGAGCATGCACCAACGAGTCTTTCCCCGGGGAAGAAAACGGGTTAGGGGGACACCGCGTAAGAATTCGTAACGTCCCCCCATCCCGGTCAAAATCGCTCAACAAAAGCGTGGAATGTCACATGAAAGTGAGCCCGAGGACGGGTGGTACCTAGTGACAAGTTGAGAGTCCCCATTAGCAAGGGACCATGTCCAATTAGCTATAGTAGGAGAAAAGGCAGCATTAAGACCCTAATCTCCATGCCTTAGCATGGAACCATGTAACCTCACCTGCCCATTCAAAGAGATCAATAAAAGGTACCTGACAAAAAGTCTCCGGAATCTGACCAGTAACCTCCGCGCACAATTCAAACGTGGTATGGACTAGCGTTGCAGCGCGCGAAGACAAGTTTACAAAAATACATGTAAGCAAAGACAATACCTCCGCTTTAATACCTTAGCTCAGAATCAGGTAACATTAGCATATGACACAAAAAAAACATGTATACGATAATCTAAGATTTCTTCCATAGCCTCCGCGTATGAAATGAATACATCTAAGTCCCATTATACAAAGACAAACCTCAGGTAGAAGGCCACAAGTAAATACATACATAGCCTCCGAAAAGAAAAAGGCAACGAGGAAAAAGAAACATCTCATGTAAAAAACCGACGAGCAACAAATTCAAGGAGGACCCCTCCATGCTAGCGACCCAACGAAGGTGTCGCGCCTATCATCCAGCTGAGCGCGAACAAATTCAAACATATCATCAACGCTGCGATGGGGGAACACTGATCGCCAGCAATCCCACAGAAAACCGCTAACGTAAACACCATCGCGCATAAGGGTTGCAGGTTCCACCTCCTGCACAGGCCCAAAATCGGAGACCTGCGCAGGAGGATTGACCCATAAGTTTCATTACAATACGCGCACCCCAGGCGCCATAGCAAAAGTAACAAGTGTATTCACATCATAAGACATAGAAAAATAAGACCCTAGTCTACCTCCTCCCCGCGGACGTCGTGGGCCTCAGCGGCTTTATCGGCATCTCCGTCTTGCCTCTCTTGTAACGTCTCCGCGGGAGGGCTGGCACGAGCATCGAGTGTGCCACGGGTTTCCGTCGGAACCTCCGTCTCGGCTGTGTCCTCGCCGGAGACACGGTTGCTCGAGGAACTTGAGAGCCTCCGCCGTAGCCTGGTTTGGAAGTCTCGCCAAGGACGGGGACGCCCTTCATCACAAGTCTAACGGGTGTCCGACCTCCGGCGGCAGCCTTAAAGAGCGCAAAGCATTAACTTCATAAAGAACCAAAAGAAGAGACAAGCAGAAAAGACAAAGGAGGAAAAGGCTTACCTTCCGCATCGCGTGAGCAGCAGCAACGGCCTCCGCCCTGCCGAAAGGCGCCCAGAAAGACTTCAAGAATTTCTGAACTGTCTTGCGGATCGGGCGGGAGGTCTCCCCGAGCTCGGACGGATCGGAGATCTCAGGAAAACTAACAGTGCCGATGTCGAGGCCTCCGCGAATCAAGCTCTTAATTAACCCAGTAGCGGAGGCCTTTGCCGCAAAATCGGACACGCCTCCGACAAATAGGGATAGCTTCACAAGATTGGACTTGATCCAAGACATCAATCCACTGGCGGTGCAGTCGGCGGGAAGAGGAGAAGCAACACCACCAAACTCCTCAAGAGCGGACGAGATATGTCTCCGCAATTTCGGTGCCGGCAATCCCGATCTCCTCGATCTCCGCGGCCAATCCCTCCGCCTCCTTTCGGAAGGTCTCCGATCTTCTCCATCGAGGCCAGCTGGGTGCGGAGGTTCTCAGACACCTCCGTGGCTTTGTTGGCGCGCTCAATTGCAACGTCCTTGGCTTCATTAGCAGATTTAAGCCTCACCTCCAGGTCCTCAACCTTTTTCTTCAGGGCCTCCGATTGTTGGAGCGTGGCTTCCAAGTTAGAAACCTTGGCCGAGAGGTCAGTCTTCTCGCGGCCAAGGGTCTCCACTTCCCCCTTCAGAACCTCAATGGCTCGCGTCCGCTGGGCAAGCTCCACAGCTCCTCGGTGCTCGATAGCGAAGGCCATGTGATGGGTCTACAGACAATAATAGAGTGAAAAAAAAAACAAGCAAAAGAAAAAAAGGCAAAAAGGCCAAAGCATACTCACCATGCAGTGGTGCTCCAGTTGAAGGCGCAGAAGGCGTTCGAAGGGCAGCGCATCAAGATAGTTATCAACTTGGGCTGGGAACAAAACAAAAACCAAAGGAAAAATGATAGTAAGTGCAAGCCCGCAACAGTGCAAACTCGCGGAGACAGCAGTAAAACTATATGGCAAAAACCTCCGTAATGCTCAAAAATATCGTGAACATTCAAGCCCCACGCACCGAACGTAGCGGAGGCATCTGAAAGAGAACCGAAGACACAAAAACATATCTTAGCAAGCCAATCATGCAATCAACGTGTGAACCAAAAATAAGGCAAGAATCTTTACCTCCGGAAGCACGAGCGGCGAAAGTAGAACCTTCGCCGTGGCGAAGTCTCATGCACCACGCAGGAACACGCGCGCCAAATCAACACCGGGAGGAGGCCTCATGCTCCCAAGCAATACCGGCAAGCTCGGCTATAGAATAAAAAGGTTAAGTCTTCTCACCATAAGAAAAAAAGAGAGGGGTGGTGTCCAAGAAACTTAGCCAAAGTCAAATTTTTTTTTTTAACTTACGAAGAGAAAGCCCGCCCACCGGACCTTTGTCACCGGGAGCGGAGGCCCGCCCTTGCCGGAGGCCTGCCCGGCAGCCGGCCTTGTCGACACCTTATGGCCGGGACTCCCAACAAAATCATCATCGGAGATGTCGTCGGGGATATCACGAACCTGGTGAACCGGAGAAAGCGACGCCTCAGTGTCCCCGGCCTCTTCGTCCCCCTTCGCCTCTTCCTCTTCTTCACCGGCCTCACCGTCTTGAGCTAGACGGCTCGGCAAAAGCGCTAGGGAAGGGGTGAACGGACACCTCCGGCGGGGACCCGCGGAAACGGAGGGCGTGAAGCCACCTTCGCCTCCGCTGTAGGTGAGGGCTTAGCGGACGCCACCGCCTCTTTGGCAACCTCTTCTTCCCCGTCGTCACCTTGATAGCCGGCCTCGAGGCATTGGGGATGCGGATGCGGAAGCCTCAACGGCCCGGCTCGGAGGTCCTCTCCTTCTTGGAAGGCCCGCGGCCAACGCAAGAACGTTTCCTCTTTTTTGATGCCTCCGCCTTGACCGTAGCAACGGCGGCGGCATTCTTCAATGCCCTAGACTCTATCTTCCGGAGCACCTTGCCGGGGACAGGCCGGGAGGAATAGCGGATTTGAAGTTCTTCAAAGACGCGGTTCAGGCGTGGCATGAAACCAGCCTCCGCCTTCCGCGCAAGGTATTCACGTTCGGAGACCTCTCCGATTAGCTCCACAACTTTCCTTTCAATACGATTAACGAAATTGGTCCCGGTCTCCCCTCGAGGTAACCGAGACCGAAGACAGGCACGGTATGCCCGCGGCTTCTCCGAAAACCGGCAACTCCTTCCGTACAATCTCAAACTTTGGCCACTCCTTAGCCAAGGGCCGGCGGCCGGAGGCCACTATCTCCTCCGAAGGTCGCGACCTCCGGAGTATTTGCAAGCCAAAGCGAAGGCCTTTCGGCGGGACTTCTCGCGAGCGGAGGCCGCAGCGGAAGACGCCGGGAAGAGGCTTCAAATTGGTGTGCGGCTTCATCGCCGTCATAGCGGAGGCCGGGGTACCTCACAATCTTATCGCCGTCCTCATCCTCCCCGGTGACACCAACGGTCCGCACGTAGAACCAATATTCCATCCAATTGGCCGGCTCCCACTTGCCCTTCGACACCACGAGATCTCCAATCGCTCATCCCGAAACCTTTTCGCCATAAAGGTACAGCCCCAAACCGTGCTTTCACCTTGTCCTCGCCAAACGACCGTGGTTGCTTTTGCGGTTCATAGTGCCTCACAAAGGCATTGACATCAGTCTCTCCGCCGTAAGACTCCACTGCCCAGACAAACTTGCTAAGGTTCAAGAAAGCGTGAGGAGTTAGGTGGTGAATTTGAGCATTGAACTCCCCCAGAACTCTCCTCAGAAAAGGATGGGCCGGCAGCCGAAGGCCGCAAGTAAAGAAATCCTTGAAAACGACCGCATACCCCGGGCGGGGATTGGCTCGATCTCGACCCGGAAGTTTGGCACGTCCGACCGGGATGACACCCGTTGCTCAAGGTCTTCGATCATCGCCTTGGTCATCTTGCTAGGACCAAAATCGTAGGTAATAGCAGCCATACCTCCGGGCCGTGTGAAGGAATGAGGTCTTCGACGGAGGCTTCCACGTCGAGAGACTCTTCCGGATCTCCGCCTTCGCAGCAACAAGCATACACTTTTCAAAAAGATCCAGCCAATCTCCGACCTTCACTCTCTGAAACCGGGAATAAGGACCGGTGTAGTGGTGGCGGAGGCAACCGCGTCGCAGCGGAGGTGCCACGGTCGAGAGCGGAGGTAACAAGCAAGCGCGAGAGGTGGCGTGAGAAGCGGCGGAGAAAACTACAGCCGCGAAAATTACGGCGCGGGGTAAAAAACTCTCACCTACCCCTCCCCTTTTATAGTGGCCGGGCGACGGTCCGAGAAGGAACCGTCCCTCCACCGCAACGGTCACATATCGCACGGTCGAAACCGGCGACCTTAGATCCAACGGACGAGAAAAGACACCCAGTATGCCAAAGAAAAACGGAGGTCCACCTAAGACGTGCCAGGGGGGGGCATGGTCTCCGCTGATCAAGCCAGGAATTGATGGCCAGGGCCCGCCTCCGCTGGACCTAACCCTCAAGGGGGGAATGTTGGGAAAAGCCATCTCAGCAGCGGAGACATGGCACATGCTCACAGGCGATTGACGCCACACTTACCCTATTTTTGTTATACATACTTTTACCTGTTGTGCAGGAGTGATCGGAGACCACGCCGACCGATGCGTCGCAGCACCTCCGATTGGAGGGCGAGGCATCGGGACGGCAATGAAGACCTTAGCCTCCCGAGGCGAAGGCATCGGCCCAGGGGGCGAGGCATGCGGCCTCCGTCGGAGGCACCGGGCGGAGACGAGACCCGGCCTCCGTCGGAGGCATCGGGTCGGGAAGGCGATGAAGACCTTAGCCCTCCAGGCGGAGGCACCGGCCCGGGGACTGAGGCACGCGGTTTCTGTCGGAGACACCGGGCCGGAGACAAAGACCCCAGCCTCCGTCGGAGGCATCGAGTCGAAGACCACAAGGCGGAGGCATTGAAGCGACGGCGGAGGCCACCGGCCTGCACTGAGGCGTCTGGCCCATGGAAGACGGCCCGCCAACGGCCCGGGAGCAAGGAAGACGTAGAACACTTGGCAGGCCCAGGGGGAGCCCACGGACCGCTGGACACTCCAATGGACGACCTTGCCCCTGCCAGCCCCACCTGGAAGGGTCATAGGATTAGGGTTTCCCTGTTTCCCCATTGGGGCTGTATTGCCTTTTTGTACCTGGGAGCTGGGCTGGCTATATAAGGAGCCCCCATTTTGTTGTAAAGGATGATTCGGGAGTGGAAGAGCTTCCTCTCTTCACACTCTAGCATTGTAATTGTGATTACGATTGAATATAAAACCTGCTGGAACCGTGTTCCAACAACAAATATAAATATTTATACTTGTTTGAAGTATTAGCCAACTAACTACTATTATGAAGTATTTTGAAGTTGCTGTCTAAAAGTCCAACTAACACCATAATACTTCATATAGGCCAAATTAGATTATGAAGTATTAGCCAACTAACTACTATTAGAGAATGAATCCAGTCAAGGACTAAATTGTACTTTGCAATATTGATGTTACAAGCTCTTGTTGTATCATCATTAGGTTCGACAGGAGGTCGATGAACCTTATGCTTGCCATCCTACCTTGTCATTAATCATCTCTAAGGCCTTAGATCATATCTTGCATTGCATATTGCTTCCAACCATCAATGTTTGAGGGTAATCTTTGGGTTCCTTGCATATGTTTTCGTACTATACATTGGGACACACCAATTATATATAAAGCTACACCACTTATATAGTGTTAAAGAAGCATAAAATTGATATCCGAATACGTTCCAATGAGCAATTTGAGCAATGTGGTGAAATGAGCTGGCAGGTTGACAGATATATATACTGATAAGGTACAACTAATGCTCTGTTCGCAAAAAAGAATGTACAACCAATGCTCATATATATGTTGGCTTGTAGTGCTTCCAATGTGTGCATTGTGACATTGTTGTCAATAATGTATTTCAAAAAAAAAAGTATGTCGCTCTAGCTTAGCTTCTAAGCTTTATATGCATAGCAGCATAGCAATACGATAGTTTGTCTACTACAGCAAGTCAGCAACTCGTATTCACAAGATTGATCCGGATCGGAGGTGCCGTTGGAGCCAATTTTTTTTAGAACCGGGGACTCCCAATTTTCGTTACTCACGAACGGAAATACAAGCAGTTTTTAGAGAGTGTTCAAGCAGCAAGCAAAAGAGAAGAAAGAACAAGAAGAAGCGCTTGACCACCAACGCTTAGGAGGATTACAACGACTCAGAAAAAGCGCTTAACCTAACAGCGCAAGAGGAACGGCCATCTATCGACTTTCAGCACCACCAACAGCGCAGCCTAGAGGAACAACAACTAACTAGCGAGAAGCAGTAAACCGAAATAAAGGCTAGAGCTAAAAACTCCAAGAAGAGCTTCGACGTCTTCTGTCTTCATCAGCAACCATCATCTTGGAGAGTTTCTTTGATTACATCGGAGGTGGAGCACCGTCTTGATCATCACCCTGGCTATCATTGAATTTGGTCTTCTTATCAGCAATGAGCTTCATTGCTATCTTGATCATTAGAGCAATTCCATCATCCACAGTCTTCTTGTCAATCCCAGAATAGAGACCTGCCCAGAATTTCATTAGAGCCACAACATAACCGATTATCTCTAGAGGAGTTTTTATAATATTTTTTTTCAAAACAGGCTCTATTCCTTAACTTCCAAGTGGCCCAGCAGATTGCTGAAACCCCAAATACATGAAAGGTCTTTCCCAGGGGAAGCCACCTATCTAGCCAAATCCAGCAACCATTCAAATTAACATGTATATCATTTGCACCTAAACATCTGGCTACCCAGCCCTAGATTACTTTGGCAATGACACACTGAAAAAACAGGTGATCATTAGATTCATTACATCACAGAAGTAGCAAGTAGGACTTCATCTCCAATTCTTCCTTAGTAAATTGTCCTTGGTCAGAACAACCCCATTGGACAATAGCCACATGAATTATTTGATTTTGGGAGGGATCTTCCCTTTCCATATGTATCTAAGATATACTCCATCATCACCTACACATAGAGAGTTATATATAGACTTCACAGTAAACTTCTTTTTACTCCACCATTTCCAAACCACCTTATCTTGTGAGTCAGACAATTGATAAGATTCTACATGGCCCCATATTTTTTCCCATATGTTCCTATATTCAGGAGGTAACCACCTCCTAAAGGACAGGGTTATTGCTCCACTCTTAACCTCTTTGACCAAGACATTCTTTTGTTCAAACAAAATAAACCATGTATCCAATTAAAATCTAGTTAAAGAGCCATCTTTAGTAATAATACTTCTACCCTTTATGTACAATTTTCTAACTTTGAGCAAATCAGCCCACGTGGGTGAGTCATTCAATTTGTGATTGACAGAATGAATTGAGGCATTAGCCATATACTTAGTTTTAACAATATCTTGCCAAAGACCATTTTGCAGTCTCAATTTTCCACCACCATTTGCATAACAGGCTGATGTTCAGCTTATAGATCTTTGATTCCACAACCACCCTTTTTCTTGCTTCTACATACTTTGAGCCATTTAATGAGGTTATACTTCTTGATCTCACCACCTTGCCAGAAAAAGGTCCTTCTAATCTTGTTAAGTTTTTGAGTGGTTGTTTTCGGGAGGAGATAAACAAACATATGATAGATGGGTGAGTTGTTACAAAGCTACACAAGCCAAACCCAAGAGCTCAATCTTACTTAACTACACAAGCTGATTAGAAGGTGGATCTATACAAGAATGTAAGAAAAGTAAATACAAAGCTTGTGAAAGAGATTGCAAACCACCGCGAAGTGTGGACACAAGATGACTCGGCGATTTTTCACCGGAGGTTCATAGTCATTGTGCCTCCTTTCCAAATATCTAGCCTTTTGTAACACTTGTTGATAATGGGTTGCGAGTCCATTACATGAAGCCTACTAGGACTAATTGGGACACCAAGGCCACTCGATGCAACCTCGCTGCATCCGGCGCAATGGAAAATAAGCGCCGAATCCCGCCCGCAAGCTCGGCGGGAGGAGAGAGAGGGGTAATAAGCCTAGTTGTACAACTCCATGTGCTTGTGTGTTAGCATTTTCACAATCATTTTGAAAATTTCATCGCATATTGCACTAGATGACCCCACATTATCTTCATCATTTATCATCAAAATTTCACTTTTGATCATCAAATGATATGAAATTGATTTTCAATCCATCGGCGCCAAGTCTTGCCCAAGCTTCACCATCGCATGGTCCTTCGCTCGCAGCCTCAATAAGTTCAAACAAATATAATAACACTTTCATGTTTCTGGCTCCATCCAGATCATGTTTGAGACACAAAATTGTGTCATCAGCATATTGGAGGATAGCCACCCCTTAGAAATAATGTGCTCAATTAGACCAGTAACTAAACCATTTTCTTGTGCCTTAATGATCATCCATGATCATGTTAAACAAAATTGTGTCATCAGCATATTGGAGGATAGCCACCCCTTAGAAATAATGTGCTCAATTGAATAAGATGGGAGAATAAGATGGGAGATAAGGGGTCATCACCCTGCCTAACTCCCTTGAAGCTTTTGATATAGGGGCCTATTGAGTTATTCATTTTAATGCTAACAGTCCCACAACAACTTGGCTAGTCGAGTTACACCAGGTGGAGTTGAAACCTCTCATTTGTAAGCAATCAAACAAAAGTTTCCAACAAACTTTATCATAAGCCTTTTCGAAATCGATTTTGAAAAGTATTCCTATTTCTTTTCTTCTTTTTGTTTCATGCATGATTTCATGGAGGCACATAATGTCAGATGTGATGTTTCTCCCCTTCATAAATGTTGTTTGATTGGCATGGATCAATTTCTCAGCAAAGGGTTCAATCCTGATGGTAAGAACTTTTGTTATGAGTTTGTAGAGACAGTTCAACAGACATATAGGTCTGAACTATTGAATTTTTGAAGCATCCTTGACTTTAGGGAGTAAGGTTATTATCCCATAATTCAATCTGCTAATGTCAGATTTGTTTTCATAGAACTCTTCAAAAAGACACATGATATCCTGTTTCACTATGTCCCAACAAGTTTGAAAGAATTCAATGTGAATTTTGTCTAAGCCCAGGGGCTTTGTTCTTTTCCATTTGGAATAGGGCAGCTTTTACTTCTTCTTCAGAGAAATGTTGACAGAGCAAAACATTTTCCTCATTACTATTTTTCTCACAACCTTCCCAAATGGATGAGTCCAGCCGGACTTGCACCCCTTGTTCTGGTCCAAAAAGAAACCTGTAGTATTCAATTGCATGGTTTAAAAGATTTGAGTCCCCTTCTATCATTTTCCCATCATTTTCCAAACTAATGATAGCAATTTTTCTGTGCCTCCCATTGGCACATTTATGAAAATAGCTTGTATCACCCTTCAAAAGCCAGCTCTCATGACTCCTATTATGTCAGTAAAGCTCCTCTTGTAATAGCAAAGTCATATTTTCAGTTAACGGTTCTATTTTCTTTTGGCATTGATGAGGGGACAGTCCAGAACTTTCTTCTATCTTTTCCAACTCACAAAGCTCTTCTTGATTTATCTTACTCCTTTTCGTTAAATCACCTTGCAGATTGAAGCCACACCCCTTAAAATATTGCTTGAAATGTTTCAGCTTCATCTGAATCCTTTCTAAAGCAGTTTTGGCATAGCAAGGTGTGTTCCAGATTTTTTTCAACACAAGGGATGAAATCCTTATTCTCAAACCATATGGAAGGGTCTCCTTCCGTGCTCACCGCCACGGCGCCACCTCTGTAGCCGGCAGGGCCGGCACAGTCGAGTCCTATCACAGCACGCACTGACGCACGCCTCCGGCGGTCCGGCCCAACCTCGTCGGCCCCTCCATGACTACACAAGCGCGCGGGCCGCGGGGCGCACGGGAGCCACGGCCGCAGACTTGTATACCTCGTTAATCCTAGGAAGAATGTGAAATTCTTTTTCCTTTTTGCAAAGTCCACGAGATTGAATCTAGCAATAAGAGAAATACTCCGACTCTACGAGCTCCCCGATCAGTGCAGTTGTGTGGCTATATTTATCTATCGTTTGATTTGAAATAGGAGCAGGTCAGATTTGAAAAGGACAAGCTTCAGAAGGCATGCGGCATTGTACTCTGTCGGCCATTCTTGCCGCGCAGATAGAGCCCGGTGCTTGATTCAGAGCTTTTTCGAATTTCAATTACTGTGGTGCTGGGGTCGGAAAAGCATACTCTAGTATAGTCTAATTTATAGCCCTTCCTTTGATATTCTTTTATGGTCCTGCTGAATAATTCACTCGAACCAGAAAAAAAGAGAGAGGAATTAAAACAGCTGTATGACATTACTGTACATTAATCAAGTCGAGTGTCATACACCATTGCTGTTTCAGAATGTTACTACAAGCCTACACCAGTACACCACAGATGTTGGATCCACTATCGACATGTGTGGTCTTACATTGTTCACGTTCCTTCTGGCCTTACAGAGACATTGTTCATGTACGTTCTGCCCTTACAGAGCAATATCCGGAAGTGACACAAACACATCCACCATAAAGCATTGCCAGTAACAGAGGAACGCAGAAGCGAGTTTTGCAACCGCATGCTCTACCCCGGCGTGCAGCAGAAGGCCACCACGGCTCCGGCGGCGGACAAGGATGGGCACGAGCACCCGGTGCCGGTTGTTGTGTCCACCGTGGCCATTCGCCATGCCCGCCGCCGCTGCCTGTCGGTGGCTGCACCACGAGAAGGCCTCGAGGGACCGCTTCTGGATTTCATGTATGCAATTATAAAAGATTGACACAGCCTCCATGCTACTGAAAAGTTTGTTTCCGCCTGTGTGCCTAACATCAACTTTGTTTGTCTCTCCATGCAAGTAACAGGTATGTCTACCGACATTCCATTTTGCTTTCACTAAATTACCCACACATAACTAACAAATGTGCTTTCTCTTAAGGTCTGCAACTCAGTGGCGGATCCAGGATTTTACTTCAGGGTATGCCGTCCAAAAAAAATTCATATAAATTTTGGTAAAACCATTTAATAATTCAGTACAAAAATTAGGGGAATGATTTGCATAGCTGCGGCCTTCTTTGTTGCTTGTTTATGAAAAGTAGATGTAGTGTAGTGTCTTTGGTTATCTTTAGTTAACTAACACGATTATTAAAAGAATAATTCAAACAATTAAATAAATTGCACTCTCACACGGATAATACTCCATCCTGGCGTTGTGTGGCTGCGGGCCGAGTCATCACCGCGTGAGGCCGTGGCCCAGAAAGTGGAAAGCCTGTTCTCGCTAGAGCAATGCAGCTGTAGGCCGCACGGCGGCAAGTCTTTTTTATTTCTTTCACAAATATACATGCATATACGTATTGTACGTGCTGGGATTTCAGGGTATGCCGGGGCATACCTGGCATACCCTGTAGATCCGCCCCTGCTGCAACTGGTTCCAATGATCCAGTCCAAGCAGTCCAAGCAATTTGCATGCCACGAGTTCATGCAGAATCAGCACCCACCACCACCATACAGTCCCCACCAAGGAGGAAGAAGTTGGCAGTCAAGAAGAAACTGACACCAAATAAGCTTCTTACTGCAGCCACCCCATCAACACCTGAAAGCCATGCTTCGAATACTAGAAGCAAGAAGTTGCAAGTTGAATGAACAGGTGTTGCTGCCTTTCAGCTGCGAAATGGTACTTCTTTTGGGAGCGCTCTTCTTTTGGCCATGTGGTGGTGACGATGCCTAACTTTTGGCTCTAGAATTTAGGCCATGTGGTTTACACATGGATGTTAAACTGTGATGATATGCTACCTGTTAAATTGTGTTGAGATGGTACCTGTTAAACTGTCATGAGATGCTAGTTGTAAAATTTGTGATGTCTTAAGTTATGTGTTGTGGTAATGTAACTAGAATTACTATTATGTGATGAGATGCTCAAGTTATCTGTTAAACTCCCTGTTAAATTTGGATTGTTATAATTATTATGTATATCTTCTTGAAGCTCCAGAGTGGCACATAGGAAAAGCCATAAATTCAATGTCTTTGTCTTTTTCCTAGTGGCATTTTCGTCTTTTTTCAGCCCTGTTTAACACCGTTAGCCACTCAAATGGACGAAATGGTATGGAGGGAAAAACAAAGTTGATATAGGATACGTTGACCAAAACAAACTTTCCAGTGGCACACAGACTGTTTTTTTAATGGCCTACAAGGAAAGTCTCCCGCTTTCGCGTAACGCTGCCGGCGGTCTACTACGATGTAGTGCGTCTGCATTCTAGTCTGCGTCTGCCGCGTGGTTCGTCGGTTGCCGGTGGTGGGTTTGTCTGTGCATGAGGCTGCCGAGTGGCAGTTTAAACCCCCGTGAAATGACGTGTTTGGCGTCCCTTTTGTCAGCGGGTTGTATTTGCGTCCTGCGTCTCTTCGTTTTTGTTCGTTTCTGCCGAACTGATCACCACGGCGCGGCTCGTCAGTTTCGATTGGGTTTTGGTTTTCGTCGTGGGGAAAGAAAGCCCACGAAGGGTTCGAAGTTGCCGCAGTCTTTATGAAGGGGTGGGCAGCCAGTAGCGCCGGGACGAGCCCAAGAGCAAGGCAGTCGGCCTGCCCAGTTTGTGTGGCCCAGCTCCAAAAGCTATTTGGTGCGGTCCGCAGCCTGTCTACCAGAATGTTTACCAGATACCAGATAAATCGTTCCACTAAAAAAAGATAAATCATTGGTTTTGTTACTACTCACTTTCTAACTATCATGGACTCGTTATGTTTTACTGTTCTTTTTAATGTCAGGAAAAGTTATGGAACAACTCTTATGTTGCCTTTTTTTCTTCTTTTTTATACAAAACATACGTCAGGAAAGCATCGCCGACGACTCCGAGGTCGAGCTCCACCGTACCCGACAGGGAAGGGAGGACCGTCGTTGAGAAACTCCTCACGAGCTCGGTGCGGCGGCCGCGCGCTTCCAGTCGGAGCCGGCCCGGCCGGCGGGGATCCTGTCGGGTACGCCGTCAGTCTTGCCGCTCCACACGCCCCAAGGCCCCCAACCGATCTAGCGGCGACGATGGGTAGCGGCGGCGTTGAGCGCGACGAGGTCAGAGGCGACTCGAAGCCTCGGAGGATCGATCCGGGTGTCGACAGGGTCGCGACCCTTTTGCCCTTGTTCTGCTCCGGGTTGACCCGCTTCGATCCACACTCTAATTCCAGGAGCGGATCGGCTTCGGAAGTGGGTCGACCCGAACAACTCTACCCTCGCCCAATTAACCCAGGAGTGCACACAATTTAAATGTTCTGCCTCTGGAACATGAGGGCTGGCTCCGTCATCTCGATAGCCTTGGGCGTTGGCTTAACTGAAGAAGAGAGACTTAACCATTTTCTCATCAGACCGAAAAACATTCAGAATATAATCTCATCCATGAATTATAGACTATAAAAAGAGACGCATATGATGGAGTCAACTGCTAACACGAAAGTCAATCTGCCTTAAAAAGACAGATGGTAAAAATTTGGCAAAAAAGATTCTAGAGAAAGATGTGTTTGGTGATTGGACACTATGCTGCTCTGGGAGATTAGAGGATGAAACTCCTTGGGAGATTAGAGGATGAAACTCCTTGTAGATGCCACAGACAAATGAGTAAAGGGCTACAAGGTTATCGATGAAATAACCAAAATCTTCAATTTAATTTTTGGATATTTGGCTAAAAATTAAATTGGATAGAAAAGAACGACAAGATAGTTTAGTTTGATAGGTGCCTTGCATATGTTTTCGAGTTATACTAGGATATATATGTATACACTACTTACAATGCTAAAGAAAACACAGAATTGAAAACAACATAATACATTCTTTGAGCAATTTGAACATAACCAATGGTCATATTCTTGCTCATAGTGCTTCCAATGTGTATATATAACATACCCCCTCCGTCGCACAAAGACTGCAATTGTAAGATTGGACACGGATACCAATGACTGATGTTAAATTACGAAATTGCCCCCGTAAAGATCAGCTCAACCAAATCCTCTCAATCTTTTGTCCAACCACTTCTCCAGAAGCTTCGACACTGTGAATTCTCCGGAACCCCCCTACAATTGCAGTCTTTTGGGGACGAATTTTAAACCCTACAATTGAAGTCTTTTTGTACAATTGCAGTCTTTTGGGGACGAATTTTAAACCCTACAATTGAATTCTTTTGGGGGCGGAGGAAGTAACACTGCATTGCGACATCGATGTCATTGTATGCTACTCTCGCTAATCTTCATAGCTTTAGTTCTGCTTGAAAAGCAAGCTACAGACTTCACTCAGATCATCTCTTGTATCCTGCTTCCAACCCAACATGTCAAAGAGGAATGTTGCAAGGTACAGGCATGTGACTTCTAACCTGCATTTTAGAGTACCCTGTCAGTCATGTTACTATGTAATTGTAATTCTACTATGGACAAAAGTTTGAATTGTGCTACGTTCCTGATGATACCCAAAACAGCACTACGGTCACGCGGGAATGCCAAAAACATGCCAAAGGCAATAGCTGCACAGGAAACATCATTAGTTACGGCAGTGAGATTAATGATCTCTTCTGGTTAGAAGGCAACCAAAGCATTATCAGATACTAACCGACTTTAATGTTGGTGATGAAGTCATTGGCAAATCCCCGCCTATCAACCTCCGACGAGAGCACGCTGAGCTTGTACAATGCGTATCCGACCACAACGTCTAGAAACGTCCGTGGGTCTACCTTGAACAGCCGGTAGCACCCTACGCCTGCCATGAGTACACCTGAAGACACACGTCGACGAACAATTGGATTAGCAAAAGGTACTTTTTTTTCCTTCCTATAATCACTCAGGTTCATGTATAAAGGTACTTGCCGAAGGGCATGCCGATGTTGTAATCGTTCAGGTCCCAGACGTTCTTCATGGATCGGACGTGGTTGAAGTTGTCCAACAGCGGGCGGAACGCGGCGGCGGCGGCGCTCTTCACGGCGTCCACCGCCGGGCCATGGACGCCGCCCGGACCGGGATCACCGCCGACGAAGCAGTTGCCGTTTTCGGGAGCGCAGCGCTGCAGAGCCCGGGCACGTGGGTCAGCAAAGAAACGACTCGGCAGATAGAACAGAGAACACGAAACGCACCGGGTGTGCTTAGGGCTTACCACCGAAACCGCCGACCGAGGCGGCGCGCGGGGGGCGAGGACGAGACTCGCGCGCGCGGGGCGCAAGCGCAGGGACGCAGCTGGAGCAGGGCGCGCCACGGGCGCGCGAACGCCAAGGACGGGGAGAGGCAGGGCCATCGCCGACGCCAACGCCATCACGCGCGTGAAGTCCCCCTCGTACGTGAACGAGCCTGTACGTGGTGCGTGGGCTGGGATCACGATTCACGAGCACGAGAAGCAGAGGATTGTTGCCCGTCTGGCCCGTGCCCGGCGTATGCATAGGCATACGAGAATTTGGCTACGACAGCAACTCGTGTTCACAAGATTGATCCGGATCGGAGGTGCCGATGGAGTCAATGAATCGGAGTCGGAGGTCTGCCAAGTGCCAACCCGACCTGACCGATCGGAGTCCAAGGGACGATTGACTCGAAATTTGTACATGTCAGATTCGAAAAGGCCGAAAAGCACACGCTTGAGAGAGCATGTGACATTACACAAGCTATCTCCGTCGGCCATTCTTGCCATGGAGATAGAGCCGGGTTCTTTGATTTAGAGCATTTTCCAAAATTCAGTTACTGTCGTGCTTGGGCAGAGTTGTTTCAGTTGCTAATGTCTGTCAGTCATGACACCACTGCAGACTTATGCTGCAGCCTTCGGAATTGCTATTGTATCGTCAAACTCCTCGCTTGCACTGAGGCTAGGTTTGTCCTGAACTATGTCTGTGCAGCTTCATGCTGAAGTGTTTAGGTGGTGGGAAAATCACTTTGCAAGGAGTTTATTTGACAATACGAAGAGTTTGGCACTTCATGAAAGTGTCTACTTTTTTTCAGCCTTGATGAGTATGTATACACTTAGAGAGTGGTGAGGTGCTAAACTGAATGCTGCGACCTTATCAAATTTACCTCTATATATTCTTCGGTAATGCTTATGCTGACAGGTGAATACACCAAAGAAAGCCCACAAGCTGTACTCTATCATGGGCTGGGCTCAATCCTATGTACAGAAACCAAAAAAATTGCAAAAACTCTATCTCAATGGGCTGGGCAATGTTGGCCTCTGTACAACAACCAAACATATGAAAAAAAAAATAAAAACACAGATGCCGTGAGCGTGGATCGAACACGCGACCTTCAGATCTTCAGTCTGACGCTCTCCCAACTGAGCTATCCCCGCATTATATACAGGACTCCTTTAACAGTCTATATGAAACCAGAGTTCAACTGTTTCTTTTCTCAGTTCGTATTGGTTGTTATTGTTACTGTTATGATTAAATCCACAGAAGGTCGGCCTCAAGGTCTCCTTAAACCAACGCGCTTTTGAAATTACAGACCCATAGTGCTGGTGTATTGGTTGTTATTGTTACTGTTATGATTATCCTTTCTCAACGCGCTCCCACTCTTTGACGCAAAAAAAAAAAAAAAAAAAAAAAAAAAAAACGCACTCCCACTCCAATCAACAAAACAAACTCAGTATATCTATCATCGTCCGAATAAAAACAATGCAATGTATGTCATGCTTCTCGCTAGCTTTTCACATAATATGCACATTACGGAATCGATATACTAATCGCACGTAATAAGATATGAAAAGACAATATATTTTTCATCATAATCTCGACTCTTAGTAGGTTTTGCTCCATCTCGTCACCACTTCGAATATTTTTGCAGTCGACATGTTCTGTGTTTGGTCACAGTTGATCCCACTTTAGTCGATTCCATCTAAGGGCTTGTTTAGAATATATCTACTTCAAACCATATGTGTTTGAGTCAATTGGGAGAGAAACTTAATTGAAATACACTCAATCATTTCAATACATGTTGATTGAGATTATACGTGAACATTCAAGCAAACCTTAAAATGGAAATGCGGCCATGGCAGTCACGGTGCCAGACTTCTAACCGTGTGCCTGTTGAAGGTTGAAGGAGAAGCTGACCTGTGGAACCCACACGTCACGGAGTGGAGCAGCAGGGGTAATTTGGAACATACAAAAATATGATAGTCTTAAGTCACCTGTATGTAGGCCCGATGCTATAGAATACGTACAAAATGGCATGATTCAAAAAGAAGAAGAATTATAATGGCATATTTACAAATAGAGGAATAGTAATGGCATATCTCCAACCTTGAAAATTGCAATGGCACCAATCCAAAAAACCCATTTATCAATGCTATACTATCCTAAGAGCAACTCCAACACTTCGGCAAATATCACTTGGCAAATCTCGAGTTTTGCCAAGTCTCGAACCAATTTGCCAAGTGAAAAAATAGCCCTTCTCCAACAGTTTGCTATATTTGGATTTGGCAAATTGAAAATTAGTGGCTCACACCCAACAACTTGCATGCGCGGGAAATCCGCGGCGCGCTCGCGGAGAGGAATCACACGATGCCAAGCGCTAGCATGCGCGCATATTTGAGCTGGGAAGGGCTATTTTTGCCAAGCTTGCCAATTTGCCAAGTGATTTTGCCAAGTTGTTGGAGAAGGTTTTTTGTGGTTTTACCAAAAATCATAATTTAGCAAGTGCTTTTGCCAAACTGTTGGTAAACCGCGGTTACCGGACCGGTCCGGTTCGGTTCGGTAAGTCCCAAATTCAAATTTCAACTTTGAAAAAAATGCTAAAAAATTTCTTAAAAATAGTTCATGATTTATAGAATCCAATGGTGTCAAAATTATTCAAATTTGAGTTCGTTTAATATTTATTTACACGTTTAGAAGTTTGAAAAAAAAAGGAAAAAAAAAAAATACAGTAGGCCCGTTAAGGCCATTAAATCATGAAGGTCGAAAAACATACTAAACACACTCAAATTTGAGTAATTTTGACATCCTTGAATTCTACAAATCATGAAGTATTTTTAGGAATTTTTTAGCTTTTTTTTTAAAAAAATTCAAATTTTGAAACAATCGCTCAAACCGAGCGGTAAACCGCTCAAACCGGCCGGTTACCGCTCCAAACCGGGTGGTAAACCGGGCTCGAACCGAACGAGAGCAGGCTTTGAATTCAAATTTGAATTCGGCCGGCTACCGGTCGGTTACCGGTAAACCGGACCGTTACCGGACCCCGGCGGTTTCCGCGGACCGGTCGGTAAAAAAACCTGGCTCTAACCCAATGTTTCCTTTGCCGTGGGGTCTATCTTTCGCAGATCTGCAACAACGCATCTACTACAAACTGCTCTAGTACGCTGATGATGCACCTGCTGTAGTAGTTCATCTGATCCAGTCTCCCAAAGTCGTTTCTGACGCAATTTTCTATTGTGAGCCACAGCCCCGGGTGAGGGCGCGGTTTTTCATGCTGTACTAATCTTCGAGTACGGACCCGAGTACAGTAGGACGTTGCCACTGTAAAACTGGAGGGAACGAGATAACCCTCTTGGGTTGCTCTCGGTTGCGTGTTATAGTCACGGGAACAGCCCCCGTGGTGGCATGTACATGATCCTAGGAATTACATTCAGTCTTAGCCTAGCATCTCTAACTATCATCTATGACTATGACTGAGTTTACAAGGTTCACAAGGAACATGGCTAATCTTATGCATGACTCATTCTAACACCCCCCTCAATCTCAGCCACTAACAAGGTTGAGATTGTCTCTAAAACTTTTCATTTTGGATACAGCAAGTGGTTTTGTGAATCCATCGGCGAGTTGATCATCAGTATGAATATATCTGATATCAAGTAACTTTTGAGCTACTCTTTCTCGAACAAAATGGAAATCTATCTCAATGTGTTTTGTTCTTGCATGGAACACAAGATTAGCAGATAAGTACCTAGCACCAAGATTGTCGCACCATAATCTTGCAACCGGTTGATGAGGAATCTTGAATTCACTAAGCATTTTTTGAATCCACATTAATTCTGCCGTCGCATTGGCTAAGGCTTTATATTCCGCCTCGGTGCTTGAGCGTGAAACCGTGGGTTGCTTCTTGGCACTCCAGAGATCAAGTTGGGCCCAAAAATACGGCGAATCCCCCGTGGATCTCCCGTCATCGACGCATCCGCCCAATCCGCATCAGAGAATGCGCTCACCAACATTGAGTTTGACTTCCGAATTTTTAAACCCAAATGCAGGGTTCCTTTGACATACCGAAGGATCCTCTTCACAGCTGACCAATGCAGTGTAGTTGGTGCATGCAAATACTGGCATACCTTGTTTACTGCATATGAGATATCCGGTCTTGTAAGAGTAAGATATTGCAAGGCTCCAACAAGACTTCCGTAGTTTGTGGAATCATCAGATCCCAAGCTTGTCCCCTCTGTGGCACTAAGCTTCTCGGAGACAGCAAGTGGTGTATCTACCGCCTTGCTCTTGTCCATCCCGGCACGCTTCAAGATATCAGTAGCATACCTTGTTTGTGACATGACCAGTCCATCACTTTGTCGTTTTACCTCTATTCCAAGGAAGAAGTGTAGATTGCCTAGATCCTTGAGAGCAAAGTCTTTCTCAAGATCTTTTAATAGGGCATTAGTAGCTGCATCAGAGGAACTTGCAACAATTATGTCATCAACATATATGAGTACAAACATGATGTAACCATTCTTGTTGTAAAGGAACAATGATGTGTCTCCTTTGGATGGAAGAAAACCAAGCTTGAGAAGTTTGTGACATAACCTTGCATACCAGGCTCTTGGAGCTTGCTTCAACCCATAAATTGCCTTGTCGAGTTTGCACACATAGGTGGGATGTTTACTGTCTTTGTAGCCGGGGGGTTGATGCATGAACACCTCTTCTTCTAAGAGACCATGCAAGAATGCATTCTGAACATCAAGTTGCCGAAGGGACCACCCCTTGGAGACAGCTATAGAGAGCACAAGTCTGATAGTTGCAGCTTTTACTACTGGACTAAAGGTATCTTCATAGTCGATGCCATAATGTTGCTTGTATCCTTTTGCCACTAACCGGGCTTTGTATCCGTCTACGTAGCCATCTCGCTTCCTCTTGATTTTATACACCCATTTACACCCAATTATGTTCTTCCCTTTTGGTAGAGGTACCAAGTGCCAGGTCTTGTTGTTCACCAAGGCTGAGTATTCATTGTTCATGGCATCCACCCATTTTTTGTCACTAAGTGCTTGTTGAACGGTGGATGGTTCACCCAAATCTGCACCAAGAACACCAACCATGCCCCAACGAGTTGTGCCATCAGTATATATTTTTGGTTTGGAGATACCTCGTTGTAGTCGTGTAATAGGGCGTTGAGGCTCTGGAGCTTGAGCCGAGGGTGGAGATGAGATGGCCGGAGCCGAGACGGCCGCTCCAGGATCTGTAGGCGCACCGGCCGCAGAAGATCTGGGCTGAAGATTGCGTGGGCCACCCGCCTCGGCAGCGCTCGGATCCGGCTGCGGTGGCAGCGAAGCCACACCGTGTCCGGCTGCGGTGGTCGCTGGGTCGTTCGGCGCAGAGGATCCGGGACCGGCGGGCGACATGCGGGGATCCTGTAACATCCTAGATGTTAACCATGCATTATCTCTGCACATCATGAGCATGATCACATCATTAGCATCTAATCACCATCTTGACATGATTGCACTTGTGATGTTTGTGTTTGCTTGGATTGTGCTGGGAATGTTGTGATTAGGATAAAGTAATACAAGTGCTTGATGTGATGCTCATTAACTACATCTAGATATGATAATAGCCTAATTTTTATTAGGGGGTCATGTTAATGACCATAGCCAATTAAAATATGCCTCGGCTCGACTGGCTTTTTGGAAAGTGCTTTCTAGAAGTGTCGAAAAGTATTTTCTGGGCACTCCAGATGAATTAGAGGTCTAAAGCTTTTAGTTGGGAAATTTTATAAGCAATAAAACTCTCAAAGACCACTTTTCAGGAAAATGGGTGGAAGGCATATATTTTTGAGGAAACAGATCAGCCAGGGGCTGTCTCGAATTTTAAAAGGGTATTTTCTTTGGGAATTTATATCTCAAAAATTATCCAGAATTTGGCCAAACTTCCTTCAGAGGAAATATTCTACTCTTCAAGAAAAAACTTTTTCATGTAGAAAGTATTTGCAAATTCAGGATGGATTGGGAGATATGAGCGCTTTAAGAATCGTGCCGATTTCGTTTTAAAATTAAAACTCCAGCGGGACCCACCTGTCAGCCCCTCCAGAGCGACAGGCAGGTCCCCGTGGCCGCTATGTTCTGCTCGACGGGGGGCGGACACAGATCAGGTGCAGTAGCTAGTCACACTGCAAGATAAGCAGTAGCACCATCTCAGCCATCCAAGCAACCACCGATGGCCAGGATTAGAGCTCCTTCTCTCTCTCTCTTTTTCCTCCTCGATGCGTTATCATGGACCAGTCTCTATTTTTAGAGGGAAAGAGCAGTGCGTATTTCTGGAGGGAAGAAGCAGTATGCGGAAAAAGCAATTGTATTTTTTTATAAAACAAAAGGTGATTTCTTTACGAAAAATCGTTCCACAGACAAACGATTATTGAAACTCAGGAACTCATTCTCTAGTAGAATGACATCTCCATCCTCACAATATTTCTTAATTTCTTGTTATCAGTTCTAAACAAAAATCATGTAATTTCCCAAATATTTTGCAGTTTAAAAAGTAGATTTTCCTATAATTCTTTCATTCGATTTCCAGTTACATATCAGTGGAAAAAGTGCAAATTAAACGTGGGATCCCTTAATTCTAAATCCACTAGCAAACATGCCCGTGATCATTCAAATATTTTTTTCAACAAATATGCTTAAGTAAAAATAAATTATTTTCTCCATGTGATTTTACCAAGTCGTTTTCCGACTGAACAATTTTTGAAAAATCATTCTATTTGTGGACCGACTTCGTATTACTAGCAAACATGCACATACATCCCGGTGCATCGCACTATGGATTTAGCTTCTCGGAAGAACGCGACGGGACAACCCTGGGAGGAGGAGGCGCAAACTACTTCATCTAAGCGACGACGCTGGACATAAGAGATGTGAGTTGAACTGGACGCGAGCGAGTGGGCTGGACTGTTGGATCAAATTGAATGAAAAAATGTCGGGGTGATTTTGGCTCTTTAATATTAGATATATTTGAGATTTAGTGGTTCTAGGTATAATTTTGTATTTTTCATATATGCTCTGTAGTGGTATATTTCTGCAATTTTCATACTTGAGTTAGATGACTCACAAAAATAGCGCCAAGTCTTCTGTGGTGACTCAAAATAATAGCAATTATAATTCAGAGATACTGTCACATGCACAATTAACCTACAATAATATAATAATATTCTTAAAAGTGCCTGCCATCTATCGCTTGGTCATAACTGCAACATGTACAATTAGTAAAAGGAAGAAATATTTTGCAAAGACTTTTTTACTCAAATGTAGCGTCCAACTTAAGATATTTCCGGTTCTTTGCTACTGCCATTTCCCTCCAAAAGGTCTGTTGGCAGAATAAAGTAAAGAAGAAAGGATGACTCTCATCTAAGCCGTTCATTCTCCTGTGAATGGCTCAGGCGCAGCCACTGCTTATGTTGCAGTGGTAGTAGGCACTGCACCTGATCTGTGTCCGGGGGGGGGCATGGCCGCCGCGTGCCCTCCCACGCGTCGCGACCGAGCAGGGAAAGGACACCGCGTCGACCCCGCCTGCCTCGCCCTCTCCCACTCCCCCACTGCTCCCATTCCCTCACTCCCTCCTCTGTCTTCTCCCTCTCCTCTTCCACGGGCGACGCAGAGCACCGCGCCCCCATGGCCGGCCACGGAGCTCGCCTTGCCCAGCCGCCTCGCAGCGTCTGACCGCGCCTCCGTCGCGCCACCGTGCGTGCACAGCCTCGTCGCCGCCCTCGCAACCGCCAAGCCGCCACGTCTAGCTAGTTCACGGCCCGAGGGCCCTTTCTTCTCTGCTGCCGAGCAAAGGCCGCCATGGCCGTCGCCTTCGGCCTGCTGCAGCCGCACCACCTCACCGCCAACCGAGCACGGAGCACCGCATCCTCCGCCCCAGCTCGCGCCACACACCCAACGCCTTGGCATCGTCCCCGACCGCCGCCAAGGTGAGCCGCCGTCATAGCCGCCGCGGCCGCCGTCGCGTACATCCGCGGCTGCGCCACCACAGGCCGCCGCGGGCCACCCCGAGGGCACTGGCGGGCGCGCGCAAGCCTCTAGGTGCTCCGCCGCCGCCCCTGGTCGCCGGAGGGCCACCGCCCCGGCCGGGAACGGCAAGCCCACCGTCGTCCTCCATCTCATCCCCGCGCAGGGACCCCCTGCTAGAAAGTGAGGAAGGTGAGGGGCTGTTGTGCAAAGCTGCCAGACACAAGAAATCTTAGATCAGCCCTCGTGCAAATCTCGGAAACCAGAGGGGCCAGATTGTAACGTGTCTGTCTTATTCCGATTAAAGAAAAAGATTTCCAGATTTCCTTTTTAATGTTGCAAAAATCATAGAGGGAGCTAGGATGGTCCAAATCGAATGATTCAACTTGCATTATTTTTGTTATGGAATGAGCTATGCATAGAAAATATGAGTATGCATGTTTGTGAAAATTTTATGTGTAGATTTATTTAATTCTTGGTTATGATTTAATCTTAGGAAATTCATAGGTAATTCTAGGTAGCTTAGAAAAATGAGGTTTCGGTTGCTATGATCTTATAATGACCTGCTATATCTATGGTGAGTAGATCATGTATGCTTGCTGTGTGAAAATTAGGAGTTGTAGTTCAAGTGTGCTAGAAAGGCTATGTGGGAAATAATTCATAAATGAATTATATAGGTGTGATATGGGGTTGATACTTTTTGTGTGCTACTTATATGCCATAATGTAGCTCTGTGTATGGTTGGTTGCATTGTTTGATCAAGTTGGTAGTACAAAGTATTTATAGGTCCTTGGTTTGGTGCTGCCATGTCATTTTTGTGTAGGTCAGTAGGATCATCCAATTGGGGTGAAACATGGATGATACACTGGTATTTCCATGTGTTATCCACTGTAATTTTTGTAGGATTTTATGATGAGTATAACTAGGTGTTGCTGTTCAACTCATGCTTGGTCAAATTAGGGGTTAATCCACTAATGCTGTGGTTAACCCAATTATAAGTGGGTTTTCTGGATAACTTGTCTAAAGATGATAGTTATAGCATTAGTGTAGCTATCTACTGTTAAAATTTCATGGTCATTGGATCAATAGTTTGGAAGATATGACCATTGCTTTACGTTAGGCAGAATTCTGTAATTGCTGTGTTGTCAGGACCCAGTCCTGATGTTCTCTGTTTTAGGCATAATTACTTTGAGAATGAGGTCTTGATGTCTTGAGATGATTGATGGAAAATTTAGTAAGCTTTTCAGATTGTCCTCTTTCATGTTCATTGGGTTTATAGATCTTCAGTTATGAATTTATTACTGTGCTGCTAATTGTAGGTCTATAATTGACAGTGAAGCTCAATTGTGTGATGTTGTGTGTAGAGCTTGATAATGATGATTTGTAGTGATTAGTATATGTATGACTGATTGTTAAGGAGTGTGTCATGATAAATGAGTTAGAATGGTTATGCTTTGGCTTAGGTCTTTGGCTTTATTGGCTTGTTTGCTGGTAATAGGTGTAAAAGATCAAACAAGCTAGTTAATACATGAGCATCTATCATCCACGATCATGCATATACAGACAATCACGTATTCATACATATGTACGTGCATCATTCCAGGATCGCGTGTAGAACATTCGTTGTGAAGTCAAGGATCCCGAAGGACAAGTCGCGAACGGAGATCCGCACGCGGAGTGATCAAGAACCAGGAATCCGACGTGGAGTAGTCGAGTACCTGGAGCTTCAACCTGATCTTCTAACTAAGGCAAGCCCCGGAGCATTTCTCCTATGGTTTGCAAATATCACTTGCATCCTTTTATATGTTTAATGCATTAAGTTATAGGAGTTGCTTGGAACCCTTGCTGCATATTATCTAATCCTTGACCACTTTAAATATCCTTCACCCTGTTAAGTCAGGATCGATATAACTGCTTAGCCTTGCTTAAATAGATCGATAGAAGTCGGGTGGTTCCTTATCACCCGTGAATTATAGGCAGTTATCAGGCTATTTGAGCCATGTGATGGTAAATCCTGGAGGTAACCATGGGTGCTAAATGAACCGACAATCGGATGGGGTTTGCTTATGGTATTAGAGACCATAGTAACTCCATCGATGTCAATTAATAACCCAACGTTATCGGCCCCCAAGTCATGTTGAACGCATGCCCCACATTTAGCTGGAAGGATAACTCGTTCCGACCGCGAAGCCTAGTAGCTCTGTTTGGGCCGGTGACCGAAATGTAGGCAAGAACACCGAATGGCGGAGGGGTGGTCAGAGGCCCGAGTGACCGTGGGTGTCACAGAACCGACCAATTTATACAAGATTAAGTACAAATGTCCCCGCTAATACGTTGACACACATACTTTGTCTTATATAAACCGGTAGTCCAACGAAATCACGAAGGATTTCAAACCAACTTGCAACGAACCAAGATCGTAGTAATTCAAAGATAACCACATCACCTGTTACAATCTTTTACAAATAATCTACATAGATTATATAATATCGGAGTACACTCTAGTTATTACAAACCAGAATATAGGGTAGCGGAAGAAGCACAGTTTTAAAAACTAAAACAGTAGTTTAAGGGTTACATTGGGAGATTGAAAGTCCCTAGTTTGGTTTTGGCTAATTGATGAAACCTAGGACTAACCTTGTTTATCTAAGTGGTTGATTTAGAGAAAGGTTGTCCACACGATGAGCATATTGAATATGAAGCATGACACGTGTCATGTGATCAAAGATGAAGATCAAGACGGTGCTTGGCTCCATGGACCGGTGTTGAAGGTGAAGGGCTAGTCAAGGCTTGGGAGTGAAGGACCATGCGATGGTGAAGCTCGGGCAAGACTAGGCGCCGATGGACCGATGCACGGTGAAGGGCAAGTGAAGTCAAGATCGATGGATCGAGACGGTCACATGATGGTGTGAAGTGTTCATATCATTTGGAGGAACAAAATGGGCTCAAGGCAAAGGTATAACCTATAGGGCCATTTTGTTTTGCACTCAAGACACCATAGAGGGTGTGAGTGGTTTAGGATCGATAGCCGCACTATTAAGAGGGGAAGTCTTATCGGCTATTCGACGCACGGGTGCCACTAGGTGAATTCATGTAGTGCATTGCATGTAGGGCCTAGTGAGCTAACCTAACCTTTGGGAAATGTTTGTGAAAAGCTAACACACAAGCTCATGAAGATGTACACTTGGTGGTGTTGGCACATTTACAAAGGTGGCGTGTTGGTGCGTGGTTTGCGGGGTAGAGATGGGTTTGGGTCCCTCTCTTCCTCCCGCCGAGCTTTGTGAGGCGGGATTCGGCGCTTTCGGGAAAAATGGATGCATATTTTCTATTGCGCCGGATGCAAAATTTGGTTGAAATCATGCTATCTCGTTGATCAAGTTGGTATACTTGTTGGATAGCATGTTGGAGAACTTGGATCGACGGCACGGCGAAAGGCGGCTCCCGAAGAGCGCGGACGCGCCATATGGCAGCGCCGGACGCGTCCCGCGCATTGTGGCGCGGCGCAAGTTGGTAGGCCGGACGACGAGAGCGTCGGACGCCGCGACGGACGCGTCCGGCGGCGGCCGGACGCCCGACCCGAAAGTTTCGGGTCTCGGGCGTTGCGGCAAGTGCTCCGGCGGACGCGTGGCGGACGCGACCGCCGACGCGTCCGGCGTGGTCTCGCGAGGGCTCGAGGTCGAGCGATGACGCGGGCCGGACGCACGCGTCGGACTCGGGCGGTTCACTGTTCATCGTCCGGCGCTCAGTGGATTCGAACGGAGAAGTTCCAACGGTCGGGTGACGTGGCGCGCTGAAGAGCGCCGGACGCGTCCGGCGGGCAGCGGCGGACGCGTCCGGCGCGTGTTGCGGCGTCAGCCCGAGGGGCAACGGCTATTTTCGGAGGGGGCTCTATAAATAGACGTTTGGCCGGCCTTGGGAGGTACTCTTGGCCATTTCTCATCCCTTGTGCATTCTTTGAGCTAAGAGACTCTCTCCCACTCTTCTCCCTTGCTTGGTTGTTCATCCTAAGAGAGATTGAGTGAATCACCTAGTGCATTGCATTGCTTGAGGGCATCTAGTGGCACTTGTGGGTGGTTTCGCCGGTGGATTTCTTGTTACTCTTGGAGAGTACCGCTCCTAGCCGGCTTGGAGATTGTTGGAGGCGTTGGCAAGAGAAGGTGATTGTTCTTGGCCACCTCCGGTTGCTTGTGAGAGGTTTGAGCTCACCTCGTGGGGATCATGAAGAGCATCCTAGTGGATTGCGCGTGTCGTTGAGTACCTCGCTTGAGAGTGGTGTCTTGCGGTGCCTTGCGGGGGCGAGCCTTGAGGGGCTAGTGACTTGAGGGTCACACCGAGGAACCATCTAGGTGTTGGTCGACACAACCAGTGACGTAGCTTGGCGGTGCCCAAGTGAACACCGGGTGAACAAAAACAATTGTGTTCATCCTTGTCTCCGGTGATTGGTTGTCATCGATTGTGTGTTGCCGATTGTGATCGATTGCTCTTTCTCTTGGTGATTGGCAACCTCGACTCGACGCGTCGGTATAACAAGTCTCATCCTCTCTTGTATTACTTTGATTACATTCTTGCAAAGTAGAATTGCTTGTGTGGTCGGTCGGGAACCACTTCTTGTGTAGACTAAATCCGTGGGTAGAACTCTTGATCACTAGTGGTAGCTTTTGTGTGTACTAGTGATCACCTACTAGAATTGCTTGGGTAGGAGGCTTGCAACATCTAGTAGGCTAAGCATAACTTGCTTTCCGCCGTTTGTGTATCTAACGAAGTTTGCTTAGTGAGTTTGTAGAAATTTTTATAGGCTATTCACCCCCCCTCTAGCCATCTAGGACCTCACACCAGTACAAGCTCATATCTTACAAAAGCAATATAAGGTAAGAGATCTACTAGAGACCATGCCCAATGGTCTAGTCTTCATTCCCGGCAGGGAGAAGGCAGTAGTTGCAGCAACCATTATATAATATGTCATCTGCAACAGGAGGGAATAAACCCTGAGTACTCAATTGTACTCAACAAGACTTACCCGACATGAAACAGAAATAATGACTCCAAGGATTATGCAAAGCTTTATAGGTGGAGTTGGCTTACTCATTTTGCGTAAAAGCTTTAGATGATAAGAATAAACATGTTGTTATTAGCATCAAGTTAATCTTCATTAACCTGTTAACTAGGTTTGCACCTGTGCTAAACAAGCAATTGAGTAGAGAAATACATAACCATATCAGGTTCATTATCAGCTATCTTGCAAAGTGTGATCAACCATCCAAACAACTTAAAGTTTTCAAGTATGGAGATGATCCCGTCAAGCTTCTCACTATCCAGAGACGATGGCGATTCGAATCGATTACAACCCACTGGGAAATATTCCTAACACTCTCCCTAAGCACACCCGGCCAAGGGTAGCCGTAGAACACCATTCGTACAACTCGGGAATCACGGATCCGAACAGCGCCTCACTTAGGGTTGCCACCATGCCATGAGGTCGGGAATTATAACACCCGCCTCGGACTTACGGACATGACTTCCCACACGGACATACCACGCCGGATATGCCAATGGATCGGGAATTATAACACCCGTCGGCGGGTGAGACTTGATACTCTTCGCGATCCGGCCTAAGTTGAACTACTAGGCTTCACGGCGGATAACCTCCGATCCGGCCCGCCTAAGTGCTAGGCACTGTTCAACATGACTAAGATGGGCTCCATTCCTTGTGTGTGATTAATTTGCACGACGGTACGCTTCACTAACAAGGTTGGCCGACCACGTAGCTCGTGCGCTCCGCCTTGCCTTCGATTTACATACACATGGTTATTTGCACGATAGCACATATAGCCAACCGTGAACCATCATCCTAATTTCTCGCAAGTGATTATTAATCACTCGACTTCTACCGTTTAAGCATGGCTAAGCAAATGCTACGGTATCATATCATTAGGATTTTCGGAATAATAACTGGACAAGGAATGATATAAATGCAGCAAGGGTGCCAATTCAATTCCTAGAACTTAATGCAACAATCATAAAGCATTTAGTAATTATAAAAGTTAGGAAGTTAAAATGCTCGGGGCTTGCCTTTCACGAAGGTTGATGGTTCGTGTCGTGGACACTCAAGAACAACCTCCTCTCCGCGCGGGTTCGATCACTGAACCTTCGCTCCCGAGGATTCTCCGGCTCTGCGGACACGTTCCTCGAACTCCAACAGAGTCACTCCCGCTGGCGCACCTATTGCATGCATATGCATTAAATAAGTATACCGACTACATAAGTGAGGATAGTGATGATGACATGATGCTCATGATGACCAGTTGATAAGATTACATCACTGGACACTCGTTTACCGAGTCCTCCGGCTATATTCAAATCACTATAAACAAGGTATTGTATTTTGCTTATGAAAAGCTAACACACTTACCAAATCTATACAACTGAACATATAACAACTCATCTGGAGTTAAAGATCTAGCACCTGCACCTAATACCTTACTCGAATTAAATTGAGCACATAAAATAACCCCTATTAACATATTGACATGAAAAACATGAGCTCAAACAATTAAGTAAAGGTGCCAAAGGTCATTAGGAGTAATGACCTAGGGTCAACACTCAATCCAAAAAGTCAAACAATTCCTATAGTGATTAATCCAAATTAGAGATTAATTAAGGCATTAATCAATTAATTAATTAATCGTAAATAAGGCATAATATAAGAATTATTTTAATTAAGCCCAAAATTTTATTTTAAGCTACTTACATCAAAACTAAGTCACACAATAAATTTCAGGATTTTTGGAGCAATAACTAAATTATTAAAATTGAAAGAAAGAACATTTATTAATTAAAGGAGCTAATTAATTCTCATGCAAAACATTGCCCAAAATCAGATTTCATATTTTTCCTAGATCAAGCATCTCATGAGAAGGCTACACAAAAATTTTCATAATTTTTGGAGCTAGGAATAATTTTATATAAAATAGACAAATACGAGATACTATTCACTCAAAATTCAAATAGAAAAGCATTTTTAAAAAATGAAAACCAGCGCTCGGCCGATTTGGCGCGCGGCCAACTCGGCCCATTGCGCGGTGCGGGCGCGCGGCCCAAAGATCAAGAAGCGACAAGCGTGGGCGGCGGCTCCCGGGCCCGGCCCGCGCTTGCAGCAGAAGAATGCCCAGCCCGGCGACGACGACGCGGCCCACGCGGACACAGCGCGTGCGCGCGCGACTTGAACCGACGGGGCCCACCCGTCAGCGACCCATAGCGGAGGAGCGGGGGTCTCGCCGGCCAAAGCTCGACGCCGGCGAGCTTTCCGACGACGAGACCGGTACCACCGTGCTCCCCGTGATCTAGCGAACACGATGGGCTAGAAGATGGGGTGGATTAGGGTTGCGAACTAGGGCGGCGGTGTCCGCAGCGGCGCCGGCGGCGAGATGGACGGCGACGGCGGCGAATTCGCCGGCTCCGATGAAGATGATGGCTAGGGTGTGGGTGTGTGAGCACCACAGTGCTAGGGTGACCCTAATTCTATGAAAATGAAGACCAAGATCATGGTGGGAGTTGGGGGCTCGGCGGACCCGAGCTCGCGGCCATGGCGGCCATGGCGGCGGCGCGGGTCGGGCTCACCTTGCGATGGCGTGGGGCACGGTGTGGTCGGGGAGGGAGCGGAGCTTGTGGCGGAGCTATGAGCGAGTTGAATTGGCAAATGGACGAGTGGTGACGGCGAATTTGGAGGGCGGGCGGGTGATGCTCGGTGGCGGACCGAGAGAGGGAAAAGGGAGAAGAGGAGAAGATGGAGTGGCCGGCTTCGGCCGTGGGGCGGTGCGGCGAGGTGGCTGGCGTCTTCGCGACTTCACCCACGCGGCCGGTCGCGGGAAGGCCGGGAAGGCGCTCGGCGGCCACGGCGGCGAAGGTGAGCGGGGAGGAGTATGGCGCGGAACCGTAGCGGAGGTAGATTTTCCCCTTTTTCATTTTCTCAAAATTTCATATTGAAACTTGAAAAAGTTCAAACATGAAAAGTGTTCAAAATAAATTGAATTTCATTTTTGCTTTTTGAACCATATCAAAATTCCCAATATTTTTGAATTTAGGTTTTCAAATTTGAATTTGAATTTCAAATTTCAAATCACAATCAAATGCAATGACATAATCCAAAACCAAGATGCTTATGCACATGTAATTAGGCCCTAACACTTGAGGTGTTACAGCCTTCCCTCCTTAAGAAAATCTCGTCCCGAGATTTTGAAAAGCGTACCATTTGGAATAGAAGAATGGATAAGTATTTTTCAAATAGTCCTCTCGTTCCCATGTTGCATCTTTCTCACTGTGGTTACTCCAAACCAGTTTGAATAATTTCACCACTCGACTGCGAGTCACCCGTTCTATAACATCCAATACCTTCACTGGCTCTTCTTCATAGGAAAGATCGATTGTAATTTGATACCCCCGACTTTAATTTCTTCTTCCGAGATGCGAAGACATTTCTTCAACTGAGAGACATGGAAGACTGGAAAGATAGTTCCCATTTCAGGAGGTAGTTGAAGTTTGTAGGCTACTTTTCCACACTTCTCAATAATGGGATAAGGTCCAATATATCGAGGCGCGAGTTTACGCTTTACCCCGAAACGTTTCACACCTTTCATGGGCGACACCTTGAGATACACATGGTCACCCACCTTGAACTCAATAGACTTCCTTCGCTTATCAAAGATAACTCTTTTGTCGAGCTTGAGCGGCTTCCATATTTTTCTCGGATTTTCCGGACTTGCTCTTCGGCATCTTTGACGAAGTCACTTCCATAATACATTCTTTCCCAGTTTCTACCCAATTCAAAGGAGTCCTACACTTCCGGCCATACAAGGCTTCGAAGGGAGGCATCTTGATACTCTCTTGATAACTATTATTATAAGAAAATTTTGCTAGAGGCAACCATTTGTCCCATGGTCCTTTACGGGATATAACACAAGCTCGAAGCATGTCTTCTAGAATTTGGTTTACACGCTCGGTTTGTCCCGAAGTTTGCGGGTGATAAGCCGAATGTGAAGTGTTTGAGTGCCAAGATCTTGTTGAAGACGTTTTAAACGAGTCAGAACCGGGTTCCCCTATCAGAGATAATAGTCTTGGGTATACCATGGAGACGAATTACTTGTTCAAGGTAAATCTCAGCATACTGGTGTGGACGGTAAGTAGTCTTCACAGGAATGAAATGAGCCGACTTTGTCAGACGATCAATGATCACCCAGATAGAGTCAAAACCCTTTGGAGTGGTTGGCAAGCCAACAATAAAGTCCATGCTTATTTCTTCCCACTTCCAATCGGGAATAGATAAGGGTTGCGGCAATCCGGGTTTCATGTGTATCGCCTTAACACGGCAACAATTGTCGCAACGAGCAATAAAGGCTGCAATTTCTTTCTTCATTTTGGGCCACCAGAAGTAAGGTTTTAGGTCTTGGTACATCTTACTACTTCCAGGGTGAATGGACAACTTAGAAGAATGAGCTTCGGATATAATTTGATTCCTTAGCTCTTTGTTGTTTGGCACAACAAGTCTATCCTTAAACCAGAGAATTTCTTGATCATCAACTTTAAAATGCTTGGTTTCTTGCGCTTTCATCTTTTTCTTGATGCCCAACACACTCTTATCGGTCTTTTGCAGCTCAATGATTTGGTTTCGAAGAGAGCATTCCACCGTGAGATTATGAAGAACAATAGGATGAAGAAGACGAGACATATGAAAATCTTCAACAACTAAGGAGTGGCAATGTGACTTCCGCTCAAGGCATCGCAACCACATTTGCCTTGCCAGGATGATAATGCACTTGAAGATTATAGTCCTTGATCAACTCCAACCATCTTCTTTGACGCATGTTCGGCTCAAAGTTGAGTGAAGATATATTTGAGGCTTTTATGATCGGTATAAATATTGCATACATTACCGAGTAGATAATGTCTCCATATCTTCGAGCATGAACAACAATGCCTAACTCTAAGTCATGAGTGGGATAATTGACTTCGTGTTTCCGGAGCCGACGCGAGGCATAGGCAATGACTCGGCCATCTTGCATAAGAACACAACCTAAACCGGTGCCTGATGCATCACAAAATATGTCAAAAGGCTTCTCGATATCCGGTTGAGCTAAGATAGGAGCGGAAGTCAACAAAGTCCGCAAAGTATCAAAAGCCTTTTCACACTCGAAGTCCCGGAGGAATTTTTCATCCTTTTGAAGCAATCGTGTCATGGGCTTGGCAATTTTAGAGAAGTCCTTAATGAAGCTACGATAATACCCGGCTAGACCAAGAAAACTCCGAACTTCATGAACAAGTCGGGACTTTCCGATCTAACACCTCTTGCACTTTTGAAGGATCAACGAAATTCCATCTTCGATAATACATGACCTAGGAAAGGTACCTTCTTCAACCAAAACTCACACTTGCTGAACTTAGCATAAAGCTGATGCTCACGCAAGCGAGTCAAGACAATTCTTAGATGCTCAGCATGCTCTTCTTCATTTTGAGAATAGATAAGAATGTCATCAATGAAAACCACCACGAATCTATCCAATTCGGGCATGAATACCTTATTCATAAGGTATGTAAAGTGGGCAGGAGCATTGGTCAAGCCAAAAGACATGACAAGATATTCAAACAACCCATAGCGGGTTGAGAAAGCGGTTTTGGGAATATCTTCGGGACGAATCGATTTGATGATATCCCGATCTCAAGTCAATCTTGGAGAATACCTTAGCTTTAGATAGTTGATCAAACAGGATATCAATATGAGGAAGAGGATACTTGTTCTTGACAGTAACGGCATTGAGCGGCCGATAATCCACACACATGCGCAAGGTTTGGTCCTTCTTCTTTACAAAGATAACGGGACTACCCCATTCAGAGGAACTGGAGCGAATGAAACCCTTCTTCAAAAGTTCACCTAATTGAGTTTTAAGCTCTTTCAACTCATTGGGTGGCATTCGATATGGTCTTCGAGAGATAGGAGCAAGACCGTGGATTAATTCAATTTTGAACTCCACATCACGTTCCGGAGGTAATCCGTGCAAGTCATCGGAAAGACATCCGGAAACTCACAAACCACAGAATATCAAGCAATGGCCTTTGCTTCGGCATTAGCCGTATTGCGAATGGTGGTATCACGAGGAGCTCAACTAAGAAAGCTTCGTTATTGATAGGATCTCTCAACATTACCACACGAGTGGTAGTGTCAATAAGAACTCCATTCGGCTCATCCAATTCATACCCAATTACATCGATTCCCTGACACTGTGCAACACTATAAGGTTCACAATATAGGTTCGACCCTCAACTAAAATACTCACATCTTTTACTATCGATCGGTAGAGACGCGAGTCCCGGCGGCACTAATGCAATAACCCCCATGAGTTACGGTAGTTATGTGCCGATCGAACTTGGATGCAAAAGTAGGACTCATAAAAGAATGTGAAGCACCCGAATCAAATAGCACAACTCGGGTTGTTGGTTCACTAGGAACTTACCAAATGCGGTGACAACCTCCCCGAGATGGTATCTCTTCAACAGTAGTATAATGAACATTACCAGGACGAACATTTCCTTGATTCATCTTCCTAGGATGAGGACAATTATTCGCCCAATGTCCTGGCTGGTTGCAATTCCAACATGGCCTATTGCTTGGAGGGACATTGGAACTACCTTGCCCAGATGTATTCTTGGGAAGAGCAATAGTATAACCTTTGCGATAACCAGTCTTGAACTGAGGTTTCTTCTGAGGCGGACGATATCTGATATTAACAGCAGGTGGACGATTCTGAGTTCTAGGCATGACAGGAGCCCTAGACTGAGAAGCTCCCGCTTCATATGCCCTCTTGCGACTCTTGGAAGCAAGATAAATATTGTCATTATTCTCTTGAGTTAGAGTATCACCGACAAACTCATTAAAAGTCGTACACTTGAAGTTACCCATAGATTTCATCAACTTAGGGCCAAGTCCCCTCTTGAAACTAGCAATCTTCTTGGCTTCGTATCAACCATTTCGGAGCATAACGAGACAAATGGTTGAAAGCCCGATGATATTCAGTAAAAGTTTTGGTGTCTTGAGTCAGTCTCATGAACTCCGTATGCTTGATAGCCATAAGACCAGGAGGAATGAAACGTGCTCTGAAAACCTCACAGAACTGATCCCAGACAAGATTGGTATTAGCAGGTAATGCCTTCCAATAGTTGGCCCACCAAATACCCGCTGAACCTTGAAGCAGATAAGAAGCATACTCCACTTTTCAGGCCCTCAGTAAGCCTGAGCAAACGAAACCTTTGCTCTACCGAATTCAGCCATTCATCACCAAGTGGTTCTTTTGTCTCTTCAAAGGTAGGAGGCTTGGTGTCCATGAAATCCTTGAAATTACTCGACGATTTGGTTCCCGATGGGCATCACGACCACCACGATTCGCCAACATACGAACCGTTTCTCCCATGAGACGCCGACTTTCCACCATGGTATGCATAAGCGCCTCCGGAGTAGGCGGAGGTGGAGGCCGAGGAAGACCATGGTGCTCACCGTGATGGTGGTTTTCACCATCCGCAGATATGCGCAAATAGTGAGTATTGATGATGTCCAAAAAGTGTGGGCAAATTATATAATCATGCCAAACTGAATTCATTGGAGAAGAAACTCGAACAATAAATAGAGGCACAATCATAAATCTCCACAAGACATTGTCATCAATAACATCACCGGCGCAATATCGCGATGTATCCGAAAACACATTTTACCAACAACTAAAAGGTTCCCATATCTGAGGAGTTTCCTTAGGACCATTTAAAGTGAGAGATGCAACTTCTTATAAGAGGACAATTTTTAGAGAAACGGCGTATTAAAAACTTTTGAGGTAAGAGGTTTTATAAGGGAGGACAAGTGCAATTATTATATAGATATCATGATGCATGCACGATCCGTACGTCCTCACAATCCTAACTTTGATTCGACGTTCTAGACGGTGGCATACATACATTCTCTCATATATCGTAACTAGTCGAACTAACGTGAGCGTTGTTAGTGTACCCGCAAGAAATTTTCATTTCAGCCCAACAATTCCCAATATAACACACAAGGAAAGCAAGAACACAATTTACGCACCCCCTCCATCTTAGCATATTCCCAATATACGTAGATGTAGGTGCACGATACCCGAATCATCGTCAGAAGACGGCATCACCAAGAATGGTGGAAAACACCCTCACATGGGGCACTTTCATATAAACATGTGTGGAACATGTGAATACTTCAGTACCATATAAGCACTCCCCTAGATCGGCGTTTGTCCGATCATGCTCTCACAACTCACCTTACCTTGGCGACGATTCAAACATTAACACTAGCGACATATATGGCTAATTCATATATGAAGGTTACCACCAACATTAGACCACAGGGTAACTGTTGCGGTCAAGTTATCACTCTTCATACTTTAGCAAGGCGTCGATGCAATATTTAAATTTCCCCCAGGTTAGTACTTACTAAGCCACCTGTAAGTCCTTATATGGGCATAAAAGATATGAACACCGGCAACCTTTAGGTTTGAAATTAAGTTTTCGCAAAAGCTTTTGTTTTATTACACAAATGACGTGTTTAGTGCTTGAACCATGCTCCGATGCCAGTGTCACGTAACCGACCAATTTATACAAGATTAAGTACAAATGTCCCCGCTAATACGTTGACACACATACTTTGTCTTATATAAACCCGGTATTCCAACGAAATCACGAAGGATTTCAAACCAACTTGCAACGAACCAAGATCGTAGTAATTCAAACATAACCACATCACTGTTACAATCTTTTACAAATAATCTACATAGATTATATAATATCGGAGTACACTCAAGTTATTACAAACCGAGAATATAGGGTAGCGGAAGAAGCACGGTTTTAAAAACTAAAACGGTAGTTTAAGGGTTACATTGCCGTACAAGCTCATATCTTACAAAAGCAATATAAGGTAAGAGATCTACTAGAGACCATGCCCAATGGTCTAGTCTTCATTCCCGGCAGGAGAAGGCGATAGTTGCAAAGCAACCATTATAGAATATGTCATCTCGCAACGGGGAGGGAATAAACCCGAGTACTCAATTGTACTCAACAAGACTTACCCGACATGAAACGAAATAATGACTCCAAGGATTATGCAAAGCTTTATAGGTGGAGTTGGCTTACTCATTTTGCGTAAAAGCTTTAGATGATAAGAATAAACATGTTGTTATTAGCATCAAGTTAATCTTCATTAACCCGTTAACTAGGTTTGCACCGTGCTAAACAAGCAATTGAGTAGAGAAATACATAACCATATCGGGTTCATTATCGGCTATCTTGCAAAGTGTGATCAACCATCCAAACAACTTAAAGTTTTCAAGTATGGAGATGATCCCGTCAAGCTTCTCACTATCCGGAGACGATGGCGATTCGAATCGATTACAACCCAAGTGGGGAAATATTCCTAACACTCTCCCAAGCACACCCGGCCAAGGGTAGCCGTAGAACACCATTCGTACAACTCGGGAATCACGGATCCGACAGGCGCCTCACTTAGGGTTGCCACCATGCCATGAGGTCGGGAATTATAACACCCGCCCGGACTTACGGACATGACTTCCCACACGGACATACCACGCCGGATATGCCAATGGATCGGGAATTATAACACCCGTCGGCGGGTGAGACTTGATACTCTTCGCGATCCGGCCTAAGTTGAACTACTAGGCTTCGCTGCGGATAACCTCCGATCCAGCCCGGCTAAGTGCTAGGCTTGTTCAACATGACTAAGATGGGCTCCATTCCTTGTGTGTGATTAATTTGCACGACGGTACGCTTCACTAACAAGGTTGGCCGACCCCGTAGCTCATGCGCTCCGCCTTGCCTTCGATTTACATACACATGGTTATTTGCACGATAGCACATATAGCCAACCGTGAACCATCATACTAATTTCTCGCAAGTGATTATTAATCACTCGACTTCTACCGTTTAAGCATGGCTAAGCAAATGCTACGGTATCATATCATTAGGATTTCCGGAATAATAACTCGGACAAGGAATGATATAAATGCGGCAAGGGTGCCAATTCAATTCCTAGAACTTAATGCAACAATCATAAAGCATTTAGTAATTATAAAAGTTAGGAAGTTAAAATGCTCCGGGGCTTGCCTTTCACGAAGGTTGATGGTTCGTGTCGTGGACACTCAAGAACAACCTCCTCTCCCGCGCCGGTTCGATCACCCGAACCTTTCGCTCCCGAGGATTCTCCTCCCGCGGACACGTTCCTCGAACTCCAACGAGTCACTCCCGCCGGCGCACCTATTGCATGCATATGCATTAAATAAGTATACCGACTACATAAGTGAGGATAGTGATGATGACATGATGCTCATGATGACCCGTTGATAAGATTACATCACCGGACACTCGTTACCGAGTCCTCCGGCTATATTCAAATCACTATAAACAAGGTATTGTATTTTGCTTATGAAAAGCTAACACACTTACCAAATCTATACAACTGAACATATAACAACTCATCCGGAGTTAAAGATCTAGCACTGCACCTAATACCTTACTCGAATTAAATTGAGCACATAAAATAACCCCTATTAACATATTGACATGAAAAACATGAGCTCAAACAATTAAGTAAAGGTGCCAAAGGTCATTAGGAGTAATGACCTAGGGTCAACACTCAATCCAAAAAGTCAAACAATTCCTATAGTGATTAATCCAAATTAGAGATTAATTAAGGCATTAATCAATTAATTAATTAATCGTAAATAAGGCATAATATAAGAATTATTTTAATTAAGCCCAAAATTTTATTTTAAGCTACTTACATCAAAACTAAGTCACACAATAAATTTCAGGATTTTTGGAGCAATAACTAAATTATTAAAATTGAAAGAAAGAACATTTATTAATTAAAGGAGCTAATTAATTCTCATGCAAAACATTGCCCAAAATCAGATTTCATATTTTTCCTAGATCAAGCATCTCATGAGAAGGCTACACAAAAATTTTCATAATTTTTGGAGCTAGGAATAATTTTATATAAAATAGACAAATACAGATACTATTCACTCAAAATTCAAATAGAAAAGCATTTTCAAAAATGAAAACCAGCGCTCGGCCGATTTGGCGGCGCGGCCAGCCTCGGCCCAGCTGCGCGGTGCGGGCGCGGGCGGCGGCCGGGGCGGCCGGCCCAAGCGCGACGCAGCTAGCGCCCGGCCCAAAGCCCGGCGACGACGACGCGGCCCACGCGGACACAGCGCGTGCGCGCGCGACTTGAACCGACGGGGCCCACCCGTCAGCGACCCATAGCGGAGGAGCGGGGGTCTCGCCGGCCAAAGCTCGACGCCGGCGAGCTTTCCGACGACGAGACCGGTACCACCGTGCTCCCGTGATCTAGCGAACACGATGGGCTAGAAGATGGGGTGGATTAGGGTTGCGAACTAGGGCGGCGGTGTCGCGGCGCCGCGCCGGCGGCGAGATGGACGGCGACGGCGGCGGGACCCGCCGGCTCCGATGAAGATGATGGCTAGGGTGTGGGTGTGTGAGCACCACAGTGCTAGGGTGACCCTAATTCTATGAAAATGAAGACCAAGATCATGGTGGGGAGTTGGGGGCTCGGCGGACCCGAGCTCGCGGCCATGGCGGCCATGGCAGCGGCGCGGAATTCGGGCTCACCTTGCGATGGCGTGGGGCACGGTGTGGTCGGGGAGGGAGCGGAGCTTGTGGCGGAGCTATGAGCGAGTTGAATTGGCAAATGGACGAGTGGTGACGGCGAATTTGGAGGGCGGCTGGGTGATGCTCGGTGGCGACCGAGAGAGGGAAAAGGGAGAAGAGGAGAAGATGGAGTGGCCGGCTTCGGCCGTGGGCGGTGCAGCGAGGTGGCTGGCGTCTTCGCGACTTCACCCACGCGGCCGGTCGCGCGGGAAGGCCGGGAAGGCGCTCGGCGGCCACGGCGGCGAAGGTGAGCAGGGAGGAGTATGGCGCGGAACTGTAGCAGTAGGTAGATTTTCCCCTTTTTCATTTTCTCAAAATTTCATATTGAAACTTGAAAAAGTTCAAACATGAAAAGTGTTCAAAATAAATTGAATTTCATTTTTGCTTTTTGAACCATATCAAAATTCCCAATATTTTTGAATTTAGGTTTTCAAATTTGAATTTGAATTTCAAATTTCAAATCACAATCAAATGCAATGACATAATCCAAAACCAAGATGCTTATGCACATGTAATTAGGCCCTAACACTTGAGGTGTTACAGTGGGCAAGAATGTCTGAGCTACCTGGCGTCGTTCCGTGGGCAGACACGTCTTGATCGACCTGGCTCCGGACAACCTCTGGGTGTAGACTTGTCCATAGCGGTCCCGCGATACCCGAACAGTACCAACGGTGACCTATTACTCACTTTGGCTAGTGAGTGGGGTTTGTGTGGGGAATAACCCCTCAGCTGAGTAGGAATCGATTCGAATCGCCATCACTCCTGGACAGTGAGTACTTGACTTGAGCTTCGATCACGTCTAATTAAATAATGAGACCCATGGATGGTTATATGGATGATGTTGGAAAGGCTAATCTTGGAATGATAACTACTTCTATTAATTGATGATCTATTTGATTGCTTTAGCATAGGTGCTCACCTAGCATAAACAGGTTATAATGATAAGCTATGCAAGAATAAAATGGAAGGTTCATACTTATACATATCCATAATATGATAACTTGTGCTTTTCGCAAATGAGTCAGCTATCCCACTATAAGGCCATGCATTCCACCCAAAGCGTCCTTATTTTCTGGTTTAAGACGGGTAAGTCTAGCTGAGTACCCACGTACTCAGGGTGCAATTCCCAATGTTGTTTGTTGTAGGTTGGAGGCTACCACGGTGGTGACACGGTGGACTTATATCCCGTTATGGGAGGATTAGACTTCGGGCAAGTCAACTCTTATATCTCATCTACATGCTTTTGAAGGAGTCGACCCTGAGCTGGCACAGTATTTAAAAATGTAGGTGTGAGTGTATTTGCAAAGATTATTCTCTTCCATTTGTTTATTTGAAAACCCTAAGTTGTAAAATATTATATTTGTAACCATCGGTGCATTTATAAAGTTTGTAAAAGTAACTTAAGTGAATGGGAACCGCTGAACTTATGATTCGGGTGTTATGTTGTAAAAGTTCGAGATCCTTCGAGATTTCGCGGACTACCTTAGGGCTAATATGATTGCGGTTTACTACTCAAGCTGCCACGGTGGCTCGATTAGTGAACAGTAATTATGCTAGTTGGTCGGTTCTGTTACAGATCCGACAAGACCGATCCCGATCCCGAGGTGGATCGCGCCGCTGGTTCTTCCGTGGCAGGTGCAGGTTCCATGGCAGGCGGATCAACGTCGGGTTCCGCGCCGCGCCTGTCCGTTTGCGCCGGCATGAAATATGGCCGGATTTGAGCACCGATTTGGGCACCGTTTTCTTCCAAATTTTTTTCTGCAGGGCTAAGATCACCACGAGAGCTTGGCACAGCATTAGTAGATGGACAATCAATTGATGTATGATCATAAAGTGTTGCATCCCCAAAAGAAAAATCTGGATTTTTTAAAACATCGAGTAGGAGAGAAAACTCCGCACGAAGACGTGCTCCAGCATTGGGGTACATCTCAGAGAAGGGGAAGACATGTTCATCAAAAACAACATCTCTTGAGATATAGACGCGACCTTCGGAGGGATCTAGACATTTGAAACCCTTGTGCAAGTTGCTATAACCAAGAAAGACACACCGTTTAGATCTAAATTGAAGTTTTTTTGTGTTGTAGGGCCTGAGGTTAGGCCAAATAGCGCAACCAAAGGATCGAAGGTAGGTGTAATCTGGTGATGAGCCATACAAACGATCATAGGGTTTAGTGTTGTTGATAAGTTTGTACGGCAATCTGTTTATGAGGAATACGGCGGTAAGAAAAGATTCATCCCAATATTTAAGAGGCATGGAGTAATGTGCTAGTAGAGAGAGCCCTACTTCGACAATATGTCGATGTTTGCGCTCGGCAGCGCCATTTTGTTGATGGGAGTGAGGACAAGAGACTTGGTGTGAAATCCCAATTCGTTTGAAAAAGGTGTTTAGTGTTTGATATTCCCCTTTGATCGGATTGCACAATGATTTTTCGATCAAATTGACGTTCAACCATATTCGAAAGTCCTTAAAACATTGAAAGACTTGATTTGAATCGCAAAGATAAATCCAAGTAAACTTGGTAAAATCATCTATGAAACCCGACATAATAATTATGCCGGAGAGGTAGGTGCCGGTCCCCACACATCGGAAAATACAAGCTCAAAGGGTTTGGAGGAAATACTAGAAGATTTTGGAAAGGGTAGTTGATGACTTTTTCCTTGTTGACAAGCTTCACAAACCACCTTATTACTAGAATCTTTAACAAAAGGTACATGGTGGTGACTAAGAATTTGCTCAACTACATGTGATGAGGCATGATCGGGATGCCACAAGGACGAAGTAGGTTTGAAGACGCCAAGAACTTCTTTATTTTGAATGGGCTTCAAGGGATAGAGACCACCCTCACATGGACCTCTGAGAAGTGTTTTCCTCGTACCCTGCTCCTTAATAACAAAATGGTCGGGGTGAAATTCAAGGAAGGCATTGTTATCTCGAGCAAGACGATTAACAGAAAGTAAGTTTTTACTAGAATGAGGAACATGAAGAATGCGATTCAGATTTAGATTTCGTGTGTGGGTTTGCAAAACACTATGACCAACATGATTGATTGCCATACCTGACCCGCTGGCCGTGTGGACTTGATCATTGCCGTAGTACCGATCCTTCACGGTGAGCTTGTCGAGTTCACCAGTGATGTGATCCGTGGCACCAGAGTCCACGTACCAATTTGTGTCCACGCCATAGAGGTGGAGGCAACTAAAATCTAGCTGCCCAAGTTTTGGCTTACCCTGATTTTGGTAGGGCAAATTTTGGATGCCAACCAAGTAGGCCCGACGTGGTTGCTGAAGACACACTCTTCTGTGGTGGCCCCTTGACGCGTTCGTCGAATCGCTTGAAGCAGCGATCCGCGCCATGGCCTTCAATCCCACAGATTTGGCAGTAAACTCCGTGGAGGAAGTTGCGGCCACGCTCGCCGCGCCCACGACCGCCACCGTTGCGGCCACGGCCATTGCCGCCTCGGCCGCCACCACCATGGCGACCACCCCCACGACTGTTGTTGTAGGAGGAGGAGCCACCATCACGATGACCCTTGGCGGCGACGTTGGCGGAGGAGCGCGATCCACCGTCGTGAATCTCGCGGCGCTGTTCATGGCTCACGAGTTGAGCCTGGAGTTCTTGAAGGGTGATGGGGGATTCCCGATTGGACACACTGGTCACAACCGGGTCAAAATCCTCCCCAAGCCCCATGAGGATGTAGGAGGCGATCTCGTCGTCGTCGAGCTTCTTGCCCGCGGCCGCCATCTCATCCGCGAGCCCTTTCATCTTGGTGAAGAGCTCGGCGACGGTGGAGGAGCCCTTCTGCGCGGTGGCGAGGGCCATCCTGGTGGACATGACCCGAGCACGAGATTGGGACGCCTGGAGGCCGACGATCGCAGCCCAAAGCTCGGCTGCGGTGTTCTTATCGGCGACTTGAGAGAAGACATCCTTCGACAAGGATGTGAAGAGGTAGCGCGGACCCGACCGCTTGTCCTTAGCAAACCACTTCTCGTACTCGGGTTGGGATCGCTCTTCCCTTCGGCGTTGGCTGGCAAGAATTCCGCCTGGGGTTTGTGGTTGGGGCTGGTGTAGGACCAGAGTTGAGCACCCTGGAGGGTGGCAACAACCTGAGCTTTCCACATGGCGTGGTTGCCGCGGGTTAACTTCTCCGTCACCGGAGGAAGAAAACCGAAGGAGAGTGCAGCGGCGGCGTCGGGTGTAGCCATGGGTCGGTGGTTGGATCGGTGGTACTCCGCAAGGAGGTTTTAGGAGGCTGATACCATGTAAAACTGGAGGGAACGAGATAACCCTCTTGGGTAGCTCTCGGTTGCGTGTTATAGTCACGGAAACAGCCCCCGTGGTGGCATGTACATGATCCTAGGAATTACATTCAGTCTTAGCCTAGCATCTCTAACTATCATCTATGACTATGACTGAGTTTACAAAGTTCACAAGAAACATGGCTAATCTTAGGCATGACTCATTCTAACAGCCACTTCCTACGATGATCGGTGGATCGAGCAAGCAAAGCAACAGCGAACAGGCGGGAACATCTGCTCGTCACTGTTGCCCGGTCTGATCCGGCACGCCGACTGAGCGCGCCCGCGCGCGGACGTGAACGGGAGACCAGGCCACAGTGGACAGGGAATGGCAGCCGCACGCATCTAGTAGGCGTTCGTGCAACGCAAAACGCATACTCCTACGCACGCGTACGCTTGGTCTGCCGGAGCCCGGAGGCGCCGGCGGCCGGCCGCAGATAGGCACGGCAATAACTCCACCACGTGGGGTGGGTGGGGCTGCATGGTTCCATTCACCCGGCTCTTGCGTGCAGTACTGTTCCCCTATTCGATTGATCGATCGTTCCTCTTTCCGCGCTTGACGTCGTGCTCAAGGTCGTCAGGCCAGGCCAGGCCAGCCCGGGGACGGCATTCACTTCGAGCTGACACGTTTGACCGGACCAGAGCCGGGTACGCCGGCAGGCCCGTACCAGTACTACGTCACAGACGTCGCATGTGGGTGCTGCCGGCGCCCGTGCGCCGTGCCCGCACGGCACGTCGCGCATCCGCACGCGCACGCGTCCGGGACGCCGGATGCGCCAAAACCCGTCTCGCGTTCTAGTGGCGACGAGCTGCGACGGCGCGGGGCGCATACCGGCATGGAGTACTCCTACGCCATAGGCCATACGCCCGCCTCGCCGAACGGCCAACAGGCTCCCGTCAGCGCGGCCGGAATACGCGCGTGCGCGTTCCGTGCCAACAACCGGAAAAGCGGGGGATCGGATCTGAAGTCTTCCTTCTCCGCACCGCACGCGAGTACGCGACGACGCGGACCGTCTTCGTGTAGGGCCGTAGGGGCCTCGCGTGGCCGCTGGGGCTCCGTGCAGCTGATCGCCGGTCGCCGCCGGACCCTGGCCGATTTTTATCACGTGTCCGACTCCGACCAAGGGCGCAGTGCGCTCGTGAATTCAGCACTTCATCGCGTGGCCAGGCCACAGAAACTGACCAACTCCGGTCCCCGGCCGGCTCTGTAGGTCAGTCCGGCGGAACGGGCGAGCACGCAGGCAATGGTACCCACGTCTGAGTCTGAGGTGTGAACACTTCGCGCCCGCCAGGACACACACCCCGTCCCACGGCTCCCCGGCGGGCCGCGTTCGAGTAGGCGCCGCACCGCACGGCTGGGTAGCTGCCCGTAGAGCGGGCCAAAAACGCGCTGAAATCCGGGGAGACGGTGACCGCACGCCACGGCCACGCTGATCGGACATCGGAGGACGTAGTACACCATCATCATCATGCAGTGCCCCGGGTCCCCGGCGTGCGATTACAGACGACAGCGACGGTCATCGCCACAGCGGAGGAACGTTTCTGCGAGGAGTTAATCCGGCCGTCCTTGGACTCTGATGCTGTTCCTGCCTGTCGAGGTGACAGCAAATTATTGTTGCACTGCAAACGCGGATGCTTCTGCTCGACGGAAATGCCACAAATGCCTGTCTGAGCTCCATCAGGTGGCTCCGGGCAAATGCTTACGCCACTGCATAAGCATAACCAGGGCTCAGAGTCAGAGTCAGATTAAGCAAACGGACAGAATGCAAGCGATCAAAGTCGGCTAACTAACCGCTCGTGTACAGCGACTCGTTGCGCGACTTTCGCGCCGAGGCCTCGGCCACGGCGCGCCCCAGTCTGCATCGATGCAGAGAGATTCAAAGTGGCAGGCCGTCTCGTCGAACCAAGTACACACACACAAAAGCGATCTGCCACGCACATGCGGTGCACTCGAGCAGGCGAAAAGTCCGCGTCATCCGCACGGGCGCGATCCAACACGTACTGTGGCGGTCGAAAGACTGCATGTTCAAAAGGCATCCATGATGATCCATCCAACTGCTGGTCTGGCCTCCAAGCTCCATGATTCCAAACGGGCGCGAGCAGAAAGTCCACGAGCAGTCGCCCTCGGTCGTCGCCTGCCCTCCGCTGCTTGCTTGCACACCGTCGTAGATTGCGATGTATACTTCCATAGTCCAAGACAAGAATGACACGTGCTTTGGAGCCTAGTATGTATTTTCGCTGTTTCAACCACTGATTGTCCCATGTGATAGTGAGTCGGTCAGTTCGACCTGCCTCTGTATGAAGAGTTGTGTTATCGGACAAAGACATGCCAAGCCAAGCTACCGTAGCAAAAGTTCATACTACCTCTGTCTTATATATGCGTGTCAATGTTTACCAACTAGGAGGATTCCCCGCGCATTGCCGCGGGTATAAAGGATAAATATAAATAGATAAATATATGAAAATCAGCATTATTTTTTTAGTAGCACCGAATGAATAAAAAGTAGACAAAAGATAAACTTTCGCATCTTTTTTTTTTAAGGAATAAACTTTCACATCCTACTACTCTGTAATATTTTGGAACTCGAAGATACGGTGCAGCTGGTGTGGGCGGACCAGCTGTATGAGCGTCTGGCTTGATGCGGCACTCACAACGTGTCCCTGTAAGTTTTCGACGGCAGATCTATAGGCTGCCGTCTTCCAGCTGCCGCCACCGCTTTCCGCCGCACGCAGTCCTCCCCGTCCTGAATCCTGATGCGCGCTGCAGCGCGTCGTAGCCCATTGGCCCATGGAGATGGAGCCAGGTGCCCAGCCCGGTGTGGTAACACAGCGAGAAGATGAGCGTGCGATCCACATCTGCCTGGGAGCTCGCCTGCTGGAACAGGTTCGTGGACGCGAGCAGCCATGTTTCCATCTGCTCAGAAAAGCAATTTATAAATACTATCGGTGACCCCTCAGTTCTTTGGCAGTTCAATATCTAGACCAATTGCCGTGAGTTAAAGTTTATTTGGTGGAGTTTTTCATTGTCTCTTCGTTTTATTTGTGGGACCGTGGGAGTTTTCCGTTGTCTCTTCGTTTCGTGATGAACTGATGCGAACTTCGAGTTGATGGCACACAGCCGGGAAGTGCAAGCGTCTCTGCAGTTCTTCATCTACATGCGCACTCTTCGGATAGTAACTGAAAATTGCTGACGTGGCGCAAGGAGAGGCAAGAAAAATAGCATGGTGGGGTTTGTTTATATAGAAAGTATAGATACGAAATGAAGTTAACAGCCGGATAAGCTGCAACTGCTGCTAGTAAACAAACCGTTGGGATTATCCAAGTAAAGAAATGTAGGAGTAGGATGCTGCGATCATCAGAATCTGTAGGACTAAACAAGAAATTAGTCAGCGGTAGACCGAGCCATGGAGCCAACCACCGCAAAAGAACACACCAATGAGATAACCTATTAAAAGCAGCTACCGGGTCAGTCACACATGCATGTACCGGGGGCGCCACACAGCAGGCATTGATAGGAATAGGAATAGTGACCGGAGGTCCGTACCAGCCTGATGACACGGACACTTGAACACCATCGAGACGAGCCTGAATGTTCATCATCACCTGTGGCTGCTGCGAAATCGTCCCAGGCTGCACCACTGATTCCATTAAGGCCGTGTTTAGATCGCCAATTTGGCATGCTAAATTTCGTTCACAGTGTTGAAAGTCTGACTCAGAAGAATTTCGTTTATATTTGTGAAATATTATCAAAATATTGATTAATTAGACTCAAAAAAATTGCCTCACATGAAAGACAATAAAAGCATACGATTAGTTTTTGATTTCATCTATATTTAAGTCTTTCAAATGCGTGAAGATAAATTTGATGTGACGAGAAATCTTCTTTTTACATAGTGTCAAAGTTGAAAGTTTGGGTGACCTAAACAAAGCCTAAATTTCGCCATCCACTTTCGCGTTGCCACTGATCCGCGCGCTTAAATGCCGCGGCAGTTGCAGCAAGATGACAAGCGCAAGCAAGCAATCGGGAAGAGACAACGGCAAGCGACGCGAGGGAAAGAGGCAGCAGAAAGAGCTGAGACGAGGAATTGCAAAGCATCTCACTTCTTGCAGGAGTACTCGTAACTTCGTACCGAGCTAAAAGAAACAAAAGAACAGCAAGAACTGACACTACTAGCTGCTAATCCAACCTGGCATCTACTGTTTTCCTCTTCCGGTCGATCCCTCCTTTTGCCCAAAATCACAGCTCTTGAGGTTTTTCAACTACGACTTGCTATCCAAGTACCAAGTGTGTTACAGGATTGGCGAGCTACTCGGATTCCTGTCCCACGGCGTCGCCTGCGCGCCACGTCCGGCGCCGAACGTCTCGGCGGCGCCAGCCGCGGTCCCGGCCATGCCGACGGCGCCGCCGATGGGCTGGATGAACGCGGGGAGACCTCTGCTCGCTGGCGCGCCCGTCGGGCTCATTCCGAGCCCCAGGAAGTCTAGTGTAGCCGGCTTCCCGCTGAACAGGGACGACTGGCCCATCATGAGCTCCGGCAGCCCGGTGGAGTCGTATGGTAGGCCGAGGCCGAGCCCGGCCGACAGCATTGGTGACGGCTCGTGCTCTAGCCGCGGCGGCCAAGTGTCCGGGAGCGACACCTGCATGGCTGCGTCCTGGTGGTGCTGCTGCTGCTGGCCGGACGACGCCGCCCCCGGCGACGACGAGGAGACGTCCAGGCCCAGCCCGCGGAGGAACGACGAGCTCGACGAGGCGGCGCCCATCTGCGCGGCCTTCTGGAGCAGCGCCGTGGCGGACATGTGCGGGGACGGGGACGGCGATGGCGGCGGCGGCGGCGCGAACTGCTGTCGCTCGGCGGATACGGGTGGTGCCGAGAAGATTGACGACGACGCGTCCGTGGCGAGGCACAGTGACGGGGGCTTGGCGCGCTCCGGAGCGCGGCCAACCCCGCCGACGAGGTCCGTGAACTGCGGCGCTGGGGCCATCGACGACGGTGCGAACATGCTGCCGAGCAGGCTCTGCGACGTCCCCGCGACGCTGCTGCTGCTGCTGGCGCTGACATTGGCAGCGCTCACCGAAGTCTGCGAAAGAACCGGCACCTGTGGCGGTGGTGGTACTGGCGGCGGTGGCGGCGCGAAGTGGACGGGCTCAGTGGCATTGGCCTCCGGTTCTGCATGCATCGGAACGAAGCATTAGCAAATCAGGAGGAAGGATTAGATTCAAACCAGATTGATTAGTCTAAAGCGCGAAAAGCTCGGCAGATGCAGAAAGCAACGAAACGAGGCCATGATGGCATCTTTTTCATGTGTTCGTGGGCGCACTTTTTATCATCGGATGATTTCAATGCTCTGCGAAGTTCAGAAAGGCGTTGTGGATGTCGTAATCAAGAGCAACTTTGCATGATCTCAGAACGCAGCCAGGAACAATCCACCAACGCAGTCCTGAAGATTTTTAATCGTCATCATCCGATCTATCTCGTGCGAAATTACTACTGAATGATGAGGCATGTGAGAAATGGTGTAATCGAGCTACGAGACGCGTGCAAGAACACAGTCCTTCACCCCAGCTCTGGGACAAGGTCCCATTTTTTTAGCTCTCCCAGATTCTGACAAAACCCATAAACAGAGAGAGGATCCCCCTCCCATCTCCCCGACAATCTTACACAAACAATATGACATTCCAACGAACACATGCAAGATGCATCGAACCCGTACTATAACTACTGTACAGTCGAATTTGACCGCCGGCAAGATGATAAGCATTGATCGATGTGGACTTACCATTACGTTGCTCCACATGATGCGGCGCAGGCGGAGGCGGTTGCGGCCTCAGTGGCGCTGCCGCCGGTGCCGGCGGGGGCGCTGGTGGCGGAACCACGGCGGCTGCCGAGCTCCCGTCCTCCGCTGGAGGCGCCTCCGCCCTTGCCTTGGCGCTTTCCTCGGCGAGCGCGTCGCAGAAGGCGCGGTGGGTGATGAAGCTGTCCCTCCTGCAAACGTGCGTGCGCACGGCGAAACACATGTCAGTCAACGGAATTGGAGGTACGGGCAATCAATTGATGAAGAGAGAGGGTACCCGTCCCGATCGAGAGGACTACAGTACAGTAAGGAAGAAGGTGCAAGCAGGATCAAGAAGAGTGCAAGAGCAAGGAGGACGACGACGGACCTGGAGAAGAGGGTGCCGCAATCGCAGCGGTACTCGCGGGAGCCGCAGGTCTTGACGTGCGCCTTCCAGTCGGACTGCACGGCGTACTTCTTGGAGCACTTGTCGCACTTCCACTTCTTCTCGCCGTGCTTGCGGCAGAAGTGCTTCTTGATGCCGGTGAGGTCGCCGAGCGCGCGGGAGGGGTCGTGGTGCACGCAGCTGGGCTCCGGGCACACGTACACCCGCTTCCGGGCCTCCTTGCCGCTGCGCTGCCGGAGCTTCCAGGGAAGGTTGTGGCCCCGCCGGTGGAGCTGCAGGTTCTGGTCCCGCTGGAACCCCTTGTTGCAGATCTCGCACACGAACCGGTTCGTCGCCAGCAGCGTCTTGGGCGACAGCGCGATCACCTCCGCGTCAGGATCTGCAACACCACCACCGGCGCCGTCCGTCGCCATCGATCACGACAAAGAGGAGCTAATCCCGTGCCCGTTCCGGCACCTCGGACCACTAATAATAAACAGAACGACGGAAGAAGAAAAATCAATCACTCACCTGGCATGCCGGGGAGGGCACGCTTCTTCTTGGCGGGCGGCCCGGGCGGCGGCAGCTGCGCGGCACCGCCGGAAGACGACACGGCCGTCGTGGGCGTCGCCTCCACCTCCATGCTGGAATCTTCTTCGCTTTCGCAGAAAGGTCCGAGGGCGAGAGGAGGAGATCGAGCGCTGCTAGAGGCAAGAAGTCCACGAACCGAGCTGCCGCGAGCATAAAAGCGCGCGCCTTTGGAAGCGGCGAGCGACGACGCCGAGGCCCGAGTTACGGGTCGCCGCCTTGCTGCGTGTGAGGGAAGCTAGCTAGGCGTCGACTGACGAGAGCCGAGAGGAGGAAGTGTGGGAGGAGTCGCACAAGCCGCTAAAAAGGACGAAGGGGAAGCCATGACTCCGGCCCAAGAGCGGTGCATTAACTAGGGGAGGGTGAGCTCACCGGCACGGTGACCGCGGCGTGGAGGCATCGCCGTCGTACACGTGGGGCGCAGGGCGGCGGAGGCGATGGGCAGCATCTCGCTAGTGGTCAAGCGGGGCGCAGACTCCGGCAGGCGCCTTGTCGTGTAGCGAGGGTCTAATATTCCCTGGTGGTTTGCGATTTGCTCCTTGGAGAAAGGGTGGTTTTGGGCAGCAGGAAAGGTTGGCGGTCAGCACTGTTTGCAGAGAGAGAGTGATCAAGCGGCTGTCACTCTCGCTTTGATTGCGTCGTTGCTTATAATGGAGAGATCAAGCTTCTGATAGAATTTTATGTGCGATCAACTAATAAAGCAACCTGACTGACCTCCTTTCCACCTCGTGTCCATGTGCCATTCTGCGTTTTGGTGAAAGAGCATGGTCCGGCCGGTTATGGCCACTCTTGAGAAATGCTTGCGGTGGGTTTGGTAATCTATTTGTCAATCTCAATCTATTTTTGATTCATGTCCCGTGAGGTCAGGGTCCTTATTTGGATCATGTTATATAAAAGCATGTAGTGATATTTAGCTTGCTCAACCATTTACTGAATCACTAGGCAAGAGGATATGAAAAGTAAAATTAACAAGCACTGCCACAATCCCAAATTGTCTTGAGTGCCAAAAATCACCTAAAGGAAAATCCTTAGCCACGAACCACAATCAAATTCACTCAAGGTTAGGAGATATGGGAAATTATCTTCCTTGTAGTGAAGCGACCGAAAGGACACATGCTCACTTGTAGCACAAGGAGGAAACTTACCGTAGTGAGTCGCTTGCACTGTTGATAATCGTGATCTCGCACACAGTGTGGGTTGAGTAACAACAATCAAGTGATCATCGTGTGGAAGACGAGAAGTCACGATGGACTTGAATTCAAAAGTCACGATGAGTTGGGGCATCACAGGATCACCTAATTTTTTCACTTGAATAGTTAAGTGGTCAATGACTTCATCATTAGAAGCCTCTAGTTTTAGGGAGCGCAACATATTTACTCTAATTCCACGATGAGGTAGGCCCCTTGTTGCTTATGACCTTAATTGACAACATTTTCTTCGTTGTTTTGACACATGTACTATAGCTTCACTTTGTAGTACTATAGTAAAAACTTCATTTCTCTCTTCATCCTACATTACACAACACATATGGACAAGCCAATGGTTTAGAGGCTTCACCGACTTTTGCTACATTGTGCTACAGTACTAGCACTATAATGAAGCCAAACTCAACATAGGCATTCTTAAAAATTCCCTAAGTATTTCAGCGTGATTTACCCTTACAATGCATTGTAATGAAGTCAAACTCAACATAGGCATTCTTAAAAAGGCCCTAAGTATTTCAGCGTGATTTACCCATACAATGCAAGGATGGTTGACATCATTTCATCCTAGCATTCAATCAACAAGAAGTATCTAAATGAAAGAAAGAGAAGAAGGAAGAACGGGGCCAAAGGATCGAATTGAACAAGAGGAGGTTGAAGTGGACGTTCCTAGCTTATACAAAACTTATGAACCTTGAATAAGTTCAAAGATTTGAACTACAAAAGGTGAGACTAAGTTCTTATGCATACTATCAATCTAAACATATCCTTATCCAATATCACATTAAGACATGATTCTTTGTTTCGGATTTTAAAAACCTTTGTTCAATTACACACACTAGGTTAGAGCATCAAACCTATTGTCCCGCGAAAATAATAGAGTAAAACATCAAGCTAAAACAACAACTAAAACTGTAAGAAGGAGAGAGGAAGACGAAAGACATCCGGATGCCCCCCCCGCTGCCCTAATCCATGTTGGAGTATGAAAACTCACTTAGACTTAGTTGTGCTCCATTAAGTTACTAAAACTCAAGGTATCCACAGAGCCGTGTGATTTTGGTTACCCTAGTACACTCTAGAGCAATGAAAAGTCAGCTATGCTTAGTTAAATTATTGAAACTCAAATATCCATTATACAATACTCATGTGGTTTTTATTTACATGTTGTATTAGGGTTGTCATCTTAGGTCAAACATTTGTATATCTCATCATTGCTTTCAAAAAAGATATTGGCTCTGTAATTTATTTTTTTATATTCCATATGAAAAATATTTTCCTAATATATACGTAAATCAAAGTAAGCAATCAAAGGCTGTTTAGCTATATAAGATTTTTTAAAAAAATTGATGAAGAAAATTAGTAATGTTTGACTTAGGATAAACTGAATGTTTTTTAAATTTGACGACTCTCCATTCCCATTCAAAAGAACAGAAATATGAAAGGATAAACTAAATGTGACATGTAAAAAAGATCAGAGAGAGTAACGAGTATAGCTCTTGGACAGTGGACCAACACGCCAACAATAATTAGCATCAGTGTGGACATTGCTTGCATTGCCAGATTATAGTTGGCCACCGTGCCGTGCCGTGCCGGCACGCGGCACGGCCGTGCCAACACGGCACGGCACTGCACCGTGCCGCGGCGTGCCGCCGTGCCGGCCGTGCCGTGCCCCCCCGTGCCATGGGCCGCCCCCCCGGCCCACGGCACGGCACATGGGCCGTCGTGCCGTGCCGAAAGCACGGCGTGCCCCCGTCGTGCCGTGCCGAAAGCTGGAGCCGCGCGGCGCGGAGGCAGCAGGCGGCAGCAGCAGCAGCGCGGCGCGGAGGCAGCAGGCAGCAGGCAGCACCGCAGCACCAGCAGCAGCAGCAGCAACAGCAGCGCGGCGCGAGGGAGAAGGCAGCAGGCAGCAGCAGCGAGCGGAGGCAGCGGCGCCGCGGAGGCAGCAGACAACAGCAGCAGCAGCGCGGCGCGAGGAAGCAGCGCGGCGGCGCGACGCGAGGGAAGGCAGCAGCGCTGCAGCGCGGCGCGAGGGAGGGAGCCGTGCCGTGCCCGTGCCGTGGCGCGTGCCAGGCCGGCGGCCCATGCACGGCACGGCCTTCGTGCCGTGCCGGCACGGGCACGGTGGCCGCCGTGCCGTGCCGGCCCATGGGCCGTGTCGTGCCGCCGTGTTACGTGCCGTGCCGCGGCCCATGGGCTGGATGGAAATCTATATGCCAGATATATGGACGCGCGAATTTTATCCGAGATCCGTTACAGCCTGGACATCCAGCGTGAGAAGGTCAAAGTTCAGAGTTTCCCGTGGACAGTTGTTTGGCTCGTTTCTCACGAGTTTTGATGCTAACCCGAGCTGTGAAGTTTGTGGAAAAGGCAACGAAAACTGTGAGGCAGGGAGTCAATCGCTGCGGCCTGCGGCATGCATTTTACTTCGGCGAAATTGATCTGCGTGGTTGTCGGGTTGACCACTGTTTCTGTTCACGTTAGATCTAGCTTTCCCTCGTAAGCAAGCAAGCCTTTGTTTTCATGGATTTGCATTTGCTAGTACGATTTCAGTATTTTATCGTAAGTACTCTGCCTGCCTGTGCCTATGTCATGTTCTATGTGTTAGAAATTTTTTTGAAACAACTATGTGTTAGAAATAGTACTGCGCTTACAAAAGATTAAAGAAAAAGCGACTTGTGAAAGCTACATTTTTTTTTCTGATATAAACAGGATAAAGCCGTGTCTCTTTAACCCTTTTTTTTTTTTTCTGTTGTCCATGCCATATGGTCACTCGCTCACTTTTGCATACTGTAGAGTTCTTCTAGGGGCTGGGCTGCATATTGCGTTTCGACTTTCGGTACAAGGCGAAACTACATGTAGCACAAACAACGATAGTTCTATTAGGAGTCTATTAAGGGTCTGCTTAGTTTAATTTAGACCCTAGAAAAGTTGTACTATGGCATAGCACTAGTGTGTCTATCAGTCTATGACTCGATGATGTTGCTTGGGGCTCGGGCTAGCTAGGTTTCAGTACACCAAAACCAAACACAGGCTCTGAGAAAACTGCCCTGTCTAATCAAACTAAAACTTTTTTTCGAGAATTAATCAAACTAAAAACGAGTACTACTACGTACGTCGTCTCCTGCGTCTGAAGTTGACAAAAAACATTTGTTGTTCTGCTTGTGTGGTGGCGGCGGGAGCCACTGAAAATCTATTGAAAATCCAGTCGCCATGGCGTATGCACGTACTAATCACGTTTCATTACCATTAGCTTGATTGAATTGAATTGAAAAGAAAAGGAAAAGCACAAAACGAATCTAACATACCTTGAGTTTTATATTCCATGCGGCGGAGCCTCTAGCTCAGCTCGTACTCCTACTACTCCATAGCGTTTGAAAAATTGGCTGGCAGGCACCGGCACGCCACGAAGCTGAATGAGACGAGGGGTGGCAGATACTACCAAAAAGCCGGCATGGCGTTTTTCTTTCCCGGGCCTTCGCCATCATCCACACCATTGACTACGCACTTGGCTTTATCTGAGCCCGCCGCTTCAATCTCCTGCGCTGCTCCAGCCAGCGCATCGTTGTCATCGGTCTACTCCACTGCATTTTTTGTTATTTTTTATCTGGTTTATTAGGCGTTTAGCTCACTTAACCGCTCTCGTAGTGTTTGGCAGGCCGGTTAGCTAGCAAGCTTATCATAGCCCACTTATCTTAACCTGTTGCTGTCTCTCCGTCAGAGCGCTGCGCTGCGCTGCCGCTGACCCGACGAAGCTGACGGATGGGACCGGGCATGTAGCCTGGCCCTCTAGTAGATGTTGGAACCTTGGGAAAGTGGAGTTCTGGAATTGCTTGCTTGGGAACCTCTCTCTTGTCCTCATCAGCTTATTTTAAGCGTTTGATTTGGCTTGCGTGTTTGTTTATCGTGATGGACGTGGAAGATTCGGGATTTGTTTAGCGCACATAATTGTTATTATTACTACTGCTGCAAGACAAGTGCATGAATCTTGGAAAGTACTCGACGCACATGTGTTACGTAGTAGCAAATCACGTAATATTTGTCTAATAAATAAACAAAGGAGGTCGCTCTAGTCGTAGCCCTTTTTTGGTCCATCACACTCGCTTTGAATAATTTGGTACGTGTGGTGCCTTGGCCGCTAGCTCGTCTTGGCAATTTCTCATGGTCCTTTTCGATCGCCCAGGGCGGCTGTGCCTCGATCCAACGCCCGAGATAGTCCGTCTCTCGATAACCTGGCCGGCAAACGGCAGCCGCACGGGGGAAGCTTTTGTGGGCAAAAATTAAACGACCCCGGCCCCCTTTCAGTCAATTACGGCATGCAGTCAAGTGCGCGTACGTTTAAACGGATGCAGATGCTGAAATCCCAGTTTCAGGCGTTGTCGCGCCATATCACTGTCGCGTTGAACATGGATACTTCCTGCTTGTAAACCGGGTGACGTGTTCGTCTCAGATTCACCATGCATGGTTAAGCGGTGACGTGTTCGTCTCAGATTCACCATGCATGGTTAAGCACGCTTGGCTGTGTGCTGCCGGTAATTTCTGGCGCGCTGGGTATTTTGTATTCAGGTCACGTGTCAAACGACCTTGGCCCTTTTTTTGGTAACGCGCTGCTGTTCTTTTTCTATCTGCCATGCTTGCAATTGGCTGTCAGATCGGGTGGATCGTACCTGAAAGCCTTTCCAGACTTGGTTCCCACGTTTCTGTTCTTGGATTGCTGAAGTTTCATCTGGAGGGCAAGACATGTGGGTGTAATGCGTGACTTCTACTGTACATCCAGCAGGGAGTGGGACTCTACGGCGGCATACGGCTACTAACTTGGGGACCATCGCCAGTCGCCAGCAACTCAATCAACATTATTCAACTCCAGCATACTATTCTGAATTAGTGACAAGTGATAGCCCCTCACCTACTGCAGAAACTTGACCCAAACGATCACTGACAGGTCATTTTTGGTGCGCTATCGACGGTCCGTGGAAAAGTCAAGTGCAATTAAAACGCAAGCACGCCCTGAATATGAATGGTGCTCCTGCATTACGGCACGCCCTGAATGGTGCCCTCTATTACGGCAGAGAGACGACCATCCCTGCGAGCACGCTGTGGATCTCTTCACCGTGCGACTGTTGAAGCAATCAGCACACACAGAGACGGTCGAGACGCGGGCGTGCGTGATCAGTGTCCTTGTGAGAAACGGGTTCTGACTTCTGATCCCTGAACTTCTGGTGCGCGCACGCGCTGTGCCGCTGTGGGGGAGCACTTGAATTTCCTGCCCGGGTTGTCACCAATCACCAGACCCTGTAGCTGGCCTCCGGCTGCGGGCTGCTCGTGCTCACATGCCAGAAAGGCGGAAACCCTGTCCCGCTGCCGCTCGCGCCGGGGGACACTGTTGCCTGCGCCGAGCAGCGCCCGCAAGGGATTGGCGTCCCGATCGCCGGCTCGGGCGGGCATGGCCGATTGGCGGCAGTGCCGGGGCCGTCTCCTTCCGGCCTTGTTTAGTTTCCCTAAATTGGGTGTTGCTAATTTGGCATAGCGAAAGATTCCCCATCATATCAAAATGTCGGATACACGACAGAGTCTAAATTTAGATGAAATTAAAAATTAATTACACAGTTTAGTTGTCTTCATGGAGGCGAATCTTTTGGCTAATTAGTCAATATTTGGATAATATTTCACAAATACAAACGAAATCTTCAATAAGCGGCTGAGTGGCGGATGCCAAATTTACCCTCTCCAAATTTGGGGGAACTAAACAAGGCCCCGGTCTCGGACGACTCCGCTTCAGGAAACCATCGCGATTCGCGTCGTCGTCCACGCGCGCGCGAGCGGTGTCCTGTTCCATCTCCATCCCACGCGGGCAAAAGCCGCGAACCGTGCCAGGCCGGCTGATGTCGCGCATTGAACTCGTTGGCGAGGTGATTGGAGCCGTCGCTGCCGCCTCTGCCGCCGCGTGCAGGACTGCTTGCTGCTCCAGTGGTCCTGCGGCTGGCCTACGTGCCTGACGACGACGGACGACGACGGACACGGCCGGGGCGATTGGTACGGGTGTGCGTGCATGCAACACAACATTGATGTGGTTTCACATTGGACAAGGAAGCGTGCAGCTTTTATCGTGAGGAGTTATGAGGCGGCCGGAGGACAGGCCACGGGCCACCAGGTGGAATGCAACGTTGGTGGGTGTGTCGGATTCCCGTATGGTACAGGACGCCGGACGCTGGAAGCCGGAATTAACTGCTGTATCAGCGGTCATCGTTCGATTATACTGTACGGCGCTGGTGCTACCAGGAATACCATGACTGTACAAGATAGGGTTTGCCATCGTACACGGACTTTACCCGCGCGCTGCGTTGCGTGCAACCAACCCCAAGATGCTATCCACACGTGCCTGTATAGTTACGCTGATCCAAAAACGGAGTAACATTTCGCACCATTCCTCCGGTCTTTATGTGTTCACACAAGTATAGCTTTCAACTGCAACGGCGACATGTCATTTCAAAGTCTAATCACTACTGTAAATTTTCACCTTCTATTTTATTGTTTCTTAATCACATTAGATGCAGACTTTCACCTACATGTATATTTCTTACCAATAAAGAATGATACTCTAAAAATTCTAAAATAAATTCACGAAAAGTATAGCCGATGACTTAAAATTGGGTGAATAATTCTGTCACAACAAATCTTACCACTTTCTTCCTGAAAAGAAACTGAGAAGTCTTGTTTTTGGCAGGATAGATATTTCAAGCCGGCCGAGTGGGCTAGATGTAGCCCACTTTGAAAGGATACTAGTAAGCCCAAGGCCTTACTGCGTAGCCGAAATTTTGGCCCAGGACAAAACGGAGCCCATATTAATATTCCAAGCCTATGCCGTTTTCTTGTGCAAACGCAAAACATACCAAGATTTCTCCTGTCTTCTCGCCGCAGATCGAACGCCAAAACCCTAGCTCCCGTCCCCTTCTCCCTCTCCGGCCCCGGCCACGCCCTCCAACCCCTCTCCCTCAGGCTGCCCGTGCCAGCGGCGGCCATGGACAGCTCCCTCGCGAGCGCGGCGGCGATCGCCGACCAGCGCCAGAAGATCGAGCAGTACCGCCACATCCTCGCCTCCGTCCTCTCGTCTTCCCCACCGGACATCTCCCAGGCCAAGCGGTTCCTCGACCACAGTAATGCGCTTTAATCTCGAACCCTAGCACTAGATTCTGGGCGATTGCGCTCTTGTTCCGTGTTTAATTGTTGCGTATCGATGCGATTGCAGTGGTGTCGGACGAGGTGCCGCTCGTGGTGTCGCGGCAGTTGCTGCAGACGTTCGCGCAGGACCTGGGGAAGCTGGAGTCCGACGCGCAGAAGGAGGTCGCCCACTACGCGCTCACGCAGATCCAGCCGCGTGTGGTCTCCTTCGAGGAGCAGGTTGGCCACCTTACACCTTAGTTTGCTCCTGCGAATGCTACTTTAAACTCCCACATAAGCTTCTAAAAACGTTGAACTGCAATTGATTGCTTGTTGGTTTAGAATGCTAGTTGTTTGTGATATTATTTGTGAATCTTGTGCCTGTGTTGTTTTGAAACTTTTGCTAATGTTAGTAAAGGGATGATGCAACGATTGAAGCTTGCCACCTCAATGCTAGCAAGTAGCAACTGTTATTTCTGTATGGTAACTTCATAGTTTAGACTCTATCCAGCGTGGAGAGATACCAAAATTTAAGGTCCTGGGTGGTGCTCTAAAATATATCAGCCCACCTGATGATTTGTATTGTTTGGTTGATAGTGGAGAGGTCATGATGCTTTTAAGGCCTCTTGGTTCTCCTGACTGATTGTATCCTACGTATTGATTGATCTAGTAAGCTGTTAATTTCTAGGAATATAGATAGTAGTAAATTTTGGCATTGTATTTTGATGGGATTGTCGGAGTGTTCTTTATGTTGTGTGGCCATGTTTCCATTTTTATTGGAGCCGTGTTCTCATATTCTGTTTCTTGTAATCATGTATTTAAAGGATATGCAAACGCCATACTGTAAGACCTTACTGTTAAATTGTCTTGTTATTTGTATGTTATGGCCTTAGCTGTTTCTCATGTTCTGTTTCTTTGTAATCATATATTTTAAGGATATATGGAAACGCCATACTGCATGACGTTACTGTTAAACTGTCTTCTTATTTGTATGCTATGGCCTTATCTGTGTCAAGCTGCTAAAGCACCTGTTATAAGGATTAAGGAGCAGTTGGGAGTGCTGCACTCATTCCGTTATATCATTTGTTGCAATTAATTTTCCTGCTTAACCATCATGGCTGTTTGGTAGTCTTGATAAAAGCAAAGAAAGGAAGCTGGTATTTACACCAATGGCACCTTATTCTGTCCATCTTCTATATATTGCTCTGAAGACTTCTTTGTTTGCTGGTGTGCTGTTTGCTTGTCATGTCCAGATATACTGTGATCACAGATGGAAGTTAAAGAAATGTGTGCCCATGTTAAGAAACTAAGCTTTGAACTTGTAAATACCTAAGTCCTGTTCAATTTAAAATCAGCATGGGAAAAGGTTAGGTTATGCCAGATTCTATTCACATGGGAATAACTTTTCTCCAGAATGCTATTATCATTTTTGGCTGTCTACAAATACTCACAATGCTTGTTTATATGAGTTCAGATCTGAAGTAATTTGTGTGGTTCACGCCATCTCTGGCCTTAGATGGTAATCTGTAAAGAACTGTTGTAACAATCGCTACATCTAAATTGTCTGAATGTTTATCCATAGGTGGTAGTGATTAGAGAGAAGCTTGCAGAGCTATATGAGTCTGAACAACAATGGTCAAAAGCAGCACAAATGCTTAGTGGGATTGACCTGGACTCAGGAATCAGGTAGAAACTGTCTTATCTTGAATCTTTTCATGTAATACGAATGGAGTTTTACATACTGACACGGAAGTTTTTGCCTATTGCTTTCAATCAGGATGCTTGATGACACAAACAAATTATCCAAGTGTGTCCAGATTGCACGACTCTATTTAGAGGTTAGTGCTCGTTTTTTAGTTTTTCAGCAATGTACAGTGATTGTTGAACTCATTTAGTTCACTTTTTTAGGATGATGATGCAGTTAATGCTGAGGCTTTTATCAACAAGGCTTCATTTTTGGTCACCAATAGCCACCAGGAAGTTCTAAACTTGCAGTACAAGGTTTGTTATTTTGGGATCAGCAGCACTTTTTTTTTTTTTACACTTTAGGCAACAACTTAATTCTGCATTATATTTCTTTCCCCTTTTCAAGGTTTGCTATGCAAGAATTTTGGATCTGAAAAGAAGATTCCTGGAAGCTGCACTTCGCTATTATGATATCTCTCAAATTGAGCAACGCAAAATTGGAGACGAGTAAGGATTTGCAATACGTTCTTTTCATCGCTGCCTTTTAAAAGTTTTCTGCATGGTTATCCATTGTCTTGCTAGAGCCTAGTTTCTATTACTATGCCCTTCATTCACATTTTTTTACTATTTCACTGATTTTGTGTATTTACTATTTCATACAATGTCTATTTACTATTTCTTACATTAGCAACATTTTGCTGTTTTGGATATTGGTTGTGTGTTTGGTTTCACAGCCTTAAAATGTTATCCTTCATGTTTTTCGTTTTGTTTTGCTGGTGCCTGGTCTTTATTACCATGCCCTCCATTGTTTTTTCTTATTAGTTCATTTGTTTTTTGTATTTATTGTTTCATATATAAGTAAAATTTTTATGTTTCATGCATTGGTCGTGTGTGATTAATTTTGGAAGTTATAACATGAGACTCGTGTCTTCCCTGTTTTATTCTAAACTGCAATAGTTATTCTGATGGAAACTAAATTCTTTATGATGCCAGAGAGATTGATGAAAATGCACTGGAGCAAGCTCTTAGTGCTGCTGTGACGTGCACAATATTGGCTGGTGCTGGTCCACAACGCTCCCGTGTTCTTGCTACGCTGTACAAGGTATCGTTTTTGTCATCTCATCTCAATGTAGTTGGATTACGTGCTGGCAGTACCTACCCTGTGTTATACAATTGTGAGGAATGGAATGCAACTCGCTAGATGTATGTCGTTTTAAATGCTTTGTTATTGTTCATGGCAGTTTAACATATGTTGCACGTTTATCTTGCTAGTTTAGTCGAGCTGTAAACTGTGATATTCATCTCACTCACCTTCTCTGTTGAGGTGATGCAGCACATACCATTTAATCTGGGTTCTTATATGCATTTTCAGGTCTTGTAATCTAGATGTTTAGGATCAACATTGAGGCTGCTTGTCCACACATTACCTGTCGTGTTTATCTCTTTTTCTTTATTTACACTAGATGCACTTATTTTGCCTCTTATACCCCTTACAGGATGAAAGGTGCTCAAAGTTGAAGATATACCCAATACTGCAGAAGGTTTGTGTTATTAGTAATTAATCTCTAGGCATTAAATTTTCTTTACTGATAATGATAAGTTTGTTCTTTTATGTTACCCAAATCTTTCAGGTTTATCTTGAAAGGATTTTGAGGAAACCAGAAATTGATGCATTTGCAGAGGAGCTGAGGCCGCATCAAGTTAGTTGACCTTTATATGCTTGGGCTTAAAACAATTTTTTTTTATATATGATATGATGTCTTAACAGTTCGTTTTGTATCAATGTACAGAAAGCCTTATTACCAGATAGGTCGACTGTGCTTGACCGAGCAATGATCGAGCATAATCTCCTTAGTGCCAGTAAACTTTACACAAATATCAGGTGAACTGACTTGAGCATGTTTACTAAATTCATTAGGATCATATCATGCTAATCAACCGTGTTATTTCTGCAGCTTTGATGAGCTTGGGACATTATTGGGGATTGATCCAAGGAAGGTAAGCCTCTTTGCAGAGATATTTACCACTTTATCTTCACTTTTTCTCAACCCTCCATTATATCTGCGGTGATATCTGAGGAAAACTACTGTGACGACCCATGAGCTGGAACGTTTTGTTTGGCCTAGCTTATACCTAAGCTTTTTTGTATGTATTGTATAATTCCGTGTTTGCTTGCTTACATTGGTTATATGTTCTCATATTTTATAAACATTATATGTGCATCACCTAAATGCTGCGTTGTAGATGAATCCTTAATACTATAAGGATACAAATAGAATTCTGGTTCCAGTATGTTTTGCATTTTTCCAAATTTGATCTTACCCAATATTTGGATATTGACAGGCTGAGAAGATAGCATCCCGGATGATTTATGAGGACAGAATGCGGGGTTCGATTGATCAGGTGCTTAAACAAGTTCTTTTCTTGAGATAACCTATCTGATTTGAAGCCTAAAAGATCGTAGATTTGCCCTTCTTTGTTGTGATTTGAACCATGTTCACCCAAATATTTTCGCTTGGTTCACAGGTTGAGGCTGTGATACATTTTGATGATGACACGGAGGAGCTACAGCAATGGGATCAGCAGGTTAGTAACACAAGCGTTTCATGCCATGGAAATTGGAATGGGAATGCACGCAGACACATCTGCACTTTTGTGTGCACAGAAGCCTCGTGTTCCTCTCCACAACTTCTTGCGATTTGACACCTATGCCAATTATTATTTGACCGGCCTTTTCTTTGATCGTACTTTGCAGATTGCTGGACTATGTCAAGCCCTGAACGACATCCTTGACAGCATGTCAAGCAAGGGAATAGCTATTCCGGTGTGAGAATGTCTCGTGTTGTCGGTCGGTGGTACTTGGTAGAACTGCTTTCATGCCTCCAGAATCCAGAATCAACATTTTGTATAGTTTGCTGCTGCAAATGCGTATCTCGTGATTTTGGAACCATCTGTTAGAATACAATCGTCTAATGCAAAATCGGGGTGGATGCTTGTTTAAGTAACCGTCACCCGGTCGGTGGTACTTGGTAGAACTGCTTTCATGCCTCCAGAATCCAGAATCAACATTTTGTATAGTTTGCTGCTGCAAATGCGTATCTCGTGATTTTGGAACCATCTGTTAGAATACAATCGTCTAATGCAAAATCGGGGTGGATGCTTGTTTAAGTAACCGTCACCAGGTTAACTTTCTTATAGTGCGTCTCTGGGCAAACAATTATGGACCATCATCTGAATTAGGATGTCTAGTCTTCTTGGGAACTAGGACATCAAGAGCTATCCTATACTCAATTTACTACGATATCAGGAGCGATATATGTTGAAGTTTTCCTTTGATGTCAAAGTGAACCTGTATTAGGTTAGGATGCACGAGCACTCGTGCAAAATAGTATCATTACTTCATTAGTAAGCTAGCAACACTACTGCTGCGTTGATTTAGTCTTTCCGGTTGCCTTACCACCACGGCACTATGATTCAGTGAATCGAATCCGCATGATTGGCATCAGCAGCAGTCCTACGATTCAGTGATGCTGCATGGGATGGCGGATGCAAGAATACTCGAGCAGCATGCTTGCTATTCTGTTGTTGCTAGCTTATTTTCGAGCAGAACGCATGAACACTGAACTTGTCTGCTTATTTACGGTACATTACATACAAGCGGGATCTAAACTCATCAGCATACAGATACAGCACAGTTTAGCGAACGAAGCGACGACATCACGACCTACAAAACCGACTGGTCGACTGGCAGGTAATCCTCTGTACCGAGTGGCGATGACCTGGCAAGTGGCCATTTGTACGAGGTCCCCTGTTTATTTGTACGGAGCAGAGGCCAGAGCCCCGCTCGGCTGTCGCTCAGCCACTCCTGAACACACCAGCACCGTAGCGTTTCTTCAGTTTCTTGGACAGGCGATACAGCGGCTCGTCGCCTCCACCTTCTTCCTCCCTCCGCCGTTCTTCCTCTTCCCTCTCTCTTTCTTCCTCCTCTCGCTGCCTCTGCTCCTCCTCCTGCTCTCTCCTTTCCCTTTCTTCTTCCTCTCTCCTCCGCTGCTTCTCTTGCTCCTTCCTGGCCCGCTCCTCTTCCTCTTTCCTCCTTTCTTCTTCCTCCCGTTCCCTCTCCTTCTCCCGCTCCCTCTCCTTCTCCCGCTCTCTCCTCTCTTCTTCCTCGTGTTCTCTCCTCTCCTCTTCCTCCCTTTCTTTCTTCTCTTCTTCCTCCCGTTTCCTCCTTTCTTCTTCCTCCCGTTCCTTCCTCTCCTTCTCCTCCCGTTCCCTCCTCTCCTTCTCCTCCCGTTCCCTCCTCTCTTCTTCCTCGTGTTCCTTCCTCTCCTTCTCCTCCCGTTCCCTCCTCTCCTTCTCCTCCCGTTCCCTCCTCTCCTTCTCCTCCCGTTCCCTCCTCTCTTTCTCCTCCTTGGCCGCCTTCTCTTCCAGCTCCTCGGCGCACGAAATGCACGACAGTATCGTGGAGTCGCGCTGCGCGGACAGCAGCTTGTCGACGGCGGTCGAGTTCCGCTGCCCCAGGGCCAGCGCCAGCACCCTCGGGCCGATGGCGTGCAGCACGGAGCCCTTCCCGGCCAGGAACTGAGGGTGGTTCTGCCCCATGTGCGTGCTGAACCCCACGAACACGAACGAGTCGTTGTTGAACGACATCTGCGCCATCGGGTGGAACCGCGGCACCACGAACACGTCGCCTTCCTTCACGCGGAACACCGAGTTTTTGCACTGCCACCGTGAGTGGCCTCCTTCGTCCTCGTCCTCGTCGCCGCGGCCTCCCGGCCCGCCGCGCCGCTTGTCACCGTGGTGGTGGTGGCCTCTCCTGCCCGACGGGGTGCTGCTCGGGCAGACCGTCTGCACGACCCCTGAGCCGTCTGTCACGATCGCAATCTCCGTCGCCTTGGGGTTCCAGTGAGGCCCCATCATCGAGCCCTGCAAATTAAAAAAAAAAAAACGGTAGATTGTCGTTGATACCATTAGCACAATGCAAGAACCATTTGACGTACGTGCTGATAGACTGACGAGGAGAGCTGAGATTATTACCGTGGTCAGGTTCACCATGAACATGCCAATGTTGGACCCGTGCAGGGCGTCGAGGTCCTTGTTGGTCATCGTCCGGCTCCACCCGTAGCAGTTCTTGACGTCTGGCTTGCCGGAGTAGAAGTTGAACGCCTTGCTCTTGGATTTCTTGTCCTTGTCCTTGCTCTTGTGCTTGTCTTTCTTCTTCTTCTTGTTAAGGAAGTCCTCCGGGTCGCGCACTCCCAGGAGAGCGTCAACCATATCCTCAGTCCAGCTGGGTTTCTCGTCCCCCTTCTCCTTTGGGTTGTAGGGTATAATCTGTTGCGGGGTCTTGGCAGATTTGATCGCTTCTACCACCTCTGCTTTGACCTTGCATTGTGAAAGATGGGAATTTAGCTTTGCTGATCACCAGGCGTATGTCTATACACGCTTAGGGCACTATGCAATAGTCAGTTTTCACTTACCCCAAACCCGAGGCGAAGAACATCTGTCTCGAAACCTTTGACCAGATTACTGACGCTGGAATAAGCTTCCACCTTGGGCTTCTGCTTTCATTTGACACACAACAATCACAAAGTGTACATGAGTGCACAAATAAGTATCCGGCAAGCACGACTGTCATTCGTAAACCATGCATGCAATGCAGAGGAAGGATCTTAGGTTCATTACCGAGGGGTCATCGGCGTTGATGGCTTCGCTGGTGAAGATAGCATAGATTCGAAGACGCTGTCTCGTGGCGTTGGGGTAGCTCTGGATGTACAAGATGCTCCCCTGCTCAAAGTTGTACACATCTCCTCGCTCCACCTCCAGGGAACTCTGTTCACCGCTCTCTTCTTCTATGAATGTCACCTTACCCCGACCTGTCTCACAAATCACATACTCTTTCAGGGAAAAAAAATGCTAGCTGCTGGCATAAAGAGACTACACATATTGTGTTCGGTAATCAGAAGGTTGTTCTATCGAGGACAGGTCTGCTTATTACCAGCAAGCATGTCACGTCACCTACCGCTGTGAACGTAGAACACCATGTCGGCATGCAGCTGCACGGGCAGGAACAGCGACCCGGCGTCCATGGTGATGCAGTGCAGCCGGTACGCCGTGCCCGCCGCGTCGGCCACGTCCACGGCCGTGACCGAGCCGGCCTCGCTCTCCCCCACCACCCGGCGCCTCTCCTTCTCCACCACCTGGCCGCCCATTCTCCATCTCTCGTGCTGCTTCTTCCCGGACGCCGCCGCGGCCCCCGAGACCACGGCCAGGAGCAGCAGCAGGAGCCAGAGCCACCGATCACTCGTCGCCACCGCCATGAATAGCAGCTAAACTCTCTGTTCTGTTTTTCCCAAACCCCCGCACGCCGGGCTGCGATCTGCGGAGTGGTGGAGCGCGCTTTGGGCCGCTTGATAAGCAGCTGGGCTTGCGCCCTCGTGGGCGCTGCGTGCGTGCGACGTGGGGGGACGCTGGCACAGTGGCCGTGCATGGGCGAGACGTGGCGCCGCGGCGACGGAGGGTGGTGGTCGCCGGTGTCGTGGCGCGTGAGGTGTGCCCCCGCTCTCAGCCACTTGGCCCGCCCTGCGCGGTGAGGTGGATTCCGCGCTGCGTTCGGATATGTCCTTGGACCTTGCCATGCCTGCACGGCGCTGTGGATGTGGATACATTTTTTCGCTATCTGGAAGCAGTACTTTTTTTCGAGCGCTTGAGATTCAGAGATCAGAATTGGTATTCACGTTTTCAGTGCGTGCTGCAAGTGAGGCTCTGAATGGGATGAACGGCGACATGATGGAATACGGCAAGGCCATGGGGATTCTGCCCGGATAATGTTGGGCATCACTAATTACTCCACTAATTATTGAGAGCTTGTTTATGAGATCTTCGAACGAAACCATTTTACAGCATTCACTTTTTCAATCGTTTAGGCTTCAGTCGCAAAATTCGTTTTCCTCTAATAGCTTTATGTGCTTATCTCTCTGTTCTTTAGAATAAAATTTTAATAAACGCACATGCTCGCTCTTTATGTTGTTTCTTCGACCTTTTGGTTTATACACCTTTCAAGGTATCTCATGTAGATGTTTGTGTTTTTTTCTCTCGAATACGCAAGAGCATTATGTATTTTTTTATTACAAAGAAAGAAGTTTTTTACAAGAACCGTCCACGTTTGACATAACAATCCTGAGATCCTTTGAGATTACCCTAATCTACCCGCGGGCTACGACACCATGCCCAACGGACGACGAGTTGCTCTACCAGACCTTGCCCTACATGTTGGGAACATCTAGTTGAAGGGCTCTGCGTTTGCAGCCGAAACGCTGCCCTGTGAGTACGATTCGTACAACCGCTTGGCTATAAAGGACGACGGTGCTGATGGTCTCAGGAACCCCATCTTCCGAGCAACACTTTACCACGTTTGGACGCGGATGTGATCCATCTTCCGAGGAGCAATCCACATGCTCCTGAGGCGGCAACTTCTGCTTAGGAGGAGAGTTGATGAGAGGTGGCGGCCTTTTTATCACGACCTCCTCGTTGAATCTGCCCAGCCGCCTCCCTCGAACATGGCGAGTCCTCGCTACTCAGCTCCTCAGCACCCCTCGTTGCAGTAGTCCCCACCGCACCATCCTCCTCCGAAGCCACAACGTTCAACCCATGCGCACATGCGACGACGGAGGCGTGTCCAGATCCACCATGCATTAAGAAAATCGTCAACGTAGAACACGTGTCCCTTTGTTTGATCCCCACCTTCTAGAGTTTAGTTTATAAATTACTTTAGTTCCACTAGTCATTCAAGAGGTGCTAAAAGTGATTAAGCCTAACATTTTAATCATTAAAATACTTTAGTCTCACTAGTCACTCCAGAGTGCTAAAAGTGACTAAAAGAGACTAAGTCTTAACATTTTAGTCACTCAACACACTAACAAAAAGGGACTAACAGATCTATTTTAGTTAGCCAAGCCAAACAGAAATGAAGGTATCCTCGGTTTAGCTGACTAAACTTTAATAAGTAGAAAAGCTAAACATTGCTTGCGCAATTTGTTGCCTCTCATCACACGAATTTTTGGACCATTGATTTTGGTTTCCATTTGATCTGTGCTGTCTCATCACACGAATTTGTTGCCTGTTACTTATTAGTTTAGATTTTTGTATGTTTTAGGACCGGTTAGAATTCGTGTGATGGAGGCTTTTGGATTACACGAATATTTCTTTGGCCTACATTCGGGTGATCTGTCCCAACTTCTTGCTTGAGCAACAGATCTGACCAAATCACACAAGTTTTGTTTAATAAGTGCTACGTTCGTTTTATTCGTCTAATATAAAACAGCGGTAAAGCTTTTGTCGCTCCTTTCAAAAAAAAAAAAAAAAAAAAAAAGTGCTACGTTCGTGAAAAAAAAAACATAGTCACTTTCCCCTGGCCATCTCTCTCAGTGCCTTGGCCAGCAAACGGCAGACGCACGGGGGAGTTCTTGTGGGCATGTTTTTTTTTAAAAAAACTCTTTAGTCAATTACGGCATTCAGTCAAGTGCACGTACGTTCAAACGGACGCTGATGCTGAGATGCTGTATACTCCTAGGTGCGTGTCCAAATCCCAGTTCGTTGTCGCGCCTCCATATCGCTGTCAGTCACATTAGATACTTCCCTACGGTCATTATCGGCTTGTAAACCGGGTGATGTGTTCGCAGATTCACCGTGTATGGTTAACTGGCGTGTAGTTCCGGCAGTTTTGGATGCGCTGCTGTGTATTTTGTAATCAATCAGGTTAGGTGCCAAGGCGGCCTTCTAGGGCGTGTTTGCGAAGGTGGCCCGTGGGCCAAATTGCGCCCCGCGGGATGCAACTTGCCGTGTTTGCCATCTTGGCCCAGCAGCGAGCCCGGCTCTCCGGATGCAAAACCGACGCCTCAGCCAGGCTCTGGAGAAGGGAGCTGCTAGCGCTAGGACGTCCTAGCATAGGACGGTCCCGCACTAGCAGCGGCCCGGCCCATTACTCCAAAAAAAAGACAAAAGGTAGATCCTACGTCCCACCCCGCACAGTCACGGCTCGTGGGCCCGCACGCGGTCCCGCACAGCCCCCCCCCCTCACGTTTTTCGTTCGCACGACACCGCCGCCCCCGCCCCCACCGACATCCCCGCAAGGGCCGATCTACTCCGTCTCCCTCCCCATCACCGCCTATGCTCCCGCAAAACACCGTGGCCCCAAAATCGAAATATCGCCGGCCAAACACACCGAAACACACACGAAAAAAGACAGGTGAAACATCGCCGGCCAAAACAATGAAACATCGCAAAAGCGTACAGGACCGAGCCCCGATTGAAACAAGTAGTAAACATATACCGAAACATTGGGCTGGTCGTATCTGAAACAAACATAAACACAGTTTTTGTTAAACAAACATGAACACACTGCTGAAACAAAAAATGGACACGATGCTGCAACAGCAACAATACATCTTATGAAACACACATGGGCATACTGCTACAACAACAGCAAATCTTCTAGTGAAACAACATGCCCGAGAACTACTACAACACTTTGGTTCGCGAAATTGCTGAAACACAAAAGGGCATAGAGCTGCAACAACAACAAAACAGCTTGTGAAGCATTCTGCGGGCTACTGCGAAACATGCATATTTGTACCCACTGGGATAACACCACAAACGACTAATGGAAACAACATGCCACCAGCTGCTGCAACATGCACATTTGGACCACTGAAACAACAGCAAAACCAAACTGGATAGGCACCAAAAAAGCTCTCAGGAACCCTCAACCCCTACTGCAACATCACCTGAATAGGCACTGCAACAACGAGAAACACAAAGTTGAAACACAAAAAAAAGTGAGATCAGATCCAGAAAGAGGATGACGAGCATGAAGAGGAGAAGGAGGGGGAGAGCGATCACCGGCGGGGATGGCGCCGCCGTCTTCTTCACCTCCGGCGAGACTCCCCACCGGAGGTGGAGAAGAAACGGGTGTGAGCTCCCACACCACAACAAATCCGCCGGATCCAGGGTCGCCGCGGCTGAATCCCGCGGATCCGCAGCCACCGCAGCCGGATCCCGTGGATCCGCGGTAGCCACCGCCGGATCCGGGACCGCCGCCATGGAAGGAGCTCGAGCACGGAGCACCCCTGCTGGGAGCACGAGCAGGAGCACCCCTGCTGGGTTGAGCTCGACGGAGCACCGGGGGCAGCGCACGGGAGCCGGCGGCGAGCGCGACGCGCGGACCACCGAGAGAGGAGCGAGAGAGGAAGAGCGAGTGGACCACCCAGATCCGGCGCATCCAGGGGCCGCGCCGAAACCCTAGCTCACGGTGGAGGGCAGCCATGGGGATGGCGGTGGACCGCGAGGATGGGGATGGCGGATCCACGTGCATCCGCGCCGGATCGCGGATCCGCGGCCACCTCCACCGGATCCGGCGCATCCGCGCCCGCCGCGCGGTAGAAGAGGGGCGCCCGCCATGGCCGGTACCTCCTCTCGCTGGGGCCTAGTGAAGAGGGGCGAAGGGAGCAAGGGAAGGAAGGCGCGCGCGCGGTGGAGCTCCATGCGCGGAGGAAGCGGCGGCGGCGGCGGCGCGGCGAGGGCGAGCAACGCGAGAGGAAGTGGAAGGAAATGAGGGCGAGCAACGCGAGAGGAAGTGGAAGGAAATGAGGACGCGGAGAGGAAGTGGTACGCGCGGCCGCGTGGTGGCCTGCGTGTCGCGTGCGTGCGCGGTGCGGTTGGTCGGCCCAATGGGCCACCGACTCGTGTCCTAGAGCTAGGACGTAAGAAGAGTAGCATTACCGTCTGGAGAAACGCTGCTGGGGTTCGTTTCTTTCGGGCCTGGCTCGTTGAAGCGCTCACGAGCTCCCTCTCGTGTGGTGGAGTCACCTCCCGATTCCCAGGCAGCCTCCCACCTCTCACCAACTGCAGCGACCGGTGGATGCGGCGCCGGAAGTTCGTCGGCGTGACGCCGCGCGTGGCCGCCGAGGGAGAGCCGCACGGGCGCGCGTGGCCACCAAGGGAGGAGCGCGGGCCGTCGCTTGCCGGAGAGGAGCACGCCCTTCCGGCAGTGTGCGCCGGCTGCCGGAGCACCCACGGCCGCCGGCGCGTCCGGGTAAGCGGGCACCGTGAGGGCACCGCCGGCGGGCGCGCGTGGCGGTCGGGGCGCTCCGCCGCCGGGCGTGTGTGGCCGCCGGGCGTGCGTGGCCGCCGGGCGCGCGTCCCGGGATGGCACGGCCGCCGGGCGCGCGGGCACCCGGGATGGCGCCGCCGCCGGGCGCGCCCGGCGAGCGCACGGGCCGCCGGGCGTGCGGGGCCGCCGGCGCGCGGCCCGGGATGGCACGGCCGCCGGGCGCGCCGCCGAACGCGCGGGCTGCCGGGCGCGCGGGCCCCGGGATGGCACGACCGCCGGGCGCGCAGGTAGTCGGCGCATTGGGCGCACGGGCACCGGGATGGCGCGGCCGCCGGGGACGGCGCGGCGCGCGGGCCGCCGGGGCACGACACCGCCGGGCGCGTGATGCCGCCGAGGCGCGCTGCCGAGCGGCCATGGACCTCTGTCGCCTTCAGAGGAGCCCCCAATAGCAGCGGCGGCCATGGACCTTTTGCGACATTGCCGTGTCGGTGCACGCACCCAGACTGCTCGACGAAATGACAAAGAGGAGAGAAAGAGTGGTAACGCTACCGAGTTGCAGTGGAGGGTAGCCATATCTATTTGCGTTTTTTCTCACAAACACGATCTCGCCTGAGCCAGGCTCATTTGGTACATTGGCAAAAACAACTTCACTTGCACCAACTGGGACAGGCCAGCCGTGGCCTGGGCGAGTTGGGCAGACCAGGCTGGTCATGGCCAGGGTCACAAACACGCCCCTAGACTCTCTTTTTGGTAAAGCGCTGCTATACAGGTGTAATGCCTGCTCGCGAAAAAAAAAAGTAAAGCGCTGCTGTCCTTTTCCTCTGCCATGGTTGCAATTGGCCGCCAGATCGTACCTGAATGCCTTTCCAGAGTTTGTTTCCCACGTTTCTGTTCTTGGATTGCAGAAGTTTCGTCTAGAGATGACCAAGGCCTCGTTTAGTTCGCCGAATCGGGGGTGGCCGATTCTGCACAGTGCCACCCCCGAGCACTGTAGCAGTTTTGTCTTTTTTGTTAATAATTGTCCAAATCTCGATTAATTAGTCTCAAAATGTTCGTCTCGTAAAGTACAATAAAACTGTGTAATTAGTTTTTGATTTCATCTACATTTAGTACTTCATGCATATGTAAACATTTTGATGTGATGGGGAATAGGAATTCTGCACTGTGGAATTTGGGAGTGAAATCTGGAATCTAAACAAGGCCCAAGTTTCCCGGACGTTGCAGAAGTACCACCGGTTCCTTCCGCGAGGATTATTTACGACACCTTTTAATTAAGAAAAATAATTATAACTATACTTAAGGGCAGAATTATTTACGGCACCTTTTAATTAAGGCCTTGTTTAGATCATGGCCAAGTTGGGAGTTTGCATAGTGCCGCGTCAAATCAAGTATCAGATCAGAAGATTTCGTTTGTATTTGGTAAAAATTGTCCAAACTTTTGGTAATTAGGCTCAAATGTTCGTCTCGCATGAAAGACAATCAAATTGTGCAATTAGTTTTTGATTTCATCTATATTTAGACTCCATGCGTGGGCCGACATTTTGATGTGACGGGAAATAGAAATTCTGTATAGTGAATTTGGTGGCAAATTTGGAGATCTAAACAAGGCCTAAGAAAAACACAACGTTGCAATAGGAATGGGGCTCGCTCCTGCCTGGGTCGACGCACGATATGGCTGCTCCCGGCGTCGCCGCCTCCCAAATATCGACACAACTCGGACCACTCGGGTGCCGTGACGCCATCGCCAATGTGTCCCAAAAGCGGCGGCGCTGATGAGTGCTGCTGGACACCGGTGAGCAGCGGTGGCGCGGGGCCAGGCCAGCGCACGGACGCGGGCATGGAGGGCCAACGAGTGCGACACTCGGGGGCTCAATCGAGGCCTGTGCGCGCAGGTGCAGCCGCGCCGTACGAGGGCCGACGCGCCGCGGCGAGGCCATAGGACCGATGGCCAGGCCGGTCAACTTCGAGCACGACATGCATCCATGGCGACAGGTTGCTCGTCCCTCTCATCCTCACGGTGGGCGCGAGCCAGGCATGCGTCGTCGTCGGCAGAGGACTGGAAAATGGCTTTCGACGCTGGCATAGTGAACCCGGATCGAGAAGATGCCGCCGCCGCCGGGAAGAGGATGCAGACTAGGACTTCTGCGGCTGCTGTTGCTGCCACGCTGCGGCGCCGCGAAGCCACATATTAGTCCTCGCATGGTCAGAGCCGAGCCGAATACGTGCCGACGCGGACGGGAAGCCGGAGAATTCCCTGCTTGGTGCAGGTACTTCGTACGTTTATGATGGTGACCATGGGTCAACAACGACGACCATGGCGTCATTTCGTGGTCCTGCAGAATCAACGGGCGCTGGGTCATTATCTGTTCCGCATTCAGAGGAAGAGCGAGAGGGAAAGGGAGTGCCTGCGCCGGCTATTGCGACTAGCGAGCTACCTTACGATGTTCGACACGTGCAGATGAGCGTGGCTGCGTAGTAAAGCGGCAAGCTAACTTGTGGGCGGTGATAGCGTTGGAGAGTGAGGGAGCCGTGGAGGCATGAGACGTGGAAGGAGACAGGACGCACTCGAACAGGGAGATAAAGGGCAGCAAAATTCAACGCTTTAAATGCAGTTTGAAAATAATTTAGGTTTCTGGTCCACCTATTTTTGTTAGGTTCCAACCCACGACCTAGCTAGGTTCCTCTGTATTGGTTCATTTTATTTATATAGCCATATGATCTATACAAATAAATGGCTCTGTTTTTTTCTTCAAAACACGTAAGATTTCACATGCTGATATTATGTACAGAAGTGATTTTCTCTCACGCCTCTCCCTATCTCGTATTTCAAAAAGTGCAAGATTTCTTCGTCTTTCATTGCTCGCAGCCGTCCACTAAAGATTTGAGGTACTCAATCTATTTCATGCATGTACAAAAGTTCTAAGGCCAAAATGAATTGGCACAGGTGATAGAAGATTGGAGAATTCTCTGAGCCTCCCGTGTCCAAACACGTTAGAGCGGTGCATGCATAAGTATGTGAAAAGGAAAAATTGTATACATAAGTATGTGAAAAGAAAAAAAAATGACACACACCAAATTTAAGGTATATTTCGAACTGCTTTGTTTTCAAGTTCCTGAGCCAAACATGAGAGCTCGAGAAACTCCTCTCCAAGGTAAAAAGAATGGGGCTAGGGATCAGGTTTACGTTATTCCGTACAAACTTGGTTTGGAATTCTAAAATTGTGATCATGCATAATATTACTTGGGCAGCATTCCCAAGGCCTTGCCGTAGTCGATCATGTCATCACACATCCCATCCAGCATCTTGTACTTGTAGTCGAACCCTTCCCCGACCAGCTTTGCTGATGAGAGACACACTCTCGGCTTCTCAAGCAGATCGCCGGAGCTGCAGGCAAAGAGAAAGCACATAGTAAGTCACTAGTCATCGTTCGTTCATCAGTACAAATCTAGTTTCAGAGACTCTCAGAATTGAGAGCTCGGAATCCGATTCTTACAGCAGATTCGTCTTCACAGTGTACTGCGGGTACTTCTCAGACAGGAAGCGTGCGACCTCGAGGATGGTCGTGCTAAGGCCGCTGCAGAGGTATCTCCCCGCGGCCGCCTCCTGCTCGGCGAGGAACACCTCGGCGCGGCAGAGGTCATCGACATGGACCAACGACACCATGCCAGACGCCGTCTCAATCGCTCTCAGTACGCCGAACTCTGCCTCGTCGCCTGAAACAGTGACGTGATCGAAGCTGAGAAGAATACGTAAGAACCGACGACAAGGCGGTCGGCCTCCGGCTGTGATCTGGGCCTCACCGGATAGAAGGGAGAGGCAGTTGGCGACGCTGGTGCGTGCGCTCGGTGCCGGCGCCGCTCCCACAGTGATGACGGGGCAGACGGTGACGAGGCTGATGCCGTGCTCCTCCGCGAACCTGCTCGCCGCCTTCTCCAGGAGGACCTTGGACACCGGGTACGCCTGCGATAGACACCGTCACAGAGTGCTTAGTTTCAGAGCATGGAAAGGCGGCAAAGAACTGAACTGAACGTGTGCTTGTGTGCACGCGTACGGCGTACCCAGGGACCGGGCTTGGCGGCGGTGAGGAACTCGACGTCGGACCAGGACTCCTCGTCGAGCACGTTCCCGTCGCCTTGCAGATCCGGCCTGACGATCACGGAAGCCACCGACGAGGTCAGGACCACGCGCTTCAGCGTCGACCCTGCCTTCGCGCACGACCTCAGCGCGTTCAGAGTTCCTTGGACGGCCGGCTCGATAATCTCTTTCTGCCATTCACCGAGTCGATTAATTTGGAGGAATGCTAGTGAGTCAATCGTGCGTGCATCTTTAGCAGATTTTTGCCATGCAGAACGTTACGCCACCTCAGGATTCTCTGACTTGAGGTTCACGGGAGCGGCGACGAGGAAAACGTAGTCGCAGCCGGCGACGGCGTCGTCGAAGCTGCCTTCTTCGCTTAGGTCGGCGCGGAGGATCTCCAGGGGACCGAGCGCCTGCAGGTCCTTGAGAAAGGAGTTCTTCGCCATGTCATCTGCGGTTTCACAATCAAAACATGTCAGTTTTTGTGACAATATATAATGAAAGATTTCACCTGATCGATGATCAGACAAACGAGAACGACAAAAAAAACTTAATCGAAAAGGCAGGGAGCGAACCGGGGTTCCTGACCGTCGTCTTCACGACGTAGCCCTTCTCCAGCAGCATCTTGATGAGCGCGGAGGCGATGTACCCGTTCCCTCCGGTCACGCACGCTGTCTTCGCCTTGTCGCCGGCCGCCATTGGTGCACTTACTTACGCCGGTCACGACCTCAGCTCTCTCTGATGAAACAGAAACGAGAAACAGTGCTCGAAACTAGCTCTCGGCAGGGAGCAACGTACGACACTGAGACCCGTCGTCGTCGATTTGGTGGCTTGTTACCGTCGGGGGGCATCGCTATATATATACGCGCAACGAGATGGGCCGCGCGGCCCGCTCCCGCTAGGGCGACTGGCGACGCCAACGCCGCCGCCGCCGCCGCCGCCGCCGGCCGCCACGCCGGCGCCGGCGGCCCCCGCCTCGCCCTGCTCCTCCCTCTCCCGCTCCCCCTCCCCTCTCTCCGCCTCTCCATCACGCCGTCTCGCCTCTCCCGCGGCCGACGCGGGCCTGCCAGGGGCGGCCGCTGGCCATGGCGGAGCTGCGACCTCGCCGGCCATGGCGTCGGAGGCCACCCAGGCGGGGCCGGAGCGGCCGGATCTGGCGTCCCCCGCGGCCTCTACCGGGGCGGAGCCGCCTCCCACGTCCGTCGGCCGGGGCGTCGGGGCTGGCCATGGAGGGCTCGACGTCGCCGCCGCCTCCACGCCGACCCAGAGCAGGGGGCCTCGGGGGCCGCGCCGTCCACCTCCCCCACCCCCCGACGCTGCTGGAGCCAGGCCGGGCAGCCATGGGAGCCTCGCCGCCGCCCCAGTCCCCCACCTGCTCCACCGCCGCCTCCAACCCGTCGCCCCCTGCCTCCGGCGGCCGGGTCTTCCCACGGTGCGCTGGTGGCCTCCGCCGCCGCGGTTGGGGCGCCCCCCTCAGCCACCACCACGCCGTTGCCGCCGGTGACCAACACGACGTCAGGCGGCACCCCTGCAGCACCCGCACGCCAGGTGCTCGACGAAGTGCCGAGCCGCCCGTCCCTTGCCCTGGAGGTCGGGGAGACCTCGGCCAAGGACGGAGCGGGCGACATGGAGCTGCCAAGTGACGCGCCCAACTCTGAGGGGCCACGTGCGGCCATGGCAGGGTTCGGCCTGGAGGGAGGGCGGGGCAGCAGCGCCCTCTCCCCGCTCGCGGATCCCTTCTTCCCCTCCTCCGCGGGCCGACCCAAGACCGTGCGGTGGGCTGACGGTGACCTCACCGACTGCTCCGATGATGACGAGCCTGCATACGGGATGTCGCGCCACCTCTTTGTCCCAGCCCAACCCACCCGTGTCCTTGAGGTCGGGGAGACCTCGGCCAGGGTGAGCTCTCCCGCCGCGCACGACCGCCCGGCGCGGGACCTGGAGGACGGGGAGTGCACGTCGCCTGCCGGCGAGGGCGCGCCGCGGAACCGGCGTGGGCGGCGCCGCCGAGCGCGCCGAAAGCTGGCGGCTGGCGGTTCGTCGAATGCCCCCAAGAACTCCGCTACAGCGGCCTTCAGGGTCACCGCGCGCCGACGTCTCGGGCCGTCCCCGGAGCCTCCGGCCCGACGGCGGCTCGGCCCGGTGGCCACCTCCCGCGTGCCGGCCCCTAAGAGGCTCGGCCCGGACCCGGAGCCACGGATCCCGGCGTCCAGACGGCTCGGCTCCAACCGCCGGGCTTCCCCTCCAGACAATGGCGGCTGGCGTGAGGTGCTACCCCGCAAGCCACCTCCGATGGCCGCTGCGCGCGTGACAGCGGCGAGGCCGACCCGGAACGCGCGCCAGCCTCCGGCCGCCGGCAGGCGCAGGTGGGACGTCGAGGGACGGTGCGTCAACTGCACAGCAATGGGGCACCAGATCGCGACGTGCAAGCGGGAGCCCCGGTGCTGGAACTGCCATGGGCTCAGCCACCGGGCACGTGTCTGCACTAGGCCTCCCGGGACGTGTTCGTCCTCCGGGCGGAGGGGCACGGGCGCAGGCCGTGCTCCTAAGTTCAAGCGGAGAGCGAACCCTGGGAGCTCGGGATGTGCCGGGGGCCGCTCATCACCGCCGCGTCGCTCTCCGGGGACGAACGTGGCTGCGCAGGGGCCGGCCCCGTCGCCCCCGCCTTCCTCTGACGTCGGCGCCGACGTCGCCACCAGGCGTGGCCCTAACGCGGATATCGCCGCCATCCAGGCCGCGGTTGCTACGGCCATCGGGATCCAGCCGTGGGAGCTGCAGATCCGACGGTGCCCCGAGGGTTTCATCATCACCTGCCCCAACCAGAAGCGCGCGGACAACATCAAGCCAACCATGGCGGAGGTTGTGGCCCGACACCGGGAGGTTGCTGTGGCACACGACCGCCGAGGACCACCGATCCAGCCCCCGCAGCAGAGGGCCGGGACGGTGACGACGAAGAGCACGCACATGCGGCCACCACTTGGCGCGCCGACTGCCGCTCCTTGCACCGCCACCGGCCCTACTTCGGGAGCCACGACGACGGAGTCCAGCCGACCGCGCCGCCCGCGACACCGTGGGCGCCGCGCCGACCGTGGAAGGGCCGACCGCAGGAAGACGCCGTGACGGGTGTGGCGCCCGCGCGCGCCACAGCCGGCACCCCCCGTCAAGGCCGCTGACGCGGGGGACTCGGCGGGGAGCCTGGAGTTGCCCGGGGCAGACTGGGAGGAGGGGGAGTTCCGGCCGGACACCTCGCCACCCGGCCCACCTGGCGAGACTGACATGAGGACAGAGAATGTAGCCGCCATGGGTGGCTCGGTGGGGAACCTTGAACCATCCGTGGAGGCTGAGGAGGACCCGGATGCTCAGGGCACGTTGGCGTTGCTCGCCCACTGGGGAGAGGAGCTCGCGACCGGGCTGTCCGGCCCCGCTTCACCGCACGACCTCGACCGCGCCGACCGCGCGGATGCAGAGGAAACGTTAGGTGACGCTGAGCTGCCAGAGGACGACCCGCCTACGCCGGTGCACGGTGGGCTTGGCAGCACGACGGTGGGCACGCTTGCCCTCCTCGCCCACTGGGGAGCGGACCTCGACGAGGGTCCACCGGGCTTCCCCGTCCCAGGTGCCTTCCCGCAGCTGGAGGAGCGGCTGATCACCCCACCCCGGTGGGAGACCTTGTGCGACGTAGACGACGGATGGACTGCGGCGTTCGCGGGATTTACCCCACAACGCCGCGTCCACGACGCACGGGGGGGCGCTCTGGCGGAAGCCGTCGAGTCCGACTCGAACGACGAGGGGCAGCAAACGACAAGAGGACCGACGACCGGCGGGGTAGACCCAGCGGGGAGCTTGGAGTCACCCGCGGGGCGCCTGGGGGTACTGGGCCGTGCTGTTGACACACCGCCGGCCCTGGGGAGGGCCCACCTGTGCGGGGCTTCTGGAAGCCCGCCCAGGACCGCGGCAGCCGCCGATGAGGCGCCGCCGAGGTTCTGCACACCCGTCTCCCGGAGATCCGCCGCCGACTCGCCGACCGGCGAGGCGGGAAGCCCGGCCAAGGATGGCTCCCTCACGGGGCGGCTCAAGAACTTCGCCAACAAAATCTTCCACAAGGCGACCACCCTGCTTCTTCCGGCCAAGGTGGATGACTCCAGCTCCATCAAGCTGCCAACGCGGAGCAGGCGCATCGCTGCCAAACCTCTCTCCAAGTACCCGGTGGCAAAGAGAGGCGAGATCCTCGCCATGCGGAAAATGGGGTTCATCGAGTCGAGCCGACGGTGGAGGGACAAGCGAAGCCGGACGCGATGTTCGAGGGAAGACCGGGGATGCTCGAGCCTTGCGGGAGTTGCTCGCGGGCGAGGAGAGTCAACGCGACCGCGGAGGCGCCGCGGGGCCGGGGGCCACGCATGAGCGCCGGTCCCGTCGAGCAAACTAGAATGTTAGTGCGTGAATTATCCGTTATGTACGTGTTCTGGGGTGGCGGGCTATGTTTCAAATTTGTTAACACCCCAGAAAAAACTTGTAAAACTCTCTTCTTCTTAATACAATGATGCGCAAATCTTTTGCGTATTCGAGAAAAAAAAAGAAGAAGTCCATTTTTGGCCATGGAACTTTTGGCAAAGTCTAAAAATGACCATCGAACTTTAAAACCATGTATGTTTGGCCATCCAACTCTTAAAACCACTTATATTTGACCATCCGACGGTTTTGGTGGGTGGTTTCACGTGGACGCTATGTCGTGGTGGAGCCCACTTGTCAGCCCTTTTCTCTTCTCTCTTTCTCTCCTTCTCCTCTCTCTTTCTTCTCTCCTCTCTCCTCCGCCGACAGCCGCCGGCCATGCTCACGCTATGCGCTAGGGTTCTATCGTTATGGAGTACGTTGTGATTAGATCCTAGAATACGAAAGACAGAGGCTTGAAGCAGTCGATCGATCAGAGCCAAGAGTCGAGCAGATTAGGCTTCGCTGGCTCCCTCCGTGGTTTGCTAATTATGGCCCATCAACATGAAACGCACGAGCCCGGTCAAGGAACCATCAGACGACCAGCATGCACAGGCAGCATGCATCAATGTATACTACGACGTTTTGTTTATACACAGATGTTTAGGCATGGCGGCAGCCAAGCCTTGCCAAGTTGCCAGATCGCTGGCTCCGCCACTTGCTCGAATACACGGCGGCAGCGAGGTATCGAAACTGCCAGCCATTGCGCCCGCTGCTCGGCCACCTCCACCTGCTCGGCAAGCCGCTGCACTGCTCGCTGGCCACGCTTGCATGTGGGCTGCTGGTGTCGTCACACCGGCGCCGCGCTGAGAAGTGCTTCGACGCGCAGCACGACGCGGCGGTCGTGAGCACGGCGGCTGCTGACGGAGAGAGGAGAAAAAAATAGAGAGGGAGAGAAAGAGGGCTGACAAGTGGGCTCCACCAACACGTGGCGTCCACTTCAGCGAAACCACCCATTAAAACCACCCGATAGTCAAATATGAATGGTTTTAAGAGTTGGATGGCCAAAGATACATGGTTTTAAAGTTCGATGGTCATTCTCAGACTTTGCTAAAAGTTCAATGGCCAAAAGTAGACTTTAAAAAAAAAAAAAAAAAAAAAAAAAAACAACAAGAGGTAGCCAAGTAGGGGACGTCGAGAGCAGAAAGCAGTATAGCACAAGACATCAGGACTGACGTGCGACCCTGGGGGCCCCGGGGCGGATCCTGCAGTCTGGCTGCCAGACCTCACGGCCGCCCGCCGGCCCGACCTACCCCCGTGGAGAGATGGTCGATTCGGCACTTCAATGCATGTATACGATCAACTGCCAATAGGGACGCGTGGTATATGCGCACGTGCACGTAATATTTTCATATGGCTTCGTGGAGGAGCCGCAACGGAAAGGTCGCGAACATGTGTGGTGCGCAAACTGCAGCTGATCGATGTGTGGTGCGCAAATTTTCGTAGACCATATGAAAATCGAAGTTATTTACATAAATTTTAAACAGAACTGTCATATCCAAATATACCTGGAAAGATATTGGATCGGAAGTATGAAGAAATTGTTGGATTTAATGTGGGCTAGGCCCATATATAATCTAATTAAATTAAATAAATTCTATGACACATATTAAATAATGTGTGCAATATTATTAGTCAATTCATGTCTCTTGATTACGGGAGTTTCTTCCACTAGTTTTAATTGGCAAAGTGATGGCAAGAGTTACAAGAGTTTTCACTTAGTAGAGGTTAATGACATAAGGCTCTTGACCTCCATCACATGAGGCTCTTTGCCTTTCAAGCCTACGTGAGGCTCCTTGTCATGAGCCTTTTGGCATACTCTTTGAGGAGTATATAACTAGTGCTCCTTCACAAGTCATGTTGGCTTAGAAATGCTTTCTCTTCCACTTGAGAGACACACAACTAGACACCACAATTCTGCTACGTAGAAGGTTTTCCCATCTCGTTCTTCTGCGCGCACAGAAGGCGAGAGGGCAGGTGCCTCCGAAGCCCTTGCTGTTCGTGATCCTTGCACGGGGAGGACAGCAATTAGGTTTTTGGGGAGCGTCTTCGCGACTGCCCAACCTCCATTGTTGCTGTTTTTCGCGTTGGGAAGAGAAGAGATCGGTGAGTTCGTCTTCTTCCTCTACATCCCGGAGAAGAGATCGGCTACTGCAAGTCTTCATCATGGCGTTAGAAGATGGACAGACTTCGGGAGCGAAGGGGTATGAACTGTTCATCTCCTCTTTAGTTTTCACATTTCTGATCATGCCTGTTTCGATAGCTGTTATGCGATGCTTCAGTATGTGTTGTCGCTATGTTTCACTAGATCCAGAACATCGTTTCAGCTCTTATATTGTCTCTGTTCTTGCTTGTCGCTATACGTATTATCTATCTGTTTCTATAGTTCGTTAAAATGTTTCGTCGGTTGTTCTCTGCATGTTCCAAGTAGCTCTGTTGAGATGTTTCTTATGCAATTTATTTTTAGCCATGATATACATGTTTAATCTTGATGCTATGCAATATATGTCATGTTTATATGTCTTTGATTATGATATGTTTTGCATGATTATTAGTCACGTGGTTCATGTTCTTTTGAACATGATTGATACTATGATTTTTATTTACAATTATATAAATGTCATCATCATTTTGTTAATTTATGGAATTAAATTGACATGAAAATTGCCTTATATTCTAACAGAAATGACGTGAGAGAACTGTTATATACCAGATAAACGGAACATATATACTAATAACCTTGTATACATATGGATGGCAGGTGCCAGTGCGATCATTTGGATCTTCGATCCACCTTGCCACCTTGGTATGACCGTCTAGAACTTTTAGAATTCTTATGACCAAGTCAAGCCGTTCAGTACATTTCCTAGCTTTCCATCACCTGATGAAGCTAGGATCGACATCCACGCATTCACATCGAAACTGCATATACACTCGCTGAGTCACATCCGTATTTACAACTGAAAAAACAAAGGAGAAAAAAAGCAGAGCATATACCTGAGTTCGAGGTGACGTTGTTGGCGAGGGGCAGCGCGACGGAGTTGGCCACACGCTGAGCAGTGGTCTGCAGTGGCTGGGCGCGAGCGAGGTGACTGCGGCAGTGCTTGAACCTTGTGAGCTGCCGTGCATTAGGAGCCGCGAGGTGAGGAGCACGGAGCCCGTGCTGGCGCGTTGCATCGGCGGTGGCCGCCGCGCGCGGGGGAGGGGGCGGGCATCGTCGTCCGTGCCCCGCGGTCGGACCGCTCGCGCGGGTGCGTAGCCGCGGCAGGGATGGCGTGGCGGGTCGGAGTCTCACCGATTATTTTTCCATTCCCCATCGAATTTCAGCATGGTTCATCGAAAATCCGAAGTCTCAAAAGGTAAAAAAAAAAAAATGGTGACCATCAGCGGCTGGAAAGGGAATATGCGATTCTGGCCGACTGAGGGAGGGGCAGTCGTCGAGCGTGGATTGTGCGTGTGTTTTGTTCGGTGCAGGACAAAAAAGCGGGCTAGCAAAAGAAACTTTTGGGCCGTCCCGTGTTGTGCCGTGGGTGATTTGTTTCGTTCCCACTCAGAGGAGATGGGCTATCTCTCCCATTTTTCTTGGGCTTTATGCTGCTCATCGTTAAAAAAAAATAAATTTGTCGACTTTTTTACTAAAAAAACTTAATTGTTGTTGCATTTTCCTTAAAAAAAGTCTGAACTTTTTTTTGAGACGACGCCGAAGCGGAAAAAAGTTCTGAACTTTCGTTGATTAGGTACATAGCCAAGAATTTAGACATAGTAAGGGCGTTCAGACAATCAGCAATTATGCAAGGTGAATCCATCTTAGCTTACGCCAAATTATATAAAAAGGTATTAATAGCTATGATGAATAATAAGTATCATTATTAGATGGATAATAGAACACCTCTTTTATAAGTCATGTTTGTTTTCATAATATAGAGTATACCACTTTTGGAGATACAGATAATGTTAATAGAACATTCTATAAAAATGGACAAAGTTTAACTTAGTCTAGCCATATGATTAGTCTAGACATATGATAGTATTCTTTTGGGACGGAGGAAGTATCTAACAACCAAACAAAATTGTAAAAATGAAAAAAAAATAAAAGAACACTAAAGAAATGTTATAAAGAAAAAAGAAGAAGACATCATTAATCAGCCCTTAGGTCCGTAACCATCCGTCCACAAGTACATCTTTTTTAGTCATCCATGCTAATTTATTGAATACCATTGAATTATTATTACTAGTAGTTAAATATGAGTTCAGTAAAATATAAAATATAACAATACATATTAGTCTAAATTTTCATCAAATATGTCCTAATAAATGGTAGGCAAACATATCTAGTCAAATATGTCCTCGTGATGAGGAAGAAGGGCATGGTGGTCGTGATGGGGAAGAAGCACATGGTGCACCACCCCCTCCTCCCCTCACCGCTGAGCAGTTGTTTGCACAGTTTCTGGGAAGTCAGCGCAACATAGAGCAACTTCTGCGTGCCAACTTCGAAGCAAACCACAAACATCGTGAGGATCATCAGCCTAATCAGTTCAGTGAATTCAAGGATTTCATGGACACCAAGCCTCCAGTGTTCAGGGATGCCCCTGATCCATTCATGGCTGATGCTTGGATCAACACTATGGAAGAAAGGTTTTCTTTGCTGAGGTTATCGAGGAACGAAGGCTACCTATGCCGCACACATGTTCGAAGGTGACGCTAGGATGTGGTGGAATACACATCGCCACACCTTTCCCGAGGGTCAGCCTATCACTTGGGATCGCCTTGTTCGTGACTTCCGTGCAACTTATGTTCCACCCAAGTCTTATGGCAATGAAGAAGACAGAGTTCCATAACTTGACCATGGGGAATCGTTCGTGAAGGATTATCATCATGCATTCGAGAACCTATCTCGTTATGCACACGAGTTTGTGAGTACCGAAGCCAATAAGATTGCTGCTTTCAAGAAGGGTCTCAGTGCAAAGCTGATGAAGACCATGGGTACTTCTACCCGTGTGACTTTCAATGACTTCTACAATGACTGTCTCACTCAGGAGAATCAGAACAACCTGCATGCTGCTGCTAAGAGCCAAAAAGGGCTAATGAAGGTGGTTCCTCCCAGCCGAGGGCTCCACCTGCATATCGCCCTCCATTTCGCAACCAAGGTTCGGGGTCTAAGTTTAGGCCTCCACAGAAGAAGAATGTTCCTGCTCAGAATCAGCAAAGGTTCTCTAGGCCCTTCGGGATGCCTATGCCTCATGGAAAACCAGTCGGGCCAATCTTCGCTGGTGCCAAGCCGGCGATGATGGGTCCTTGCTTCAACCGTGGTCGGTCTGGACACCTCTACAAGCAATGTCCTCATCCAAAGAAGCAACCGTCCGCTCGTGTGCATCACACGTCTTTGGAGGAGATTCTTTTCGGAGAACCCGTGACAATTTGGTATGTTCCCTATGAACCAGATTCCCGCTTGTTTTGTTTGATACTTTGGATCATCGCATTCCTTTATGAGTCAAGCATTTGCACAAAAGCATAGTCAAACCATAAAGGAGTTGAATTTAGAGTTTCGGGTGAGTGCGGTGGGCCGACATCACCACGAGACAAATGGTACTTGATGCAGCCTTGGAGTTAGATCAGTGGAGGTTCCGGATGAACTTGATCGTTCTGCCCGGACTAGGTGTGGATGTTATCATAGAAATGAGTTGGATGCATCATTGGGGTGTAGTTTTGGATACTACCAATCGGATGGTGTCTATACGGAATCCGATGGGGGAGGGCACTTTCCAGGTACCCTTACCTCGGAAGATTCCGTTAGAAACTGTGGTATATGCTACTAAAGTGACCCCTCTACATGAGATTCCGGTAGTATGTGAGTTTCCGGATGTCTTTCCTGATGAGCTTCCAGGTCTTCCACCTGATCGGGAGATTGAGTTCCGCATTGAGTTGTTGCCTGGGAATGCCCCAATTTCTAAGAGACCTTACCGTATGTCCTCTGATGAGTTGAAGGAACTTAAGAAGCAGTTGCAAGAGTTAGCAGATAAGGGTCTCATTCATCCTAGTGCATCGGAATGGGGTAGTCCCGCTATGTTCGTAAAGAAGAAGGACCAATCTTTGCGAATGGTCGTGGATTACCGCCTACTTAACTCAGTCACAGTCAAGAACAAGTATCCTCTACCACGTATTGATATCATGTTTGATCAGTTGTCGAAGGCTAAGGTGTTCTCGAAGATTGATCTGAGATCAGGTTATCATCAGATTAAGATCAGACCAGAAGATGTTCCTAAGACCGCTTTCTCTACAAGATATGGGTTGTATGAGTACTTGGTTATGTCCTTTGGATTAACCAATGCTCCTGCATACTTTATGTATCTTATGAATTCGGTCTTCATGCCTGAGCTTGATAAGTTTGTAGTGGTGTTTATTGATGATATCCTGATATATTCAGAGAATAAGGAAGATCATGCTGTGCATCTAAGGATTGTATTGGAGAGACTGAGGAAGCATAAGTTGTATGCTAAGTTCAGCAAGTGTGAGTTCTGGCTTCGGAAGGTTCATTTCCTTGGACATGTCCTCTCTGATGAAGGAATAACTGTGGACCCTAGCAACATAGAGAAGGTAGTGAATTGGAAGACACCCAAATCAGTTCATGAAGTAAGAGGTTTCCTTGGTTTAGCAGGGTATTATCGCCGATTCATTCCCAACTTTTCAAAGATTGCCAAGCCAATGACAAAATTGTTGCGAAAGAGCACAAGTTCGCTTGGACGGAAGAGTGCGAAAGCTTGAGCTTTCCGCACTCGCGGGAAATGTTGACCACCGCTCCTGTTCTAGCGCAACCGGATATTGAGAAGCCTTTTGATGTATATTGTGACGCATCCAAGATAGGTTTGGGATGTGTGCTCATGCAAGAAGGAAGAGTCATAGCTTATGCCTCTCGGCGATTGAAGAAACATGAAGTAAATTATCCTACTCATGATTTAGAGCTTGTTGTAGTGCATGCATTGAAGATCGGAGACATTACCTCCTTGGTAACCCTTGCAATGTGTATACGGATCATAAGAGCACTGAAGTACATCTTTACTCAAGAAGACTTGAACATGAGGCAACGTAGATGGCCGGAATTGATCAAGGATTACAATTTGCGATTGCAGTACCACCCTGGTAAGGCCAATGTAGTGGCCGATGCTTTGAGTCGGAAATCTCAGAGTGATGCTCTTCCGTCAGAGTTGGTAGAAGGCCATAATCTTATGCATTCAGTGATTTTGAACAATATTCGCATCAGTTGTGAACTGGAAGGTAAGGTTAAGGAAGGTCAAAAGTCAGACAATGCAATCACAGAGATCAAGAAAAGAATCAAAAGCATGCCATCTCAGTTCTTCAAGGAAGATGATCAAGGTGTCTTGTGGTACGATAAACGTCTAGTTGTACCACAGGACAAGGAACTCAGAAAGCAGATCATGGATGAAGCTCACTTGTCCAAGTTATCTATGCACCCTGGTAGCAGTAAGATGTTTCATGATCTAAAACGCCAGTATTGGTGGTCTCATATGAAAAGAGATGTGGCAGAGTATGTAGCAGAGTGTGATACCTGTTGTAGGGTGAAGGCTGTTCATTTGAAGACTGGTGGTTTACTTCAGCCATTGCCAATTCCAGATTGGAAGTGGGAATGTATCAGTATGGATTTCATTACTGGATTACCCACTACACCAAAGGGTCATGATTCTATTTGGGTCATAGTGGATCGTCTAACCAAGTCTGCACACTTCATACCTGTCCATACAACATATCGTCCACCTCAGTATGCTGATATCTACGTCCAACAGATTGTCAGATTGCATGGTGTACCTAAAGAAATAGTGTCTGATAGAGGACCGCAGTTTATGCCTCACTTTTGGGAACAGTTGCAGAAAGGTTTGAATACTCAAGTATTGCATAGTACTGCTTATCATCCACAGACTTCGAGCCGATGAAAGAGTGAATCGATTTTGGAAGATGCGTTGCGTGCTTGTGTTTTGTCATGGAAGGGTTCATGGGAAAAGTGGTTGCCGTTAGCCGAGTTCTCGTATAACAATAGCTATCAAGAGAGTATAAAGATGTCACCTTTTGAGGCTTTGTATGGTAGGAGTTGTAGATCACCTGCCAGTTGGGTTGAGACGGGAGATAGACGATACTATGGTATTGACTTCATTAAAGAAGCTGAAGAGCAAGTCAAGCTTATTCGACAGCATATTGCAGCCGCACAGTCCCGACAGAAAAGTTATGCTGACAAGAAAAGACGGACCGTAACCTTTCAAGTTGGAGACCATGTGTATCTGAAGGTGTCCCCTATGAAAAGAGTACAACGTTTTGGTGTGAAAAGAAAATTAGCACCTCGGTATGTAGGACCTTTCAAAATCCTAGAGCAGAAAGGACCTGTGGCCTTCAAGCTTGAATTACTCCGAAGAAATGAGTCTTTGTTTTCCCCGTGTTCCATGTATCTCAACTCAAGAGGTGCGTGCGACTCCCTAAAGAAAAGATTAAGATGACCGACGTCAAACCGCAGCCGAGACTTGACCTATGAGGAGAAGCCAAGTAAAATTGTTGGATGTCAAGGAGAGAGTGACACGGAAAGAACGGTCAAAACATACAAGGTGTGTTGGAGTCATCATGATGACCTGGATGCTACCAGGAGATCGAGGACTATCTTAAAGACGCATACCCGAGTTTCCATAATCAATGGTTAGTTCACTCAAATCTCGGGCGAGATTTCTTTAAGGGGGTAGGTCTGTAACAACTCCAATTTTGGCTTAGCTAAATAATGCATCTCATGAGCATGATCATCCCATAAGCATCATCATTGCATTTTGTGGTGGCTTTTATTTGAGTGCTTGTTTTAAAAATGCAAATAGGGATTTTCAAATGATTTCTAGAAGTCATATTTGTGATGCTTTTCTCAAAATGGAGCTTTAACAAAGTTTGTAGAGAAGAATTTTTGGAGAAACTTTTGTTTTGACCCCAATTTCTGAAAATGACTTTTGGTGCTTCAAAAATGGCAAAAACAGTTTCAAAAATGAATTTTAAAGGTATTTTTGTGACCCAAATTTGTATTTTCAAATCCAGGCCGATTTAGCAAAAACTTTCTACATGAAAGTTATTCATCTTTTAGTTTTGAGAAACTTTCATTTTTGGACCATTTTCAAATTCGCAATATTTTTCAAAATATGGCCAGTCAAACTTTCTAGTTCAAATTGGACCAAAGTGGGACCCACCCGGCCCCACCTTTGTCATCATCCTCTTCCTCCTTCCCCTTTCGCCCGCCCGCGCGCGAGGCGCGCGCCGCGTAGGCCGCCGCAGCGACGCGCTGCTGCCCCGCTTCCTCGCTGCGCCCGTCGATCGAGTGCACTCGAGTGCGCACTCGAGCACCCTCCCCGTCCCCCGCTCGCTTTCCTCGCTTTGGGCGCGCCCCCGCTTCCCGCTCGCGCCGCCGTTCCGCCATGGACGAGCCCGCACGCCACGCCGCGCCAAGCAAAGCCGCCAAACGAACCGCGACGAAGCAACGGCATCCGCGAGGTACTTGAGCACCTACTCGAGCACCCCGCAGCGACGCTCCGCTTCCCCGCTTCGCCGCTGCCCGCCTGAGACGCTGGCGCTCCGCCATGACCGCCGCGTCCCGATCGCTCGCCCGTGACCCTCCCCGGTCCAAATTGGCCACGCCAACCGGCTATAAAACACCGCCCCGTCCTCTCGCCCACTCGCCCCGCTCCCATTTCCTCTCCCTTTCGCTCACAGAGAGCACCACCGAGCCCGCCATGGCCGCCGCCGCGAACTTCTCCGGCTAGCCGCCACCTCGCTCGGTCTTTTCCTTCCCTGAGCACGTCACCGGAACCGCCTTGCTCCGCTCCACCTTCGCCGCATTTTTTCCCGCCCCGATTCAAGCCGAGGTAGGGCCAATCGGCCGTCGTATTCTCCGCCGTCGGGAGCCGAGCGCCGGCGAGCTCCTTCGGCGCCGCCGCCCGCTCGCGCCCGCCGTCATCTTCATCTTCTAGCATGCGTAGTGGCTCCGCTTAGGTCCAGAGAAGCCCGTAGGCGTGGCGAAGGGTCGCGCCGGGCCCTGCTCCGGCGAGTCGCCGTCGAGCCGCCATGGCCGCTCGCCGCCGTCCGTCGCTCCCTTCGATTTAGGCCACGAGAAGCTTCATTTTTACCACCTCCGAGTTCGCGTCGTCGCCCTGAGCACGCCGGTGCAATCCTTGTCGCCGGAGAAGCCGCCGTCGGCGAGCTCTCACCGGTCGCCGGCGAGGTCTCCGCCCCGACCCGCTGACCGGTGGGGCCACGGCCGGGCCCACGCGTCAGCGCCTCGGGCGCGTGTACGCCTGTGTGCGCTGCGCCGGGTACGCGTAGCAGCGCGAGCCCGCGCGTCAGCCGCAGTGGGGGAAAGCGCTGGGTGCGCATAGCAATTTAGGGTGTTTCCAGTTTTAAAAATGATTTTCAGAAATGATGATTTAATCTTTCAAAAATCATATCTCCTTCATTTTAAGTCCATTTTTGGTGATTCAAATTTCCATATTTTTCTTATGAGGAGCTTTATGCATGTAGGGTATTGGTTCATTTTTATGAAATACTTTTCTGTACTATATTATTTAATGTCTTAAATTGCTTATATCTTGTTAAATGCATAAGTAAATGTAGGTTTATCAGAAAAATATGGTTCTTGTTTTGTTGCTCTAGTTAGGAGATGCTTTTTCTATGAAAAATATTATTTATATATGTCATGTGTAGAAAATGCCCTGTTTAATTATTGTGCTTGCTTTGCTTAGAGTTTAGGAAATTCATAATTAATTATTTATGCAAGGTTTAGACTTGATAATTTTTCCAGGGTGTTTTTATACTTATAAGTAGCTGTTAATCACATGATATCTGTTGTTTGACACTTTTCATAATACAAAGTATTTTTAGGCCCTGATTTATTGCTGCCTTGTCTTTTTTGTATAGAATAAATGGTTCACTGTTTTGACCTGCAAATTTTATGGTAGGCTTGTTGTTACCTAGCTTAGCTACTGTAATTTTTGTAGATTTTTCTGAGCAGTCTAGTTATAGGTTGCTGTTATGCCCTGTTGTAATCATGATCGGTTAATCGTTGAAGTCCAGGTTAATTAGTGTCCTTGCTATGATTAATTAGGGTTATAAAAGGTGTAACATGTTAGGATGATGTTGACTACCTTGTAACTTCATGATTGGTTCGTCATTATCATCATCATACGCTTCCATTTCGTATTGCATTCCCGATACTCATACGCATCGATGCATCATACAGGATTGCCGGAAGGAGTGACGCCAGTAGTTCCCGAGGAGCCGGAAGGAGAGGAGTGTTGACGCAAAATGTGACCACCCTGCGTCTCACACACAGCAAGCCGGAAAGCCTAGCTTCAATCGGGTGCCCGGGCGTCTGAATCCGGTGGCGTGCCAGTCGATTTGACCTGAAAATCGACAAGGGATAAAACGGTAAGATCATAACCGGAACGTCTTTGGGTGAGACCAGACAGTTCCATCTTTACGGCCCCGAAGCCACTTACGACGACACATAGCTATGGAAGCTATCTCGCCAACAGGATGCGTTCATTCGGCTAAAGTGACATAACCGATGTAAACAGAACAAACTAGCCGAATACGTAAATGAAGACATGTTTGAACAAGATTAAATCAGTAAAGCATATCAAACTACATCTCATGTTTAAAGCATCATCAAGCACTAAAAATTAAGAATAAGTAACTTATAAATATAAATCTACTAAATAACACATGCATAGGCTATTCCAACTAATCTGCCGCACGTCTAGCCTTCATAAACCCGTCAAGCATAAACCCAAGCAAGCTAATCCACCGCATGATACCACTCACTATGAATTTACACCACTCCTTACTGCTAGATCAATCCACCGCATGATACAATCTAACAATAAAGAGCTAAAAGCATGCAATTACCTAACAGATCTATAAATACTTGTCACATGTTTAAGCATAACCGTATCAGCAAAATTGCCGAATCGGGGTCCATGAAGAAGGAACAAACAAGTAACATGTAAAGGAGCCTATCGATTAAACCGATCTCTAGTCCACCGGATGACTAGCTCTAGAGTAACCCAAAGACTCGCATCTCGCCGCACGGTACCCGGTCCTGTCAAGGCTTATCTACACATAACGTGAATGAACCCACAACACGTGACAATCTAGATCGATCTAATTCGGCTATATGAACTTGATCTACTTGATATCGAATAAACATGAAAGAACGATCAACAAGCCGAAAGAGTATCAATCTAGATTGGGCAAAAGAGTGTTGCAAATAATTAAACATTAAATAAAGCAAGCAACACATGGTAACTTAATGAATCTATTAGATCATGCCAAATCTAAAAGAGCCGATAACTATCTTTACTCATGTCTTAATCCGCCGCACGATACAAGGCACGAGCAAAAACTTCCCGTTGTCAAGCGTACGCCCGCCGCACGGCCATCCCGTCGAGACAAACAAGACTACTTGCATCACATCTAAATCCACCGCATGATACTAGACATGATAACAAGGTTGCCGGGACTTACGGAGGTCGACGGATCGATTGGCCCTCTCGAAGAACTCGACGACACGACTAAAGGACTCGAAGGGTGGCGCGTAGCCGGTTGTATTGATTTGGTTGTGAACCCTTATTACAATGGTCGAGGGTTTATATTTATACCCCGGGACAGAACATGAGTCCTAAGCACTTACGAACTATTTAAACAAAATTGGAAAGACCGGACACGCTAACTCTATCCATAATCGGAGTCCTTGATTATCACGACTCCTTCCCTTTCTCGCCGCCTTCATCTTTCCTTCTTTCGCCTTCAAATAAAGCCGTTACCGACCGCTTGATCATTTGCCGAACACATGGAAATTAGCCGACCGCATACGCACTTGCCGAATTGCTCTCTCTCGCTCCTTGCGGGTCCACCGTCATATTCGACCAAATTTGGTGTTAACACATGCCCCCTCAATTTCGAGATAAAAGGATTTTATTTCGAAATTGACTATCGCCTCTTTCGCCTAGGTCATCACCGCCAACGCCCGCAGCCGCTATTTTGAGATCTGCGTTCGCTACTGTCTTTAATGGCGGCGGAGACTTCAACCAGCTCCATTATGGCAACAGGAACTCAAGAAGAGCTTCTAGAGGTAACCCTACTTGCTTTACCTATTCGGCAATCCTTTCTGAATCAATTTCAGATGCACCTTTTGATCCATTCGCTTCAATTTCTTCTTAAAGGAAATGAAGAATGAGATCTTGATCTCCAATCTTGCGTGTCCTGGATCATTTTTTCTTGGTCCGCGGGAGACCCCAATCCAAGGGAATTTATCGAAAAGGAAACCCCGAGGATCCCCTTTAAGTCTAGGATTTCTCCCCCAAAAGATGGCCGAATACTTTCAAAACATGGCCCCTTCCTTCAATCATCGGGATGGCGTGATTGGTACCGTAGGATGCAGTCCAGAGCAGAGTGATTTTTGGGAATCTCAAGATATTCAAGACCTTGTTTAGAGCTTTCTTTAGCCGAAATGCCTAGGAATGACTCCCTCCTGATAGCTGCTTCCCATTTCTGGTCTGACGCCATCAATGCGTTCATCTTCGGTCATGGCCCAATGTCGATCACTCTCTCAGACATCTTTATGATGACTGGCTTAAACATCACCAAGCCAACATACCCATTCAAATACAAAAGCACCAGCTCACAGAAGGCAGTTAAATCAGGAGGAGGCTGGGCCAAGTATGTCCAGACTTATGCTTCAACTGGCCCTGTGTCTGATAAAGAGTATAGGGCATTCATGAACATGTGGTTATGCAGATTCATTTTCTGTGGCAAGTCCAATGAGCCCACTCGAATCACATAGTGATGGTGAAGAATTGGCTACGTGCAAGCCGATTCCTTTGGGCAAATATCTCGCCGGGAGCTTTCTACCACATGATGCACCGAGACATCGTCCAGATGAGGAATCATGGCGAAATCTCCGTGTCAATGGACCATGGTGGCTTCTCCGGATGTGGTTGCAACTATATATGCATCGATTGTCTCTCGTAGATCTCCATAATCCGAACTTTCCTTCAATCAATTATCTTTGAAGGTGAAGACCCCAGATACAAATCTTGTCAGACATATGGAGAGGCTGCATCTTCAATCATTATTGACTTAGATTTGGGCCATCTTTTCAAGATCTTCTACAAGGGATTCAACCACATGATCTGGTTTCCTTACAGGGAGAATGAAAATTTAACTCTCCCCTGCAGATTCAGCTATGAGTTGGGCTGCATAGATGATGATTCCAGGGACATTTTCAATTCTTTCATCAAGCCCTGTGCTCTGCCAGCAGAATTTCATCATGGTCGGTTGATAAGCTCGACTTATGAATTTTATAATCCAAACATGGTTGCCAGGCAGCTTGGACTCGGTCAATTGCCCCCAAGGCCATATTTTTCAAGCATCATCAGACCCAGGGAGTCTTTGCTGAATATTACCGAGGCCAATAAAGTTTTCAATCTTGGATGCAAGCTTCCAATATATGAACCCAACCCTCTGGTGATAATTGAAGCCGCTCATCCTTCATTCAACCTCTCGGTGGCGGGAATGGCATTCTCACATATTCGAGCACAAATCCACCCTTTATGCCAAGTCTTAATGCCCTCATTCTCCTCGATGATGAGGTACATGCTTATGGCTACCTTTTACTTTATGTCTCGTTCGTTTCTAAACATCTCTTTTGAACAGACATTGCTCCTCCAAGTCCTCCAAGAGGTTCAATACCGCGGCCGGCCCCGTTGCTGCTCGGGGCATGATGCTCCAAGTCCGACAAACATTCAACAAGATACTGGCGATGACACAAGGTGCTCTGAAGGACCTCAAAAGAAAAACTCCTTCTTCCCCTATCAAGGACACGCAATTCCCAAGAAATCAAGATCAAAGAAAGCTAAGCCACTCTCTCGGTATGAATGCTTTTGACCCCTTATTGTCCTCTGCAAATGTGTTTGCACTCATTACTTTCTTTCAACAGGTACAGGCCAAACCTCAAAGTCCTGACAGGGTAGTGATCTTGGAAAACTCTCCTGAAGCCTCAACTGGTCAAGTAAACGCTAATGAGCCTACCAGCAGCATGCACCAGGTAGATGACCAAGCAGGTGAACAAGGAGTAGCAGAAGAATTTTCCTCTCATCAGGCTGATGAACAAACAGAAACGGCAACAAACATCCCTCTTCATCAGTCAAATGAACAAGGAGGACCCCTTCTCCAAGAACTTCAAGTTTCAACAACTCTGACAATTCAGGATGTACCAAGCCATGATATTGTCAATCCTGAAGTGACTGTGGTATCAACCACTCAACATATTGATATTACTCAGGAGGCAATTGATCAAGTAATTGCCGAAGAGGTATTATTCTTATTCCACTCGGCTATTTTTATTCAGACCGAATCATTTGGCTAAACTATCTTCCTTGTTCACCAACAGGACCTTTGCTCACCCTCAAGCCAGCTTTTTCCCTTATCGCCGAAGAGTATCTTTGGGGATAAAGATGAAGTTTCTTCCAACCAAGCAATTATCGTCGTAAAAGTCAAGCCAAGCTAAAGGATATAATATCATTTCGAAAAAGGACATCGTTGCTTTGGCCCAAGATTCGAGACAAAATAAGGGAAATAGCGAGCTTATTGATCAAGAGCTTCCCTCTAATCTCAAGGCCGCCATAGATGCTTTATCACACCTTGATGATCATTTTCGCTATCAAGAGAGCACACAAGAATATGTCCACCAAAGTTGATCTCGGAAAAAGAAAGGTGGCCAAGGAACAAGCAGCCGGGAGCTCTACTCGGCATCAAGTCGATCGAGCACCTCTTGAGCACCTTAGAACCGAGCTACAGGTCATGAGAGAAGAAAAACCAAACTTGAAGCTCAATGGCTCAACCGAATGCCAACATTCGGTCTCATGAAACTAAGCTCGCAAATCGCCATCTCTTGACTCGGCTAAATCCAAAATACAATCAGTCATCAAGGAGACGCGGCAAATCAAAAGCAAATTGTCCAACATCCAAGATTTCGAAGAAGAGGACCAAAAAGCTCTTGATGAAGCCAACCGAATCAAGATTGATGCTCTTGCCGTTATCAATTCTTTCCTAAATGTATAGATGCTTGGCTTGTATTTGAAGATGTAGACACTTAGGCTTGACCTGTCATACTTGAAAACAATTTCTTTTCTCTTGAAAAGTAGATAATCTTCATTTTTCTCTTTCTTCTCTCGCTTTGTTGCTATTCGGCTCTTCCAATTACGATCGCACTCATAGATGTGTATATCGGCCCGAACGTTACCGTTTGCCTCAAGTGCCATTTTTAGCCGAATAGTTCTCATCGGCTATTTAGCCGACCGAGCGTATGGTAACCGAATCGCCGGCGGTGATGGGCTCGGCCCAACTCAACATCGGCCCACAAGTGCGGAAACCCTATCCTGCCGCTTGGCTTTCCCGCAGTCTCGCCACGGCTCCCACGTTCATAAATAAGATCAGTCGACTCCCACCATCATCACATCAAGCGCAAGCAGTTGCTATCTTCCTCAATCTCTTCCACTTCCTTCTTGCTTTCAAGCCCAAAAAACCCCCACCATCACCAATGGCGAGCGGCGGAGATCGCAACAAGCGTCCTGCCCAGGACGAGGCGGAGGGAAGCAGCAACCGGCGCCGTCGGTGAGATCTTTAACCCCTTGAGTTGTGGTATCTGACAATTTTACCCGATCTGAGTTTCGCCCTCTTTGCGGTTGTTCATCTTCTCGATCCGTTTCAGGGCTACTGGGGTCGCCGGCGAGTATGCCGCCAACTTCCAGAGGCGGGTTGCCCGGGCCGGCACCCACACTGCTCCTTCTGCTTCCGCTCCTGCTCCTGCGGCGGACGCGGCGGAGGGAAGCAGCCGTGGTGGTCGCCGTCTGCGGTAAGAGATAACCTTCCTATCTTGTTTGCGTTTCTTCTTGTCTAGCCGATCTTGATTGCACCTTGTTTGTAGGACGGCGAGGATCAAGCACCGGCCAATGGCGCTTTTGGCGCCGGCCGCGGCGTTCAACGCTCCGCCCCGCGCCGGCTCCGGCTCCGGCCCGGCTCCTGCTCTGCTCCGGCATCGGCCTCCGCCTCGGCCTCATCGGGGTCGGCTCCTCGTACGTTCCCATATGGGAGAGGAACGACGAGGAGATCCCGCCGCGGCCGCTACGATGCCGCCGCGTACCGCCGCGAGAGGGATGAGGCGATGGAGCTTCTTGGTGAGGAAACCAAGAAGTTCGGGATCGCTCAGCTAGAGTTGGAGGACAACTGCCGGCAGATGAGCGAGGCCATCACCAGTATTTGCTCTTTGCCAATCGCTTTCGACTTCCGTTCTCCCCAATCCGTCTGCTCACTGATCCATCTTATTCTTTCCTTGCGCACTCTCCGCGGAGCCGGAACGCCCTGAAGGTGGCGGCGACGGCGGCGGCCAACCACGTGAACGCCCGGGGAGTGACCGGCGGATCGCCTTGAGGCGATTCCCGGTCGTCGATCGGGTTGCCCTCCATGGCGTGCGCCTCGGCACCTCCTCGGCTCGGCGGGGATGTCGTCCCTGGGACCGGGGACGACTACGCTCCGATGCCGACCGGCTTCCGCGGCGGTCTTCCCCATGAGGTCGACGACATCGAGGGCCTCTTGGCGGGGTACGACGCCCACGCCGACGCCATGGCCAACGCCACCAACCCGAGTCTGTCCTCAACAAGCTCTTCAATGAAGAAGAGGAGTAGCTTGTATTAGGATTGGCGCGGGTTGTAAAATAAAATTTTAATGAAGAATGTTGGTCCTCTTCTTGTTCTTGCTTGTCCGTGACGACATTCGTCTCGTCGCATTTGCTTCTTTGCAAATTTTTCCTTAGCTAGAACTCGATCGCAACACTCTTCCCGAACGAAAACTCCCGAATCGCATGACATCATTTTAGCCGATTAGATCTCGGTCTGTTCCATGACTTGACGGTTTGTAGCGTAGTACTTCAATTCCCTTTATCTTCTCCCGATAAACCTATCACTCGAGAGATAAGATCAAACTGTTCACTTATAAAAATTGACTAAAGGCGATACAACCGTATCGGCTATTTTTGTTCTCAAGACGATACACACGATATCGGCTATCTTTCCACTAGAGGCGATACAATAATACCGGCTATTTCTCTCCAACTTCTTTTCTTTGCTCGAAGGTTTATTCAATCGGCTATGCCACATTCATATCGAGCCATAGTTAAGATCCAACTTCGATACTTGGATAAAACTTCTTAAGGTATCGCCATTGATGGCTCTAGTAAGCTCTTCTCCAAACAAGCGTCTTCAATATATACGCATTGCCAGCGCACAACCGACAACCCGAAAAGGTCCTTCCCAATTCGGAGACCACTTGCCGAATGTTCTATCCTTGGTACCAATCGGCAATATTGTTTTCCAAACCAATTCTCCTTTCGCAAATTGCTTAATTTTAACTCTCTTGTTGTAGTACTTGGCAACACGTATTTTATTCTTCTCAATGTTCTCCAAGGCCTTAAGACGAATCAAATGCAAATCTTCTAACTCATCCATCATCGATTCTTATAATCTTTTTGTCAAATCCTTTTGCAATTCAACCCTCCTTGATCCCGATTGCAACTCCCAAGGCATCACAAAGATTATGTCCATAAACCAACTCATATGGAGATGCTTGTGTGGATCCATGGCAAGCCATTCGGTAAGCCCACAATGCTTCATTAAGGACCAAGTGCCATTTCCTCGGTTTCTCATCAATCTTCTTCGGACGATCTTGATCATGATCTTATTTGATGCCCTCGCTTGGCCATTGGCTTGTGCATAATAAGGAGAAGAATTATATAACCTTATCCCCATGCTTTCGGCAAAGTCACAAAACTCGAAGAAGTAAACCGAGTTCCCCGATCGGTTGTAATGGTCTCTGTGGAATCCCAAACCTATGAATTATATGCTCCTTGACAAAACCGATCATATTTTCGATGTGACCTGTTTCAAAGGGATAGCTTCAACCCACTTGGTGAAATAATCTGCTGCCGCAACACAAATTTGTGTCCTTTGCTAGATGGAGGATTGATCAATCCAATTAAATCTATACCCCATCCTCTGAACGGCCAAGGTTTAATTATTGGATTCAGAGCAGATGCAGGTGCTCTTTGAACATTACCAAATATCTGACAATCTCGACACCCTTTGTAATATTCAAAGCAATCCTCCAACATAGTCGGCCAAAAGTACCCTGTCCTCCTTATTATCCATTTCATTCGGTAAGCCGACTGATGTGCACCACAAGCTCCTTCATGGACTTCAAACATAATCTTCTTAGCCTCTTCTTGGCTCAAGCATTTGAGCAACACTCCATCTATAGACTTGTGGTACAACTGATCATCAAGAAGCACAAATTTAAGTGCTTTATACCTGAGCCTCCGGGAAACTCTTTGAGATGGATCTTTCGATAACCGATAATGTCTCTTTTCCGGTCATCTTTTATCTCGATCACCATTAAAAGCACCTTCTTCTCGCCGCATAAATTTCACGATTTTCCCGATATCCGAAATGACTTGAGCTAATTTGTTTGCTTCTCCATTGTGCTCTCGGGTATATGATGCAAAGTAAACTGCGAAAAACTTTTCGAAGTTCCCTACATTGTTCATGGTACCCTTGCAAGTACATCATTTTTGCATTCATATTGTCCTGTCAACCGATTGATTACCAATTCAGAATCACCAAATACCTCAACAAACAACGACCTTGAGTTCTACCAACGGCCCGAAGCCCTCTAAGCAAAGCCTCATACTCGCTTGATTGTTAGTGACAGGATATTCAATTGAAAAAGCAAACTCAAATATCTTTCCACGTGGGGATATCAAAAGAATACCAAGCACCACCACCTTTGTCACATGATGATCCATCAAAAAATAATGCCCATGGGGCAATGTTAATCATATCAACGAGATAAATCACGATGTTGAGTAATAAAATCGGCAATTGCCTGTCCTTTCACCGCTTTTGCCGACTCATACTTTAAATTAAACTCGAAGTGCTAATACCCATTTGCCGATTCTCCCACTTAAAATCGGCATTGACAACATGTGTTTAATTACATCAAAACTAGATATCACCACACATTCGGCGTTTAACAAATAGTGCCGAAATTTGGTGCATGAGTAATAAACACACAAACGAGCTTTTCTATAGCCGAATACCTTGTTTCGGGATCTAACGGTTTTCGGCTAAGGTAAGCTATTACTCTCTCTTTTCCATCAAACTCTTGCATAAGGGCCGATCCTATTGTTAGGCTATCGGCCGCCACATACAGACTTGAAAGGCTTCTCAAGTTGTGGAGGTACCAACACCGGTGGTGCCTTCATATATTGCTTGATTTCATCAAAAGCCTTTTGTCGTATGTCACCCCAGCATAAATTTCTCGATCTTTCTTGAGCTTCAACAATGGAGAGAAAGGCAATACTCTTTCGATAAATTGGATATGAATCTTCTCACGAAATTGACCTTGCCCAAAGAATGATTGCAACTCGTAAGGTTAGTTGGGGGCACAACTTTGTCTATTGCTTCCATGCTCTTTTTCCCAACTTCTATCCCTCCTTTGTGGATCAAGAACCCTAAGAACTCACCAGCCGAGACTCCAAAAGCACACTTGTTTGGATTCATCTTTAAGCCATGTCTCCTTGTGCACTCCAAAGTCTTTCTCAAATCGGCTAAATGTCCTTCATGGTCTCTGGATTTGACTACTACATCATCAATATAAATTTCTACAATCTTGCCGTTTAACTCATGAAAGATATAGTTCATGGCTCTCCGATAAGTTGCACCAAGCATTCTTTAATCCAAATGTCATCACTATCCACTCAAACAATCCAATGTGACCAGGACATCGAATGCGTCTTTGCAATATCTTCAACCGCCATGAAAATTTGGTTGTAGCCGCATTGCCATCCATAAAACTAATAACTTCATAACCCTGCTGCATCCACTAATAAATCGGCAACCGGCATTGGGTATCCATCCATTGGAGTAGCTTTGTTGAGATCTCGAAATCTATGCATACCCTCATCTTCCCATTCTTCTTGTAGACAGTACTATATTTGAAATCCATTCTCGCATACCCGCATGGCCGAATAAAGTTTGCCTCAATTAATCTCTCAATCTCTTTCTTTACATCGGCCAATACTTCCTCTTTATAGATTTTCCGTGGAGGTTGTTTGAAAGGACGAAATCCAGTTTTATAGGCAGCTTATGCTCAACAATTGATCGATCCAACCCAGGCATCTCTCGTGTAATCCCAAGCAAAACAGTCTTTGAACTCCTTTAGCAACTCTATTAACTTCAATTTATATTCTCGGGTCTAAATTTGCACCGATATACATCGGCCTTGACTTTGTGCTATCACCAACATTGATTTCCTCTAACTTGTCGGCCGACATGAAACCATGACCCAGCTTTGCCTTTGTTGCCATCGATTGGATTGCCCATTAAAAGTTCTTGTCGAGCCGACGCTTGGATCGGCCGTTGATCTCTGTCGAACATATTGACAGGACCTTCCTTCCATATCTTACCCGAAAGGCGTCTAGTCCATCATACTCCCAATAAGCAGGCTCGGAAGTGGCAACACTCACCGAATCATCGGCTGAACAACTTCTACATCATCTCCTACCCACTGAATAAGGATTTGATGCATAGTTGAGGGTATACAGCAATTAGCATGGATCCAATCTCTTCCAAGAAGCATGCTATATGCCCCCTTGCCATCAATGACAAAGAAGGTAGTGATCAAAGTTTTGGATCCAATCATCAGTTCCACATGTACTGCTCCACGAGTATCAGAAGCATTGCCAGCAAAATCTCTAAGGATCATGTCAGTCTGCAGCAAATCTTCACTTGTCATACCAAGCTTTCTGAAAGTAGCATAGGGCATAATATTGATAGCAGCCCCTCCATCAACAAGCATCTTGGTTAAAGGTTTGCCATTGACATATCCCTTCAGGTATAATGGCTTCAGATGACGGTTTTTAACTGGCTTGTCAAAGATTGCTTGCCGAGTCAACACAAGTTGAGCCATCAGTCTCGGCATTCGGTTTCATCAAAATCTGAATATACCTCATCTTGCACTTCTTGGTCTTCGGGAGCTTTAAACTCTAATGGAATGAAGAACACCATGTTAGTATCGTAGAAGGGCCCCGTCCATCATCCTTTTTCTTAGGACGCCACACCGGCTTCTTTTCGGCTATTTCTGTTTCAGCTCTTGATTTCTCAAATGCCGAACTCTTCTCTTCCGACTTTTCCGAGACCGGGAGGGCACCACTTGTCCTCTTTGCCACCTATAGGAGCTCTCTTCTACATTATGGACACCGCTTTGTGAGCCCAAGCTTGATCTCGCAAATCTCTTCCTCCGATGTTCATCAAAACCGTTTATTTTTAAGCGCCGATCGTTCTCCGGAACTTTCATCCCAAGTCTATCATGAACGGGACGGCGGTTGACTCGAGATTGCCCGTACTCCGAATATTGATCACCGCATTCGGGGCAATTGTTCCCGGGTGCAACTTCAAGCCTTCATTCCAACAAGTGTCGAAGAAGGAACAGTTCCAATGAGATTGCTCTTGTTCTCTCCCCGTATTCTTCTTGTTCTCTCGGCGCACCTCGCTTCATATCTCCGACGTTCGCCATGAACCCGCGCTCCTCTTCAATGTTCTTGTTCCTCATCATATTCCATCTTCTTTTCCCACCGCCACTTATTCAACAAGTGTCGTCTTGTAACCGCGCTTCGGCTCGGCGTGTATTCGGCAATTTCCCTTAGCCGCATCGAAGCCCGACCCTTCTCGTTCGGCTATTTTTGAACCGCGCTTGTTGCACTTCCTCCTTGGTAACTTGCCGATTAGGGTCAATGAGAACCACTCTCCTTGGCTCTTTCGGATGTCGAACCTTCATCTTTCCCTTTTCCTTGGACTCACCGGCATCAACCATACCTATGGAGAAAGAGACCATGTTCGAGGGAACGGGTTCTTGTCTACTTTCATCTTGCCATCAAATCTTAAGTGTCCATTTTGAATAGCCTTCGAATCTTTACTCGAACACTCGGCAATCATTGATATGATGAGAGTTTGTATCATGAAATCCACAATACTTCTTATCCTTTACTCCTTCGGGCGCAAAGATAGGATGTCCTTCGCGGCAGCTTAACGCGTCCTTCTTGGACCGAGATACAAAAAGAGCTTATCTCGCTTTACCGACATCAAAATCATAAGATCCCTTCGTCGCTTCACCCATCGATGATCGACCAAAGTAGGCTCTTTTGTCCAGGTCAACTCGCAGCAGCCTACTTCATCTTCATCTTCATATTCGATGCTTCTTCCGAAATCCTCGATACATATCAACGGTTGCACTTGTTCTTCCGAAAACGAGCATCTCTTCGAACCCTTGGGCTTGATTGCTCATTGCTTTGTCGGCTTTTGTGCAAGTTTGTCCAAGGTCTTCAAACTCCATGCCGAATAGCTTGTCTCGATATGTGGCAAAGCATGCCCGCAATGATCAATTGTGCGAGCCGATCATCAGAATAGTCGAGAATAGCACATGTTCTTTGCTTCTCGAATCTGCGGAGATACTCCATTGGTGTTTCAAAGTAGTCTTCATCCTCATAGACCACAGATCAACCATCTTCTTCTCATTGGTTCCCGTATAAAAGTATAAATGGAATTTTTGCTCCAATTCGCCCATGTACCAATGGAATTGGCCGGCCTGCGATGCAAACCATGTGAAAGCCGGCCCCGTCGAGACATAGGAAAATATCCGATCCTCCAAGCTTCATCGCCAGCAGCTTCTCCAAGTTGCATCGATATCTACCGACATGCTCAATGGCTTCGGTGTCATCGACCGGAGAATTTGGTCAAATCCGTTGGTGGCTTAACTCTTGGTGGAAGAGCTACCCTATTGTACCACTCGGGAAAGGAGATTTGTATGCATATGTCGATGCTTTGGTTTCAGCCGAATTGATTCTCGCATCATGTCGGCCATTCCGCTAGGAGCTCATCATTTGCATCTTTTGCTCCCCTGTCTTCTAGAAGGCATTCCCGATACACTCCCGTACCCTCGGATTCGGCAAAGCACTCGAGCACCGTAATCGTAAATTCATTGTACCCATCTCCATAGACACTCTTCTGCAATCTATTTGCCACTGGAGCAATCTTGTAAGCAGATAAGGGTATATCCGTTGTTGCACCAAAAGTTACTTGACCATAAGTTTGCTGCTCGGCAACAGGAGGCTTTTCTTTTTCATCATGAATAGCTCCATCCTTGCTTGTACCGATTATCTCTTCTCCTCCGGTTGACTTTCCTGAAGATTGCTGAGTGTTGAAGTACACTGGTCCAGCAAGCTCTCCAAATCTTTCTTCAAAGCGCTTGTCAAGTGCTGGACCAAAAGTGTCGCCATGATTTTGCGGAAGGTGCCCGAGAAAAGCTGTGTTGTGATTCAACATAGTGTCTCCCACATGCTTTGTATATGGCCGCAACTACCCTCCGCATCTCCTCCTCGTCGTAATGTCGATCGACCAGCGAGAAGAACTCGTGGCGTGATTGCTTGACGATCACTCGCCACTCTTGTTCTTGGAAAAAGACATCAAACATTTCGCGAAACTGTTCCATTGCTTGTTCCACGATCCGACGTTGTTCCGTCGCAGCTCGTCCATGGTCACGTTCGTAACGTGATCGTTGTCAATTTCCGATCCCATCTTAGATTGAGAAGTTGTCCCACCGGGCGTGCCAAAAAGTGTGTTGACGCAAAATGTGACCACCCTGCGTCTCACACACAGCAAGCCGGAAAGCCTAGCTTCAATCGGGTGCCCGGGCGTCTGAATCCGGTGGCGTGCCGCCGATTTGACCTGAAAATCGACAAGGGATAAAACGGTAAGATCATAACCGGAACGTCTTTGGGTGAGACCAGACAGTTCCATCTTTACGGCCCCGAAGCCACTTACGACGACACATAGCTATGGAAGCTATCTCGCCAACAGGATGCGGTTCATTCGGCTAAAGTGACATAACCGATGTAAACAGAACAAACTAGCCGAATACGTAAATGAAGACATGTTTGAACAAGATTAAATCAAGTAAAGCATATCAAACTACATCTCATGTTTAAAGCATCATCAAGCACTAAAAATTAAGAATAAGTAACTTATAAATATAAATCTACTAAATAACACATGCATAGGCTATTCCAACTAATCTCACGCACGTCTAGCCTTCATAAACCCGTCAAGCATAAACCCAAGCAAGCTAATCCACCGCATGATACCACTCACTATGAATTTACACCACTCCTTACCGCTAGATCAATCCACCGCATGATACAATCTAACAATAAAGAGCTAAAAGCATGCAATTACCTAACAGATCTATAAATACTTGTCACATGTTTAAGCATAACCGTATCAAGCAAAATTGCCGAATCGGGGTCCATGAAGAAGGAACAAACAAGTAACATGTAAAGGAGCCTATCGATTAAACCGATCTCTAGTCCACCGGATGACTAGCTCTAGAGTAACCCAAAGACTCGCATCCGCCGCACGGTACCCGGTCTGTCAAGGCTTATCTACACATAACGTGAATGAACCCACAACACGTGACAATCTAGATCGATCTAATTTGGCTATATGAACTTGATCTACTTGATATCGAATAAACATGAAAGAACGATCAACAAGCCGAAAGAGTATCAATCTAGATTGGGCAAAAGAGTGTTGCAAATAATTAAACATTAAATAAAGCAAGCAACACATGGTAACTTAATGAATCTATTAGATCATGCCAAATCTAAAAGAGCCGATAACTATCTTTACTCATGTCTTAATCCGCCGCACGATACAAGGCACGAGCAAAAACTTCCGTTGTCAAGCGAGACGCCGCCGCACGGCCATCCCGTCGAGACAAACAAGACTACTTGCATCACATCTAAATCCACCGCATGATACTAGACATGATAACAAGGTTGCCGGGACTTACGGAGGTCGACGGATCGATTGGCCCTCTCGAAGAACTCGACGACACGACTAAAGGACTCGAAGGGTGGCGCGTAGCCGGTTGTATTGATTTGGTTGTGAACCCTTATTACAATGGTCGAGGGTTTATATTTATACCCGGACGTAACATGAGTCCTAAGCACTTACGAACTATTTAAACAAAATTGGAAAGACCAGACACGCTAACTCTATCCATAATCGGAGTCCTTGATTATCACGACTCCTTCCCTTTCTCGTCGCCTTCATCTTTCCTTCTTTCGCCTTCAAATAAAGCCGTTACCGACCGCTTGATCATTTGCCGAACACATGGAAATTAGCCGACCGCATACGCACTTGCCGAATTGCTCTCTCTCGCTCCTTGCGGGTCCACCCGTCATATTCCCGACCAAATTCGGTGTTAACAAGGAGCAGCGGGGAGCAATCTTTGCAGAGGCAAAGACAGACGAGGATCCGGACGCCGACTTGCCCGAGTGCCCTAACCACCACCCTAGCTCCTTTGAGAAAGGCAAGCCCCGGAGCATTACTCCTAGTTTTCAAAATGTTTTACTTGAGTCATTTATTTATTATGATGCATTAAGTTAATAGGCGTTGACTTGGAACCGTTCTTCGCATTATGAGTACCTTGATCCACCCGAATACTTGTTACCCTATTAAGTTTAGGATCGCGCTTATGCTTAGCACCGCTTAATTAGATCGTAAAAGACGGGTGATTGACCCTCATCCGCGAGGTAGGTGGTTACTACCCTTGGGTTGATACTATGGAGGTTGGTTAGAGAACATAACCATGTAGCCTTGTAAATCACGACTAGTCGGAGTTTGTGGTGTGTTAGACCACGGAAACTCCGACGATGTCACTTAAGGGACTATGGCTTTGTACGTCCTCGGATCATGTTGAACAATGCCTCACGAGATATAGTGGAAGGATGCGGACATCCGACCGCGAAGCCTTGAGGATGTTTGGGCCGGAATTTCAACGGAGTTGAGTGCGTTGCCCACAGCGCGGTATTAAAGCCGTGGCCGGTCGCGCCGGAGGTACCGGTAGCCGGGCATGCCCCGGTGCAACCGTATTCGTTGAAATCCGTGTTTCCACCCGAATAGACCAAGGTGACCGTCACTCGTTCCGCCGGCGAGTGTGGTTTGTGTGAGAAATACCCCCGCCACCGGGTTTGCAATCGATTATAATCGCCATCATTCCGGACGGTGAACACTTGACCGAGCAGCGGCACTGTCGCAAATCATTGTGAAAAATAGGATGGTTATGGTTCTATGTTGTTGATGCTGGTATGCTCAACCTTAAGGATAGGATAGCATTGTTTGCTCATACTCTGGAGATGAAGTAGTACAGGTGCTAACCTAGTGATGTCAGGATCCAACTTAAAAGATGTTAAGCTAGAGAGTCTTTTATAACTAAATGATTATTAATAAGCTCACCTTTTTATCGCAAGTTTAAATGAGTCAGCTACCCCACTTATAAGCCTGGCATACTCCTTGGTGTCACTTTATTTTCATTTATGACGGGTAAGTCTAGCTGAGTACCTTCTTGTACTCAGGGTTTATTCCCTTGTTGTTGCAGATGGTGAGATATTCTATGGGTATTGCCCAACTTGCTTCTACCCTGCGTTTGGGGATGAGTAGATCGTGGGCACGATCAACCTATCCATCGTACCTCTATGCTGTTATCGGATGTGATGTTGGACCAGGCACTATGTTTCAACTAAGTGTGAGTTTGTGAACCAAAACTTTATTTGCTTCCGCAATTTGGATTTGAACTCGGTATTGTAATATTTATTTCGTACTCCGATGTAATCTACTATTTGTGAACCTATGTATCACTATGAACTCGTTGTATGTTGAACTCAATTCGGTAAATTTTGTATTGTTGAAAGTTTGAAATCCTTCGAGATTTCACGGACTACCGGGTTGATATAGCCACAAAGTGTGCTAATTAAGTTGCTTTAGTGACTCATAAGTACATTGTGTTTATATTAATTGGTCGGTTCTGTTACAATTGCAACTCGATTCACTCTGATTTCGTAGCATTTTTAGGTGCTGGAAGTTCTGATTCGTCTGAACCGGAAGTTCCGATTTCCCCTGTCGGAACTTCCGATCCAGACCCCGGAACTTCCGGTCTCGGTATTTAACTTTCGCAATTTCGAGTTTGTGAGTTTCGGTTTTGTAAAAAGGCCTATTCACCCCCCTCTAGGCCAATTAGGTCCTTTCAATTGGTATCGAGCCCGGTGCCTCGGATATACGCTTGACCGCGTGAGGAACAACATTGGCCAAGATGGATGAAGCCACACAAAAGCAAATGATTGAGCAAATCACGTAAAAGATCACAACTACACTACAAATGCAGCAAGCAAGAGCAGATGACAAAGATGCAAGATCAACTCACCAAGTTGTCGCAGCTCTTAGAAAAGAAAAGCAGTGAATCATCAAGTGAAGGCGGCGACAAAACTCCCAAGAGCTATAACAAGATGCCATTTGAGTACAGTTCATCGAGCAAGAGCATCAACCCCGGCTTGCCCATGATCAACCCCGGCAAGCCACCTCCATTTGATGGTGTAAGGTACACCGATTGGTCTCATAGAATGAAGCTACATCTTATTGCAGCAAGATGTTGGGAAGTTGTAAGTATTGGCATAGATATACCGGAAGATCCAAGTAAATGGGGACCCGAAGATGAAAGAGACTTTCACCTCAACGCAACAGCAGCAACCTTGATCTTGCAATGCCTCAACATGGAGGACAACAACAAAGTCATAGGTATGACCAATGCAAAGCAAATTTGGGAAACCATAAGAGTTTCATTTGAAGGAGACAAGAGTGTAAGGGTTGGCAACACGAGCTCTTACAACACAAGCTTGAGAATTTCCAAATTCGTGAAGAAGAAACAACCAAGATGTTCTTCGATAGATTCATGACCATGGTAAACCAAATTAGAGCACTTGGTTCAACATGTTGGGATGACAATGCAAAGAAGCAAGGAAAATTTGTAGGATCTACGAACAAAGAATAAAGTGCTTGCCTCTTGTCATCATGGAAAAGGAAAACTATATGATCATGACACCTCAAGAAATGCTTGCAAAATTAATGCAAAGCATGAAGTATTGGATGATGAAGCCAAGGAAGCCAAGAGTGAAAATAAGAGCATTGCCCTTTCGGCATCCCAAGGAGGTGAATCAAGCCATCACCACAAAGGTTGCTTTGTGGCAAGCATAAGGATGATGATGATCTTGATGAAGAACAAGCTATGTTAGTCGGCAACTACAAGAACTATTTGAGGATGAAGAAAGATAAGATGAGAAGGTATGGAGGAAACAAGCCATACAAGAAGAGGTTTTGCTATGAATGTGGTGACACCGGTCATCTTGCGGCCGATTGCCCCAACAAAGGGAAGAAATCAAGATATCACAAACAAGGTGACAAAAAGTACAAGGACAAGAAGAAGGGTGAAGCACACATAGGTCAAGAGTGGCAATCGGACAGCGATAGTGATGATGAAGATGACAATGTAACAAGTGTTGCTGCAATTGCCATTCAAGGGACTTCTACCTCAACATCACTCTTCACCAACACCTCTTCATCACCAAGACTCTTCGCCAACCTCTCCGACGATGAGGATGAAGCTCCTATTTGCCTCATGGCACTAGGAGACAAGGTACAATCGACTCCTCCTCATCTCCATCTCATGATTGTAATAGTGATGATGAAGATGATGAGGACTACGCCTCAAACTTGTTCAAGAAATATGGTAAAGTTGCCGCAACTAAAATCTTGAAGCTAATTATGGCAAAAGATAAGCTTGAGTCATGTATTGAGTCGCAAGGGGAATTGCTCCTAAAGGAAAGGGAGAAGACCCAAGGACTTGAGGCATGTCTCTCCAAGGAAAAGGAGAAGGTTGAGAAATTGAATGTAGAATTGTCTTTAGCCAAGGATACTAATGAGCGCTTGGCTAAGGAACATTCTTCACTCAACGACTCTTTGACTAGTGTAAAGAATGATCATAGTTTGACTCAAGAAAGCCTTACAAGCTTGACAAATAAATATCATGAGCTTGAGCTAAACTATGAGAAACTTTGGACTAGCACTTCCACCACTTCCAAGGATGCCAAAGCTTCTACAAGTAAAAATTGTGAAAAATCCCCAAAAATTGTTGTAAATGCTTGTGCTACTAACCTTGATGAGCTAGCAAAGAAAAACAAGGAGATTCAAAGGTTGAACACAATTGTCAAGAAAGGTTGCAAATGCAAGGATAAGCAACCGGCAAATGTGTTCAAGGCATCAAGGCACCCCATCATCAAAGATGGCCTCGGATATAATAGGTACAATGGTAAGTCAAATGGAAGGAACATGGTGAATGGAGTGGCATGTGTTAAGTTCAACAAAGGTGTACCACTTGTTGACCTTATTGATAAGGTAAACAATGCCACTCCACCCACAAGTCCACGAGCAAGCAACAAGAACAACAAGAAGCAAGCAAGTGGAGGTGCCCAAGCAACAAGTACCTATCTCACATAACAACATTTGTGATTACATGTGTTGTTGGGACAAGGATGGAAAGATTGTTGTGAGATATGTTGGTGCTCTCAAGAAGAGACAAATCTTGAGGAGTGTTTGGGTTCCCAAGTCTTATGTGTCTAACCCCTAGGTTCCAACTCGGGACCTAAATTAAAGGCTTGAATTTGTCTTGCAGAATACGCCTCCGGTGGACCAAAATGGGTGCTTGATAGTGGATGCACCAACCATATGACCGGGGCGGAAAGTATGTTCTCCTCCTTTCAACCAAATGCTTCATCAAGTGAAAGGATTGTCTTTGGGGACAATAGTAAAGGAGATGTTCTTGGATTGGGTAAAGTTGCTGTCGGGTACCTAGATTAGGGGGTCCTAAATCAGATACGTTAGAGGAAAATGACCCAACCCGTCTTACCTTTAAATCTCCCAAGAATTAACCAGAGAAACCCCAATCCTCCTCACGCTGGGCCGGCCCACTACCAGGCCCGCAAGGCCTCAGAGACCTGCTGGCTCAAGCCACGGCCGCTCACCCGCTCGAGAAAAGAATTACGGAAACCGCTCGAGCGTGCGACTGCTCGAGACGATGACGTAAACCGCTCGAGCGAGCGACCGCTCGAGCGGGACGGAAAACGCTCGAGCGAGCAGCCGCTCGAGTCCGCCCACAATCATTACCTATCCAAAGGCACGCACATGGCTACAGTATATGTAATAGTGGGGAGTATGCTTGCTCCGCCTAACCTCATGGCTACAGTGCGCGGCATAGTGAGAAGTATGCCGGTCGCTTCTCCTATTCCGCCGCCCATACCGGGATTCGGGCGTGCCAGCCGCACTATTACACCACGCTGGGTACTGTGGCGCGTGCGGCACTCTCTCCTGACGCCATCGTCAACACTCTGTGCCACCAACTACATCGTCCCGTCCCGTCGCTCGGATCACTGCCCCCTCGAGGCAGCTCCCAACCACTCGAGGAGTGGTGACGAACGCAACCAGAACAAGGGACACACAGTGCTCTGTTTTTCCCACCTCGACGACCATACTGCGGGGTTCCCGGGCGCACGTGCTCGACTACGACAGTGCCATACCTCGACTACGTCAGCCCACGACCAAGAAGGACGAACAGGCCATCGTCGACCATACCGCTACGGGCTCGAGCCCGACCAAGCGGAGCGTCTACAGTCTCGACGACTCGACACGGAGCATGTAGCTCGACGTCACGCCACGATAGTCCTATCTACTCTGTACTCCTGAGCCTCCTCTTAGCCTATAAAAGGGGACGCCAGGGCCTAGTCCAAGGAGGGTTTTTTGGGACGCCTTCATTCACTACACATTTCCAAGCACGCTAAGTCTCAGGACTCGCTTGTATTCACCCCTGTACAAGCATCCCGGTGCAAGATAATACAAAACTCACCCCACTGCTGGACGTAGGGCATTCTTTGCCTGAACCAGGATAAACGCTTGTGTCCATCTTGCATCACCATCCGGATTAGGGAGCACGCATAGAAATTTACTCGTTGGTGTTATACCCCCCGGGTACGAAACACCGACGTTGGCGCGCTGTAGGGGGCTCGCGTGTTTTCACCCGATTCCCGCCATTTTCCGGATGGCATCACCCACTCCTTCATTTCCGTTCGCCACGGTGATCCGGTTTGGAAGTCTAGAGTTCGTGTCGCTCGGCCCAGCCACGACATGACTCTACTCTCGATCGGTGAACCGGGGGAGGGGGACGCCGTCACCCCCACACGCCGGCGAGGCCGCGTGCCGACCGCGCCACCATGGCTCGCCACCACGTCGCCGACGCCACCGGCGTCGCCATCACGGCCAGCAAGCACGAAGCCTTGAGCACCCTGCTCGTGTGCCCTCCCAGCCAGATGCCACAACGCACCCAGCCGAGGTGCCAAGTGTGCGGCGGGAGGTGCCACATGGACAGGGAGTCCTTGACGTGGACCCTAGCTTCACGTTTGCCATGCGCTCGTCAAGAGAGCCCGGCGTAGCGCCTCGAACGCGCGCACGACCGACGTCGCCCAAACCCGCGCCGCACGGATCTACCGAGCTCATCGCAGCTCCCGTTTGGGTTTACTAACGCCGCCACCACGTATGCCAACGAGATCCGGTCGGTCATGGGACCGCGGGAGGAGAGCCCCGGCCCCCTCCCGCGTGTCACCATGGACCCGGAGATCGTATGGCCGGCGTCGGTAGACCGCGGGTTTGACAGCACCCGGCTCACAACGCCACACCGCGGTCGGGGATATGCGCCGCAGATCGAGGAGGAGAGCACGGGAGGCCCCGGACGCCGTCTGGGCCGCTAACCCGCACTCCGATGACTCGGACTCGGGGTGCTATGACCCGGCTCGCGAGTGTTTTCATCTCAACGACAACGTTCCGTCGGATGAGGAGACCGAGATGGCGCCGCCGTGGCCGTCCCTACGGCCAGCCCAACCGGCAGACGTGACCCCGGCGGTCGGGACGACGCGGCAGCCGCAGCCCCCGCAGTGATTGAGCCACGCGGACCGCCACCACAAGCCCAAGATAACCGGCGGCCCGAAGACGACGCTCAAGCGGCACAATGGGCTCGGCTCGGGAAATCGAGGCCAAGATGAACGAGGAACGCGCAAATCCGGGAACCGCTCAAGCGCGCGCTTGAGCAGAACCATCCGCCCCTCCTCGAGCTCTTGGCGCTCGAGGAAAGGCGCGAGACGTCTTCAACCGCATCGTCAACGACGGCGACCGGAAGCGCCACCCGAGCCAGCCCATTTCCCTCGAGCAAGCGGAATGTACTTGCGGCGGCTATGCCGCCGCGGACATGCCGGCGCCCTCGAATCCGCATGCATTACGGATACGAGATGAGATCCAAGGGCTCCTCCAAGTCGCGGCCGTCCGCAGGCCGAGAGCTCGGCCTCGAGACAGCGTGAGGTAGCCCTGAACAACCACGACACGAGCGGGAGGGTTCCGTCCACGGGAGGCACCCTCGAGGTGGTAGAGCACCCGCTCGAGAACGCATCCTCGACAACCGCGCTTCAAGATGCGCGTCACGACATCAACGACAACCGACGACGCAAGGCCGCGGGTGCCGAGGACCGTGGCTACAAGGCCCATCGAGGGGGACGCTACGGCGCCGACGAAGATCGCGGACTCTCGAGCCACCAGGCCCTCGAGTCTTCGGCCGAGCTATCCGCAACACACCGTTGCCAAACCCGTTTCGACCCCCACGAGCGTGGTCAAGTACAACGGGAGACCAAGCCGAACTCCGGGCCGGCCGACTTCCGGCGGGCCTCGCCACCGGGAGGGGCTCGAGAGGACAAGGCAATCATACGCCGGCTCCCCATTGTTTCTCTCCGACACCGCTCGACGGTGGCTCGAGGAGCTCCCCCCATCGATCCACGATTGGGCCGACCTAGTCCAGATTTTCGAAGGGAACTTCAAAGGCACGTACGTCCGACTCCGGCAACTCGTGGGATCTCCGTAATCGCAAACAAAATGCCACGGAATCTCTCCGGGATTTTGCTCGACGTTTCTCCAACCGCGCACCGAGCCGCCGCACATCCCGGACCACGACGTCATCTTGGCGTTTGTCTCAGGCACCACGTGCAAAGAGCTCGTGCGAGAGCTCGGGCGCAACCGCCCAAAGACGGTGAACGAGCTCATGGACGTCGTCGCCGACTACGCTGCCGGCGACGAGGCCGTGGGGGCCTTCTTTGGTGGGGCTGGGAACAAGCCCGCGCCGTCCCCAGGAGGCGGTGAGGGCTCGAGCAAGGACCAGAAGAAGAGCGGGAAGAAGAAGAAAGGCATCCGCAAGGCAAGCGCGCGGTCGTGGAAGACGAGGTTGCCGCGGCCGAGCGCAAAGCCTAGACCCCCTCCGGATGGGGGCGTTTTCGACAAGATGCTTTGGCGGCCGTGCCCCTACCACAAGGAGCCGGTCAAGCATAACCTCGAAGACCGCCGTATGCTTCGAGGTTACTTCAAGAAGCTTGGCATTGACAAGGACGATGGCAAGAAGGATAAGGGTGACGAGGATCGAGCCAACGACGACGACGACGGTGGGTATCCGCCCATCACCGAGTGCTACATGATCTACGGCGGCCCGACCACCCAGATGACACGCCGAGAGCGGAAGGCCGAGCGCAGGAGGTTTTCGCCATAAAACCCGCCACGCCTCAATTCCTCGACCGGGTCGGATGCTCCCATCACGTTCGACCGTGATGATCATCCAGACCATGTCACCAATCCCGCTCGTACCCTCTCGTCGTCGCGCCGATCATCCTCAACGCCCGCTTCACCAAGGTACTCATGGATGGAGGTAGCGGCCTCAACATCATCTACATGGAGACCCTCACGTTGCTCGGCCTCACTAGAGCTGATCTCCGCCCAAGCGCCGGGGCTTCCACGGGGTGGTCCCCGGCAAGAAAGCGCTCACGATCGGCCGCATCGACCTCCCCGTCGTCTTTGGGACACGCTCGAACTTTCGTCGAGAGGTCTTAACTTTCGACGTACCCAGTTCGAGGGGACGTACCACGCTATCCGGGCAGGCCGTGCTACACAAGGTTCATGGCGATCCCCGCCTATGCCTACCTCAAGCTCAAGATGCCGGACCGAAAGGAGTCATCACCGTCGGGTTCCACGTACGAACACGCCTACCACCGCGATGTGGAGTGCGTCGAGAACGGGGAATCACCGATGAACGTGCCGGGAACGTCCAAGACCTAGCCATGATGCTCGATCACATGGCGGCCGGAGCCTCTCCTCCAACACCCAAGCGACAGCCGGCAACTTTGACCCCGCCGACGACACCAAGAAGATTCCACTCGATCCAAGCTCCTCGGGGGAAAAGACGCGGTCATCGGCGCCTCCCTTAACAAGCAAATAGAAGCAAGTGCTCGTCGACTTTCTCCGCGCAAACGCCGACATGTTTGCGTGGAGCCCCTGGACATGCCGGCATACCGAGGGATGTCGCCGAGCACGCCTTGGAGATCTGTCCCGGTTCAAGACCTGTCAAGCAACGCCTGCGCCGCTTCGACGAGGAGAAGCGTAGGATCATCCGCGAAGAGGTCGAGAAGCTCGAGAAGGCCGGATTCATCAAGGAGGTACATCATCCCGAGTGGTTAGCTAACCCCGTATTAGTAGAGAAAAAGAATGGGAAAATGAGGATGTGTGTAGATTACACTAGTTTAAATAAAGCATGTCCCAAAGTCCCATTTCCTTTACCTCGAATAGATCAAATCGTTGATTCCACTCGCGGGTTGTGAAGTACTTTCTTTCCTCGACGCCTACTCGGCTACCACCAAATCAAAATGAAGGAGTCCGACCAGCTCGCGACTTCATTCATCACCCCATGGGCATGTATTGTTATGTCACAATGCCTTTCGGCCTTCGAAACGCCGGGCAACATACCGGCCGCATGCTCCATGTCTTCGAAAAACACATAGGAGAGACCGTCGAGGCCTACGTCGATGACATCGTTGTCAAGACTCGAAAAGTAGAAAACCTTGTCGAGGACCTCAAGTTGACGTTTGGATGCCTCCGGCTAAGAACATCAAGTTGAATCCCGAGAAGTGTGTCTTCGGCGTGCCTCGAGGCATGTTGTTAGGGTATATCGTCTCCCGCCCGCGGCATCGAGGCCAATCCCGAGAAGGTCGCGGCCATCATGAGAATGGGGCCGATTCGAGACCTAAAAGGGGTACAAAGATCACCGGATGCTTAGCCGCACTCGCCGCTTCATTGCGCGTCTCGGGGAGAAAAAGCTTTGCCTCCGTACCGGCTCCTCGAAAATCCGAGCACTTCACGTGGGCGCCCGAGGCAGGAGGCCCTCTCGAAATTGAAGAGCATGCTCACATCTCCTCCCGTGCTCGTGCCGCCGACCGACCGAGCTCGAGACGGTCTACCCGCCGAATCCCTCCTCCTCTATGTTGCCGCAACCACTCAGCGGTCGGCACGGTCATAGTGATCGAGAGGCGGGAAGAGGGGCACGCGCTCCCCGTCCGGCGGCCGGTGTATTTCATCGGTGAGGTGCTCTCGGACGCCAAGGTTCGATACCCCCATATCCAAAAGCCGCTCTACGCAATCGTACTCACCCGTCGAAAACTCCAAAGACTACTTTCTTAGCCACCCGGTGACGGTGGTAACATCATTCCCACTTGGGGAAATTATCCGTAACCGGGAAGTCGTGGGTCGAATCGCCAAGTGGTCGGTCGAGCTCATGGGCGAGACCATCACGTACGCCCCACGAAAGGCTATCAAATCTCGTGTGCCGGGCGACTTTGTCGCCGAGTGGACCGACGTCCAACTCCCTCGCCCGCATCCGGGCCGAGCTATGGACCATGTACTTCGATGGGTCACTTATGAAGACAGGAGCAGGCGCGGGCTTGCTCTTCATCTCACCTCTCGGAGTACACATGCGTTACGTAGTACGCATCCACTTTGCCGCCTCGAACAACATGGCAGAGTATGAGGCGCTCGTTAATGGGTTGCGCATTGCCATCGAGCTTGGGGTCCGACGCCTCGATGCTCGGGGCGACTCGCAGCTTGTCATCGACCAAGTAATGAAAGCCTCGAGCTGCCATGACGAAAAATGGACGCATACCGCAGTTGAGGTGCGCAAGTTGGAAGCCGTTCCATGGTCTCGAGCTCAACCACATCCCAAGGCGCTTCAATGAGGCCGCAGACGAGCCGGCCAAAATCGCTTCATCTCGAGCGCCGCTACCACCGTGACGTCTTCTCGAAAGACCGCCATGAGCCATCCGTAAAGTGGGACGGGGGCCGGGCGGGGACCCGTTGAGCCCCCTTCGACGGGGCCACGGTCATGGAGATCGACTGTGCTACGAGCCCGCCAACCGACCGGCGTGCACCATTCCTCGAGTATCTCATTCGGGGAGCGCGGAGGATCGAACAGAGGCGAGACGACTAGCTCGTCGAGCCAAAACTTACGTCCTTACGGAGACGAGAGAGCTCTATCGACGGAGCCCAACCGGCGTACTCCAACGGTGCATCTCGATCGAGGAAGGCGGAAGCTACTCGAGACATGCACTCGGGAGCTTGTGGTCACCACGCCGCGCCAAGAGCCCTTGTCGGGAACGCTTCCGGCGAGGCTTTTACTGGCCCACTGCAACCGTTGACGCCATCAAGCTTGTTCGAGCGTGTGAAGGATGCCAATTTTACGCCAAGCAAACGCATCTTCCAGCACACGCGCTCCGATGATCCCCCTCACATGGCCATTTGCGGTCTGGGGGCTCGATCTGGTCGGACCCCTCAAAAAGACGACGGGAGGCCACACCCACTTGCTCGTGGCCATCGATAAGTTTACCAAGTGGATCGAGGCCAAGCCCATCACTAACATCCGCTCGGAGCGAGCGGTCGAGTTCTTCACCGACATCATCCATCGCTTCGGAGTCCCTAACATCATCATTACCGACAATGGCACCCAGTTCACAGGCAAAAAGTTCTTGGACTTCTGCGATCGGAACCACATCCGTGTGAACTGGTCGGCAGTCGCCTACCCTCGAACTAACGGCCAAGTCGAGCGCGCAAATGGCATGATCTTGCAAGGTCTAAAGCCAAGGATTTTCCAACGCTTGAACAAACACGGCAACAAGTGGGTGATCGAACTCCCATCTCGTCCCGTGGAGTTTGCGGACGACCGAGAGTCGAGCCACCGGGTTCACCCCGTTCTTCTTGGTCTATGGGTCTCGAGGCCGTCCTCCCCACCGACCTCGAATACGGGTCCCCGACTCGGGGCCTACAACGAGCGAGACAAACTGGAAAGACCGGCGAACGCCATCGACCAAGCTGAAGAAGCTCGAGACACGGCGCTCCTACACTCGCGCGCGCTACCAACGAAGCTACGGCAATATCACGAAAAGAATGTGCGCAAGAGGGATTTCAACGTCGGTGATCTCGTGCTCCGTCGACGCCAAGATAACAAGGGGCGCCACAAGCCGACTCCTCCCCGGGAAGGTCCGTTCATCGTGGTCAAAGTGTTGAAACCAGGACGTACAAGTTAGCCGACGGAAAAGGCTCGACCCTCACCAACGCGTGGAACATCGAACGGCCTACGTCGCTTTTTCTCCTAGGCCTCGATGCCTTGTACATATTTTCGCTTAAAAATTTTAGCGCTCGTATGAGTAACTAAGTCAATTTCTTACTTTTTGTTCATACGCAAGGTGGGCTCGACTTTGTTTCCACAAAGTCAAGCCCCCTCGGGGCTAGACCAGGGGGAACCCCCCGAAGTCCTCGAAAAGCGCCCTAGTTTCTTCGAAACGGTGCTCGACGTAATCTTTCCCCTCCTCGCCTCGAAACTTTTCGAAAGCTAAGTATTTGCGTTACCTCGAGCTCATCGAGCCGGGCGATCGAGCACAAGGCTTCCCACGCTTCCGAGCTACGGCACCTTAACTCATCCCCTCTCGAAATGGTCCGAGCACGCCAACGCTTAGCTAAAACAAAGTAAAGGCAGGAAGTGGAAAATGACATCAAGCGCGAGGAGAAAACTAGAGCATAACGATTAACGATTATAAACATCTGAGTATGACGGTTCAAGGCCACTTGGGCCACTCCCATAACCAAAAATACTTGTTTTCTTACAAGGGCCTTGTTGCCCGACATTACGGCTCGCAGCCGGTTGGAATCTACTCTACGCCCGGCGGGAGGACTTCATGCGAGATCGCCTCCAAGACGGCGCCCGGTTCTTCGGCCTCGGCCTTGAGCTGCTCGATCCGGGGTTGACCCCTCCTTCTTGCTCGCCCTCGACGTAGGCAAAGCCGCTCGCCACGGCCTCCATCCCGGTCCGGCCTCCTCCTCGAGACGCCGAACCCCGAGTAGAAGATAGCCATCGTCCGGCGCACGAAGACGAGGGCATCTCGGACACGGCCCCCGAGAAGCGCCGAACTCGACGACTCGGTCGGCGTACCCACGGCCGGCGTCGGGCCCTCGACGTCCACCACGGGCGCGAAGCCCCGCTTGGCGCGAGGGTGTCGATGGCGCGGTGATGCGGGCCTTGGACGAAACCTCGCCATCAAGCAACACTGGGTCAGCCTTGCGTCCTCACGCGCGCCCGCCAGTCCGCTCCAAACCCGAAAAGATGACAAGAATCAAGTACTTAATCGTACTCGAGCAACCCGTATAAGTCACGCACAAAAAAGGACTAAAAGACTCGAGCACTCACCGGTGCGGCGGGTCGAGAGCCTTTGCTCACGATCGAGCGCCCGCGTAAGTTCACCCTCTTTTCTCCGGAGGACGCGCCGACGTCGTGTTTCTCCACGCGCAGCTCCTCATAAGCCCCGCAAAGCACCCCGGATGGCAAGGTCCTTCGTCGTCATCTCTAGGCGGAGATTTACCGTTTCCGTCCGGGAGACCGCCGGCCCGCTCTTTCTCCGCTTCAAGCGCGCTAGCAAGGGCCTTTTTCGGCAGCCACTCGGGTGACCGAGGCCCGGAGCTCCTTCACGTAGGCCTCGACGCCGCCCTTCCTTCCTTCGGAGCGCTCCATGTCCCGCCGCTTGGCCTTGTAGCCCAGCCAGCCGCGGTAGCCGCGTCCCGTTTGAGCCGCTCGAAGGCCGCATGCGGCCGCGCATAATTCCGACGAGCGGTCTCGGCCTCCGCGCGGCCCGAGCGAGCTTCACCCGCCTCCCGCCGCGCCTGCCCCGCCTCCCCGCGCCACTCGAGCGAGTTCGTCGTGGGCTTTCTTGGCATCCTCCTTGGCGGCGTCTGTGGCGGCGTTGGCCTCTCGAAGAAGCCGTGCGGACCCGGTGCAGCTCGCTTCAAGATCCCGCCCCAAGCGCACATACCGCCGGATCTCGTCCTCACTCTCACAGAGCGCGGATGTGAACCGACTTGGCGTATGAACGCCTTTGCGCCGTCTAAGCCACAAGAAAGGAAAAGTCAAATACAAGTAGCGATAAGTCAAACACAAATAAAAGGGGGTCGTGCTCGAAGGTACTTACGTAAGAAAGCCGGGTGTCCTCGGAGACGAGCGACGGAGCGGTTTTCAGAGCGTGTTCAAGCCACTGACGGCGCTCCTCGGCCTCCATATGCGCCTCGAGCTCCCTCTGATCGTTCATCACGATCGCAGGGGCCTCGCAGTCGAGAGGGTCGGGGAGCACCGGCGGCGGCCTTTCCCACAAAGGGAATTCCTCCCGCATCTCCTTGTCGACGGAGGAGTGGAGTCTCCTCACCGCCTCCAAATCGACGCCCGCCGTCACCACCCGCCGCCCGGGCGGCCGGACGTTGCGGCAGTGCCCCGGGAAGAGGACGCCCCGGGCGAGCACCCGCGCTCAAACCTCCTCCGTTCTTCAATAGAGGCATCGGAGGGCTCAACGGGTCCGAGACCAACCGACCGCATATGGCCGTCAACGATGGCCGCCGCCGTCTCGCCTCCTCGGGCCTCCTCCTGGTCGGCCTCGGACATAACGGTGAACTCCACCTCGCCCGTCGTCGAGTCGGGCACGAGGTGAGGCACCACGACCTCCCCAACCGCGGCCGTGCAGCGGCGCCGATGTGGCGCTGGGCAAGTGCCCTCGTACGCTCCTCCCTTTGATCGCCGCCTCGGGTGCTCATCGCCGCCATAGCCGGGCGGGCGGCTCCGCCCGCGCCCCCACCTCCGCCTCGCTCGCTCCTCTTGCTCGCCCCGCCGCTCCACTTGCGGGCCGGATCTCCTCGATGCCCGGCGGCGGCAGGCCGCACCACCGGTCCCACTGGCCGCGCCACCGGCTCCTCCGCCTTCTCACCCTCCGTGTGGCGCCAGGTGCTCCTCGAGCGCATCCTCTCGAACGGCAGCCCGGGCCTCACCCTCCTCAACCCGTTGCCCGCCTCGAGGACTCAACCTCCATGTCCCGAGGAGGGTTGAGACCCGGCTCGGCCGAAGCTCGCACCGGTCCCGCCCCCGCATCTCCACATCTCCCACGGGCCGGCCGGCGGCCGCGGCGTCTCCTCCCTCTCCTTCTCCCCGCGCTCCTCCTCGAGCCGGCGCAGCCGACCGGCTGTGAAGACCGGGCGCCCGAGCCCGGACTCTCCTCGAGCGCGATGGGCTGCTGCTCCGATCCAGCCCCCGTCGCCGGCTCTGACACCATTGCCCTTTGCTCGCCCACCGCCACGTCACCCAGCGCGCCTGACGATGCCGGGGTCTCGAGCGGGACGGCGGTCAAGGCCGTGGTAGTGGGGGCGTCCTTCTCCTCCGCGCCTTGGCCACGACCCCGGCACCTACACGGATGCGGCCGCCATCGATCGCCGCGCTTGAGCGCATCCTTGGCCCGCTCTAACCAAATGGGAGTAGAGGGAGGGAGAGTCACTCCACCTCGGCATCGACGGGTGCCGCTCGACCCTCCCGTGGTCCTCGCCTCTTAGTAGGCACCATGGAAGGGAGGGATGGCAAGGACCGCAGGGAACGCTTAGTCCCGGGAAGAAAGAGAAAAACAAAAAATCATTGTGACAAAATACTCGCACACAAACAAAACAATGCATTAGGGAGTAGGTCGACCAAGAGACTTACCCCGCGGTCGGAGTAGCGCCGCTCAAGCCGCTTGGCTTGCTCGGAGCGCCGGGGCTTCCGAGCCTCGCTGCCCCCTCGAGTCACTCGAGGACTTGGGGGCCTCGAGCCCGCCGCTTGTGCCGCCGAGGGCTTCGAGACCCGGCGGCCGCTCCCGTTTTAGCCGATTCCTTGGGCGGCTCGGGCACGCCGTCCCTCACCGGATCCCGGGACCCGCGAGTCGGATCCGCTCCGCCCGGCGGCCGCTAGAGGGAGCCCGGCGCCGTCGCCGGACCGTGCGAAGATGAAGTGCGCACATTTGCAGCCTCCCGCCGCCGGGTGCGCGCCCGTTGAAGAGGAACGGTGGCGGGAGGAAGATTCCCGCCGCGTCGGAGACGGCGCCGCCGCGCGGAGACGGCGCCCGCCCGCCATGGCTAGAAGGACGGGGCGACTCCTCCCGCCGCCCGCTTGAGCCGGCGACGACGAGCGAGTGCGGCGGGCCGGAGTATTGGGACGCCCCACCCCGTTGCTCCCCGTTTGGGCCGACGACGGCGCTCGAGCACCGCGGCTCGACGACCCCTCCCGCCGACCCGCTCGAACGAGCGACGAGTCGTCGCGCGAAGGCCCGGCGCCAACGTTGGCCTCGCACGCGAGAGCGAGCAAGCGTCGGGGGCTTGAGCGACGACGGCGTCATCACCGACGGCCGCCTCGTCATCATCGTCATCGTCATCTTCCTCCTCGTCCTCATCGGACGACTCGAGACCGGGGGTCCGGTCGGTCGGGTCCGCCGCCGCGGGCGTATTTCACGTTCCCGCGGCGCTAGCCTTGCGCTTCTCCTTCTCCTCTAGCGCAAGAGCTTTCGCGCCTTCTCCTCCCTCCTCGAGACCACGGCGGTATGTGCTCGCTCACCCTCAAGCGTCTTACCTCGCGGTCGGGCGCGTCCTCCTTCACCGGAGGCCTCGACTCCGCGTGGTCGTTGATGTTCGGACAAAAGAGCAGCCTCGATAAGAATCGCTCAAGTAAAAGAAACGACGAAAAGAGGATCTCGAGAAAACTTACGTAGCAAGCTGTGTTGTACTCCGGCGCATGCGGAAGAGGCCGACTTGGTTCTCGCCAAAGTTCCTCCCCGTCGATCGCGTCACGCACCCGAGCCACGATCGTAGCGACCGGGAGAGGCACGTCGACATCCCGTCGGGCCGCAAGCGCCGCAGGTCGGCGTTCTCCGTCATCCGGTCGAGCCGCAGCGGACGCTCGGCGAGCGGAAGCACCCGGCGGCCGTGGAACTCGGCCACCACATGCGCGATGTTGAGGAAGAAGTTGCCGGACCTCCGGCTGCGCAGCTCGAGATGGCGTCGAGCAAAGAGTTCATACGGGGCGCGCGCCGGCCGGCCATGCGCCCGGCTGAAGCCGGGCTCGGTTAGCACCGCACCGGTATATTCCGGGAAGAGCCCCCTCGTTGGAGGTAGAACCATTCTCGATCCGCTTGGCGTTGTTCGACGACCACGTGCCGGACAACCAACATTCCTTCCTCTTCAGCCCGAGCGAGCAGGAACCCGCTCGAACATAGCGGCGGATCTTCGGCTGCACTTCCTCCTCCTTCTCCTTCTCCTCCTCCTCTTCCTCATTGTCCTCCTCGTCCTCCTCCTCCTCCTCGTCATCATCACCACCGTCGTCGTCGGCGACCTTCTTGCTCTTCACCGCCTTGGTGAAAAGCGTCGCCTTGAAGACGTGGGTGAACAGGTCCCACTGCGGCACCATCCCCAAATATCCCTCGCACACGGCGGCATAGGTAGCCGCGAGCGAGATGGAATTGGGGTTGAAATGCCGGAGCTCGACCCCGAAATGGTGGGGAGCGCCCGCATGAAGCGGCTCGGCCGCGCACCAAGTCCCCGCCGGTGGAACCCGATGAAGCTCGGGAATGTAGCCCCGCGGGGGATTGGGCTCAAGGTCGCCGTCGTCCGGCACCTCCACTCGGTAACCCTCCGCCGGATTAGGCGGAAGTAATCCGCCGTTCACCGATTGAGCAAGATTCCCTCGGTCACCGTAGACCGAGGCCACGGAGCGCGTCCGCCATCACCACCGGCACGTAAGGCTTGGCGGCGCCTTGCCCTTGCCCTTGCCCTTGCCTTTACCGCGCCGCCCGGCCGGAGCTCTGGCCCGTCTTCTTGGATGACCTCCCCATGACAATAACGGGAGTGGAACGGGGAGAGCAACGGCGGCAGCGCAACGCAAGCAGCGGTGGCGCTGGGAGTGGTGGCGCAGAGAACAGAAGCGGTCACGGGCTAGAATGGCGTGGCGGTCACGGGCGGTGGCGGCAACGGCGTGCGGAAGACGGCGGCGGCATTGGATCTAAGACAGAGCACAACCGGCCGGAGGCGGCGAGGAAGGCAAGATTGCGGGGAAGAAGAACCAGGAGCCTCGCTCCTCCATATTTATAGAGCCCAAGATGATCCGCGTGAACCACGTTCAACGGCCCTGCATTACGCCATCCAACGGCGCGCGCACCCGGCGGACTCGACGAAAAACGGTAACCGCATTAAATGCCCCGACAAACCGTCACCTACTTTTTAGGCACACACGACGCGGTGGAGCGGAACCGTCGCCACGATCACCACGATACGCCGGTTTCCACCTAAAAAGGCGCGCCGCTTGCACGGACAAACGCGCATCAAATGAGCGCAATGACGGGACGTCTCGACGGACGGTCCCTTACACGGTAAGAAATCCAGGGACTCCGGTCCCACAAGTAAGTCTCGAGGAGCGGAGGCGACCCACGGACGGTTCGAACAGCCCGCCCTCGAGCACCCGAGTTAGGGGCGCCAATGGGAAGGAACCCTCGAAAAGTTCCGCTCGAGAACGAACCTCGAACCCAGATGGCGTGTCCAAGGCCGGCACTATGTATCTAAGAGATCCCGCCGACGGGAGGCACTCGAGCCGCCGGCCCCCTCGAACGGGACCGGTCCTCGGAAACTAAGAGCCCGGCTTCAATGAGGGCGCCCCGGGCCACGGCCGTCTCCTCGAAAGGAGACGAGCTCTCACTTGGACTACCTACCATCACTCACAGAGGGGTGGCGCTCGCTCGACCGCGAGTAGTGCCGGACCCTCGTCACTTGGATTTGATCCAAGAGATCCCGTGGAACCGGATCACGACTCCCCCACCTATCCGGGGGCACGGGGCTCGAGTCATACAAAAATACCTCCTCGACACACGGGGAGGAGCAGGAAAACTCGGGGGCTCGAACGTTGAACGTAAATCTTTCCGCCTCGAGATACCACAACTCCAATTAATAATACCCTTGCCCAAAATCGTTCATTTCAAAGCCCCCGTGAGGAATGCCTCACTCCTCCGGGGCCTCGGAACTACCCGCGTGGACGCCGCGCGCCCCCCACGGAGAAAGGACGAAATGACTCCTCGAAATACCGACAATAATCCCAACTCTAGGTACTTTAACTCCACTTCATGATCCCTTGTTTGAAGTTTCACAATCAAACAAGGGCTCGGGGGCTACTGTCGGGTACCTAGATTAGGGGGTCCTAAATCAGATACGTTAGAGGAAAATGACCCAACCCGTCTTACCTTTAAATCTCCCAAGAATTAACCAGAGAAACCCCAATCCTCCTCCACGCCGGGCCGGCCCACTACCGAGTGCCCGCAAGGCCTCGCAGACCCGCCGCTCAAGCCACGGCCGCTCACCCGCTCGAGAAAAGAATTACGGAAACCGCTCGAGCGTGCGACCGTCGAGACGATGACGTAAACCGCTCGAGCGAGCGACCGCTCGAGCGGGACGGAAAAACGCTCGAGCGAGCGGCCGCCGAGTCCGCCCACAATCATTACCTATCCAAAGGCACGCACATGGCTACAGTATATGTAATAGTGGGGAGTATGCTTGCTCCGCCTAACCTCATGGCTACAGTGCGCGGCATAGTGAGAAGTATGCCGGTCGCTTCTCCTATTCCGCTGCCCATACCCGGGATTCAGGCGTGCCAGGCTGCACTATTACACCACGCAGGGTACTGTGGCGCGTGCGGCACTCTCTCCTGACGCCATCGTCAACACTCTGTGCCACCAACTACATCGTCCCATCCCGTCGCTCGGATCACTGCCCCCTCGAGGCAGCTCCCAACCACTCGAGGAGTGGTGACGAACGCAACCAGAACAAGGGACACACAGTGCTCTGTTTTTCCCACCTCGACGACCATACTGCGGGGTTCCCGGGCGCACGTGCTCGACTACGACAGTGCCATACCTCGACTACGTCAGCCCACGACCAAGAAGGACGAACAGGCCATCGTCGACCATACCGCTACGGGCTCGAGCCCGACCAAGCGGAGCGTCTACAGTCTCGACGACTCGACACGGAGCATGTAGCTCGACGTCACGCCACGATAGTCCTATCTACTCTGTACTCCTGAGCCTCCTCTTAGCCTATAAAAGGGGACGCTGTGGCCTAGTCCAAGGAGGGTTTTTGGGACGCCTTCATTCACTACACATTTCCAAGCACGCTAAGTCTCGTGACTCGCTTGTATTCACCCCGTACAAGCATCCCGGTGCAAGATAATACAAAACTCACCCCACTTCTTTCGGACGTAGGGCATTCTTTGCCCGAACCAGGATAAACGCTTGTGTCCATCTTGCATCACCATCCGGATTAGGGAGCACGCATAGAAATTTACTCGTTGGTGTTATACCCGAAAACCCAAAACGACACTTATTTTGAAACGGAGGGAGTAGTACATGATGGAATGACCTACTGATCCGTACCATTCCTGATACATATGAGGAGGCTATGTCCTGAGTATGTACATTGATGCAATAATTGATGCATCTAGCAGTTCTGGTAAGCATCGCATGTTCAGCAGCACGTCTCTGCAGCAGCAGTTGCTGTGGCTTCTGTAGCCCACACTTACTGTGTGTCTGTACTATATTTACTGTACAAACAGCAGCTGCTGCTTAATTCTGTAATGAATCTCTTGTTATGTAGAAAAAGAGCTAGATATGATCATGACCAAGACCTTGTTTAGATACCCAAATTTGGGTCCAGAATCTACTATGCAAAGGAAGATTTCCATCACATTAAAATATCGGCACATGCATGAATACTAAATTTAGATGAAATCAAAAACTAATTGCACAATTTTATTGCACTTTGTGAGACGAACATTTTATGCCTAATTAATCAATGTTTGATAATTTTTGCTAAATACAAATGAAACGCTATCAGTAACACTATAGTGTTTTTCCCAACTTTTCATGTCCAAAGTTGGTATCTAAACAAGGCCCAAATCTGAATAGTATAACATCCATACACAATCTAAGATTGGCAAATGAGGTTCGGGAAAAAGGACTACCGTATTTCGTAAAACCGAAAATCCGAAATGCGATTGTGCATTTCCATTGGTTCTTGATGACACACTTAGTTTACTTCACCTCCATCCATATATGGCCGGCAAAAACTTTTAGGGGCTCTATGCACTGGATCGGCCCCCATGCAATGTGGCACTGCAATTACATGTGTGACACAATATGGGATTAGAATTCCAGTATGGCACTTTTTTAAATGGCATGATGTACTATATATGATTGTATCATTTCAATAACCATCAGAGCTGTGCTAGAATCAAGCAAATGAAAGGTCAAGTACGTCATTCACTAGAGATGTCCACCGCGCCTATATATATACAGGTGGGACAACCATTTTACTTTCTCATAAAATGATTAAACAAAGGATCCATCCAATTAATTTGGATTCATGTAAATGTAAAGGGCTCAAAAAATACACTTAACGAGTAACTTTCAGGTACTATTCCAACAACAGTGACATGTTGATTGAATGTCCTTCTCTTGTTAAGATCATTATCACTTGGCAAGTACAGTGATATTTATTTTTGAAAAAGGTACAGTAGAACTTATGAAACTAAAATGTAGTAACCAGTAACCACGGTGATGCGAAGTCATCGAGTCCCTTTTCTCAACTAACAACCACCTTATCTATTCAAAAAACTACTCCCAGCAATCTAATCTGAATTATATATGCATGCTTATGTAGGATACCATAGGAACACTAAACTTCATTTGAACAAGGAAACAACTAGAATAGCATTCTTTCAAGACGGAGGTAATACAATATATATACCGAGTTAAGTTGCATCAATTCATGAGGGCCGCAAAATGATTGTATGTTCGTATAATCCCAGACATTATCTCTCCACTTTAAATGACATTATCTCATCAATGACACGTAAAATCCCAGACATGTATATATGAGCTCCAAGGATGTAAACAGATCGATAGAATCACATGTTGATCTCACACTATGCATGCTGAGTCCTGTCATGCACTGCTCTAAAAAAAGTCTGCCATGCATAGGGTTCTTACATTCTAATTCTAATTTTATTAATTATTGTAATGTAGTACTAAGTCTATGTACTTTCATCGCAAGAATCCTAAAAATGATACGATGGAACAAAGCATCACGCTGAGCCATCAGTAAATGAGATATGGTTAATCTAGCGAGCAATATTACTCAAACTTGAAATGAAACACTGTCTCTTGTTTTAATTTCGTGATCACTTGATGTATTCTTGCATGTTAGTTAGATTGGCTAAGGGAGGATTCGTATGCCACTCTTGTGTACTAGGAAGAAACCTGAAGGCTCTGGTTTATAGTTTGCATTCTTTATCACATGATAGAGAAGTTAATAGTGCAATAATGGTGCCTTGGTTGGAAATTACAGCTCTACATGAACACCTGCCATCGATCCATTACATATATTTTTTAAAAAAGATATAAAAATAAATCTTTGATGTGTAGGTGCATATAGTAGCTAAATGATATAGCTTTGAAGTGGGAATGAGACAAGCGGTTTACATGCATGCTTATATGAGACGAATGTTTATATATTCTTATATATATGCTGGATCAAGGATTTATAGCATACATGAAACTTTATATGTACTGATATTAACCGTTATAGTGCCATGTTGGAACTGGGAAACAAACAAAAATAGTCTTTTGTGAGTTGGTTAGCAGTTTTAAAGCAACGATCAGACTTTAAGCATGCAATATTGCAACCTAGGCCGCGTAGCTAGCAGTTGAAAGTTCAACGGTTGTCCAGTAAAAATAATATAGCAGCAACTAGCTAGGCACTTCCTTTTTATAGAAACACATGTGCACTCACTTGCACCGATGCCATGCCTTTTCAACCAAAAACATACGCAAGACTTGTCATTTTGTGTGGAAATTCAACATAATATTCGTGCTGGTGACAAGTTCGTAGGCTCAAATTTAGAAACCCCAATGCAAGCTTGCCTACATATATCCCCAAAAATGTTTATTTCTTAACTAACCAACCACCTACAACTTTCACCAGCGTCCCTGCTTGTTAAATTATCCTGGACGAAGTATTAATTATTGACGACTTGATAACACTTACGTGCCCATTTAAAGACAGCAAAAAAAAGCTCTTCAATCAGAAGCGGTGACGCTAGGTTATTCAGTTAAAATTATATATCCCAAATCATAGAAGCAACTATATAATATAAATCCTCCAACCTCCACTAATATAATTCAGCAAAATTTTGGGAACTATTTTTTCATTATTCAATATATATATCAACTTAATTTGCACCAAAAAGGAAAAGAAATTCAGGAGCGTTAATTTATTGGACCGACAGCACAAAGTGAAAAAAAAATGGTGGCGTGTGCGGCCAGGAATGAAGTGTGACGAGTACTACAAGCACCGTGAATGAATGGAACAGAGCAGCTAGCTATCTAAACAGTATCCTGCATATCCGGAGCCATTAGGGGACAGACAATGTATCGTTGCACCATTACTCCCACTTTCAATACCAACCAGCGACATGACTATTGAAGAACAGAAAGTAGGACGGCGGTAGAAGATAACTGACCGATCAATCGAGATGTATACTGATGATAAGGTGCGGATCGAAACGGCGGCAGCGACAGATCGCAGCGACAGATCTGCCGACCGTGTCACCGTGCTGTGCCTTTCCTGCTTGGCATCACAATTCCATGCGTTTTATTTCTTGCTTCTCCTCGCCTCCTCCGTTCTGTTCTCTCTGTCTTGCTCAGCTCATCTTATCTCTGACTCTGACACACACGGCGTTGTTACTTGTGGGTCAGCTCTCTCAAACTTAACAGTAACCCTGAAAAATGTAACAAGAAACCAAAGAACGAAGCAGTAGTGTACAGGAGGGGAAGAACCGAGTGGCAAACACTAGATCTGGTCAAAAACGCCACGGAAGAAACTACGGATCCACATATCCGGTAGTAGATTCCTGACGATGGAACGCGCTGCCATACTCCAGGTCCCAAAGAGATTCATCAATGGCACAGTAAATAAATCTGTCCCGGGAAGAGGGAGTAAAAAATGTGGTGGTACTTCCCCTAATGGTAGGGCTCCTCGGAAAAGATGAACGGAGGGGCGTCGTACGAGGCCGAGGAAGACCCAACGAGGAAGAAACAACGAGGAAAAAGGTGTAGAGCAGCAGCAGATAGAAGAAGAACTAAACCCCCGGTTCCACCAAACATCAGACCAAATCAAACAGTGCCATGAACGACGGCCGACAAATCGAAGAAATCAAAAAGATGAGATCAAAATGAACGACGGCCGATAAATCGAAGAAATCACAAAGATGAGATCAAAATTGATCCCTTGTCAAAGAAGATGCAAGGTCAAGGTCATGGTCACGGGAGGCGCAGCGCGAGAGGGCTAAGGGCTAGCCGCCATAGGGCGTGTGGTGCAGCGGGCAGCGCCGGCCGGCGGTGAGCGAGAGCCGCGCCCTGCCGCCGTGTGTGGCGTGAGGGAGGGGGCCAGCGGATGACAGAAAGAGCAGTGAGCACGCGGCCGCGACGGCACATCCTTGCCGGTGCCGTCACGCCCGGCCGTGTGCTCACTCTCTTCTGTCACCGCGCGCGCGCGCCCGCCCCCGCCGGACCGGCGGCAGCCATCCCGCCGCGCGCCCGTCTGGCCGCCGTGGCCGGTCTCCGCAGTGTTCTAGCACAGCCTCAGAACGGTGAGCACGCAAGACGCGAAAACCTTGGGTGTTTTGGCCGCTAATCTGGCGGTGGGTCGAGTAGGAGCGCGTACCGGCGGCTCCGCTTTATAGCCGGGAGGTGGGCCCGCGCGCGCACCAGCCCTGATCCCATCCAAAGAGGTCGAGCCTGGCTTTAGGGTTCGCGCGCGCGCTGCCATCCATCCATCGGCCCTCTTTCTGGCCGCCTGGTGCGCGTGGTGTGTGGTGGATGCTCTCTGCATGCGCGACGAACGCGGGCGGCGGCTGCCGTGACCACCATGAACCCTGTGCATGAGAGGTGGGAGCTTTTCGCGACGGTGAGTGGAGCGAGGAGTGAGGAGGTAGGCAGCTGCAGCTCGCTCGATCGGCCGGCCTCGCTGGCTAGGCAGGTAGGCTGGCGGCGGCCGGCCGGTTTACATACCCTTCCGCCATGCTGCGTTCCGCCATGCTGCGACTGCGAGGTGGGGTTGCTGGTTGCTCCAGGAGATAAGGGTATTAAAATGGAGGGCCAGTAGGGGCTTGACACGGAGCACATGTCCTTGCCTGCTGTGATTCCCAATTTTCCATCAGAAAGAAAACACGAGATCAGAGTGGAGCCGTGGTACGTGGCCGCTTCTAGTCCGGACAAGCTTAGAAAAGCGATCCAGCGTACTGATTCACGTTGAAACCGACTGGTAAAACCTTCCGAACCATGAAACTGACCGATAAAAGCTAAAAGGAGGCTAAGCTCAGCTCCAAATTTCTCGGCAAGTGCAAGTGCAAGTGCAAGCAGCCTAGTACTACCGTACTGCACAACAGCATGGCGAGCTACAGAGAGGCGGCGCCGCAAAGAATCAAGGAGCGCTAGGATATGACAGTACGACGGGGTGCGGGCGATCGGCGCCGGCACCGAGGCCGGCGACCGCAGCTGATCATCGGCATGCCTCCCCACCGGATTTCTTTTTCTGGAGCGTGCCTGCAACCGCTGCGAGTCCCAAAGCATGCATGCACCCCTGGCCTGCTCCCGCTGCGCGGCCTGCGCCTTTGCTAACCGTTCCGCTGAGACCAAGATATGCTACGGCCATAGGCCCAGTGACACCCCCCCCCCCCCCCCCCCCCCCCCGGTACGAGCACACAATTTCGTACATGTGGTCCATGGTACGGGTGCTATACCAGCACACCCGTTTGGGACGCAAAAGCATTACTCCTATGGGTTTTTTTAGAGCAAACTCATATGGGGTTAAGTCAGAGAATAACGATCTTTATAGAAATTGGCAAAAGCTTATGTACTTTTCCAAATGGATAAGACCACTCCTTTATATAATTGGACCATGTGTATCATGTCAGAGTCCATTAGAGACGTGTTGAAGCGTCCTTGGTCGTTCCAAATATTACATATTTGGCGGTTACAACATAGGGTAGAGTTTATGTTTTTCTAAGAATAACATGTCAGTGAACTGTTTTGGCAATCATATTGTTCGGCGGAACCTCAACTTATGAGCTTAATAATTCTTCTAATCTGATATTTGTCTATCTTGTTTCCTGATTGACAAACATAGCCATCGTGGCGAGGTCAACCAGCCAGTGCTTGATATATTCATAATCGGAATAGACGTGTTCCTGCGATTTTAAGGTCCTGATCTTTATGATTAGATGCCAAACCATGTGTGTAAGTGTCGACTAAAATCACAAGTTATACTCAGACTGACGAAAGATCGAACGCCCTCTTTCCAACAAAAGATGTGCATGTTCTCTTTAGATTGTAGCCACAACGCTGCCAGGTCGAATAGGCCCGTGGTGATAATTCCTCTGAAAAAAGGACAATAGCTTATGTTGAATTGAAACCAAATTAAATTGAAATTTTCTACGTCATCCATTCTAAATTATTTTTTCCCAGATTCATTAGTTTCATTATGTACATAATGCATATCTAGACTTATGGGGAAAAAAAGAACAAGCTGCACCCATAAATCCACCCATGGCCTGCTCCGCAGCGCGGCCGAGTAGGCCCGGTGCCCCCGGTACGAGAACACAATTTCCTACCGGTGGTCCATGGTACGGGTGCTACAACTACAACCACAACGTTAAGCATTATGGGTTTTTAGTATTTTTTATATAGAGAAATTTGCAAAAGCTTATGTACTTTTCTAAATGGATAAGCTCACCTCCTTTATATAATTGGACCATGTGTATCATGTCAGAGTCCATTAGAGACGTGTAGATGCGTTCTTGGTCGATCCAAAGACTGTATATTCAGTGGTTACAACCTAGGGTAGGGTTTGTATTTTGTTCAGATTAACCTGTCAATGAACTATTTTGGCAATCATCGGTTTCCGGGACCTTAGCTTGTGAGCTTAATCAATCTTCTATAATCTGAGATGTGTCTCTCTTGTTTCTTGATTCACAAACATAGTCATCTTGTTTCTTCACAAACATAGTCATCGTGGCATGGCAGGGTTAACCAGCTAGCACTCGGTTCATAATCAGAGTAGATGTGGTGTTGTGATTGTAAGGTCCTAATCTTTGTGATAAGTCGAGTCGCGTGTGTTAATTTTCAGCTAAAATCAGAAGTTATACTCAAACTGACGGAAGATCGGGCACCCTCTCTCTAGCAAAAGTTGTGCATGTTCGCTTCAGCTTGTAGCCGCTACGCTGCTACCATCTGTTGAATTGAAACCAAATTCCATTCTAAGCTGAACATTTTTTTCTAGATTCATCAGTTTCATTATGTACATAATGTATTTGCAGACATGTAGCAAAAGGTACAAATTGCTCCTATAAATCCATTGTTTACCTAGTTTTTTGTGCACAAGAATTTTTCTATGAGGACTAGGTTGATTATTTTTCCTGTGAAATTGGATGGAAAGGAAAGTTTCTTTTAAAATTTCTATGAACAATTTCTACAAACCAAAGGCTACTATAGGAATCCAATTCAAAGGAATTTGAATCCTATGTGTTCCATCCATTCTAAAGGAGGCCCCAATCCGTGATGAAAATTGAGATACCAACGGAGATGTAACAATAATAGCGGGAATGAATCCGCGGGGAAATAAATACAAAAAATTCACGTGTGAGGACTCATTCGGTTTCTCTCGATTAGTCCTTGGAACGATTTCCGGGTTGGTTCACAAATTCGTAAAAATCTTCGTATACTGAAATGGTCCCTGGGTCTGCAGCGTAAACTGAACGAGCCTGCTTATGTTTGACCGAAAAAGGGAATGCACGGAATCTCTTTTTTGGGACACACCCAAGTAGTAGAACCCATTCCAACCTTGTGGTGCGGGCCAAACGATATGATTCTTGTTTGATCAGCATGCAAAAACGGGCCACCACCCTGCAAGTCCGGCTAGCGGAGAAAGTGATGAACCTATATATCATTGGGCAGATCGACTTTTGCAGCAATGAACCGACGCCGGAGACTATCCGTTCTCTCCTTTTGTTTCGACTTATTCTTTTTTTATAAAATATGACTGAATTAGCCGATTTAGAGCATCTCCAACAACTCCTTAAATCTACTTGGTAAACTTATAATTTTGCAAAAAACACAAAAAAGAGCCTTTCCAACAAGTTGGTAAAACCAACTTGGTATATTTCCAAAGCGCTTATTTCCTCCCTCCGCCGCGGATATATGCGCGCGCGGAGTCGCTGCGTATCGCGACTTGGCCGTCGCCCCGCTCGCGCTCCGTCCCCTCCTCCGCCGCTCGCGCTCGCTGCTGCTCGCCTCGCGGCTGGATCGAGCGCGTACACCTCGCGGCTGCTCCACGGCCGCTCCTCCGCCCGTTCGCGCTGCTGGCCTCGCGGCTGCTCCACGGACCGCTCGTCCGCCCGCTCGCGCTGCTCGCTCGCACTGCTCCTGCTGCGCTGCTCCTGCTCTCCCTGCTGTGCTGCTCCTGCTCTCCTGCTGCGCTGAGCTGCTTCCATAGGATCAACCGATCAAAGCTCACCGGAGTTGCTTAGGTTGAGGTCGGCGACTTCCGGGTGCCCGTAGAGTGCTTAATATTTTGATGGGAAATGCTCAAAAGTTTCGCTTTTCGTTACGATCGCGTAGGATCAAACCTCACCCGATTTGGTGCAGCCGTTGTCGAGAAATCGCGAGTCAAAATTTACATCCCCCTGGTCAACGGCTATGACATGCGGGTCCCATCTCGTCATCCTCTAGTTTTACCAAGTTGGAATACCAAGTTGTTGGAGATGACTCATTTTTTCACTTGCTAAATAATTTACCAAGATTCTTTAAAACGCGAAATATACCAAGTGAAATTTACAAAGTTGTTGGAGATGCTCTTCTAGACCCAGCGCTGAACAGGCCCAAACATGTTTTGGTTTATGTCAGCTTATAGGCATAGTAGGTTTCGCGCCTTTTACGCGTCGTCGACGCTAACAGAATTTAGATTATTCTCGCTTCATACTCCATTCCGCTCTCTAATTTTCGCCCACATGCCAACATGTTCCATCTAGACCGCGCGCCGCACGGCGACGACGATCAGTCGACCACGCCTCTGCATAGTGGCATTTGTTAAAACACAGCACGCACGCATGCTTTTTGTGGTCCAGTATCCATTACCACCAGTATTTGCCTGCGTGCGCCCTCGATCGATTGTGCGCTTATATAGATTATATTATATAGAAGCTAGCTATTTGTGGTACAAGCGATGCGAGTTCTACAACCAACCAAAGGCTAATATAAAGCTGGACACGCTAATAAGAATTGAAAGATGGATGCTAGCAAATACAAATCGGTCAGTCACAGCAATGTTTGTTCCGTGGAATTGTGGTCCCTCGAATATTTGGGCATTTCTATACATGCACGAACGGCACGGAAACGCAGCGCGCCTGCAGGTGGTAGCTAAGCTAGCTCCCGTCTCCCGATCGATCTACTCCTAGCTAGCTATCTTTGCAGTACCGGGGCACGCAGGCGTACACGCACAAAGGCGGCGTCTCGGCCCGTACGGCGCGGCGCGCGCTCTCAGCGTGAGCGTGCACGCACAGCGCACGCCGAGTGATGCCGGCCGGTCGCGATGGCCCGGCCGGGCAGGGCGTCAACTGACAGGGTGCCTGCGTCGATACGCCTGGCATGCAAAGGCCGGCCAGTTGCGTAGCGTGGGCACGGCGGTCCTCGGCTAGCGCCTATAGAGAATTAACTCGATCGCCACCTCGTCGCGGCTCTGTTCGGCAGATCGGTGCATCGCCGCTTCGGGCAACGGTCCACCGCCGTGCGGTACACTGTTGCGGCGCGGTGGCAAATGTCACTGTCAGGACTAGGAGTGCTCTTCATGACGACACGGTTGGTCGATCAGACGTGTCGGGACCGGACCGGCCAGCCGTCCGGCCTACGAGTACTACTAGCTGCTCCACCTCAGGAGCACTCGAAGGTATCTGCAGATAATGCGGTCAGAGAGAGCCACGTTGTCCATCTCCCCGCGGATCCACGGGCTGGACGCCGGACGCGGCGCTGACCGTGACCGTACGTGCAGCCAGTGCACGCACGCATTCGCACATGCGGGCTGAGCCGCGGCTGCCTGCAATGGTTCAGCTAGTTTTGGAAAGGCTTCAGGTTCAGGCTACCGCTTTTGTCAAGGTTTGTACGGTAGGAAGTCAGCTCGATCGAGCTCGGAGAAAAGGAGACTCCCGGCCGGCGAGCAGTTGGCAATGACGTGGGCATTGGTTGTTGTTGGCTGCTGAACCATTTTCTTTGTCTTTTTATTATCGCCACATGATTGTATAACGAGACACCGACACGATCATCGTCTTCACCAACGGTTTGAAACCAGTTGTTATCAAGATTATTGTCACCATCCACTTTCACCACCGACGCTCAAATCTCGTAGTGATTAGGTGCTCAGAACGAGCGGTGACGGAGTTTATGTGGTAGTGCACATCTATGCATGCCTTTTAAACACTTTTGTAAATTGGCCGCCGAAATCAGTGACATGCGTGCATGCCATTTTTAAATTATGCATTTACTAGAAAATCATGCAAGTTCACAACCAAACAAACTAATTAATGGGGGCCAAGTTCTTTTATAGACTCCTTATTTGGTATTGAAATTGGCTAGATATTCCCTTCACTCTGGAGTATAGTGCACTATAACTCCTAAAATTTCTACTAGAATATATAATGCATTTTGTATGGTGCCCATACCCAGATTTAGCAAAATAATTTGAAATAAAATTAATAGTTTGAGAAGAAACTCCCTAATTGGGGTTTCACCCATGGATACATGGGTCATTTGAGTATATTCTCTTAAGATTTATGGAATGCATTGCATTATTGAGTATTCTCATAAATCATCTTATAATTTACGGAATGCTTCGTATCACAGTACTGATGAGGGAATACTTTTTTTTAACCAACTGATGAGGGAGTACTTTGTATCTCGGAATATAGGAAGTAGATACATTTCCTTTTTTTAGTGGGGCCTTGTTTAGATTGCCTCTAAATTTCAAGTTTTTTCACTCTCTCTCCATCACATCAATTTTTAGACTCATGCATGGAGCATTAAATGTAGATAAAAAAAATAACTAACTACACGTTTAGTTTGAAATCACGAGATGAATCTTTTTGAGCCTAGTTGGTCCGCGATTGGACAATTTTTTTCAAATAAGACAAAAGAATTACTATTCATCAGTTTGAAATTTTTTGCAATCTAAACAAGGCCTGGAAGGAAGTAGATAGATAGAACGAGTTGCTAACGCACGGACGGCGTGCTTTTGCCTTACAGCACGCACGATCCATTTCGGTAGAGTGTCATTATTATATTACTATTTTTGGTAAGGATGCTAATTATAGCTTGTGGCGAGCAAGATAAACTTTCCCGCCGTTTTTAACCTGCTTTGTTGGCTCGCATGACCAAGGCCCAAATGCCAATATATAACGGATAAAAGTATTACACATGTTAGCTTTAGGCACCAGAATTACACAAAAACCATCACAATAGAAAAAAGAACCAAACCCAAACCTGGACCTATCCCTAGAAAACAGTTCAGTTTTGCATCACCAAATATCTGATCTATTATTAGAAGCAGATCTTACCAAAATGATAAAAGCAATTCAGTTCTCTTGCATAAGCAATTCGGTTGTTTTGCTTAAGCAAATCAATGCACAAAAAATAGTAGTTCTTCCTGCTGACTGCATACACATATCTTATTCCTATATATTCCTACTGCTTATAACACATTTTGTAATGCTATTGTGCAAACATCTCCAGCTGCAGCATCATTCTTTATCCCTCGAGAGAAAAATTACATTTTGTCGCGAAAACCTATCGATAAAAAAAAATATTAGGTATCATTCAGTACATTAATCATGAGGTAAGTCTGAAAAAAAAAAGAACATGAAGCATATCTAAATTTCAGTTCACCGTATCCACGAAGAATTATAATCAAGCGTGAGTTTCCTGATGTATTACAGTAGAAGCAAACGGCCAATAAGTAAAAACATAGGGGAAAAGTACTAAAAAACCTAGAACTTAAAAAATGCTTAGCAAATATGAATAAATTACTTGTTGATTTAGTCTAAGTTGCCTACAAATGACATTAAAAGTGCTGAAAGGTGACACTTATGCCTACATATCATGATGTAGCTTGAGTCTAGACATCGCTTTAGAAGCAAGAGCAAGCCAAGAAACTCTCAAGACTAATCAAAATGGATAGAGATTGCATCATGCATGTACCATAGAAGAAAGCTCAAACAACTTGGATTGCTCAAAGGAACCATATATATGCTACAAGCCTAGAATACTAATAACTTGCACGACCAATACAGTTAAATTGCCACGAAATACAAATAACTTGCTTGACCAATGACATTAAATTACTTACTTGATTACGACAAGCTACAACTAGTAGAGTGGTATTGATCTTAGGGTCCATGCATTATCCTTTATACCTATAATTACATGAAAACATTACAAGTGTTTAGTTAAATGTTAATGTGCATTGCCTTTTTCTATTTACTATATTAATTGCTACGAGAATACTGATAGCTTAGCTTGCCGACCAATGAAAGGAGAACAATGATGGGGAAGTCAGTTATCTTCGAGGCTGAGAATAGGAGATGGATTGCAAAAGAATAGCAGCAAGTCAAAAACACACACATTTGCACAGCTTCTCTTATATAATGCCTGCATTTTGCTCCTTTGTACATGATCTGCATCCTACATGTTAAAAAAAGATAGCATGTGTCATTAATTTGCTCTAGTCGGATGACCTTTTTTTACTAGTAAGAAAAGGTTAAAAGACCTATTCGAAGCACATTATTGCCTACCAAATCAAGTATCCTAAGATAATGTGAAGGGGCTAACATGGGTACATTAAGAAAAGATAGGTGACATCAGATTGCTCACCTTCGTGTATTGTCATTCACTTTTCTCTTGCCCATACATATATCTCCACTTGATCATAGATGGCCCCATCGCTTGCAACCGCAGCGCTCCACCCGAAACGTGGATTCGCCCGCCTTAAATTTGCTTAGTATCTAGCAAAGTAGGAGGCAAAAAGGACACGATTAGCCATTATGAATAGTTGGAAGGCAACACAAAACTGAACAAGGATGATCTTATTCAATTTACAAAGCCCACGGGCATACCACTGATCTCAAAAAATTGATGAAGCCCAACACAGACAAACTTGTCTGACCATTGATCCTAATTGCTACCGAATACTAATAACTTGCCTAGCCAATGATATTAAATTACCTACTAGATTACTAATAAATTTCCTAGCTAATAATTATCTCGCACCGTAAATAAGTAGTGTCCTCATTCTTAGACCGGTACTGACGAGCTATAGCTAGTAGAATAGTACTAATCTTAAGGGTCCATGTATTAGCATTTACCTATAGTTACAGGAAAATATTACAAAAAGGCTAAAGCAAGCAGGGCAGCACCTGGTGCCTACTGCGCCCAAAGAGCCCACAGCACCAGACGACCACACATGCTACATTTCAAAGCCTTTATTTCACATAACCACATCAATTTCTGTCTATTAGAGGACAGATCAGGCTCATGCATACATTTAGATCAGGATCAAGAATAAATAAAATTGCCTATTTAGGAGCACATTATTGCCACTAGATTACTAATATCTTGCCTCAATAATGATATTAAATTGTCTAGAGTTGTATATATCAGCTTGTTTAGTAATGGCAGTTTAGTTAACACTGTTTAATACATAAATACTAGATCCGGACTAGCAGGCACAATTAGGACAAGATCAGAGGTGACATATTTAAAGATCCAGTGTGCTAACCCTGTCTCCAGCAAGGCACCGCGTGAGCAGCTTCACGTCCTACAATGGGATCTGGCCGACAAGTCAATCTCGCTGACCACCAGCTGCACAAACACAGAGAGGCACACACGCGTGCCCACCTATCAGAGCCGGAACCAACTGCGACCAGCCGAAAATCGTATGACAAAATCAGCACATTATGCGTACCTCCTTGGATTTTAAATCCTGGCCTTTCAACTTACTATATTCAACCTTCCAAAGGAAATCTTCCTTCAAGTCCATGGTTGGAGAAAATCAAAAGCATGCATCAGCCTTAACTCAAATTGATGCCAACAGAGATATGGTACCTAAGAACTAACCTAGAACATCATTGATTGAATTTGTTTATGTTACAACTTCAGCTTGAACTTTTTTTATCGCAACAACACTGCACAGGAAGCAAATAGTAAAATTGTAGCCTAACATCTGCCTAGAGCTAACATATTGTAACATCTCGATGTTACGGTAAACTAAAACCTGACATGGCATCATAATCATTGCAAATCATCCATGTTAGGTTAACCCTGATATGCATTCACTAAAACAAGATTTATATTCTAGGTTGATTGTGCCTTTGAGATAATGTTTGTTACTGCCTTTGATAGCCTAGAGGTGTGTCGGCTCGATCAAACGCGATTTCATTTCGAAAACCCCGTTTCCGACAAACTCCGTTTTACCCCCTTTTCTCTAGCTCAAAATCTATAAAGAATTTGGGGTTGGTCCAAAAAGCAATATTGTAGGGCTTGATGAGACCTACAATGTTGGTGAACAAAGTTTTTCAAGTTTTCAAAAAGAATTTCAAATAAATTTGAAAATACGGTTTTCCGACAGTTGTCCCCTTTTCAATTTCAAACCATAATTCAAAAACTATGCATATTTTGGAAAAACATCTTTTGGAGAAAATGTGCAGTTTGAAAAGTTGAGTTTTCCATAGTTTTGGAGTTTTTCAAGTTCTTTAGAAAAATCCAAAGTAATTTCAAATATTTCATTCTAGGGTTTTGTCCCCTTTTCAAAATTTGATTCAAATTCAATTTTCCTTTCAAAATTTGAAAATGTGCCAGTTGGGAAAGTTGTAGAGAATGAAAAATTAGCTAGGGTTGCTTTTTTGAGATTTTCAAGTTCAGTTCAAAATTTTGGAGTAATTTGCAATTTTCCCGGCTGTCACCTTGTGGATGACGTCATCATCACTTTATCCCCACTCGTTCTTCGTCGCCGGCGCCATGCCGCCCGTCGCCGCCGGCCCCGACGCACGCCGCGCTCGAAGCTTCGCCGCCCGTGTCGCCGTCTCCGACTCCGTCCCTCGCGCCTAAACCCCGGCCCGGACCCTTCTCCCTCCCTCCTCCTTATCCATTTCTCCCGGCCGCCATCGCCTCGCCATCGCCATTGCGCTCAAGCTTCGCCTCCGCGCGCCGTCGTCTTCGTCTCGTTCTAGCCAAGCAGCCCTCACCACCGTGTCCGCCGTGAGCTCGCGCGCCGGCCCCGCACCACCAAACTCCCTCGTCCCCGCTACGTCGCCCGCACGCCCACTTTCTTCTCCGCGACCGGTGAGTCGAGCCGCCGGGAATCGCCGCCGCCGTTCGTCGTCGTCGTTGTCCATTTTCTCAATTCCTTCCGCATCCGAGCTCGTCTTGATGAGCCGCACCTGATGCTCCTCTCCTTTCTCGAATTGATGCACGACGACGCCGGAACGCCGCCCTTGCCGCGGAGTCCGCCGCCGACGCCATTCCCGCCACCGTCGCCCCCACCTCCAGCCACCCCGAGCCTCCATATTCAAGCGCGCCGTGCTCGCGGTCGGCTCCGCCCGCGCCCGTGCCTTCCAATTGGTCTCTAGGGCCTTGTAGCTCCGGCCGCCGTGTCTCGCCGCCGGCTTGCCGTGTCGCCGCCGCCGCGTTCGAGGCCGAGGCCGTTAGGGCTTCGCGGCTGCGTCGTTTGGCTAGCGCATCGCGTCCGCGTAGTCGCGTTTGAGCTAGCGCGCGCCAACGTCGCCGGAGGTGCTCCGGTGAGCCCGGCCGACGCGTCGCCACTCCGCCGTGCCGCCATGGCCGCCGGCGAGGGTGTTAACCTCGCTCCGCCGTCCCATTAGCTAGACCAAGAGATGCGCCTCGCCCCGTAGGTCGCGTAGGGCTAGGCTCGCCGCTGGAACCCGCCGCCGGCGAGAAATCGCCGGCGGCTCGCCGCCGCCGTCGGCCGCGGGAGCGCTTTGTTGGGCCGGCCTGCCACCGTTGGGCCAGGCCGCCAACGATCTTGGGCCGAGCCAGGCCGGATTCGGCCCGATTAGTCCTTTTCTTTTTCCAATCCTTTTTCATTTCTATTTAGTCGTAAAATGTTTTATTTTTTAAAATTCATAGTAAATTGTGTATTGTTCCAAAAATTCTGAAAATTTTTGTGTGTGTTCCTTGTGATGTCCTCTATCTAGGAAAATTTCAAAATACCAAATTTGAGTAGTTTTGATATGTTTAAAAATTAGCTATTTTATTTGAAAAGTGAGTCTTCTTTGATTTTTAGTAATTTATTTATTTATCCAAAAATCATGAAAATTTATTGGTGCACTGTTTTTGGTATAAGCTACCTAAAACTAATTTTTGAAATCAATTTGACAACATTTGTTTTAGGATTTAATTTCCTTAGTTAATTAATTAATTGTTTGACTTTGGATTTGAGTGAAGACCCTAGGTCATCAACCCTAATGACCTTCGGCACTTTAATTAATTGTTTGCGCTTGTATTTAATCTTTATTATGCATCTGTCGAGCATCATATTTATATTCAATCATGTTGAAGCATTTTAATTATCTCGTGTAGTCCCCGTGATCGAGGAGAGACCTATCGATTCCGTTTCCGAGGAATAGTTGTCGAGACAACCCTAGTCCCCGAAGAAGTCAATCCATCTCGGTGATTGGTCATCTTCCGGATACGTCGTTGAAGAACGTCTACACCGACTTTCGAGGCAAGCCCCGGATCCATCAACCAATTCCTTGAATTTGCAAAAGTTTATCACTTGATTATGTACCGCCGCATTAAGTAATAGGAGTTGAGTGATCACCTACTTGACGCATTAACTACCTTGATTATTCCAACGTCATCCTTGAAACCGTTTTGATTGAAAATACGTAACAATGCTTAGCCTTGCTAATTTAGTTCGGATTTCGAAAATATTTTCAAAAGGAAGTGCTTACCCGTCGGTAAAGTTTTTGTTACTCAAAGCAAATGCTACCTTTGATCGACGGTTGGATTGCGTCGAAAGACGTTTCGATGTAACGCCTGTCTGGATCGTTACATCTTTAATGAAGTTGAGACCGGTCGGGTAACTTGCATCCGGGTTAGGGATGTAGTGTTTCCGACCGTGTCGATTAAGGACCGTATCGTTGTAGGGCCGCCTCGTGGTTCGAGCCTTGCAACTAATCACATACTATGGTAAGCCTAAGACCCCAGCTATTCCATCATCAGAACGGATAACTGCGCACTGGGAGTGGAGAGATGGCGGGAATACGAGTTACCCTCGTGGGCTTGGTCCTGGATTTGAGGCGTACAGTATTCTCGGGTGGCGCAGACCCGGGTTGGTTTTGGAAGATCTGAGTGAAGGTTGATATATGCAAGATGTGGTTCTACATATATCGTGTGATTAGGGATCCCCAACTGGGTATAATCGATTCGAATCGTCGTTGCTCCTCGGTTATGGAGACTCGATCACACGACCGCATCGTAGTAACTTATGGAACTTGAAGGAATTTTGTTGGAAGACTAAGAATGTGATCTCCGTGAATTATCTTGATCGCTGTAATCAAGCTAGACTAGGCTCACCTTAGAATCTAATGACTAATCCGGAAAGTAAAACTTGAGGTTGAAACTAGTTTAGTGCTTTTCTCGCAAAATACTTTGATTCTTTGCTAAGCCTTACCTTGTCCTATCTCGGCCTTCATTCCCGAGTCTTCTCCCCTCTTTTCGTCGGGTAAGTCTTGCGGAGTACTTTTGTACTCGGGGTTTGTTCTACCCTTGTTGCGGGTGTGTCCGTCAAGTGAGGACATCGAGTAGTTTGTTTGGCTCGGGCGAGCACTACGTTTTGGTGAATCATAAAGTTAAGTAATGATATTCCACTACTATGGTTGTAACCAACATAACTTTTTATTTGTAAAGTTTTATTTATAAATGATTTGTAAACTTATGTTATTGTAATCCTTCCGCACTTTTACTCTGATATATTTTATTTGTACAAAACTGTTGTAATACTGCAATGTCTCTTATAATGATCGATCCAGTTCGAAAGATTCGTGGATGATTCGGGTTTCCCGAGGACACCCGACAGAGCTTGTTAAGTCGTGTGGAACACATGCATAGTAATCCGAGGTCTTTTAAGACAAGGATTAGTGCATGTGGGCCACATTACTTAGGAGGTTCTGCCACAGCTGGTATCAGAGCCGGATCGTTATTCTAGAGCTATTGTAGTATTCTTTGCGAAAACTTCAAAAGGTTTTGGATCGAATAAAAATTTAACTTGACTATTTTGGTCCAAATTGCTTATTCCTTATCTATACTCACTCCTATAGCTCTTTAGTCATGTTTAAAAGCTTGTGGTGGAATATCATGTTATATTGCCCTATTTATAAAAAGTTTACTTTTAAGTATGTGTTACATTAAAGTCTTTTAAACTTAGAACGTAGGTCCGTTCATGCATCATGCTTAATTAAACTGTTAATAAATACCTCTCCTCTTAATGTGAATTGGGTTAGGTAGTATCAATCCTATTCCCGCTAGCCTTCGATCCCACCTATCTATTCTTTAATCTTGATCCTATCTTTTTGCCGAAAGCTCGAGTTTAAAGTTTGGCTTGTTATTCAACGAGATGCCTGTTCATACCCGAGCATCCGATGCTTTGCTGGGATTTCTCAAAATGGGGGTGATGATTCTAATCCTCCACCCGTTCAACCCAGCTTTGACCGATACCCTTGCCGCTCCGGTCAATGCTACAACTATTCTAGCTCGAATCGAATACAACTTACGGTAATCGTGGTCGAAATGTCGAGATGAGACCACGTATTTTGATTTTGCATCCACTCATCCACCGGTTTTCACCAAAGCGAGATGAACCTCTTGAAGCCGATTATTGGCTCCGCACCATGCAAAGCAAAAGTTTGATCTCATTCCTTGTACGAAGTTCAGAAGCCACTATTTGCTCAACGGTGAGAGGTGCCGCGGTGGCTTGGTGGAAAAAATCTTGTTGCCATACAACCCACCGGTCATCGTATCACATGGACGAGTTTCGTGAAGCTTTCCGCACTCATTATGTTTCACAAGGTGTTATGAAAGTTAAGAAGGAAGAATTTTTATCTTTACAACAAGGTGATATGTCCGTTGTACAAGTATGTGAGCGAGTTTAATCACTTATCCCAAGATGCACCGAGTATGTTGATACAGATGATAAAAAGAAGGGTTACTTCTTGAGGGGTCCGGATAGTAAGATCGTATGATGATTTCTAGTGCTACTCTTAATACTACATTTTACGAGACAGTTGATATTGCTATCACTTGCGAAGCCGTTAATCGTAAGCACCGAAGGCCAAGAAGAAGAAGGCTCAAACCGAATCCTCGTGCAGTAAGCCTAAGCGCCGAAGATAATCCGTCATCCCGTAAATCATTTTCATACTCCTTATCATCCGGTCCAAGTATCAAGTCCCGCAGCCGGGCACTTGTCCGTCCCGTTGCGGCTCTTTCTTATCCACGCCCCGAATCCTCCTAGCGTTCGAAAACCCACTTTACAAATACGTAACTACCCATGTTACAATTGTGGAAAGTCTGGTCACTCTATAAGGGGCTGTCCACATCCAAACCGCATACAATTCCAATGTTCCAAGTACTTCGTGTCACATCGTAATCAACGAAGAGTCAAAGTAAGAAAAAATTGGACGTGTCTTTTACACGCAAACCGGTAATATTCCCGAGGGAGAGCCTATTTTGATGGGTATGTTCCAAGTTGCCAATCACTCAAAGCATTTATACTTTTTGACTCTGGAGCATCCCATACATTCATCAATCGGACATTTGTTATGAAGCATGAGATCCCAATTGGAGAAACAAAAGAAAATTTCTTTATTCAAATCACCTGGAGGGCGTATGTGTACTAAGGAAATGGTACATCGAGTACCCATAGAATTGGGTGGGCATATCTTTCCCACATCAATGATTGTTCTAAAGGATCAGGATATAGATGTGATCCTAGGTATGAACTGGATGAGTCGCAAGGAGCTATTATTGATACCCGAACCGGACTATAAAAGTGAATTTATCTCGATGGCAAGTCGCAGTTGCTTATTCAATTCCTAACTCCTAAGAGGGCAGTCAAGAGAATTTGTGCAACCCTCGTGAAGGAGATTCGAGATATCCTTGTAGTTAAAGATTTCCCGATGTATTTCCCGATGAGTTACCCGGTATACCTCCGAGATAGAAATGTAGAGTTTGCGATTGAGTTGAAGCCCGGACGCCCCAATATCCAAGAGCATATAGAATGGCACCACCGAATTAGCGTAACTTAAAGCTCGGTTGAAAGAATTGCTTAATAAAGGTTTTATCGCATTACGTAGTTCATCTTGGGGTTGTCCGGCCATCTTTGTAAAGAAGAAAGATAAAACCTTGAGGTTGTGTGTTGACTATCGTCCATTGAATGAAGTGACTATCAAAAATAAGTATCCTCGGCCTCGTATTGATCTCGCTCTTAGATCAATTGATAGGAGCGAAAGTGTTTTCAAAGATCGATCTTCAACTGTTATCATCGATCAAGATTCGTCCGAAGATATTTCAAAGACTCGCATTCACAACTAGATATGGTCTCGTATGAGTATCTCGGTTATGTCTTTTGGACTTGCAAATGCACAAGCTCATTTCTTATATTTGATGAACTCAAAGTGTTCATGCCGTAACTTGATCGCCTTGTGGTGGTCCTCACCGATAATATCTTGATTTATTCCAAGAATGAAGAAGAACATGTTGAACACCTCGAATAGTTTCGCAACGTCCGAGAGAACATCGCCTATATGCTAGGTTCAAGAAGTGTGAGTTTTGGCTTAAGGAAGTCCAATTCCTTGGATATGTTTTATCCGATAAGGGCATAATCGTTGACCCTAGTAAAGTAAAGGATATTCTAGATTGGAAATCACCAACCACCATTTTCGAGGTCCGTAGTTTCCTTGGAATGGCGGGTTATTATCGCATTTATTGCTAACTTTTCAAAGGTAGCTAAGCCTATAATTGAGTTGTTGAAGAATCAAACCAAGTTTGTTTGGTCACCTAAGTGTGAGGAGGCATTTCAGTCCTTAAAGAAGTTATTGACTATTGCTCCGATTTTAGCTCAACCAGATATGGGAAGCAAGTTTGATGTTTATTGTGATGCTTCTGGCATTGGTCTTGGTTGTGTACTGATGCAAGAGGGCAGAGTTATTGCTTATGCATCAAGACAGCTCAAGCGTCATGAAGAACATTATCCAACTCATGATCTAGAGTTAGCAGCAGTTGTTCATGCCTTGAAGATTTGGCGTCACTATCTGTTGGGTAACACATGTCATATCTATACAGATCATAAGAGTTTGAAGTATATCTTCACTCAAGAAGAATTGAATATGAGGCAAAGAAGATGGTTAGAACTGATTAAAGATTATGATCTCGAAGTGCATTACCATCCTGGTAAGGCAAATGTGGTTGCCGATGCACTTAGTCGAAAAATTCATTGCAACCGTTTGACAAAGTGAAGCCCCTGGATATTTCTTTATGTCATGAGATAGAAAAGTTGGGGATCGAGATGATACAACAAAGCGATCGACTAACATTTCTATGGAGTCAACTATCCGAAATCAAATTATCATTGCTCGAGAGATAATAAAGGTATGGAACATATCAAGGAGAAAGTTAGAAAGGGAAAAATATCCTGTTTGTAATTGATGAAGCAGATGTTATATGGTTCAAGAATCGTCTGGTCGTACCAAAAATTCCGAATTACGTCAAAAGATCCTCGATAAAGCACATCTTTCAAGATTCTCTATTCATCCAGGAAGCAATAAGATGTACCATGATTTGAAACAGAGATTCCGTGGACTAAAATGAAGATAGAAATTGCTCGATATGTCGCGATGTGACACTTGTCAAAAAGTGAAAGCCGTGCACTTAAAGTCCGCCGGAGAATTGCAACCATTGCCTATTCCCGCTTGGAAGTGGGAAGATATCGTATGGATTTTATAGTGGGCTTACCCAAGACATCAAGAGGATTTGATTCCATCTCGGGTTATTGTGGATCGACTCACAAAGTCAGCTCATTTTATTCCAGTCAAGACAGATCATTCGGCTTTAACATATGCTAAGTTATATATTACACCTAATCTTAAGCCTTCATGGGGTACCAAGGACTATTGTTTCCGATAGGGGTACACAATTTGTCTCACAGTTTTGGAAGCAATTCCATATGGCAATGGGCACCAAATCTCTTTATAGCTCACCTATCATCCACTGGTGATGGTGGTCGTAAAGAGTCAATCGATTCTTGAAGACATGTTGAGGTCTTGTGTATTGAATTTTCCAGAGAAGTGGGATGAATGTTTACCATTAGCGAGTTCTCTTATAACAATAGTTATCAAGAGAGTATCAAGATGGCACCATTTGAAGCACTATATGGTCGCAGATGTCGGACTCCATTGAATTGGTCGAACCCTGGAGAGAGATGGTTTTTCGGGGTTGATCTTGTGAAAGAGATAGAAGAAAAGGTTAGACAGTCTGAGAACAATTTGAAAGTAGCTCAATCTCGATTTAGAAAAGTTATGCAGATAAGAGGCGTCGATCTCTAATGTTTGCCAAAGGAGATTATGTACCCATGAAGGGAGTTAGTCGCTTTGGAGTTAAAGGCAAATTAGCACCTCGTTATATTGGTCCATTTCAGATTTTAGCAAAATGTGGTAAGGTAGCATACCGTTTGCAGTTGCCTGAACAGTTGTCAGCGGTACACAATGTATTTCATGTGTCACAACTCAAGAAGTGTCTTCGACCACCTGACAAAATTGTTGATGTTGAAGGGATTGAACTTGCACCTGATTTAACTTATTCAGAGTATCCTATCAGGGTTCTAGATCAGAAAGATCGTGTCACCCGAAGCAGAACAATCAAGTGGTACAAGATACAGTGGGAACGTCACTCAGAAGAAGAAGCTACTTGGGAGTCTCGAGGAATATCTCGCCTTCGAGAAAATTTTCCGGAGTTCTATGCTTCTATCTAAGTTATAATTCCCTCTATGAGTTATAACTATTCTAGTGTGAGTTGTAAAAACCCCTTTCCTTATGTCCTTGTTTGAATATGTGTTGCTTGATACATTTCCTTTTCCATTACCTAACCCAAGGCTTTAAATCTCGGGACGAGATTTCTTTAAGGGGGAAGGGCTGTAACATCTCTGATGTTACGGTAAACTAAAACCTGACATGGCATCATAATCATTGCAAATCATCCATGTTAGGTTAACCCTGATATGCATTCACTAAAACAAGATTTATATTCTAGGTTGATTGTGCCTTTGAGATAATGTTTGTTACTGCCTTTGATAGCCTAGAGGTGTGTCGGCTCGATCAAACGCGATTTCATTTCGAAAACCCTGTTTCCGACAAACTCCGTTTTACCCCCTTTTCTCTAGCTCAAAATCTATAAAGAATTTGGGGTTGGTCCAAAAAGCAATATTGTAGGGCTTGATGAGACCTACAATGTTGGTGAACAAAGTTTTTCAAGTTTTCAAAAAGAATTTCAAATAAATTTGAAAATACGGTTTTCCGACAGTTGTCCCCTTTTCAATTTCAAACCATAATTCAAAAACTATGCATATTTTGGAAAAACATCTTTTGGAGAAAATGTGCAGTTTGAAAAGTTGAGTTTTCCATAGTTTTGGAGTTTTTCAAGTTCTTTAGAAAAATCCAAAGTAATTTCAAATATTTCATTCTAGGGTTTTGTCCCCTTTTCAAAATTTGATTCAAATTCAATTTTCCTTTCAAAATTTGAAAATGTGCCAGTTGGGAAAGTTGTAGAGAATGAAAAATTAGCTAGGGTTGCTTTTTTGAGATTTTCAAGTTCAGTTCAAAATTTTGGAGTAATTTGCAATTTTCCCCCGTCATCCGTGGATGACGTCATCATCACTTTATCCCCACTGTTCTTTCGTCGCCGGCGCCATGCCGCCCGGTCGCCGCCGGCTGCCAGCGCACGCCGCGCTCGAAGCTTCTCGCCGCCCCGTGTCGCCGTCTCCGACTCCGTCCCCGCGCCTAAACCCCCGGCCCGGACCCCTTCTCCCTCCCTCCTCCTTATCCATTTCTCCCGGCCGCCATCGCCCTCGCCATCGCCATTGCCGCGCTCAAGCTTCGCCTCCGCGCGCCGTCGTCTTCGTCTCGTTCTAGCCCAAGCAGCCCTCACCACCGTGTCCGCCGTGAGCTCGCGCAGCCGCCGGCCCCGCACCACCAAACTCCTCGTCCCGCTACGTCGCCCGCACGCCCACTTTCTTCTCCGCGACCGCCGAGTCGAGCCGCCGGGAATCGCCGCCGCCGTTCGTCGTCGTCGTTGTCCATTTTCTCAATTCCTTCCGCATCCGAGCTCGTCTTGATGAGCCGCACCCGATGCTCCTCTCCTTCTCGAATTGATGCACGTACGACGCCGAACGCCGCCCTTGCCGCCGGAGTTCGCCGCCGACGCCATTCCCGCCACCGTCAAGCCCCCACCTCCGCCCACCCCGAGCCTCCATATTCAAGCGCGCCGTGCTCGCGGTGAGCTCCGCCCGCGCCCGTGCCTTCCAATTGGTCTCTAGGGCCTTGTAGCTCCCGGCCGTCGTGTCTCGCCGCCGGCTTGCCGTGTCGCCGCCGCCGCGTTCGAGGCCGAGGCCGTTAGGGGCTTCGCGCTGCTGCGTCGTTTGGCTAGCGCATCGCGTCCGCGTAGTCGCGTTTGAGCTAGCGCGCGCTAACGTCGCCGGAGGTGCTCCGGTGAGCCCGGCCGACGCGTCGCCACTCCGCCGTGCCGCCATGGCCGCCGGCGAGGGTGTTAACCTCGCTCCGCCGTCCCATTAGCTAGACCAAGAGATGCGCCGCCCCGTAGGTCGCGTAGGGCTAGGCTCGCCGCTCGGAACCGCCGCGGCGAGAAATCGCCGGCGAGCTCGCCGCGCGTCGTCGGCCCGCGCGGAGCGCTTGTTGGGCCGGCCGCCCACCGTTGGGCCAGGCCGCCAACAGCATGGGCCGAGCCAGCCGGATTCGGCCCAAGCTTAGTCCTTTTCTTTTTCCAATCCTTTTTCATTTCTATTTAGTCGTAAAATGTTTTATTTTTTTAAAATTCATAGTAAATTGTGTATTGTTCCAAAATTCTGAAAATTTTTGTGTGTGTTCCTTGTGATGTCCTCTATCTAGGAAAATTTCAAAATACCAAATTTGAGTAGTTTTGATATGTTTAAAAATTAGCTATTTTATTTGAAAAGTGAGTCTTCTTTGATTTTTAGTAATTTATTTATTTATCCAAAAATCATGAAAATTTATTGGTGCACTGTTTTTGGTATAAGCTACCTAAAACTAATTTTTGAAATCAATTTGACAATATTTGTTTTAGGATTTAATTTCCTTAGTTAATTAATTAATTGTTTGACTTTGGATTTGAGTGAAGACCCTAGGTCATCAACCCTAATGACCTTCGGCACTTTAATTAATTGTTTGCGCTTGTATTTAATCTTTATTATGCATCGTCGAGCATCATATTTATATTCAATCATGTTGAAGCATTTTAATTATCTCGTGTAGTCCCCGTGATCGAGGAGAGACCTATCGATTCCGTTTCCGAGGAATAGTTGTCGAGACAACCCTAGTCCCCGAAGAAGTCAATCCATCTCTGGTGATTGGTCATCTTCCGATACGTCGTTGAAGAACGTCTACACCGACTTTCGAGGCAAGCCCGGATCCATCAACCAATTCCTTGAATTTGCAAAAGTTTATCACTTGATTATGTACGCTGCATTAAGTAATAGGAGTTGAGTGATCACCTACTTGACGCATTAACTACCTTGATTATTCCAACGTCATCCTTGAAACCGTTTTGATTGAAAATACGTAACAATGCTTAGCCTTGCTAATTTAGTTCGGATTTCGAAAATATTTTCAAAAGGAAGTGCTTACCCGTCGGTAAAGTTTTTGTTACTCAAGCCAAATGCTACCTTTGATCAGACGGTTGGATTGCGTCGAAAGACGTTTCGATGTAACGCCCTGTCTGGATCAGTTACATCTTTTAATGAAGTTGAGACCGGTCGGGTAACTTGCATCTGGGTTAGGGATGTAGTGTTTCCGACTGTGTCGATTAAGGACCGTATCGTTGTAGGGCCGCCTGTGGTTCGAGCCTTGCAACTAATCACATACTATGGTAAGCCTAAGACCCCAGCTATTCCATCATCAGAACGGATAACTGCGCACTGGGAGTGGAGAGATGGCGGGAATACGAGTTACCCTCGTGGGCTTGGTCCTGGATTTGAGACGCGGTATTCTCGGGTGGCGCGGACCGGGTTGGTTTTGGAAGATCTGAGTGAAGGTTGATATATGCAAGATGTGGTTCTACATATATCGTGTGATTAGGGATCCCACTGGGTATAATCGATTCGAATCGTCGTTGCTCCTCGGTTATGGAGACTCGATCACGACCCGCATCGTAGTAACTTATGGAACTTGAAGGAATTTTGTTGGAAGACTAAGAATGTGATCTCCGTGAATTATCTTGATCTGCTGTAATCAAGCTAGACTAGGCTCACCTTAGAATCTAATGACTAATCCGGAAAGTAAAACTTGAGGTTGAAACTAGTTTAGTGCTTTTCGCAAAATACTTTGATTCTTTGCTAAGCCTTACCTTGTCCTATCCGGCCTTCATTCCCGAGTCTTCTCCCTCTTTTTCGTCGGGTAAGTCTTGCGGAGTACTTTTGTACTCGGGGTTTGTTCTACCCTTGTTGCAGGTGTGTCCGTGTCAAGTGAGGACATCGAGTAGTTTGTTTGGCTCTCGGGCGAGCACTACGTTTTGGTGAATCATAAAGTTAAGTAATGATATTCCACTACTATGGTTGTAACCAACATAACTTTTTATTTGTAAAGTTTTATTTATAAATGATTTGTAAACTTATGTTATTGTAATCCTTCCGCACTTTTACTCGATATATTTTATTTGTACAAAACTGTTGTAATACGCAATGTCTCTTATAATGATCGATCCAGTTCGAAAGATTCGTGGATGATTCGGGTTTCCCGAGGACACCCGACAGAGCTTGTTAAGTCATGTGGAACACATGCATAGTAATCCGAGGTCTTTTAAGACAAGGATTAGTGCATGTGGGCCACATTACTTAGGAGGTTCTGCCACACATATCCTGTCCAATTCCACTGCAAAGGTGTTCAAAGCACCAAACAATTCAGCTATATTGTCGATCCAGCTACCAAAGCAAGCAATACACACACTACAAAAGTGTAGAGCTTGGAGTTGATTTTACAACTATCAGTTACTGGTTTTCACAGAATAAATTAAATAAACACTTCTTAAATAAGCTATAGATGTATATAGAGTGGCAAATGGAGTGGCATTTGCACGCTCAAACCATCGGCAACATTGATGATAGAGCAATATGAATGTTGTGTCAGTCTGAAGAAGAGATATGGATTTGCGTACCCTACAGTCTCTATTGCTTTAAGAAAACTAAAATTAAAATATTAGATGGGCACTGCATATAGAACCAGCTAGCATATAATCACATAAGACAAGTGCACGCAAGTAGGAAGATTAATCATCAACACGTATCCACGGGCACAGGGCTGCAGGCTAAATTTTGCGAGCAACAAATTATCATTGACGAGCTGTAATCAAACAAATTCGGCAATCCTGCACATCAGGGATGCATGAATGATTGGAAGGAGGCTTACATGGGAAGGAGGCGAAACACAAGCAGCACGTCGAGCGCCGGCTGCCATAGGAGCCCCGCAAGCTTGCAGTAGAACGTCGAATAATCCCGGGGGTCGGGACGGCGCAGCCCCGATCCCCATCTCCCTTACCCTCCGCCGCACCCGTCTCTCCGGCCGCCGTGGCCGTCGTCGTCTCACCGGCATGGCTGCGAGCGAGCGGCGTAATCACGAGTTAGGGTTGGGTCGCAATGGGCGCGAGCAGATCTAAGCTTACGTGAGGTAGGGAGCTCGGTTCGCGAAGTAGGGAGGAGGGGGCAGGTATGGGGACGAACCTCCGGTGGGCGCTCGTCGCCGGCGGCGAGTGGCCAAGGGACCAACGAGCACCCGGCGTAGGTGTGGGGGCGCAGCGGTCCCGTCTCGCGCGAATCCCCGTCGGCGGGTGGGAGCGCGGAGGAGGCGCGGGCACGGGAGGTGGTGGCGCGCTCGGCATGAGGAGGAGGTCGCGCGGAGGAGCTTCGCCGGTGCCGATGCCGCCGGTCGCCGGCCACGGGACGGGGCGCAGGTCGCCATTCCGGGGGAGAGAGAGGAATGAAATGGTGGCGTGTGGACCGAGTGCGGAGAAAAGCCCGATGCTTGTGGCTGAGATTAGATGCATGCGTGTCGGTGGACAAATGGACGCATGATGAAAAATAGTCTTTACCAAAAAAAAAAAAAAAAAGGAGTTGTGTTTTTTTTTTTTTAGAGGAGGAGTTGTGTATTTTAGGAGTGGACAAGACGCGTATGAATTTGCGATGGAAAGCCCATATGGTGTGCATCACTTTTTATCTGCTGTGTTGGCCCAACCCAACCAACTAGTGGTCCTAGATCATTGCGTTGATGGGCTTAATTCTCTCAATTAGTCTTCTGGGCTGGCTTTAATTTGCGTCGGCCTGAAATGAGCTGATTACATCTGTGACGCAGACGAAGCCGTGAATCACGTCATTCCCATGCTCAAAAAAAAAAATTAATAATAATAATAATAATAATAATAATAAAAAAAAATAAATCACGTCATTCCTTGTGTTAACTAAAGCGAATATGTTTGCTCAAAAACTAAAGCTAATGTAAAAGTGCGTACAAACTAAAGCGAGTATGTTTCCTTGATTTTTTCCCCCTCTGAAACAGACCCATCATGTCTTACCCATCACGGTCCGGATCCTCCATGGGTGATGGCTCCATCACAAGTAGAGTGCAAGGTAATCAGAGAAATGACCGTGAGGGTGAGGCACTAGGATCTGAACCTTCAGATCCATATATCGAGCAAATTATGGCTCTCCACTCTCCAGTCCAGGTTACCACTTTGTGGTTTGTGGCCACCAGTGCGGGGCGTGACCATGTGGAACATAGAATTAAGCCGCGGCTCCTACATGATTAGTACGTACGGAGTACATGATTGATCGGTCCACCCGACCCGGCACGCATATGGATCGGACCGTCGTTCCTGCCGTGTTTGCCCTCCAAATTATTTCAGCAGGCATGAAGCCTGATCACGTGCTCCAGATTTAAACCCTGGTGTACTTGGCAGTAGATTAATTCAAGTACAGTGCCTGCAAGCACGGTTTCATCAGTTGTTCAATCAGGTTCACCTCAAGCCAAGTATTCGTACGTCCGCCATCAGCTCAGCTTCCTGATGCTGATGCTGTAGCCAACTCCTCTCAACAATAGCGTTGCAACGCTCCTAATGAAGAATGAACAGGGCTGATCGAATACATTAACCAAGGAAAACGGTATAGCATTAGAATGTGAGCGACATACAGAATGCTCCATCCATGTCATCACACTGAGCGAAATATGTTCTTTTTTTTTCAATCATGACGTGGCAGCGAACCAGCGACGCACATCCTTTTCGTGTGCGCTTTACGCCAGTAGTAGTAGGAGGCTAGTCTTCGCCCATGTCCTGTTCGTGTAGGCTGTAGGTCGGCCAGATGAGCCCTGTCCTGTGCGTTCCGAGTCACCGCAGGTGTCCTGTGCGTTCCGAGTCACCGCAGGATAAGACATTCTTCTGGATAGCTGATAGCCTGATTACTAGGCTGCCAGATGGATAGATATATGCGGACAAGTACGGCGTACTGGCGAAGCCACCAAGGGATGACCGCTGAAGAATCGAGCAGAAATATGTACCAACAGAATTGTTTTGATCTGAACTCATTCCAAGGAGGAAATCCGACATATACATCATACTGAAAAAATAGTTGAGTAGATCACTTTTTGAGGAAATAGATGAGCCGATCGTGGAGGAAGCTCAGGCAGGCTAGAACAATATTATGCGAGCGATCGTGAACGACTACAGTATTAAACAAGGCATGGCATCCAATTATCCAAACGTACCCGTCAGTACGTCCGTAGTTTGAAAACTCAGGGCTACCAGTACCACCTACCTGCAGAGAGGGTCTCACATGAACCGACATCGTGCGTGCCGATCCAGAATCCATTTGCGGTGATTTCGACAGCACATCTCGCACTCGCTACCAAAAATCAGTACAGTCAAAGTAAGCACGCGTCACAAAAATAAAAATGGTTCAGAGTGTTCATCCATCTTTTGTCTTACCTACTACAGCGTTTGGGTGCACCGCCGACAAATTCTCTAATCAAATGTTTCAATGTAACTCAGTTCAGCGCCGACAAATTCTCTAATCAAATGTTTCAATGTAATTTCAGTTCAGTCTGCAGAAACCATTCTGAACATTTGTTTCGGGTGTTAAGCTGCAAAGTTGCAATGCAAATTTAGAACGGAAATCACAAGTTCACAACAGAGCAACCAAGAGGACCGGAGGAGTCCACTGGCGGTCGGTCAGATGATGGGCGGCGGCGGCGTCTCCCAGACGTCGAACACGTTCTCCTCGCTGTGCAGGGCGAAGAGCCGGTCGCCGCCGATGGAGAAGTCGCAGATGGCGCCGCCGTGGCTGCGCCGGAGCGTCGACGTCAGCACGTGCTCGGGCCCGCTGAAGACGGAGATGCTGTCGTTCATTGACGCGAAGAGCTGCCCGCCGTGCGTGGCGAGCTTCGGGTAGCAGCTCTCCTCGCCGGGCGCCTTCCGGTTCATCAGCTTGCTCCGGGAGCTCCACCGCACGCCGCCGTAGCTGGTGCGGAGGTCGAGGAAGCCCAGGTCGTCGTACTGGTTGATCACGCACACGGAACGCTCGTCCTCCATGGCGATGGCGTGGAGCACGCGCTTGTCGTCCAGCGACGCGGCCGCGCCGGCGTCGGACCAGGCCCACACCACGTTCTTGGCCCGGAAGTCGAGGAGGCCGATGAAGCAGTTGTCCGCCTTGGGGAACAGCGTGGCCACCATGAGCGCGCTGGAGGCGTCCAGCCACTGCAGCTTGTCGGCGTCGCCCAGGGCGAGCCCGGGCTGCTCGTAGAAGAAGTCGGTCTGCTCGCCCGTGCCGCGGTCCCAGACGCCGATGCCATACTCGTTGAGCCGGCCCTTGCAGCTGGCGAAGATCCTCGCGTCGTTGTCGGTGGCCAGCGCGCCGGCGGTGAAGGACTTGACCTTGCGGTCGTGCGCGACGCGGAAGCGGTGGCGGAGCTCGCCGGAGACGGCCGAGAACGCGGCCATGCCGCCGTCGCACTTGCCGAGCCGCTCGCGCGCCGCGACCAGGAGCGTGGCGGCGTCCAGGTACGCCGCGTCGTTCACCTGCGAGTGGTCCAGCGACACGGGGCGGCGCTCGTCGAGCATCCAGTTGTACACGCGCACGGCGCCGCCGTGCGCGACGCAGCACCCGCCGTCGGGCGCCGCGCGCACGGCCGTGCCGTCCCCGGGCGCGCGCCCTGGCACGGACGCCGCGAGGCGGAGGCGGTCGCCGTCGAACGCGCCCCACCGCGCGGCGCGCACGTGGTCCAGCAGGCCGTAGTAGAGCGCCTCGCGGTAGAGCAGCTTCTCCGGGAGGTGCGGCGGCACGTGGAGGCTGCCCGTGCGGAGCAGGTCCAGCAGCACCGCGAAGCACGCCGGGTTGCGGTCGACGAAGTACTCCGGCCACTCCGCCGCCCGAGGGGGACGCGGAGGCGACGTTCCAGGAGGAGTCGAGCAGCGCGCCGAGCATCGAGTCCCGGCCGGCGTTGGCGAGCGTGGTGGTCGTCGTCTCGAACACCTGCCCGCCCACGTTGAACCGCACGCGCCCGCCGCCCGCCATCGTTCGTCGGCGCTCGCTGGCCAAAGAACCGATCTTTACTCGCTCTACACCATCTCCGCTTCGAGCAGCAGCATCTTCCAGCTCCCGATCCCGGGTCGAATCTCCGTCGATCACCGGAAGAATCCGCGGGGAATCCGGTGGGGATCGAATTTATCGAGCTGCCGCCTCCGCTGCGTTGTATCCGGCGGTTGGGGAGATGGCGGATTGCGCCGATTACTAGTACCACCCGCGTTTGTACGAGGTCCGGGCGTGGGTGTACGAATACGAGCGAGTATCGACGGGTTGGTTGGATTGGATGGCCGACTCCTCGGCCAGATTTATGGCGTAACGGCAGCGCGGAGGCGGAGAGGGGACGAGACGAGGGAGAGAGGGAGTGGAGCCGGAGAGAGAGCGAGCGTCGAGCGAGGCAGGTAGCGGGCGAGGTGGTGGTGGGGCGGTGTCGCTTTGACGTCAAGACGGCGCTTGATTGGAAGGGACAAGGCAAGCGTCAGAAAGTCCCCGGTCACCAGCGCGGCGGCGGGGTCGGATTTCTAGCCTCGTTTTGGGGCCTGGTGCCAGCGGCAGCGAAACGTGACGTGAGTGACAGAAATTGCAGTGCCTCATTTTGGTTACGATTGTATTAGTAATCTTGCTCCTCTGCGTTCAGTCAACCATTCTGAACAAGCAAGATGGAGCTCGGAATTCGTCAAGTCGTCATTGTCAATCACACCGCCGGCGCCCGGCAGCCTGGTAGCTGCAACCGTGCAACCGCCTCGAGGTGGGCACTGACTGGTAGGCGCGCAAGCCCACACAGAGCACTGACTTCGCTTCACGTCGTCGGTCGTCGCACACTCGGACAGCATCGTGCGTGCCGCCGGGGTGACGTGCGGGTCCCGAGTCCCGACGGACACGGACCCCGCGCGGTCGGTCGCCTCCGTGCTCCGTGCTCCGGCGTCCGACCAGAAGGCTCAAGTCAAGCCTGCCGCTCCAATCATCGGCGCCGGCGAATCTCCCGGCTTCGTTTCGCGCGCTGCTTCTTTTCTAATCCCGCCCGCCACTGACCTGACGGTGCGGTGCGTCCGTGTCCCGAGTCCGTGTCCCTGCTTCCTTTTTCTCGGTCCTGCTCCATTCGCGGTCGCCGTGTACCAGCCTTGTTTGTGGCTTGTCGGTCGAGGTGGGTGGGTGGGAATAGAAACGGCGCGGCGGCCGCACCGGTGCGTGGCGCGTTGCTTGTGTTCTGCACGGTTGTTGGGTTGGGGGGCTTCTCGTGTCGGCCGGGCGGCGCCCCGGCGGATCCCGGTGTCACGGTGATGGCGGGCGCCGGGCGGACCGCGAAACGCTTCTGTGTTCTTCAGGATGGCGCTGGGATGGAGTTCGGTTCGTGTGCAATGCTCACAGCATGGAGCTCGCCACTGTCACGCAGATTGACAGTCACGGTACGGTAGAACACCAAACCAGTACGCCTCGCGCGCTGCGCTGCCGAGATGCGGTTCATTAAGGAATCTCTACCGCCTCCATATTGCAAGCTCAACAAATCCTTGTGGGGTATAGAATGAAGAAATCGCTATACATAACCCCAAGGTGAGGAATCAGATAATAGTTCAGATATTGAACTACTCCTTTCGTTAAAAAAAAAATCTTAAGATGAGTCAAACTATCCAAAGTTGGCAATATATACAAAAAGTGTTTATGGTGCATAATAAGTGTCATTAAATTAACAAATACTACAATATTATTTTCACAATAAACGTGTTAGGAGATACATTTATTCATTATTACTTTCTATAAATCTAATTAAACTAAAAAATGAAATGTTCATTAAATATTTTTTCTACGAATCTAGTCAAACTTTTTTTTTAAAAAAAAAAGAGTCCTTAAAAAGTTATATATAAGACAGAAGAATAAGATTCAGTAAAATTGCAACCCTTGATTAAGTTAAGCTATGGATCACTAAAATCAGAAAGAGTTTCTAGTTAGAATCTGAGCATGATAACCAGTGATAATAATATGTTACATGCCTGAATACCCAATGGGGAGGGGAGAATGAGGCAATATTTTTCTTGGCAGCAGATAAGTCAAGTTCGAAGAGAAATCAAGGAACAGAAAATGGGGGAAATGACTTTTTCTTAAAAAAAGAGGAAAGGGGAAATCACGTTAGATAATACGAACTCGGAGTACCTTTCTTAGGAACATATTATTCCAAAGAGAAACAAAAATAAAATAAAAACAGGAACATGTTTTTGTTTGACAGCAGATAACTCGAACTGCATTATGATTTTAACACAAAACCTTGAACCAAAGCAAGCATGGAATCCTTTTTTGGCAGAGGCACAACCGCTGGCAAGGAGAAACAGAATAAAGTAAAACTAAACATTACAGCTCCTATTGAGAGTTTAAGACTGCTACAACTACGAGCTGACTCATGATGGCCAATTACCAAAACGCTAAGGTGGTAATCGGTCCAGGGAATATAAAAGCATACATGGCATGTCTCATGCCAACATTTTGAGACTTAAGACTGCAAGGGTGGAACGCCCCTGAGATGATGAGCTGCACAGCTTCTGAGCAACTAATTGCGGCTCTTTCTTCTGCGCTTCCTTCTGCTAGTGATTTTAGCAGACCCCTTCTCCTCTTCCGATGACTCACCTTCATTCTCCTCTGCCTTCCTTTTGGTTGAAACACCATTGGTCTTGGAATCAATAGCTTCATCTTTTGAATTCTCGTCTTCACTGCCAGCATCATCCTTTGAGTTGTCTTGAGTATCCTTCTCAGCACTTTTTCCCTTCAGTCTGGCTGGAGTCACAGAGCTATCAGCATTTGACATATTATTGCTGGAGCGCACGCCTTTTGGACGCCCTCTCTTCTTGGGAGGATCCTTAACATCACTGCCACTGTGGATAAAACAGTCAAGTAGTTTCACATAAGCGACCAAGTGTACAATGTATCAAGATAGCACATCCATAATAGTAAACACTTACCTTTGAGGCGTTCCTGTTTTTCCTTCCTTCATTTGTTGACCCGAGCTCCCTTTAGCTTTTCTGCCACGTGATCTGGTTTACAAGAAACAACTCATAATTTAACAAATGAAACCTTTGGCATTTAGTTATAAACTAAAAAATGAACGGGAGTGGAATATCAGGTCATTGACATAGAACACTGTGTGTGTGTGTGTGAACAAAAGAACCAAAGTTGATCAATTGGGATAGAAAAGTAACTCATCAGATTTTAAAAAGAAGACACATTAGGAATAAATCAACTTCAGAATTTCCATTTGGTGGTTATTATAGCTAGATAATCAACTTCAGAATACCAAAGTTATAGCTAGATAATCAAACACATCAAAGGCATGCTAGACAGGTTAAGTTACAGATAAGGACAGAGACAAAAGCACATAGAAGAATTCACGTAAAAGCTTAAAATATATGAGACAAACATTGGTTGTTTGAAAAGAATCAATCGTGTGCATACTACCGCTGCTTCGTTTTTTCGTGTTGACTAAGTAACCCAAAAAGTATAAGAAGCTGCTCCTAGCAACTTAGGCAGAAACCAGTTCTTAATACGAGGTAGGGGAAACTGCAGTTGTGCACAGAATCGCGTATTATACTGTTTAACATTCTGGCATAATTATAATTCTCATCTCAAACACAGAACATACAAAAAGTGCAAAGTAGATAATTTTCTTACATATTAGATGCCACATCAGGATCAGTGTCTTGTTCCTGCAGGATGGCAAATGAATCAGAAAAAGGAACAGAGGATACATATAACTGTATCAAATTCAAACCTAATGGAAATACCTCAGCAATGAACTCCCATCTTTCCTTCTTAAGCATTAGTACCTCAACATCACCATCGTCATATGAAACCTGAGTGCCAGGAGGAAAGGATCCAAACATCATAATCAGTTTTGTTTAATAAGAGAAAATTAAGAAATCCATCACCAATAGTGTTTCTCATTCAGACAGGCTGAACGCTTAAGGAACAAATGAAGTGTGAATGGGCACCTTGTGTTTCTTCGTGGATGCATTGTATGATTCAACAACACCCACATAAAACCTGCAAATCAAGAAATAATTTCAAAGCCAACCAAACAGCATGCTAGCATAACTCATGGAGCAAATAGCATTTTCAGCTGTTAAACACTGTTATCAAATAGAGGATTTAAAGAAACAAAAAGAAAAACTATAAGTACCAAGCAGATATTATCTATCGTTTATACTATAAAAAAGGAAGAAATAGCAATGCAGATTTGGAAGCATTCAGAAATAGCACCCACAGTGCGTCGAAAAGGTGGTCATCAGAAAATAAATTATATGCTCACAAAAAATCAAATGCTTCAATAATATTCATGAAATTGCCACAGGCAAAAAAACATCAGTGCAAAAACAATATATATTAACTACTGTAAGAACACCATTACTGATAAGAAACATACATGTGGATCATCAGACTTACTTTTTGTCATCTGGCCACCAGACTTTAATTCTTGAGCCAACAAGGTTTTCATCAAGCATTTTGTTATTCTTTGGTACAGGGGTCTGACAACAGAACAGAAAAGGTTCTGACAAACTGAAACAGAAATAAGGTCAAGGACAATTTACTGTGTGTCAAGCATGCATACCTCTTGAGCTTCCTGCAGACGTTTCCTTTTTGATGATGCCCCACTATCCTCTTGTTGGTCTTTTGATTTCTCGATCCTTGTTGGGAACACCATTTCCTGAATTATGATAATAGATAAAAATCAAGTCATTGTGGAAGACCACATTATGAGAGAGAAAAAAAGAGTGTAAACAGAAAAGGTCAAAAACATGATGAACGCCAACCCAGGGTGATATTAGTAATACTTTACCTACCAATTATCTAACCATAGAGAATAAAATCATGTAAACATGAAACTATAAATAGGCAGTATCACTATAGAAACCCAATCTTCAGCTAGTAAGATGTAAGCATGGCTTAAGTACAGAGAAACAACTTCAATGCATGTACAAGTGAGAACAAGAAAGCTACCTTCAAGCTAATATCCTCATCGGTGTCTTTATCAGAGGCAGCATCTTCTTTCTGCAATTTCATACTGGTTTTATGTTGCTTCTTCCCAGATTCTCCTTCAGTGGCCTTAGTTGATGAAGACTTTGCAACATCTTTATTCAGTTGCCTTGTAGTTCTCCCTCCAGAATCAGTGACAGGATCAGATTTTAGATCTGATGCCTGTTTCTTTCCAACAGGCTTTTTCTCCTGAGACTTTGCTGCTGGAGGTCGGCCTCTCTTTGGTTTAACCACAGCAGGCTTAGTATCAATTGGTTTTGATGATTCCTCAACAGTTATATTGCCAGTCTCTGTTAGCTGCTTCTTATCACCATCATTTGTCTCTGGGGACAACTCCTTGGGTGCTACTAGACTCTCATTGTCTTTAACAACCTTGGGTTGTTCAGTCATCTCAGATCCACTGGAAGAACCAAGCTTGTGATCTTTCTTTGAATTGACATCAGATAGCTTTTTAGTTTCAACAGTTACTGGTTCTCGTACTTCTTCATCACAAGATATCAATTGCTGAGAACCTTTGGTCTGCTTGTCAAGAGAAGTCAGTTCTGGCTTCTGTTTAGAAGAATCTGGTGTCTGCTCGTCACCAGAAGTCAGTTCTTGCTTCTGTTTAGAAGAATCTGGTGTCTGCTCGTCACCAGAAGTCAGTTCTTGCTTCTGCTTTGAAGAATCTGGTCCATCTGGAGACTTGACATTGTCAACTGGAGCACCACCATTGCTAATGGCAGTTGTGGGAGTACTGCTTGGGCTAGTACCTTCTTGGCCTAGGCAATTGACATTTTGGTCTACCTTTGAAGTTTCCTGAAAATTAAGAAAATAAACTTGTGGCATCTACCTCACTCCATAGAAAATTAGATACTGAACATCTGTAGATGTATATACCTGTGGTGACTCGTCAGAAACAGACTTTTCAGAAAGTTTACCGTCAGCTGCCTGCATAATAATAATTAAGAGGAACTTAGCATGCAATAATAATGGTGGTGGTGGATCATGCTACTGACAGTACCAGGACCCAACATGACTATACATACCATCATATCTGTGCACATACACTATCCAAAGGAATTAGTACGTAACAAAATGTTTCTTTGAAATTTCACATGTTTATTATTGTCAATATAGCTCCCATTCCAGATAGCAGGGTTTAAAAATTCTGTCCATGTCCCTTTTAAAAGAATGGACTGAATTTTAAGTTTAAGATTCGGTCAATACCACATATATCTGAATACATGCCTGTAATAACAGTATAGATCCCATGTTCCTCTCCTATCACACTACCAGTATCTCAACAACAGAAGTAATAGCACCACTTTCTGTCAAACTCTTACAAAAGCAGCCTTTCTCATTTGATTACGCATAAAAAATAGATCAACCATGCCACGAAAATGAACTTGTAATACACTGGCGATTTAACTAACCATGTCTTTTCCTGATGCATCAACATTGTTTTCTCCAGCATCTGAAACATCTTGGAACAACGCCGTAACAACATTGCTGTATTCATCCAAGGGAGTGCCCTTAAGTAACTCACGAAGCACTGGTTTGACCTTGTCCCTGCATAGGCCTAGTACCCTCTCTGCAAGTCCAAAAGATGCTGGGAGAGTTTCCTGTAAAGGAAGGACAGAAATTTTAGTACAAGATAACAATAACTAGCTGTTAATGTAAACAACAGAGGGATGGAATTACTTGAGCTTCCTTTGTTAGGTTCTGAAGCAGGCACGATGCTAGTTCAGCATGGACATCATCGCTCTCCTGAATTACAAACATCATTATAATTTCCATACAGTGGGTGACTTGTTCTGCATGCCTGGTGCTGAAATATATATAAAAAATAGACATGAAGGAATAAGATGAGAAATAAAAAAAAAACACACTAGATAAATAAGGACAGCATTCATGCACGACGGCAACATATATAGGAACACATGCATTCTATGACTACCATCACAGTCACAGCAATGAAATCCTTCTTTGGGATCTTAAAGATGTCACAATTACATTATTGGCCCAGTGACGTGCGCATGAACGATCCCAAAAAAAAAAACATTATTGGCCCAGTCCATTTGTCAGATCATAAAAAATATGGCACCAAGTGTATGCAAAAATTATGATTAGAGATAACTGTGAGGGAAGTTTCTTACGAGGCAGTTTTGAAGAAATGACGGAACATGTCCAGTATCAGATGGTCCAAGTCAAGATCCAACATCAGAACACAACAACGAACCCTTGCAACAGAATCAAGGATCGAAACCCTCCTTGAAAAGGAGGGGCTGTTCATATCATCCAACTCAGCAAAAGTCTCAACAATTCTCTTAAACACGTCCTGCAACAAGGCAAATAGCAATGGTCAGTACATATAGACACCATCGTTCCATCCCAAGAAGGGCAACAAATCTCACCTTCATAACATCATCATCATAGGGGGCATCTGGCGCTGTAATCCTGGTAACTTCAGTTAAGCAAGACGTGACAGCAACCTTCACATCAGGATCAGGGTGCTCCAGTAGCTCATTTGTAATCAAGACAGCCATGGTGGGGCGAATAGCATTGTACATGCCCTCGGGCGGTGATTGATCCACCCTGGACAACCAGGTTTCAGCTTCCTGCACAAACGAACAAGCAATTCCAACTCTAATATGAAAAGGGAAAACCTTGTGGACAGTCCTGAGCTAAATGTAATACCAACTAGGCCATACATCACACAACATAAACAATCTCCAAACAAAAAAAAAAATCTAAGTCATTGCAATGCAAGCAATATCTCCACGCAGACTACTCAGGATCACATGGCCTCATAAAACAAAAAAGCAGTCTTTGCATACTTCGCACTATAAAGAATATCCAAATAAACCTAAATGATTACAAGGCCAGCTCTATCTCTGTTGGACTGTTACTCAAAACCGCACAGATTAAACAATCAACATAGAACCATTTTCTCCAATCCTAAGCTGTATGAGCCACCGGCTAATGAAGGTTTCCTAAGGGGGAAAATCCCCAAAAGTCCAAAACGATAAAAATTGCAAGGCAACCTACATCTCGACACCCCAGATTGACAAACACAGCGGGAACAGAGCACGATAGCTAGGCAAAACGATAAACAATTGCAGAGCAAGTTACATCTCGAGCTTATCGACCCAATCGATTGATGAACACGATGGGAACATAGCACGATAACTAGGGCAAAAGCAAAGGGTTCGCTAGGGCCGGCCGCGCTCACCTCGAGTAACCGGAGCAGCTCGTCGTGGTCATCCGGGATAGCGCCAAAGCGCTGGCCTATGTCGCGCATCCGCAGCTCGGCCTCGGCCTGCACTTCCTCCGGCGTCATCACAGGGGCTGCGGGCGGTGCGTCCTCCGCCATCGTCGGGGCGCGGGTGGAGACCTAACGGGCGGGGAGAAGGGTTTAGGGTTTCGGCGAGGGGGCTGGTGGCGACGGGAATACTGGCGGGGGTAGGGTTTTAGAGCCGACGAGACGCCGGTGGTGGTTGCCGCGGCGGCGGCGGTGAGGAGGCGCTCGCACTCGACCTCTCCCTCCTTCCAATTTGCGATTCGCCGCCGTTCGAATCGTGCAACGGGAACATCTGAGTTGGCTGAGGTTCAGCAGGGGCTCAGCTGTTTTGAGGACAGAGGCCCCTTCAACAAGTTTACCAAAAATACCGGCCGGTTTGGCTCTCGAATTCAAAGGATACGGAAGGGGAAATTGGCACAAAAAGAAAAGAGAGGATATAAAAGGGAAAACTTGCGTCAGATAGGGTTCATGTACCGGTGTTAATTCGAAAAAAATGTTTCGAATTCTTTGAAACATATAAATGTTTAAATTGTAGGGTTTAGAGGTTTGGTGTAAGGCTTTCGATATTGTTTTATTTTTTATTGTGAATGTCATTTTGAATAATTTGTTTTTTAATGTTTGAATATAGAGTGTTGGGTTTAGGTTATTTAATCCTTACAACTAACAATTGTAGCCGCTAAAAATCATATGTGATCTCTTTTTCTCTCTCTAATTAATATTCTAGCTAGTATATTACATAATATCCACATTACCTGTGATCTTACGAAGCCAATAAAAATCTTAGAATGGGTTGAACTATAGCGCTATAGCAACGTAATCCCACTGTGACCGATGAAAATTACGAAATATATCATGAAAAATAAAATCTCAATCCCTCCTAACTAGTACATCTGTGACTGAAAATTCAATGGGGGTTAGGGGTATAGAATCAAACTGACTCCATATATCTTATCATACCAAATATGCAGGCAACATGGTCAAGCATCTTAGCCTCCGAATAGGCAAGATCGATATACTCCCATGGTTCGAAACCTCTTATGACACCATCGAACCATTCCTCCCTCTTTTGACGTCATTGATTAACCATTTGGAGTAGAAATAGACACTGAATGAAAGAAAACACTTACATATGGCAGTAAAGAAGAAGATGACGACTTGCAGATGGCAGCGGACCAGCGGCGGTAGGAAGGTGTTGTGTATGCCTATTATACATGGGTGCGTAGGCGGCGTTATATAAAGTAGGGTTGAGTATGATTCTAGGGTTTGATCGCACCTTTGGGCCAGTTGACCCAGCCCACATAATCTTTTAATCTTTGGTCCAATCCTCATCCACTTAGTCTATACCTTTTCATATTCAACTTTCAAACTTTTTAGTTTGCATCTTTCACTATCCGTCCAATTTGAACCTAGCCATTTTCTCTTTTTGACTCGTCGTGACACAATGAGCAAATCTATGCTCATGTGTATTCCCAATCACATTTTTTTTTATTTGAAGACCCCATGTAAATAAGATGAGGGCTTTTTATACTATGCGGCCTAGAAAAATAAAGCTTTAAAATAGCATACACTGACCCTTAATATGAATATTACTCCCTTGGTCCTAAAATGTAATCTAGTTTTATCGTTAATAGAACTTCTCCATTTTTGACTAACACCGTATAACATATAAAATACAAAACAAACACACTATCAAGATATACACCAAGTTGGTTTTACTGATATTTTATAAATTGAATTAGTCTTAGCATAGGGTAAAAAGGTTGTTGCATTTATGTTGCACGTATCTATTTAGTTGTGTGTAAAAATAATTATTAAAAAACTTAGTTAGGCTACAATATGAATATGTTATATTCTATTTTAAAAGTGAATTTTAAAAAATGAAACCTGTTTCAAAAAATCTGGTTGCCAATTTTAAAATGTAAACAATTATAAATTAATTTTTAAGGTTTGAATTTAAACTCCAAAACAATTTTACAAAGAAAATAAAAAAAGAATTTGCTACATGCCTACATTGTGTTTTGGGCCAAAACCACTTGGTCCTAATCCACAAAACACTATTTTTTTCTTTTGATTTAACCCTAGTCCACCAAATATGCTTCTAGAGCCAATTCTAATATGGACCATGCTTCTCCCGCTGATGAATATCATATCCAAGTTCTGCCATCGTCTTCTTTTATAATAGTTTTAGTCGATGCATCTTATGCTGTAAATTAATAGAATCATGAGAATCAGAGTACAATCTATATGCCGAATTCATCAACCAACCTCAAATATCTTACAAATACTGTAATATCCAATATTCTAGAACTAGACCAGAATATATATGATTTTACAAAAGCACATTGTGGTTTATTTGTTGAGTACAACACAGAGGATGTAGATCCAACACCTCCAATCCAAGTTGCATGCTTGATTTCCTCTCCATGGTCACTCACAATGAGGCCGATGTCATGGAGTTGCTATCTCCATGCAGAGTGTACATAAACATCATGGTCCTTACAATTAGTAATCACAAAATGACTTTTGTTTCTATGAAACTAGGTGGATTCTCCGCGCGTTGCCGCGGGTATGGAGAAGTGTAGTCTCCACATGTTGCTAAAAAAATTTCTTGTGTTATATATGAAATGATTTATGCATGTATCAAAGGGTGTTCACATCATATTTAAGGGATATGAAAGAGATGCGCTGCGGTAATTTGATGTTATTGTGAGTAAAATGTAAGATATTTTAATTATATATTAACTCAACAAATTAATTTACTCATATGTCGTTCACTTGATTACAAAAAGAAAAAAAATCTATAGATACGCGGTGAAGCTTCTAAATTGCGGCATGGAATTGATGGGCCAGCGTTGTGGGAATTAATGGGCTGCAAAGGAGGCGGCCTGGGTTCATACGGACGAAGGAGCATACGAGACTTGGCCGCCGTATAACTTTTCATATTCTTTTGCATTAGTTGACGATGTTTATGCATTAGCTGGGTGAGATCGGTAACTGATATTGCGCTGACGTGGCTTAAGGAGAATGCAGAGAAATAACTTAGTGGGGTTTGTTTATATTAGGTGTAACACCCCGGCTCAGGGCTTAACAGGATTAATAGGATACTTATACCAACAAGTTGTAACTTTTTTCCGGAAGCCCATCTCCTAAAAACTCCAAAGTTAAGCGTGTTTGGCCTGGGTCGATGGGTGATCGACCGAGAAGTTCTTCCCGAGGACTCACGAGTGAAGACAAAGGCTAGTCTATGTCCTAGTTAAGCTGCCGGATGTAAGCGGACCCGACGTCGGAGGAGCGGGACGTTACAGTAAAACATAAGCCCTATAAACAAATTTAGTAGCAAACACGCACCGCTACTAAATCATTCAAACAAGGAGAGGCTTGCAAGTGCTCCTAGTTGAGCTAAACAAGAGTAGCAACTAAATTAGTTAGTCAACCACAACTAGAGATAATACTACAATTACAATTAGAGAGCTACTCAAACAACAACGATTACAGGAGCTAAGTACAAGAATGTAAAGTATAATGTACTAGTGCAAATTATCGGGAACAGAGGTAGATAGATTTACCCCTAATGTTCAATTGCTTGTCGGCAACCTACGTCCTCATTGAGGCGAGCCTTTTGGTGATCAATTTGTGATTTGTGTAGATGCAGAATTAATTGAAATCTAGTGACACTAGAAAACCATCTTTGCTTTGCAAATTCCCTCTTAATAGTATATTACATATTGTAAACCGAGCATGCTCTCAACTGCATTTTGGCCAGCAAAATTGAAACCTCTAGTATGTATATATCTTTGTCTTCATGCCTATTTCATTTCATTCTTCTTTCCAAGTGTGAACCTTACTTCAGATGTTTGATCTTCACCTCCACCATGTCCTATAGCCTTGCTCATCATCATCATGTGGAACCTCGCTCATTCATAACTAAATTTGGGGCTCTCACCAGTCACCATGCCAAAGAGGAAGGAAGGGTCCAAGACTGCGATGACGAGATGCTTGACGATCCTGGCTTTGTAACCATAGGAGTAGCGGCTGAGAGATCTCTTATAATTAATGAAGAAAAACCAAGAATAACTTTGTGATCGATATCTACAAGTTTTAAAAAATTTGTATTTCTTTGGCGAGTTGCGTGAAAATATAAATTCTTTTAATTTTGATGGCGATAAGTAAATTCTACAGCTTTTTTTAAATTTATACAATTATTTTTTCAAATATGTTTTTATTGTGTGAGCAAAATGCGAATTTAAAGAATATAATATATGTATTCTTTTGAATGTAGGGAGGAATCCGTCCATTTTTTCATAAGAAAAGACAGAAAAGAAGAAGAAAAAAATCCAGCATTCCAAAGGGGCGGAAAAGTCGAATTTCAGGCCGCCGCAAGCGCCAACTGCTGCAGCCGTTCCCCGCAGGTGGGCAACGCGAGATCGCCCCGTGAACCCCCTTCCCCAACAGCTGCTGTTTCCTTCTTCCACACACGCTCACCCGCCGCCGGCTGCCCTGAGATGGATCCCGCGCCGGCGACCCCGCGCTGGAATCTGGAGCGGCCGTACCTCACCGGACGCTTCCACCAGGTATGCCCCTCATAGCATACTGCCAGCATTACCACCTCAACGCCCCTCTCAAGTAGTCCCTCGCAAGCTCTGGCAGGAGACCAAGGCAGCTGCGGCGGCGCAGGGACCCGGATCCAAGTCGTTCTCCCTCGACTCCTTCAGGTAGGTACTACGGTGGAATTCGTGCGGTTTAGGCGCCATAATCAGATGATTCTGCTGTCCCCGGTGGTTTCTCGGTTTCTGATGCCTGGAACTGGTTTGAATATGCAGCCGCGGCGCCGGCGCCGGCACCGGAAGTGTCATCGGATCGTACGCAGTATCGGTGCAGGTAAGCGGGCTGGAGGTCAACTAGTGGAATTGAGCTTTCAAGTGGAGTTTTTGTTTAGCCAACTGGCCAATTGGAGCTAGGGTTTAGGTTCTGGTTATGGGGTTCGAATTTGAGGAATTAGCTAGGTAAAAATTTGACCAGTCTGTATTTATTATCGACCTGTGAATTTAAATTGCTGGGTCTCAGGTAGGGAAGGATTTGAATCTGCTGGGGCTGTGCTGGGGATTCCTGAGTATTAGTTTTGACATTGTCTGCCTCCTGGGGCTTAGTAAATCATGTTTCATGTCTCCCTTTTAGTAGTGTAATCATGCTGAGTTAGACTTCGCTTAATTTTTCTGGGTCAAGTACTCATTGTGTGACTCTGTTTGAGAAACATTACAAGTATTTGAATTTTGGTTGGGTGTCAAATTCTTTTAGTTTAATTGCATTGGAGCCCAATGGTCAGTCAGTTGGTGCAGGTTTACAAAACATTGGTTTAAATATGACATCGTGAAACATCATCACTATATAGGTTCTGCTCTTCCATGGGTCTTACTGTTGGCCTATTTTTTCACTGTTGGTTAGAAATATATGAACCATGTGGCTTTCACAGAACAACTGCAAAATTAAGTTTGTGCACGGTTGATATAATTGTAATTGTAATTGTAATGCAGGAGCTTTTGGTTATTGATGATTTGCTATCAGCCCTGGTGGGTATTGAGGGCCGATATATTTCTATTAAGAGAGTTCGTGGAAAGGAGGGCTATGTTGTCTTTCAGATTGATTCTTCAGTGGACCTTGCCCTCCAGGTAGACCCTAAGTGTAGAGACCATTAGATCACACATGCAATGAAGGATGTGGTTGTCGCTTTACTGATCTTTCTCTTGCAGGAATTGACTCGCCGGATTTTCCCTCTGTGTGAGGATTATGTATTGGTAAGCCAGTTTGTGGAGTCCAGATCACATTTCAAGAATGGTTTGGTCAACCATGCTCTGGCTGCAGCTCTAAGAGCATTCCTACTGGTACAACAACTATCTGCGCAAAGAAAAAAAAATGAGGTGTCTATGTTCTTGTTAGAGCTAAATTGTGCAGATGTTGAAGATGTATTTCTTCTACTCTTGGTAGGAGAATGTAGAGTACTTTAACATTTGTGATTTTCACTTTTCGAGGAGAGCATTGAAGCGCCCTTGTTATGGGCTATGGGCCGAGGACTAGAGGCAGCCTACCTACTCAGACTACCTACCATGCGGCAAGAGTGCAGTGGCGTGTTGCTTAGGAGATAAGCTATTTGTTTTGTTAGCCTACAGATTATTCTTGGTTTGTTAGCCTAGACATAATTTTGTTGGTTTGTTAGGTCAGTTTGCTAATTTGTTTGATTGAAGCCAACTCTATGTAGTAGGCATAAGCAAATTTAAATTGGCAAGCAAGAAGAACCTTAAAAGCAGTCAAAGCCTCCAGAGAGTGGGCGACTTGCCAGTTGCCCAGTTCTTTCTGCCATCGTAACCAAAACCACAGCCCCTGTAGAACTGCAGCTATCAATATGTAATTGCAACTTGCAAGCTCTTCTATTTGAAAAAGGCAACAAAACCAGAAAGAATATGAAAAAAGCTGTATCATGTGCTAGAGTTCAGTTCTACTGTCATGGCTATTTTAACGAATTGTATCGTTGCTGAGGCTATCCCATTGACAAAATACATTGACTTTCAAAATTCACTATATAGTGACTTCCAGGGAAGGTCTATGTTGTTACTTCTGTATGTTGCTTATCTGAAAATTTTGCACTTTGCACGTAGTAACCAAGTTTTTATAAAATATATGATCAGGACTATCAGGCAATGGTTGCTCAACTGGAGCACCAGTTCCGTCTTGGAAGGCTTTCTGTTCAGGGATTATGGTTCTTTTGTCAGGTGAGTTTTCGCTTATTACGTTTGCCTTTCTTTGATTTAGCATTAAAAGTTATGTTTTCTCTTTGGCAGAGGATGATGAGTTCACTGAATGCACTAGCAGTTCTAGTGGAGAAGGCTACCTCCAACAATACTAATGGTTCTGCGACACTTAATCTACTTCAAAGCCAGGTACTCTTTCACAATGAGTTTATGCCTCTGAGATTGCACACTGTTCCTTCTGTGGCTCCTCCCTTCTCCCGTATGCCTACTGTAAATCTAAGCTAAATGGAGGTGTCCAGTTTTTAATCTATCTATATCTCTTATAAAGATAAACCCCACTAGGGATTTCTCTCAACATGCAAAGCTATCCACATAAACAATCCACTAGAAAACTTGCAATTATAGCCAACTAGCACATGTAATTATGATAGCTATCTCTTCATGTAGCTTGCATTTAATTGTCCATATTAACGTGTCAAACTATTTACCAAAATTAATTTATGATAATTTCATTCATATAACTATAAATATAAATAGTCTAATTTCTTTTTAAATTATCTGGAATCGCCGCAGCAACGCGCAGCATATTCTCCTAGTTTTCTTATAGATAAAGCGATTTTCTTCAATAGGATTGATTTCTTACTTCACATTTTTCTCAAGAACTTAGTTCTCCTGAACTCACATTGTTACTTATTTAAACATAATGCATCTATAATATCCTTCAACTCAGGCAAAGGCGATGGGTGGTGATAGTGCTGCTCGGTCTTTACTGGAGAAGATGACAGAATATGCAAGTGGACCATACCTCAGGATGCTAGAAAGGTTCATGATTGTTGATAGCTTCTTTCCTTGTTTGTCTTAGGAATGATGCACCTTTTCAACCGTTTGCTAGATTTCATATTTTAGCTGAAGTCAACACACATCTTCTAATTATCGTCTTCTCTTGTTTAGAGTCCTAGTGTTTAGAGGGGAAAAATTAAAGGTTCAAGTAACTTGAATGTGAATTGGTTTTTGGCCATATTAGGTGGGTGTATGAGGGAGTAATAGACGATCCTTATGGTGAATTCTTCATTGCTGAAAACAAATCTCTGCAGAAGGTACCTTTTGTCTTCTAAATATTTGGACCTTCATATCTTACTGTTGTTTGCATCATATTAAGCCTAACATGTCAAATTTAGTTCTATTATATTTTAACCATGTGCTTGGTTTATTTCCTTTCCTTTTGGTTTCGCCAGGAGAGCCTCACTCAAGATTATGATGCCAAATATTGGCAGCAACGATACAGCCTAAAAGAAGGAATTCCTAGTTTCCTTACGAATGTTGCCGCAATGATTCTTACAACAGGAAAGTATCTTAATGTTATGAGAGAATGTGGGCACAATGTTCAGGTATATATGATTCATTTTTTGTTTTCTGGAAAAAAATCATTAAATATTTAAATGCCATGTTAGTAGTATGCCTCGATTACTTAAATCACACAATTACTTTGGATATTTTATTTAGGTTTCCTTGTCAGACAATTCTAAGCTTATGAGCTTTGGCTCAAACCACCAATATCTTGAATGTATAAAATCTGCATATGATTTTGCAAGTGGTGAATTGTTGACTCTGATGAAAGATAAGGTAATCACTGTTTTATAGTAAACTTGGGGTTACATTTTGTTCATTTATTAGCTAGGTTGCTAATTTATCACATTAAATGTGCAGTATGATCTCATTGGGAAACTGCGATCCCTGAAGCGCTATCTACTCCTTGACCAAGTATGCTGAAAATATGGATACTATTTACTCTTTATATTTTCTATTATCACTTCATATGTATACTTGTGTCTCATGCTTTAGCATAACATGCAGAGACAGTCATAAAATTCTGAAAGTAATCTCTGTATTATTTTACACGTCCTATTTTCCAAAGTGTAAAGTCCTTTTAGGTTTATTGTCCTAAGTCAAAAGTCTTCAAGGTTGACCAAATTTATAGAAAAATATAGCAACATTTCCAACATTAAACAATTATAATATAAAGATATTCGATGGTGGATTTAGTGAAACTAATCTAATGTTGTTTATGTTGCTACATTTTTGTATAAACTTGGTCAAAATTGAAGAAGTTTGACTTAGGACAAAACCAGAACACCTTCCACTTTGGACGGAGGAGTATGAAATTATAAGTATCTTAGCTGTTTACAATGTCCTTGATAATGAATGCCATGTTTCCTGATTTGATTTTGACCATCCATATCGATTTTTGTTGCGCTTCTTATCTTATCTGTTTTATCTATTTTACAGGGTGACTTTTTGGTTCATTTTATGGATATTGCTCGAGAGGAGCTTACAAAGAAACCAGAAGAAATATCTGCTGAAAAACTTCAGGTTTGTCTTGTCCTTTGTGTTTTCTGTGTGTTTGTGCCATGACAAAAGCAGATTATTTCTCTACTCTGATTATGAAAAAGCTGGTTCTCCTTTTGTTTTGCTAAAGCTTTCTTTGTTCATTTTACACGACAGTCTCTGCTTGACATTGCTTTGCGGAGTACTGCAGCTTCTTCAGATCCAAGCCATGAGGAATTAATCTGCTGCGTGGTAAATATTATCCGGATCTGGTCATACCATATGATGTTTTATATTATCATCCTTGTTTACATTTGTGTTCAACAGGAAAGAAGTTCCCTCCTTAAGAAACTGGGCACTCTGAAAGACTTGGATTGTGCTTACCCTGCAGATAAGCTTGCTGCAGCAGATGTTGATCTGTCAATGCAATTAAGCATTACGGGTTTGGAAACATTCTGCCTTAGCAATAAGGTTTTCTATTTTAATAGTTTGTTTAAAACTTTCCTCATGTTTGTCTTGTGATATTGAAATGATATACTTGTCGTACCCTGCAGGTCCAGTGGCCGTTATCTCTTGTAATTTCAAGAAAGGCTTTAACAAAATACCAATTGATCTTTCGCCTATTGTTCCACTGCAAGCATGTTAGTCGCCAGCTGTGTGCAGCATGGCAAATACAACAAGTATGAATGAACCCGTTTTCTCCTGCAAAACCAGTTTAACATTTCTGTGTATGCCAACTTTGACTGGATATTAACTCTTGGACAGGTATTCCGCTCTGTCAAGATTCTAGGGACACCAATTTTACGGTCATCAATTCTTTGTCGCAGCATGCTCAAGTTTGTAAATAGCCTTTTGCATTATCTAACATTTGAGGTAAATCATACATATCAGCATGCTAATCTATTCTTTTGGTCATGCTAAACCACAGATGGCACCATGAATGCATTATGTAACGTTTGAGGTAAACCATACATGTTGGGCAAGTTCTAAACTATTCATTTGGTCCCAGGTTCTTGAACCAAATTGGCATTTGATGCATGACCGCCTTCAAACAGCAAGGAGCATAGATGAGGTTTTGCACCTTCTTTACAATTTGATATTTTAGGGGGATGCTTTTACAATTAAAAGTAATCTGCAATGCTAACCTTTGATATTAATACTGCTTGCAGGTTATCCAGATCCATGATTTGTTCCTCCAGAAGTGTCTAAAAGAATGCTTGCTGTTGTCGCCTGAACTTCTTGTGGTGTGTCTTTTTACCTCTTTTTTCCCCCTTAAAACTAAAATAAAAGAAGATTAACAACTTTTGGTCGATAGCTTTACTTAGTACTCTCTCCATTTCAAATTATAAGTCATTTTGGCTTTTGGAGACTCATGTTTTTACTATGTATCTAGACATAGTATACTATATCCAGGTGCATAGCAAAAGCTATGAACCCAGAAAAGTCAAAACGACTTAAAATTTGGAATGGAAGAAGTATCATTCAATATTTTTGAAAGAAACAATTCTTATTCTTGTATTGATTTGCATGCACAGAAAGTTGAGAAGCTGAAAGGTTTATGCCTTCAGTATGCCACTTCCATACAGCTCTTGATGCCATCCATCGATATCACTACCTCTGAGAACACATCAAAGTCTGGGAAGTCAAGACCAAGGATAAATAAATATAAATCACAGGACAGAGACCAGCAGCTGAAACTAGCATCAGAGAATGTTGTCATGTCAGAGTCGATCCTGTACGTATCCAGCATCTCTATCTATCGCGACGAGATTAAAATTCGAGCCCAGTATCATATAATATCACATTGTTCTTTGCTGCAGGAAATTTGAAGCGGCGTTCAATTCAGAGCTCCAGAGTCTTGCTCCTACATTGAGCAGCAGTTCACATGCGGAGCCGTATCTGACTCATCTCGCACAGTGCATTCTTGGTGTGCGAATCGACCAATGAGTTCTTTGATGGGCTTGGTACAACGCCATACTCTGCATGTGCGGCTGCAGCGTTGCATTGCCCATTCCAACCAAGGAAGGTGTATGCTCGTTTCTTGTGAATGACAATGTGAGCTACGATGCGCTTCGTCGCTGTGGTAGATTATAGGATAGGCCAGTAGGATTTAGTGACCCTAGGGTGGTGTCTTATTGGTGTTGGCATCAGCCTTCTCATTATCTTGAGCTCGAGCCTTGATGTGTGTGTTCATCAGCTGCGACTCAGCATTTCCGTGCTGTTGATGTCTGACAATAGCAATGTATGATGTGTTGGTTGGTGCCGTGAGATTCAGATGTGTAGACAAAAGTGTAAACTTTGCTAAGTTTATTCCATGTGTGTGGCAGAAGCGTTTGGTTTGAATCGAACTGAGCATTGACGCCGTCATGGCAATGATTTTGCGTTTGGCGTTACACGTCGTATCTCCTTTGGTGATTGGTGAAGCACCGAACTCGTGAGTCGTGGTGGGCTTCACTGAAAGCGGCGCCAGGCAGTCGGCTGGCGCTGGTGACGATGCTGTCCTACGGCGGCTTGCAGAGGGCGACAGGAAGGCTGCCGGGCCGGCCAGGCCAGCGTTGCGCGAGCGTAGCCTCAAGCTGACTGGTTCAGTTTTTTTTTTTTTTTTAAGAAGAGCTGACTGGTTCAGGTTGGTACGGAACTAAACTACCGATGGCCTTGTTTAGTTCCGAATTCACCCCCAAATTTCACTACGCAGAATTCCTATTCCCCATCACATCAAAACGTCAAGAAAAACGTAGTACTAAATATAGATGAAATCAAAAACTAATCGCATTTTATTTATTGTCTTTCATGGACTAACATTTAGCCTAATTAATCAATATTTATACAATTTTTCGCATAAAAAACAAAAAGCGCTAGGAACACTGTAGCGCGCAGTGCCGAATCGGGGCGCCAAATTCTGGAAGTGAACAAGGACTGATGTAACATTGTACAGCTGCATTCATGATTTTAACTTTTTGTTAAGGGGTTGAAACTCAAACGTGACACACGAGAGCTAGGTCGATAAATTTTGCTACTCTGATTTATAGCCGATAGTTTTTGCTAATTTTTAGCCGATAAATAACATTGGCTGTCCTATTAGTTGAAATCAGAATAGAATCTTAAGTAATTTTTAGCGGTTAATAGTTAGCTGAAAGAGATCTGATTATCATGACCTTAACGAAGTACAGTAATGCCTAGCTAGCTTAACTAACACCACCCAGTCCAAGCGCGGGTAATGTTAAGTGGTCCACCTCCACACGGACCAGCTGACCAGCACGATAGTGGCAGGCTGCCAAGCTCACTCGCGGCCTCGTTTGCCGGAAATCCGCTCGGGAATCCGGCGCGCACCAGCCATTTCCCCCTCCAGCTCCGCACCGCACTTCCGCATCGACCTCGGGTAGTTCATTTCCCACACTCCCCCCACCCCACTGTTCCAGTGTTCCCCTCACCACCCCAGCCCCACCACCACCAGTCCACCTCCACCACCACCGCGCCGCGCCGAGCCCCAGCCACAACAAGGCGAAATCAGGGGGACGGTCACGCTCACGGACTCGCAGCACACGCCGAGCGACCACGCGAAGACGCAGTCGGCGTGGCAGCGATCTCCCAGCCCACATTGCGCGCGCGTCCACGGCCGAGGACCGATGGTGGGCGGCGGGAGCGGGGGCCGCCGCGCGGCGACAGCGGCGGCGCTGGGGCGCTGGTGCCTGGTGATCCTGGCCGTGGCCTCCGCGCTCGGGGTCTCCGGCCCCGCCTTGTACTGGCGCTACAAGAAGGGCTTCTCCTCCTCCTCCCCGGCGGCGGTGGCGGCCTCCGCCTCCCCCTCGTGCCCTCCCTGTACCTGCGACTGCCCGCCGCCCCTTTCCCTCAAGTCCATCGCCCCAGGTGAGCTGTCCTGTTCAGTCCCTCTTACCAGATCTTGCTACTGTCCTCGGCTAATTTGTGTCGGCGCGCTTGCTACCCATAATTAATTGGTTAGATAAAGAAAAAGAACCCAGTATTTTGGTCGGTACTAGGGTCATCAGATGAACGCCGTAGCTCATGTTACTCTGTGTAACTGTATGAACTAGTATAATGCCCGTGCTAATGCCACGGTTTTATCTTAGGGATGCTCATGAAAACAATTAATATTTTTCTTTGCATAGTTTAACTTTTACACGATTGTATTTGAGTATTTATACATTCTAGAAAAAACTTTAGCACTGAAAACTGTGCTATTTACTCTTATTGTCTTGACAGCTTTTTGCATTTGTACTCTGATTCAAACATAAAAAAAAAACAAAAATGTCACAAGTGAATTCCTGATAAATTCTTCACGCTTGTCTGTCCTAAAAGCATAACCATACAAGCAATGCAATTACAAAATGAGGATGTCATTTGACTTCCTCTATGTCCAGGCTGCCAAACTGTACTCATACAAAATGAGATAGTCATCTTTGGAACACTTTGTCATCTTTGAAACACTTCATCTCACAGATTGATAAATTCTAAAATACTGGATCAGATCATCAGAGGCAGATAACACATGGATGGTTTTTTGATGGAAAAACCAAATCTCACCATCGGACGATAGGAATCCACCATGCCACCGCCATATTTGGGCGGCTTGCTCTCCGCATGAGTAAGTCATCATCGGACTCAATGTCAGAGTATTCAAAGAAGAACTTCTAAAGCGAACTCATCTGCCATGCAAAAAAAGAGCCTTTAGAATCCAAGCTATTAATATTAGACAACTTAAGCCAAATCATTGAAATAAACAAAAGGCCAAAGTAGCACAAAAGGCTTTATTTTGCATATGGTTATAGCAGCAACACAGAAGCATTTCTGAAATTTTCAACTGAAGTGCACCATGCAGCAGCTCGACTGAATGAATTAGCAAACTCAATTGAGTGAATTTCAGAAGTAGCAAATCAAGCTGACAAAACTTACGCCATCTATATAGTAGAGCTGAAGTACACCAAAAAACACCTTTCATTTCTAGTACAGTATCTAACAAGAGACCTCACACCAGTTACCAATCACAACCAAAGATGTAAGAAATATTCAGGTCATAGCATATTGTACCTTTCTGCGGAGCGGGTTCTATGAAAAATTAGACCTTCATTCACTATTGGTAACTGTGATTTGGCAATAGTTCTATAATTGTAATTTTTTTAGTGGAACAAAATCAAAGGCCCGCCATTTCAATCTATTGGCTGAACCAAGCATCCAAGCGTTTTATACTCAGCAATAGGGAATTTCATAGTTTTATACTCAGCAGTAGGGAATTCCATAAAAATTCTTGACTAACAAAAAGTGAAGAGCAGTGTGGCGAGGTTCTAGTGTTCTACTAATGCCCAGTCCAGTAGCTTATGGCATTCAGAAATGGAACATTATTACCTACCTTTACTGCTCTGATATCAAGGTTTATTTCAGAAGGTTGCAAAGGATCCTAGTTGTGATCTGTCATCAGGTCGTAGTTCATGGATGCTAACTGATAGATGTTCTGCACATAAAAAAAAGAACAATCAAGATTTAGGAAAAAAACTCTTATACAATGAAAAGGTACAAAACTTTTTTGCTTATTTATGAACTAAATCAGAGATAGACTTCTTAGGTTTCACCTCTCCCACCTAAATATTTTGCAATTACCGTCCATATCTACTGCAAAAAATTGACTGAACAAGAAACTGAAATCTATTTTCAATACCTCTAGTAATGTCATATGCAACATAGCAAGTTGTGAAAGAATCCATAAGACACGATTTGTGACCTTGGGTTATGCAGCCCTGCAATGCCCTGCAAGATATGTTCCCCGGTCATACAGAGGAATTTCACAAACTATCAACAATGCTCACAATGCAAGGAACGATTGAAGGAAGTAATAATTAACAAAAAAAAGGGTACTTTCTCATCATTCTGAAGGCATCAGGTTTGGAGATACAAAAAGTTAGTAAAGCAATCTAAGTACAAGTGTTTGCCATTCCCTTTTTGACTATTTCTCTATTTCTCAACAAAGGCTAATGTTCAGATCGTCTATGTCCTTCCTACGCTCAGGTTTGAAATAGAGTTGAATGTAATTGTGACAGTGACAACCTGTTCAGTTCCAAAATCGAGCAAGGACTGCCATACGTATAGACTACTTCAGATCAAGTATCCATATAGCATCTTCACATGCTTTCTTTACTCAGATTAGGTGTTTTTCTTTTAACATAAGCATGACCCGAATTGTGCACAATTGAATGAACGAATGGACATCTCATCACATCTCAAAAGCTTTAGCACCTGTGAAATCCACGGATGCCGCAGTGATGGTTTCACGGATGGCAATTGAGTGGCCACAGGTTGGTGTAAATTAATGTCTAAATTATTTTGCCATTATTAGGGAATAAGTTAATTTCTAAATTTATTTGTAATTCAGCTTTGTAACATACCGGAGCCAAAAAAAAAGTAGGGGCATGTCATCTTCAAGGGCAACAGGCAACCATCTCACTCAAGATCAACAGACTATCTTGCAACCCAAAAGAAAAAAATTGTTGTGTGCGTGATTAGCATTGAATGATGTGTCAAATCTAGGCATTTATTCCTCATTCTGTTTTGTGGTTTGCTTTGAAATAGACAAACATGAGATTTAGAATGGTCCGCGTTCATTGTTTGTTATTTTAATTTCGAAAACATATTAGGTTTTTTTCAATCTAGTTGGGTTCTTTGAGTATTATATTATGACCCTGGATTCGCATATATACGAAGGTAATAACTTCCCCAATCAAACGAACCGGGATAGAATTCCATGATCAGAATGCACTGGACTTACATGTGAGATCCAACTGCGGCCACATAAACAGCAAAGCCTGCCTCATCCACTGCACGTACAAGTCAAAATTCATCCCACACGTCACGCAGTTGAAGGCAGCTTGAAGCCGTAGTACCGGTATCTCGAGGTCGACAAAAGAGCAGTCGAGTTCAGGGCACACGTCCGGACGTCGAAACCATCGCCCGGCCTCGTCGTCGAATCCGTTGAGTGTGCCGTAGAGCGGGCAGGTCCTGCCCCCAGTGCTCCGCATCACGGTGGCTGCTGAAGTACGCCCAGCACTCAGCATCATGAAATGCGATCCCCGACGGCGCCGGTGGTGCGGAGCTGGCCGCGTCGTCCAAGGCGGAGAAGGGCGTCACGGCGACGCCCCATTGGACGGCGCACGACTCCATCGCCTCCGGCGTGGGGGAGAGGCTTGGGACAGTGATGCGCCACCGCCGTCGTCGCCGGCAAGATGGGGACGCTCCGGATCGAGACTCCATCTCCGTCCGTAAACCATGAGGCCCATGACGCCGAACAGTGCGCCGATAGAAGTGGAGTGCGGCAGCGTCGAGGCCTGTGCTTTCGAGGTCGCGATGTGGCGTGGAAGGGAGCGGCAGCGGCCTCATCCTTGATCCTATTCTCCATAGCAGCGGCGCCCTCGCGGCCTACATCGTCCTTTGCGTCACCCAAATCCGGCCCAGGATCGCCGCCGAGCCTCCGCATCCTCATCCTCTCCTCGTCGCGGAGAATTCAAAATTCCAATCAAAACTGATTCCCTTCCTGTTTCCTCGCGCGGGGGGTGAGGCTGTGAGGGTGTGGGTTAGTTTAACTCTGCCATGTGGGGTAGGGGTGAGATTACAGGCTTCCCACTCTTTTAAAAGAATTGCATTATAGTATAGATTATGGTACAATTGACGCATGCATATGGGCAGCAAATAAGCTAGTTTTAGTTGCCAAGTCTAATTGTCTATGATGAAAACCCCCAGTCGCAGCTATGTCCACATTACTGACAGGATTTTGTGTTCATTGCAGGGCTCGCCAACTTCTCAATAACAGGTTTGTGTCCTTCACACTCCTGTCAATTGAAGCACGGGTTTCCCATATTCTTATCAAATGGATGGGTGTGGTGGCTATCTTGTCAAAGAACGGCAGCCAGCGTCGTTGATCACTGTGTTCTGTTCTTGCTGAACTGAACAATTAAGTTTCTCAAAGAGCTTTATCTCCTGCCTTCAGTAGTTCAGTCACTATGCTCGTAGCCATCCAGTTTTCCAAAACTGGAATTACCAAAATATTTAAATTGTCTTCTTTGCATTGTTTTGTATATCTCTGTTTTTATTTTTCAAATGCACAATTTCCTGACTTGTTATTGTTGTTATCAAGATATTGTTAACTGGACTAAAACTGTAACATTCGTATTGAAATATGCAGATTGTGGGAAAAACAACCCTGAGCTTGCCAAAGAGATGGAGAAGCAATTCGTCGATCTTCTTAATGAGGAACTCAAGCTGCAGCAGGTTGTAGCTGAGGAGCATAGTCACCACATGAATGCTACTCTTGTTGAAGCAAAAAGACAGGCTACTCAATACCAGCGAGAGGCAGAAAAGTGTAATGCAGCTACAGAGACCTGCGAGGAAGCTCGGGAGCAGTCTGAGGCAGCAATTTCAAAGGAGAAGAAACTCACAGCAATGTGGGAACAGCGAGCTCGGCAACTGGGTTGGCAGGATTCTCGAGCCACAAGCATGTGACAGTTGTAGTTCTGAATCTCTCATCTCTCTCTTTTTCAGTTGATATTATTTCTTGTAGCTGCCTGGTTATGCCCTGCAGCCAAATCAATCGGCATTAGTTATACGGGATCCACTTGTCATGTTTGTCTATGTAATATCAATTTCCACGGTAATATAGTTATTTTTGAGTCTCAACATTATAGCTCCACCTTTCTTACAAACGTAACTAGCTTGCTACTACCTAGATATCTGAATTTTCTTATAGTACTGTTGAAAGCTATTTTATTAAGTGCTGTGGCCGTGAATTAGAGACTAAAATGTTGGAGGAACTCAATCTAAAGTGGATTAGAGACTGAACTGTTGGAGGAACTCTTTCAAATCTGGATAGAGTGTCGATTTATAGCATCAATCTGGTGGTACAGTTTACTTGTTGGGTGATTTTAGTGCCTTCAGGATATAACTGGTGTTGTAGACATATTAGTATATTGATATCCACTAGATTCAGACCTGGGAGCCTGCCCCAGTGACAATGACAAGTTGATCTGCTTAACTCCGGCACAAGCAAAACGTATTCACCAGCCTAACATCATGCTCGCTTGTCGCCTCCACCGGCCGCCTTTTTTTGACGCCACGTGCTACCCCTCATGTTCCGTAGAAACAAAAGGGTTTGGTGGCGCACTTTTCTTTATAGTAGTATGGAAACTTGAAATTATCAATAAGTGCACTATTGATAACAGAAAGCATTGTTGCGACCTGGATCAGTCAATCTCTACGCAAGGAAAAATCAGGCTTGAGTACGTATAAAAACACGGCATTGACATAGTCAGACACTGGGACAGAACGATGCTATCTATGGACGGAGTGCTATGTAAACTCTTGTACACACGCCTTGTTCATTCATCTTCAAGAATATCACAAAATTATTCAAGAGACAATAGATGGCAAAAATTCTCTGTTCTGTTGTTGCCGATGAGGCTGCGCGTAGACTCTCTTCACTTTTATCAGGCGAAAATGAAGATCGGGAGAGCCATGGGGACAAAGTGGAGAGATTGGAAATGGCTGTGCTTAAGCTCCAAACAGTCCTTGCTGTGTCCGAAGATTATTTGCCTCTCACACATCGGCCGCTTATCCTTTGGAAGGCAAAGCTGAAGCGTGTGGCGAAGGAAGGCAAGGGTGTCCTGCGTTTTCAGAAGAAACAAATCTTGAAGAGCAAAAGAAGCAGCAAATCCATCTGGCAGGGCATATCTCGAGCAGCTAAGTATTTTGTGCCTTCAGCTTTTGGCGCCGAAGAGCTAAGTTTGGCCACGGTGAAAAGGTTCGAGAGGTTTGCCGATCATGCCAGTGACTTCATCAAGTTCGTCGAGCATGGCGGCCGCTGCACAAGGAGCTTGGCGTTGTCTCTTCCATCGCTCGCCCGATCGTTGGGCGCTGGGGAAGCAGTGGAGCGTTCCCTACGGATACGGAGCGGCACAGCTGTTCTCTTGTTTCAGCCATGGTGGCTGGAGGAGCAAGACGAAGATAACACAAAAACAGCATTTCTGTGGATGTCCTATGACCACGACGTGGCCTGGGAGAAGAGTTTGAAGATTATGGTCGCTTTCTATCTATCTGATTCAGTGGATATCATGAAAGTCGCCATGAACTCCATAGATCTCCTGCCGTCCCAGTTCTGCACTGCCCGTGCGGCCATGAAGGAACTCCTTGCTGAAATGGCCTTGCACGGACGAAGCGCTCCTGCTCCATCACCGCTCTATCTGCGCTTTGTCCGTGGTATCCAGAACAGTCATCGCTACGGCTTCGCGCCGAATCCACAGCTCCGGTTTTCCGGTGGCAGACTGCAAGTGCTACCGGATCCAATCCTGCTGGCATGCGCCCACTTCTACATCATGCCGACTGAGAAATCAAATCGTGCTGCTTCTGTTCTTGAGCTTGTCTGGCATGCCTCGCCAGGCTACTTACCCAAGAAGCTCTCTGAACATCACGAGGTGGTCGGTCTGCAACAGATGGATGAAGATGTGATCCCCAAAGTTGCAAATGGGTTTCTTGGAGAAGAGGGTGCATTCGATCAGGATATGCAGTGGTGGTGTCCACAGAGTTCAACGCGTCTATTGGCGGCCCCTCTGCTTTCTCCACCCAGAACTCTACCGCAGTGGTGTGAAAGGCAAAAACAGGAACACTCGACAGGCGTTTCTCCGCCCACAACTCTTCCTACAGCTGGTCAGTTCTTTCAAGGATCCATCAAGAAACTTTAGTAGTCGTTCGAATCTTTTTAAACTTGTTAGTTGTGCTCATTGTGGTTGAGTTGTTTGTTGGGTCATCTCTTCCTAAGTCGATCAGTGATAAATTGGTAGCGTGTTGAGTTGTTTAGTTGAATCGGTCGTTCTATCAAAGTTGTTTTGGGGAATATATGGTCCAGTAACATACTTTAATTTATGCATTTTAATTTCTTGTGTGCAAAATTATCTGATTTTTAAAATATATACTTGATTCTTTGTTGAATTATTTGTAACTAGCAAATATGCCCATTGCAACGGGATAAAAGAACTCCAACATTTGGAAAGACAATAAACAAAATCTAAAACTTATTCTTGTACAATTATATTATACATACAAAAGCAACGCCATTGGGTAGCTTCTTAGCTTATTTCTAGTTCCACCTTTGGTATGGATTACATGGTAGCTTACCATACCATACTCTAAAATGAACTGTCCATATTTACAGAAATGTGATGGAATGAAGTGTCATTGTTTATATTTCTCATGTCATTTCTTTTTGAACTCTTTTAATTCAAGCTTGTTGTTAATTCATATCTATATCTCCATAATGCTCCTCAACAATTCTTTCTTTGCACTCAAACTAATCTTCAACCCTCAAATTTTTTTTTGGGTGCCAAAAATAGTTTTTTTTTCTTTTGTACCAGGAGGCCAGGCCCATTCCCAGAGCTCATCTAATCTAAACCATTAGCTAGCTAAAATCACCTATTATAACCCCAATGCATTGCCATTCTCCATTTCTCCTTCTCAAAAAGATTTTGGACCGGGGTGACAACAACTTTGGGTACCCCCATGGGAGATGGTCCCTTGGTTCCAAAAAAAAATTAAAGAAACAAGACGTTCGGCAACGCGGGTCGGCGCAAGTCTAGCCTTCCAGACCGCGATGTCCTCAAGATCGGCCAAGGGTCTAGTCAGTCCCAAAATTAGCTCTTAATTGCAGCATTCTGTTTTCATCCTAGATGGTGCCATGGTGGGAGCTGCAACTGCAATCTAAATGCCGAAAGAGTCGCACAACTTATGCTCAATAATGATTGTTGCAATATAAGGCATCATCACATAAGCTTTAGATGCGCATTTCTGCTTTCACTTTAATTGCTTGCTTAGTTGTTTTCCCCCTTCTGAACTGGTTTTGTACCATGTGAATTGTACTAAAAAGCCTACTCTGAATATTGCTTGCCCAAATTATTCTTATTTAGTTGTTTTTTTTTCCTTCTGAGCTGATTTTTTACCTTGTGAACTGCTTCTAACAGCTACTAAGAGAAGGAAAAATACCAAATAAAAAACTACTACTCATAGTACAAAAACTACTCAGAGAAGAGAAAACCCCCCGGAAAACTCAGAGAACGGAAAAAGATGGTGAAAAAATAAACCCAAAAAACTCAGAGAAGGAAGAAAAACCAAAAATTTAACTTTGGCCCATGCAGGTCTCGAACCTGCGACCTTCGCGTTATTAGCACGACGCTCTAACCAACTGAGCTAATAGGCCAGGTATGCTTCTCATTCTTTACATATTTAAATAATGATTAATATACATAAGGCACATTTTTGATCGATTGATCGATTCAAGCTACATTACCCTACACGCTTGTGGGTTTTCGTCATCAAAGTGATGGAAGTTCCATCTTTCCGGCCTATAACTCTGAAACTCATCGGGGACATCTGCGTCAGGGTACAAGTGCAACAATGGATCACCGTAAGGATAATAAGGAACGTAAGCCTCTTCTCCGTTGCCTTCCTCCTCATTTTCCTCGGGGGGCAAGATCTCTGCCCTCTTCCCGGTCTTCTTCTTGATCTTCTTCACCACCTTCTCAGGCTCGAAATCTCCTGTCACCGTGACCTTGTTCTCCTCCCTGTCCACCTCTACCGTCTCGACGCCTAGTAGAGAGATGATGATGATGAAACGTCATTACGAGCACGGACAGGCGCATAATAAGTAAGCCAAAGTATCTTCTTATAACTTCCTCACCTTCGACTTTGCTGATGGTACGGCGCACTTTTCTTTCGCAAGCGTCGCAGTGCATGTATACTCTCATTTCTACTGTGATGCTCTGTGCAAAAGGAAGAAGAACCGTACAGCGTGACTATGTACAATGAAACATTGGAAATTTGGAATATGAAGTTGCGATTCTCCGGGCAACTTCATGTTCATGGGAACGCTCTTACCTTCGTAGAGCTATCATTTTCTTCATCCATTGGTCCCTACTGATACTGAAACCTGATGATGATAATAAGCAATGCGAGAGATGGCCTGAAATGTAACATGGGACATTCAGATTCAGACCGACAGAGACTGCCTGAATTAATGGACATTCAGACTGACCGATGAAGTCACAGAACACGGCAGCTGTTCTTGATTATGGTTTCAGACCAGGAATTTCTGAACCAAGAAATGAAGGAATTGGTCCCAAAGAAGGCTGCGATAAATGCAGATGAACTTGAGACAGGCAGTCAATTAGGGCCTGCTTCATTCTAAACTAATGACGCGATTAGCGAGGTGCTGTATATATAGGTACATGTCGTTATTCCAAGCCTCCTGCGAATGCAATGTCCATGTAATTCACCGAAAACGAAAATGACCTTGCCATGCAGTGTTTCCTCACCCGGTCGGTGTCGGTCCGTTCATGCCGATTTCGCGTTCCCTCCTCTTGGCCCCTTCCAAGGCGGCATCGGGCCCAGGTCAATTCGGCGATACAATGCAACCTCAAGGATGAATTACCTGGACGAGAACATTCAGTGAAGGTAATCGATCGAGAGATTACCGAGAAATGGCTCAAAGAGTGAAATTCCAATTATGCGCCTGGAGCTACAGAGCTGTTCGGGAAATCGCATTGACCGCCTGGTCGAGCCGGTTCTGTCGGGAAGGTTCATAATAATGGTGGAAGGAGCGGAAACGAGAAAGACGCGGGAAAACACGTGCTGCTTGCCCTGAGCTGGCGCTTGCCATTCGTGAAAGAGATACTCCGTGTCCGTATAGTTGGGAACCGTAGAATCAAATTCCCTTGTATGATTGCTTCCCTCCTATTGTTGTCTCTGAATCATGTGTTTTTTAAACTGTTTCATGTGAAATTGCTCATGTGTTTCAAATGGTCCTGTCTACTTACTGAACTTGGATATCCACATCACTTGACACGGCAACAACCTAGCTATTCATCGGCAATCTTCCGTGAAATGACTCTAATGACTTGACTACAGTCTACACAGGGCATTTGCCTGCATTGTCACTTGTCTATTCTTGGAAATTTTGTCTATTCTTGGAAATTTCTTCTCGATTGAATTTTAAGTGATTCGTGGGCTTGATTTGCAGACATGCACAGTTTAGTCTCGGCCCAACTTATGGCCCAGCCACAAGCGAGATCGATCGAAGGATCACTGCGCAGAGGGTCTCTTCCCGACCTGCCGGGCATCTCCTGTTCCTCCATCAGCGAGGCCACTCAGATCTGCCGTTCCGTTCCCGACCCGGAGCGAGCGAGGTGAGCCGAAGCCGCGGCGCCACCGCCCACCGGCCATGGAGCCCGGGCTGAGCATCGAGTCCGGTTCCGCCGTCCGCGTCGCGGTGCTCCCCGTGGGCGGCGCGATCCCGCCGCCGCGCCTGCGCGAGTACGCGGCGCTGGTGGCGCGCCACGCGCGCGTCGACCTCGCCTCGCTCCGCACCTACTACGCCGAGCACCAGAAGAGCCCCTTCCAGCACCAGCCCTGGGAGACCGGCTGCCTCCGCCTCAAGTTCGTGCTCGGCGGCTGCGTGCCGTCGCCCTGGGAGGACTTCCAGTCCTCGCGCAAGGTGCTCGCCGTCATCGGCATCTGCCACCTGCCGGCCTCGCCCGACCTCGACCGCGTCGCGGCGGACTTCGTAGACGCTGCGCGCTCGTACCCGTCCGCGCTCGCCAACCGCTGCTTCGCCTTCTGCCCCACGGACGCACAGGTACGTTCCTTCCTGCTGCTGCTATCGTGGGCGTGTCGTCAAAAGTGTTAGGAATTGCCAGCTCAGCATCCGTAGATCTCACGCCGGCGATCTATGCTGCGTGTGCAAGGATCGTTGGGTTTCATGAATGCTCATTTTCGTCTCTACTAAGTGTTCCAAATGGGCAAATGGTGGTAGCATGCTCATTGGCGATAGTTTAGATGCTTCCAAGTGTCCTGAATACTTGGATGAGATCTGTGTGATCCCGTTTGACCCTTGATCCGACAATTTAACTGCACTACTAAAGCAATTCAAGCTTGAGGGCTGGATTTTACTATAGCTGATTGGGTGTTATGCTTTGTGCTCACTTCACTTGTGTTGCATTCTGCTAGTATTTAAGGCCTATCTTGTGTTCACTACTGTGCTTAGTCATTCCCTCTTTTTGTTTTGTAATGTGATTGAACGTATCTCAAACAGTAACAAATATTGTACCCATGTTATAACACATTACACACCTAGTTTTGTCATGTTTGATCATCTGATGCTCTAATGCAATCTGTATTTGTCTGTGTATTTTTTTTTTTTGTAGTTGTCGGGGAAGAAGAGGGACGATATTATTATGTTCCCTCCTTCTGATCAGCAATCACTGGAACTTCACATGCTCACAATGATCCAAGATCTTGCTGCTTCTTTGTTGATGGAGTTTGAGAAGTGGGTCTTGCGGGCAGAATCCACAGGAACTATTTTGAAGACCCCATTGGATTCACAATCCAGTCTTGGCTCAGAGGAGGTTCATACTTTAGGTGTTCCAAGTATTTTTTGACCAGTGTATGTTGTTGATGCAAATGGCCCAAGATGTAGTACTTATACACGGCAACGTACTTCTGTATTTTTATTAGGTAATTAAGGCTAAAAAAAGAAGGCTCGGTCGTGCGCAAAAGATAATAGGAGATTATTGCCTCTTGGCTGGATCGCCTGTGGACGCCAATGCACATTACACCACCGCTATAGAGCTTGCAAGACTGACTGGTGATGTTTTCTGGCATGCTGGAGCCCTTGAGGGTAGTGTCTGCGCATTAGTGGTAAGCTTTCGCATAAAGTCATTCTGGTTGTTCAACTATTCGTCTTGATAAGCCGTGTATCTATACTTCATTGAAAATGTCTCCATTTATTTCTAAATCTCACTTGGCATGAGATTCGTGGCAATCTTCCCATCACCATTTTAGATGATTATATTCTGCTTATGAACAGGTAGATAGGATGGGCCAAAGTGATCCTGTTTTGGAGGATGAAGTCAAATATCGCTATTACACCATTATCCAGCTGTACAGAAGAGCCACTTTACAAGATAATGCTCAAAGGTATTGTTTCATGGGTGCTGCTTTCTTTCTTGATACTTTATGTGAATCGCATGCCATTCTGTCCCATATGGCAGTTTCCTCCTTGAGTCTGTACTTCTGTTACATTCTGCATAAGGTTATTTTGAGGTACACAAAGGATTGAAGTATTTCATCTGTTTTCTTGAGCTGCTGGTACATTGAAGAGATCATACTGGTTTCTATAATAGTTCTTTTCATGGTTTCATTCCTGTGTTTAATTTTCTTGGCCATTATTCTCTTTGGTTTTGAAGAGGATTCATGAGGGTTTGAAGGATGTTACATCCCGTCTTGTCCCTGAGTACATCTTGTGTCTTCTTTGCCCTGCCCATTCCCTTCCCTCCCTCCCTCCCTCCTTGTTGTGATAGTTCTTTATTAACAGTGGGAACTGGGATCCTGTGTGGCATGTTATAACAAGCTATTTACTTGGAAAAATTACTTCACGCACTAACAGTATAGCTGTTCTCTTTTGTGTAGAGTTTCACCTGTGAGCTTTGAGCTTGAAGCTGCCTTGAAGTTGGCAAGATACTTGTGCAGGTGAGTCTCCTGCTTGCTTTATTAACAGTTCATCATACAATAATATGAGGTTGAGGTTGTGTCAAAGTATATTCTATTTATGGTGAAGTCATTCAGTGTCTTCATTTATCAGGCAAGAACTTGCCAAGGAGGTCTCAGATTTGTTAATGGGAGCTGCAGATGGTGCCAAGGCTCTGATTGATGCCAGTGACCGGCTAATACTATATATTGAAATCGCAAGACTTTTTGGTACACTTGGTTATAAGCGCAAGGCCGCCTTTTTTTCAAGACAAGTTGCGCAGTTGTACCTTCAGCAAGACAATGCGTATGCTGCTATGAGTGCTATGCAAGTTCTAACTATGACTACAAATGCATACCATGTCCAAAGCCGAAAGACTATGAAAATGAATCATGATTTGTCCAAGGTGAGATCACAAGTAGCTGTACACTTGCAGCATATTGAGAATCAGTCATCAATTCATCTTGCATGAATATACTAAATATTGTTTGATTCATGTTTAATTTGCAATGCTTATGTTCTTAAGGAACCTCGTGCTGGCAATATTGATTCTGGAAAGGTGCACCCTCAGTCTATAGTTTCATTGTTTGAGTCACAATGGAGTACCCTCCAAATGGTGGTTCTACGAGAAATATTGATGTCATCAATCCGGGCCGCGGATCCACTATCATCATGGAGCGCTGCAGCTCGCCTTCTTCGATCCTTTTACCCACTCATCACACCAGCTGGTCAGAGTGGCCTAGCAAGCTCACTTGCAAACTCTGCTGACAAGCTTCCAACAGGCACACGCTGTGCCGATCCATGTCTTCCTTTTATCAGGTATGCTTAAGCTCACCATTATTATCTTATTTTTACTTTGAGAGAAAATAGAGAATAAATACTGTTGGAACTACTTTTAAGACAGAAAGATGCTAATGGAAAAAATAGTCTTTACTATCTTCTAGGGCCTATTTTTGATCTTATGTTATTTTTCCAGGTTGCATTCTTTCCCACTTCACCCTTCTCAAAGGGATATAGTAAAGCGGAATCCACATAAAAAGGAGTGGTGGACCGGTGCAGGTCCTTCAGGACCTTTCATTTATACTCCTTTCAGCAAAGCAGCAGGAGCTTCTGCGACTTCCAAGCAAGAGGTTAGTTGGATTGTGGGGGAGCCAGTTCAAGTCATGGTTGAGTTAGCAAACCCTTGCAGCTTCGACCTAGTTGTGGAGAGCATTTATCTCTCTGTCCATTCTGGGAATTTTGATGCCTTTCCAGTTAGCGTTAGTCTTCCACCCAACACTTCAAAATTAGTTCTATTAACTGGTATTCCAACAAAAGTCGGACAAATATCAATTCCTGGGTGCATTGTTCATTGCTTTGGTGTTATTACAGAACACCTATTCAAAGAGGTCGATTGTTTGCTCCTTGGAGCTGCACAAGGGCTTGTCCTTTCTGATCCTTTCAGATGCTGTGGCTCTAGCAAGTTTAAGAGTGTCAACTTTCCTAGCATTTCTGTTGTTCCTCCTCTGCCATTGTTAGTTGCCAATGTTGTGGGTGGAGATGGTTCTATTCTTCTTTATGAAGGAGAAATTCGTGATGTTCTGATAACACTGACAAATGCCGGAACCGTACCAGTTGAAGAAGCAAATGTTGCATTGTCAGGGAAGAATCAGGATTCTGTTATTTCAATTGCCCATAGCACATGGAAATCTGCGCTCCCTATTAAACCGGGTGGAGAAGTGACATTTGCAGTAACTCTAAGAGCCTGGCATCTCAGCTCAGCAGATTTGGAAACAGACGGCAGTAGATCTCCTGCAAATTCAAGGAGAATAGCAAGAGAAGGAATCAATCCATTCTTGGATATTCACTATGCTGGTAGGTCATCAGTATTTCACATTCTTTTATACTCTGTCATCAATCTATCTTTACATTCAGTGCTGAAATCTGTAGTTCTGTTAATGTACTGATTACAATTAGACATTTACAAATTTGTTAATTCCTCCTGTGCTGAACTAGTGCCTCTATATTTTCATTTTTTTATTAGTAATATCTGAACCATAGATAGCAATAGTTATTTTCAGTTTAACAGTTGCCTTCTTTCTGTTTGGATGCTATTCTCATGGTGCTAGTAAGTGGCAATTCTTAATCATCTCCTGCTTCATGGGTGTTCCTATCGTTCTCTTGGTCTTGCGCCTGGCCCCTTTTGTTCTTTCTTCCTGGGAAAATTAGCTTTCTATTTTTCTAGCCCATTGACATTTCTTTGCTGTAGGTGTTCTTTGTTGTGATTAGTGCTTTGAAACAGCCATCCTGATTACACCTTAGTCTGCCTTTGGTTATAAATTTGTATATGATATACATGCATGGATGCACCCCTTGTCACATAGGGGAAAATGTGTCATTATGTAGCTTGAAGACTAAATTTGTATATTGCACTTCAGGTCCTGCTGCGAATCTTGAGAATGGAGATGTTTCCCTTCCACCTGGAAGACGCCTAGTTGTTCCCTTGAATATCTGTGTTGTGCAGGGCATGCGTCTTGTAAGAGCACGCCTGTTGTCCATGGAAATACCTGCTCGATTTACTGAAACACACTTAAAACCTGTCAGTAGCAAAGACACTAACTTATTGAAGATCGATCCCTATAAAGGAAGCTGGGGGCTCCGCCTTCTGGAACTTGAGCTTTTTAATCCTACTGATGTCGTGTTTGATGTTGATGTTGCTGTACATTTGGATGACGCGGATGTGGATCAAGAAGTAATTTCAGAGGGAGATGCTGCTTGTCACAAAACTAGAATTGATCGGGACTACTCTGCCAGAGTTCTCATACCTCTTGAGAACTTCAAATTGCCTGTTCTTGATGCTTCCTTCTTTGTAAAGGAAAGTAGTAGTGATGAACCTCTTGGATCCAGGGCTGCTGCCATAGCAGAAAGGAATGCCAAGGCAGAGATAAATGCGTCTATCAACAACTTGATTTCAAAAATAAAGGTGAAATGGCACTCTGGGAGAAATAGCTCAGGTGAGCTGAATATTAAAGATGCTATCCAGGCAGCATTACAAGCATCTATAATGGACATACTGTTGCCAGATCCCCTAACGTTTAGCTTTAAGGCTAAGAATGGAACCGACAATGTTGATTCTTCAAAGCATACTGGCAATGTTTTGTGCAAAGATCCTATATCTGCTCATGAAATGACCCATATGGAAGTTCAAATTCGCAACAACACAAAGGAAATTATTCAGATGAACCTTAGCATTTCGTGCAAAGATGTTGCAGGACAGAATTGCTTCGATGAAAATAGTGCAACTGTCCTCTGGGCTGGTGAGTTATCTTTATTTTTCCGTTCGATCACTATCTGGATTTAGTTTTGGTTTTCTGAGGGCAGCAATGTTCAGTGCTACAGAAGGCAACTTCTTGTGCATGATCAAAGATTTCTACAGTAGGCGTCGCATTTACCTGAGTTATACTGATAGGGAAAGCTATTGCATGGTCTTTTCAAACGTTTCGGACAAATGTTTTTTACCTGAGTTATACTGATCGTTCTGGTACACTACCCTGACAAGTTCTTTTTACTGTGTAGGTGTTCTTAGCGATATACACCTGGAAGTTCCACCGTTGCAAGAGGTGATACATCCTTTTTCCATGTACTTCCTCGTTCCGGGTGACTACTCGCTCCAAGCTGCTTCTGTTATAATCGACGCCACAGACGTTCTTCGTGCTCGTGCAAAGGTAGAGTCACCAGATGAACCTATACTGTGTCGCGGATCCCCGTACCATATCCGGGTAGTCGGTACAGCATAGGCAGATTTTTCTGAGTTAGTTTAGAGGCCTCATTTTGTACCGTGACAGTTATAGGTGTGAAAAATCTTGTACAAGAGTGTTCCCTGGCGCCCTGCCCCCACCCCACCCCACAATGCAAATTGTTTTTTGAGCCTTTTTGTAGGCTTCCTTGTAACAGTCATGTCATGTACAGTGTACAAGCATAGTGAGCATTGTTTCAAACACCGAAATTGTATGTTGATGATTCCAACATCTTAATCTCTAGATGTCAGCTCATGATTTTAATCAAAATTTGAGTAATGCTATCCAACAATCCTGTGTTTGAACAGTCGATTTCTCTTCGCTAACGTGGGCGCTCACTCTTCAAAATTTGAGTAATGCTATCCAACAATCCTGTGTTAGGAAAATTGAGGCACGAAAGTCAGTCAGGCGGTGGGGACGGCAGAGGCGGCCATGTCAGTGCGGGGGCGCCCATGGCCGGAGCTCGTTGCGGAAGGAGGCCGCTGCGTTTGCAGAACTACAACCAAATCATGGTAGTTTTGCCCCCCTGAAACACTCAGGTTTAGATGGCCCCTACATTTTACTTTACCCTCCCACATAACACAAGCATGCATCTGAGCCCCAGGCGCTCATAATCAAATGCACTAGCCACTGCTGCCCGCGCTTCGCTGCGGGTGATGTGCTTGGTATAGGAAATCTTGGGCGTCCAGAGCGACGCCAAACAGCCTGAGACGGTCGCCATATCCGTGAGCTGCCGCGTGCGGGAAAGGGAAGGAGCCCTGGGCGGGGCGTGCGGGAAAAGGAAGCGACCCAGGGCGGGAAATCGCTCACACGCGGGACTTCTCCCGCCTTCAGTCTGCGCGCGGCTCGAGGAAATCGTGCCGAAATCAAGAGGGATTGAGAGAGATAGGGGATTGAGAAGAGAGAGGGAGAGGCAGACGCGCTGGAGTTTCTTCCCCACTCGCGGCCTGGTCCCGCTCGTCCTCAAGCTGGAGTTTAATCGCTGAAGAAAACAGGTCAGGAATCCTATGACACCTGTCCCATCGCTCTGCTCACAATCGTTGTGTCGTATTCACCCTATTGGGTCATGCTTCCTTTCTCCCTCTTTTCTGCACTCATGTCAGTCCTCCGTGTTCACCCCTGCGTTCGTACTCGACATCTCCGTGTGGCCTCAGTCATTCACTCGTCTCACGTCACGTGAATTCTGCTGTTCCTCCTCGAGCGTGATGCCGCGGCCATGCCGCCAAAGCCAACGATGCCGGCACACCCGAGCCCCAGCCCCACCTATCAACTGGTCCCGACCACCCACTATAGCCACCCATCGTGCCTTTCCTTATTAAATACAGTCCCATTGTAGACTGGTCAAGCTTCTCGGAGAAGCCTTGCCCAAACCTCTACAAAAGAGAGCCACCCAGTTGTCTTCACCATACCCCATGCTCGCTAACCATTCCCCAACCTTCTTCCTTCCTGAGCAAAAGCCCATGGCCTCACAAGAGCCACTATGCCCCTGGCTTCAGTTCACCAACCCTCCTATCCAGCCCATAAGGCAAGCAGAAGGAGTTTGGACCAGCAGCACTTGCCAGGGCGTAGAGGGATTTCCCAAGCTTCTGTATACTACCACGCAGTGGCTAGGAATCCGTGATCGTCCCAAGTATGAAGGCGGTGAGTTCGTAGAGCATGGCATCGAGCGGTGTGAAGTCACCGTCTACATCGGGAGGAGTGAGAACTCCCCTGGCGTAAATGGTTGGAGCGCCACCACCATTGGCTTTCGCTTCCCCGACACTTATCAAGCTGTAGCTCGCAAGGCCCTGCGGATCCTATGCCAGATCTATGCAGATCCCCTTGCCCGCGGCCCAATGAGGTTCTTTCCGCCTTCAGACCAGGACTCTCCATTCTAGAGAACCCGCATGGAGGCTCTGCGAGGACGTCCCCTGCAAGCAGTCGACCCCACCGTGGTATCCCTGGCCATGTATCTGCTGGCCTTGGATCAACACCACGACCAGCTGGCCACCGAGTTCAGGAAGTGCATCATCCGAGTCGAAGAGGCCGAGCTCTTCATCCGGAAGCTCCATGTGAGCCTTGCCATGGCACGTGCCCAAGTTGCGACCGCCGAAAGCCGTGAGACCGTCACCGCTGAAGCCATGCGGGAGGCGGGAGAATGCTACACCAAGCAGCTGAGAGATGCCAACCTCGTCGCCCGGGACCAACGAAGGACGCCCGCCCCGAACGGGCAGCGGCTCCCGATCATGGAAGGGATACCCATCTATCCTTGGGAGTGGGAGAGGAATGTGGTAGCACCCATGGTTCCGCCGCCCACTCCTGTGGAAGCCTCCGAGGTTGAGTCTCCCCTTCTCTACACACAGCCCAATCCTGCCGAAGAGCCTCAGGAGAATAGCCGTGAAGCCATCTGCCTCGACGAAGTAGATTAGCTGCCGTGGAGATGTACCTTGGTTCTGTAGTATGTGTCCTTGCACTTCTCCAAATGTTGTACCCTTCCGTTGTACTTTGAAGCAATGTGTTCGTCTTGCAGCCTTATGAAGCTGTGTGCGGTCTTCTGGAAAAGCATATCGTTTCCATACAACAATTATGTTTATGTGTGTTTAATATCTTGGTAATCATAATTAGTCAGGATGATTAGGTAGTCACTTAGTTCTAGGTAGCAGTATAGCTTTTCCGTATAGTTTTAGACCTATGCGAGATAACCGTTGCCATCCTCTTTTCCTTTACAAATTGATGCCCTCAGCTCTCGCCTTCACGTCTGTACCGGATCCCCCTTCCTTTTTCCGTTGTACCGTCTGTAGTTGTTAAGCTCGCCTAGTCGCACGAGGCAAGTGATGTACCAGGAGGTGTGAGAGCGAATGCACGTATGTTGGTACCCATGGGAGGGCGTTTGGAATCCGTTGTGCATGTTTGGATGACAGAGACCACTGTGTTCACTAATTGTGGATGTCCTAGTAGAACATTTGAATTAAATCTATTGTGGGATTTGATTTCCTTGTTGAGTAAGGCGTCCTTGTTGCCTGAATCTTCCCTTGCAATACTCCTCTACTCTGCGGTCTATGACCCCACTGCCTTGACTATGTGTAAATTGGTAACAGTCGCCTGGTTGAAAGCTTTTGGTGCCGTGATGAAACCGAGGGCCCCTGTGGAATAGCTATCGCAGGATGATGCTGCTCGGCACGCGCTGGTATCGAGGTTGTTAATTAGGTACTTTTACCAAGTTACACCACCGTATTACTCTTGCAATACAATATTCTCCTAAATATATATTCTTGTGTTCAATTGGGAAATCTACAACAAGTTGATGGAGTAGTGCTCTTTCCAAGGTGACCGAGTTAACATGGCTTTTGAAGAGGAGAAAGATGACCAAGAAAAGTTATACCGTAGGTGATTGAAGCATCTGAGTTGACGTCGTTTCTGTGCATGTCGGTTCGCTGTCGCCGCGTACCGAGGGACCCATCCGTGCCCCACTCTTGCGTGGTCGTGTCGCGTGTGCCGCACTCGTCGCCCTCTCGCAGAGTGCGCTCCTTCTTTTTTCCTGCACCCCCGTCGGCTCTCCACCTCGCGCCTCGTTCCCGTATCGGACCCCCCTCTTCTTTCTTTTGGACACAGTCACTCGCACGGCTCCTCGTCGAGTGAATCCCATCCCCCTTTCCCTTTCTCCCCACTCAAACTCACGTAGCGGAAGCGTGCCATGGTTGACATTCTTCTTATTCTGTGACTCGTTGGCGATTCTTTTCCATCCGTCTCTACTTCGTTGTCCGCACCGCCACCTCGCCCACCTAGCTATAAGGAGCCACCCTGCGCGCCTCTTCTTCATTCCCATCCCCAGATCTGAAGTAGTGTTCGGGAGGAGAAACTCGGGAAGTAACCAAGTTGGGGAGAAGAAGCAAGGCGGGGTTGCAAGATCCAGCCGTTGCTCGTGGATCTAGAGTTGCCAACTTGAAGGGAAGAAGAGATATGTTTTTTGTTGAAGAAGTTCTAATTTGCCTTGGGTTAGTTTTGGTCATAGGGTTCATGATGGTCGAGTTCTCGCCCACTTGTTTCTGGATCTGTTGGGTATTCGCCATGTTCTGGATAAACATTTTCTTGCTACTCCTTCACTGCCCCCGTTTTGGCCGATTTCTGGATTCTCTCTAAAATTCCGAGCGGTTTAGTGTTCGAAGCCGTGTAATCTTCCGTGTAATTCCAGATCTCGTGAAATGTAATCGTATTTTTCCCTCTCGTCCGCTTCTTGCTTTGAATCTCGGGATGAGATTCTTCTATGGGGGATTGATTGTAACACCTCTGGTGTTACAAGCTTGATTAGCCCCAAAATTAACTATTTCCCCATGTTTTAAAATTTTAAAACAATTTCTATAAACAAAAAAAAAAATATGACTTGTATGTTGCTTAAGTCAAGTGTGATGACTGATGAGCTGGTGGTGATGAGAACATGACTTTTCTTTTGGAAGCTCAACAATTTGATATGAAATTCAATTAGGCCTCAATCCTATGTTTTTCCAAAGTCTAAAAGTATTGTGACATGTTTCTAATTGCATATAATTATTATCTATATGTTTTCGTAGAAATATATGTATACACATATATATGAATTAGAAAGAAAATGGAAACCACAATACACCCACGTACACACAGAAACGACCGGCCGCATGCTCAGTTGCCACTGCTAGACGCCTGCTCGTCTGCTTGCCTGCGCCGCGCACATCTGCTGGCCGCTGGCCGCTGCTGTTCGCGAGCTGCCGTCGCGCGGGGCGCTTCTGTCCTTGACCATCACGCGTCGTGCCCCTGCAGCTGCCGTGCTCTGCTGCTACCCCGCCGTGCTGGCTTCCGGCCGTGTCGTCGCCGCGGTGCACCCTTGGTCCTGCGCGCGCCGCGGGCTACCTAGCCGATGCCACACAGAGAGGGAGAGGGAACACAGGGGCGTTCGTGTTCCTGGTGCTCGTCCGCCATTGACGTGCTCTGGAGCTCGGAGGCGGTCCGGCACAGGTAAAGGGAAGGGAAGCTACTGCTTGGGGAAGTGGAGTGCTCTCTAGCTACTCACCTCGTCCTGCGACGACGGTCGAGCCCAGCTCGCACTCACGGCCGTACATATACGGTATAGGCGAGGGGAAGCGAAGCGAGAGTAGGCGAACGAGTAAAGCCAGCTGAGCGTGATGCTAGGGGTGCAGGAGAGCACCTCGGCATGCCTTTTTATAGGCGGCTGGAGGTTGCTGTGCCACCGGCTTGCCTGCTTGCCATCAATGGCAGCTCTCTGTGTGCATGCTTGTTCGTAGGACCAGGCGAGGAGGATGAGGCAAAGTTAGGCAGGGCGGTGCGGCGTCTAGCTCCGCATAAAACTGAGCCAAACGAGGCCCATGGCCCGCTTGGTTGGCAGCTCATGCCGTGGACCGCGCTAATCTCCTAGACGAAGGCCAGAGCTCATAGGCAGTTTCGAGCAAGTTTTCAACCCATCAGTGATGAGCGACCTGGCTGCAGCATAAATCTGGTATGAGCTTTGATCAAAAAAAAACTGGTATGAGCAAGCTATAGCTATTAGCATTTGAACCGTAAAAGGTGATCCACGATTATATATTACATTAAAATTTTACAATTTGTACGTTTCACCGATAATATTCACCACACACGCACTCGCACAGCATCTCGAAGGGTGCCTAACAAAGGCGGTGCAGACAGTCAACACACCTAGAAAATCACCACGACGCACATCATCTCACTCTGCTGTCAATTTGTTTCTGAATCACATGCACAAACATACACAACGTGTGCCTGCCCTTTTCCAGCTGTGTGATCGATCGACGTCAGGTGGTGCGTCAGATAGAGATTCCACGGCCAGATGAAGGAGCTTGCTCGGGTTACATGCATGCATATATTCTTGACATGCAGTGGACGGTGCCTAACTTTGCATGACATGGAGAAGAGGCATTAAATGTGGCCCTCGTGCATGTATGAAAATTTACCACGTTGGCTTTAACTTTTGTAAATTTTAGCATAAATAAATAATTACATAAATACAAATGAGCTTTGAAAATTATAAGATTTTTATGGGAGATAGGTTATGATTTTAGATGAATTTAGAAAGAAGAAGTGATGAAATCGGAGGTCGAATGGAGAAGATATTAATTTTGCAAGGTGGTTGTCCGGATAAATAAACATGAATTTTTGGGAGAGGTGGCTGAACGCGTGCATGTGATTAGCTGGGAAGGTGTTCGTGCATGTGTTGCTCAGTGCCCGTGCGTCATACGCACATGCATGGGAAGGAAGAGAGAGAAGCTAGCAGAGCTACGGGAAAGGTACTGGACTTCGTGGTCGAGAGTTCGTCCGCCATGGCTAGCTCCTGGAGCTTCGCCCAACGGCGACTCTGGCCACCCCACCCGAAACCGAGAGCATGGGGATGAAGAGGAGGATGAGGGGATTTCAGCAGGGTGGCTACCTCGGCAGATTACGGCTCGGGAAGGTGTATCGACGGGACGCGCTCTCTGTGCTCGAGAACAGAGAGAGTGCTCGGTCGGGAGGTGGAAGAAGGTGAGCGAGGAGTGGGTGGCTGTGGAGCTGAACGGCTCAGCGTGGTCGCGTGGAGGAGGAGGGCACCTCAGCCTCGGCTTCTGGTTTTGTAGACGGCCAGGGAGAAGCTGGGCCACGCTCGGCAACTTGCCACTAATGGCGTTGCTGTGCTGCTGCTGTTCGTGGGACAAAGCGAGGAGGAGGTGACAGAGTTAGGCAGGGCGGTGCGGCGTCTAGCTCATGGACGGTGCCTAATTTTGCATGGCCACAGGTAACGAGGTGTATGCAAGCAAGGTGGGGTTGCCTCAGGCATGCGTGCTTGCTTGCTCGTCTTGTACTTTTCTGCGTGTGAAGGACAATAGCAATTTTTACATTGTCATTGCATGCATGCTCATTCAATTTTCCATCCGCTCACTTCATTAAATGCATTCTTTGCATGCATGTAGGAAGGTTGTGAGCAGAAACATCTGGATCGTAGAATTACTATCTAACGCACCACCCAAACGAAGCATACGTGGACACCTTGGGAGGCCGCCTAGACGGCGTGCCTCCATATCTCTAATGTGTTTGCTACCGAAGGACCAAATAGACCCTTAGGTTTCGCCGCTTGCATCCGGAAACACCACTTTGAAGTTGCTGTCATCAGAATTGATGCACTACTCTAACCAGCAGGTCGGTACGACCAGATAACATGGATTTTATCGGAGGGGATTTTATTGTGACATGATGCTGTCAGCCCAACAACTAACTTGGAATTCAGATAATAAAGCTATGATGGATGACAAGGTATCAAACGTATCACTACTGATCCAGAAAACATTATGAGGGTCATATGCTGTTACTGAAATTAAAAGATGCTAAGTAATCACACACAAGGTTTATGAAATTTTCACGATTTCAAGCTTTGGGTGTAATTCAATTAGAATTCCAAGTACACAGTAGATAGAAAAAAAAAAAAAGGCTAGGCAGCATCAAAACGTTATAACAGCTTTTTCAGGCCCTGGTCGATGCACTCATCAATCTTAAGCGGCAGTGAAAGCCTTCTTCACTGCTCCACTCTTTGAACCTGCAGGAATGACTTTGAGCACATTGAACCTTACAGTCTTTGACAGTGGCCTGAAATTAGAACAGTACAATATATGTTAATTTGCAGAATAGAGCAGAGTTAAAAAAGGGCCAAGGTAGATATTTTATGTCAAAAAGTAGGACAAATTATATTGAGCTTTGCCAATCGCATTTCAGAAACCATACCATCCAGGTACAACATTACAAAAGGCAGGTCCAAGAAAAATAAAGTAAGTTCTACCTGCACTGGCCAATGATCACATGGTCTCCTTCCTTGACACGGAAGCATGGTGAAATGTGTGCAGGGATGTTGGAGTGCCTCTTCTCATACCTACACGAACACCAATAAATGGTCAGTTAGCAAACATATAACATGAAGGCATGAAGCAGTCAGCAAATTTGGGCCAGTAATGAAGATTAGCTTGCCTCTGGTACTTCTTGACGAAGTGAAGATAATTCCTACGAACAATGATGGTCCTATTCATCTTAGCACTGTGGCATGTTCCAGCAATGATGCGACCCCTGATAGACACAGTGCCAGTGAATGGGCATTTCTTATCAATGTAGGTTCCTGCAACAGCAAAGAAATAAGGGAAATATAAATCACAACTGAATTAATAGAGCAAATCTAAAATCAAGCACCTAAAACAATCTATCAGGTTACCACAACTTTCATCAAACAAAACTAGATTCACTTCATCGTTGTCGATATGGAAAAAGTGACATCCTCAGCTACGCAAACTGAGATTCATCATCTAAAATTACTACAAAGTGCATTAGACTTAATATTCAGTGCATACACCCAACAAATGGACCATGGCACATATAATAAGAGTGCACTACTAGTGAAGTAAGAAAATATAATATAATGTGTCATGACTAACATCAAATATACAAAGACTAAGCAAGCATAAGCTCTTAAACGTAGCAAGAGAAACAAGCTTCCTTTTATCATCATCACTACATGAGCAACATACTTAACCATCTAATAAACTAGCGATTTCCAAGTACTAATTGTAAGTGGTCTCCAATGCCACGTGATGGAGCAAGATGCCAAAAAACCTTTGAGGTAGCATAGAAAGACACCTACACCATCTCTCTCGTGCATAGATGACATGAGAATGTTTAGAATAAATAAACACATTACATGTAACAGGTGGGGACATAGAGGATGCAGATATGCAATGGCATAAGAGCTAGCACTTAACTCCTACCACTGAGACATGGATCATAATTCATAACTTACTATTGAATTTCATTACCATGCTGCAAAGTTTAAATCTAAGCCTTAGCATAACTTGAGATTTTGGATCAATCATTATCTAAGAATGGACTAAATGTAGTTCTGTCTAAGGGAGATGAAACAGCTGGAATTGTTTAACTGTTGAATCATTAACCTAGTCCATACAAGCCAACAGGAACACCAGCGACTTGGCTAAACAAGAAAAGAAATACTGACCTTCAATGGCTTCCCTGGGTGTCTTGAAACCAAGGCCAACGTTCTTCCAGAACCTGTTTCCTCCCTTGCCAGGCTTGTTCCCCTTGGCGGCCTTCTTGGAACTGAATTCCAAAACAACTCGTAAGACTCGTGTCCAAAAATGAATGAAACAAAGACGCGTCAGAAATAAGCGCTTGAATATTACCAGAGGAACACCTTGGGCTGCTTCAAGAAAGCCTTTTCCGTCTGCAGAGACAAAAGAGAAACGATGTTTAGCACTCGCAGTAATCAAATCCATCAGATCATATATCAAGATTGGCACCCAACCAACGTCTGGACTAGTGCAGATTCACGTAGTCCACACTCTTCGTTCGAATGGTGATACTTCAATTGCTACATGAACTACCGCTTTTCCAATCAGTAGCTAAGTAGCACATCGGCTTACAGCAACAATGCTGCGTACTACACGGGCACTTCTACCAAACGATGCAAGATCTGCCACAGTCAAGCTCACCCAGTGGCCGAAACAAGGCGTTCCAAAGGCATCTCACCTGCTCCGCCATGGTCGCCGCGCTAAGGAGAGTCGCCGGAAACCCGGTAGAGCGACGCGCTGGTCCCAAGCGGCGGCGGCGGCGGCGGCGGGAGCTGTGGAGACGAAGAAATGCCCGAGGCTTTGAAACCCTAGACTCCTCTCTGCTTAAATGAATATTGGTGCGTCGGAGGTGGGCTGGGCCTAATGGGCTTTATGAGTTCAGCCTCAGGTGAAAATGCAGTTGGGTCATTCTGGGCTGGCCTCCAAATGAGAGGCCGATATCGGTGGCTGATTTTCAGTCGTTGGGTGGGCTGGGCGCCTAGCGATGATGGTACTGCCAATAGTCAAGTCTCACTCAGTGAACCCCTCAAAGAAAAAAGGTCTCACTCAGTGAAGTCCACGTGATGTGGACTCGATTGAGATTGTCTGTGCAAGCGGTAGCAGGACGTGGCCCAGCAATAGCGAGATTCAAAGCGGGTTTCGACGAGGCCGACAGGATTCCAAGAGAAGTCGGCATCCGCTTTTGCCGCCCCCAGGTGGTGCCTTCCACGGTTCCACCACTTTCCAATCGAACCGCGGTGCTACCCAGCATCCATGGTTCCATGGTTCCCGGCACTGGCCGGAGTGGAAGGCAAAAGGCGGCAGCCGGTGGCCCGCGGAGATACCTCGTCCCTCCCTGGCGCTGGAAAAGCAGGACAGCATCCGCGCGCGTGCGTGGTCGCCGTCGAAAGTGGCTTCGCCGCCCGGGGGCCGGAGAAGCGCCGTCCCCCGGCACAATCATTCGGCGGCAATAGATCAGGAAACGGCACGCCGCCGGGTCGTCGCCTTTGCAGCCCCTGCCTGTCTTTGCCTGCGCTTCGACATGCTCCACTTCCACACTCACCGTCACCGCGCACTGGGAGCAGCAACGACGCAACGTACCATCTTACACGTTTTTCATTATGAGGGCGTAGAAATGCTTTACAAATTACTACAATGTCATCTACAGTAATCCTTGATTACTGAAGTGACACCCTGCGCCAAGATTCCTGCATGGACGACGGAGGCGCGTGTCTTTCGTTGGGTTCTTTTTGGAGTTCGGACCACCAAGCAGATAAACATCACGTCCCCGATGATGACCGTGACCGATGAACCGTCCACATCCGGCGCGTTCCGCTTCCTGTTACTCCAAATGTTGGTCGTTGTTTGGAGTAGGCTGTAGGCTGTAGCCGATGTTTGTCGTGTATACTATAGTATACCGACGAGAAGCCATCAGGTGCATGTGCGTGGGTCTGAAATCTGATGGACAAGCCTGAGAAATCCAAACACGCTCGCATTCGTCCTCGGTGCGCCGAACGAAGAACGACGTGTTCACCGTCTGGTCTGGTTCCCTCCATCCATAGCAAACGGCGCGACATGGATGCCACCCGCCGTCCAGGCATTCATCGGCACGCACCTACGCACGTGTGTGGGAATAAACGACAAGATCAGACCACGGCGCGCGGCGCGGGGCGGCCGGCGGCCCTCCTGGAATCATTCATCGCTGGATGCCATTCACGTCTGCGCTCAGATCCGCACCTCCGGTTTAGGTGCATGATTGAACCGCTAGCTAGCTGGAGGATCCTCCATGGACCGATCGAGATGAGATCGCGTCTGCGCCCAGGCAAAAGGGGCAAAACAAAGACGGCATTACCTCCAAATTCCAAGTTTTTTCACTCTCTCTCCATCGCATCAATTTTTAGACTCATACATGAAGCATTAAATGTAGGTAAAAATAATAACTAATTACACAGTTTAGTTTGAAATCACGAGATGAATCTTTTGGCTGGCCCACGATTGAATGACAATATTTTTCAAATAAGACAAAATAGTTACTATTTATCAGGTTGAAATTTTTTGCAATCTAAACAAGGCCCAAACCGGCCTTTAGCGCCTCGGAAAGGCCGCTTTTTCGCCTGTCTCGCGCGCCGCGCGAGGGCGAGAGGGGATGGATAATCCACCGGCTCGGATCACGCGTCGCGTGTGCGTGCGACGATGATCAAGAGCCGAAGACGACGACGGGTGACGAGTTCGCGGGCAGATCCGTATCGGTGCACCAACCAATCGAGGGATGGCAGCAGGGCAGCTAAATGACGAGGCTGCCAATTTAGTATATAGTTCGTTCCGCATCGTATTTTTTCCCTTGCTGCCAACCACCGCTCTGCAATTCGCGGCGGGAACGGAGAGCGACCGATCGAGCGATCGATCGCGACGTGCCGTTAGCGCTCGGAGACTGCCGTGCCGGAGGCATCGTCGCCGTCCATATCCTCTCCTTTCGCGTGGCGAGTGAGACGTCGCTACTCCCGGCCACGGCCAGTCCCAGGTTACTACTAGCCCGTCTGTTTAATTTGCGCCGTTTTTGTCCGTGTCACCACTCCTGCAGTACGTCGTGCAGGTGCCGACTGCCGAGGCAGTGGCCGACAGAAGATGAGTCTGGGCGGGAGGCCACGCGCGATCAGGTGGAGGCACGTTCATCTCTGCTAGGGGCCCGGGGATCTCAGCTCTGAATTGGACACTGTATGTATACATTGGCCACGTCACGATGTGTATGTATACAATTTGAATGACTAGTAGCTACTAGCTAGGAGCCCACATGCCAACTAGCAGTAGATGAGTAGATTCTATGTGTATGCATGCTAGTGCATGCACATGACGGAAGTTCTCTTGCTCAAAAATAAAAATAAAAATGACGGAGGTCCTATAATCCATAAACACCACTTATTAATTCCATACACATCGAACATACAGTAAAAGTTACTACGTGAACAGGTTCCAATCCCGGAAGGCCATAACTAGGAGGCGTTTTGTCAGCGGACAGTCTAGCTGACAGCGAAACAGTGCAAATGACCAGCAGGCGGTGCATTGAACTTCCCCAGGATCGATTGCTTGGTCGATCATCAGCTAGCAGCCACTGATCTCCCCATCATAATCCGATTCAGCACCCGCGAACACTCCCTGACCTGAGCTCCTGAGCCCTGAATGAATGATGATCTTTGAACGGCCGGCCGGGTCGCCTCGCAAGTGTCAGCGTCTCCCCGGCTCCGCTTACTTGTGGAGAACCACTCATCATTGCATCGAGACAGGCAAGTGGTTAGAGAGAAATAAAATGCCGAAATCTCCGGCGCGACTCTGCCACCGGACGTCGTGATGATACGAGTAATCTAGAGTGAGTGAGCACGGAGCGCTATTATGCCTGGACAAAACTAATCGACAGCTCTTCCATGTGCCGTGTCAGCGTGCCACGCGGAGAACGGAACTTTTCCTTTAAAAAATGTGCGGTGTCACGCAGACACGTCGTCGCAGAATAATTGATGACACATGTCCGAACGGAGAGTACTCTAGTACAAGTGTTGGTTTAGCAGGAGTACAATGATTTGCCACCAAAGTAGGCATATTCTGCAAAGTAGGCATTGGATCTTTTGTCCGTGCTGCTAATAATAAGCTGACAAGAGTCATATGCTACTACACGTATACACTCTACCAAGAGCCTTTTCATTAGCTTAGCGGTTCTTGATCGTGAAGGGTTAAAAAAACGAAAAAAAAGCTAGACAACAAATCATAAATGACTTTTAAGTTGTTGGGTTTGAAAATTTGAAAACCATATGAATAGATATGTCAAAAAATTTACTTTCATACAAGTATACACATCACTTGTAGTAAATGTTTTTATATAAATATGAAGTTAAAGTTGTACTTTGAAGACAACGTCGTTGTCCAAAACGACTTCTTTTACTAACTTGGAGAAAGTAACTGACATTAATAAAACATCTCTCCACTCATTATAATATATAATAATTAAGTTTAGACTCTATTTTAATGGAATAAAATAAATAGTTAAACACTAAAAAGACACTAGTTGTTTCAAACAATCCAGCTTATAGTTCAATTTATAGTTTATTTTTATCTATTCAATTACCTAACTTAAAAAGCCATTGGTAGACCCCTCTAGCTATTGCAGCCAATGATCTAGTGTTATGGTAGCTCATCGCTTGCCGTTTAGCTAATATCGGGCTAAGCGGAGATGATCACGTTTGTTGTTGATAGTAGTAGGACAGCAAAGAAAGCTAGCGGCCCACTTGTATCAACCTATCAGCACAGTGGTAGATCACGCAATGTAGGAGTCCTTATATTATCATAGATATATAGGGTACGTCCAAACTTCCCTTTAGCCGAGTTTATGACAGGAACAGCCGAAGGTCCTTCTCCCGGCCAACAGGCGACAGCCCAACACCGAACGAAAAACGCGACCAGAATTCTCTGCTTGGAGGACGAATAGTCCACCGAGACGTCCAAACGCCAGCCACGAAAACAGAGCTCGGCCGCCCACTCGCCCCGAGCAGAGACACCCAACCCAAACCGAGCGCCGCTCGGTCGCCCAGCCCAGTCGCCCCGCAGCCGCAGGCGGACGTCGGTCCCTGGGACTGGGAGGCTCAGGCCGCCGGGCTGTTATATTCCGCTGACGCAGAGAGCCCAGCCACCAGGCAAATGCGGCGCAAGGCACTGGAGAAGCCATTGCCGCCGCTGTAGTAGCCTGTCGCCAGTCGCCACGACCCACGCCCTGTCGCCCGCGCGCGCACTGCTGCTGTCTGCGGTCTGTGACTCTGTGATCCGCCACTGCCACGCCCCTGACCTCGCCACTCAGCAGCAGCCACAGCCGCAGCCGTGTGGAGGGCGGAGGCATGGCGGGCGGCGGAGAAGGAGGGCCGGGGCCGGGGCGGGTGAAGGCGGGGAGCCGGCCGCCGTGGGTGGGGCTGGCGGCGGCGGTGTGGGTGCAGGTGGCGGCGGGGAGCGCGTACGTGTTCCCGCTCTACTCGCACGCCGTCAAGGAGGCGCTCGGCTACAACCAGCAGGCGCTCACCATGCTCGGCGTCGGCAACGACGTGGGCGAGAACGTCGGGCTCGTCCCGGGGGTGCTCGCCAACCGCCTCCCGCCCTGGCTCATCCTCCTCATCGGCTCCGCCTGCGCCTTCTTCGGCTTCGGCACGCTCTGGCTCGCCGTCACCAAGACCGTCGCCATGCCGTACTGGGTGGTACGCTCGCTCCCATGCCTCTCTGTTCTCAGCCCTCCCCTGTTTCCCTTCCCTATATGGGTTATTGCGCCGATCTAGTAGTAGCTCCTGACATGTGCTTGGTTCGCATGCTATTTTGGGCTGTTTGTCATTGTTTTGCTTGATTCGACGAGTGCTCCATGTCGATGCCACGGAGAATAATGGCTGAACGAGCTAGTTGGGGCTTAATTCTTAGTTAGCTGTTCAACCTTCTATTTTCGAGTTTGATTAAAAACAAAATCTATATAGTGTTTTTTTAAATCATTTTTGCTGTTAATTATTTCGGTAGCAAATGTAGTTTAAAGTCGTGTTCATTGAACAACTCCGCAGTGTTAGCTTGTCATACGTTCGGGAGATATTTTATGCCTTTTTGTTTCAAGCAAGCGAACCATCGTGTCCACATGTGCATGTTTTTTAATTGCATAATTGACAGTAAAGCCTACACATATTTCCTGTTTTCAAGTGGGCTGAAGCTTAATGCTGCAGTCACTTACATTTTATTAGAATGCTGGTTTTGGTCCATATGTTGCTTATTCATGCATGCTTTCACCAATCATTTCTGCAAGTGGAACGAATTTGGTTTCAGTGGCCGACCACAGAATAAATCCTGACATGTGTGCTTCCCTTAGATGCTATTTTGGTCCATTTGTCTGTATTTTGGTCCATTTCCCTGCTTCATGCCACGGCGGATGTAAGTGTTGGGTGCTGAATGAGCTGATCCGAGGCTTGGGGCCTATATATATAGTCATTTGTCCTTCAAGTCTCCAGTGTCTACTTTCCTTGGTTAAAGCATTTGGTTTCTGTTTTTACCATTCTTGTTATCCTCTTTAGGTAATTTTGCAACCAAATCTAGCATCAGTTGTGTTGGAGGAGCAAATTTTGTGGGCATAGCTGGCATAATTTAATGAGATAATTTATGCATTGTTGTTTCAGTTAAGTAATTCATTGTGTCCATGTGCGTATCAATTAATGATTTAATTGTGTGATTGATGTTGATGTGGCTATACATTTTCCCTTTTCGAGGCTTCTTGAAGCCGAGTATGATGTGAAAATTTTCCTTACTGCAACCACATTGAATTCATGTTTTGGTCATAAGCTCACTTGTTGGTGCTTTTGGTGAGTGGTGTACCTACGCAGCAAATCCAGAATTTAATTTTTCTGAATTCATCAATTCCTTATTTCCTATGTCATGCCTCAGCTCTCCTGTGTGTTCAAGATCAATTCCTTGTGATGTATTCCCACCCCCAGTAGTTTGATTCACAGAGATCTGAAACAACTATATGAGTGTGATCTTTATTGGTACCATGTTTCTAAATTGAACTTCTATTACCACAAAGACATGAAGTTTTCGATTATTATGTTTTATTAGATCGTCTGCAATGCACTTTTATATTTTAGCCCTACTTGGGTTTTAACTTGCAGCTTTAGAAAAGATTAGTGAGTCTGGTAAAACTACACATTGTAATTATTCATACAAAAACTGTGGTTATTGCTGTGACTCAGGAATGCATACTAGAGTATATGCCACGTGTACTGAATCATACTATGATTGAGGAGTGTTTGGCCGACTCCTGCCCCTTCCCTCTACTTGCTCATGTGTTTGTTAGTTCATATGGATTTGTCTTGCGGTGTCTTGTTTCCTTAATGAAATACATGCATGGCACGTTCTTAAAAAAAGGTAGGTTTAACTGCCAAAGAAACATTGGTTAAGGTATTATGATTTTATTTTGAACATTGGGAGTTCCTTGTAATGATTGTGGTCTGTTGATCATTCAAAAAGACCCAAAATTGGACATTGTGAATTTCTATTCTTCCTGCTTACCTTTGGACTAGTAAATTAGGTGGGCAAGACACATACATGTCCTGTTGGTTGTGTCCAGTACAGAGAATAGAGCAAAAGAACTCACAAATTAGTCAGAGATTCATAATGTATGATTTAATGCTCACCACATGGCCTATCATGACGATCTTTGTTTTGAGTTTGCCAATGAAGTTATCTCTTGACATCACAAGTACTTATCTCTTGACATTAGTTTTTGTGAAACTATGTCATTTGTTGCAACATCAGTATGCATTTTTATTTCAGATTGTTTACAAGAGTCAGCTTCTTTTGTTTCCCCCTTTTTTTTCTTGCAGTTATGGATAGCTTTATGTATTGGCACAAACAGCAGTGCATGGTTGGGCACTGCTGCTCTTGTGACCAACATGAGGAATTTCCCTCTCAGCCGAGGCACTGTTGCTGGTCTCATCAAGGGTTATGTTGCTGTTAGTGCTGCTGTCTACACTGAAACGTTTAATGGAATGCTTGGGAATTCACCCACAAATCTTTTGCTGTTGCTTGCTTTGGGGATCCCAACAGCATGTATTGTGGTGATGTATTTTGTTAGGCCTTGCACTCCATCACTGGATGAGGACAACTCAACAGAACACAGTCATTTCATGTACACACAAATCTCAAGTGTGGTTCTTGGAATATACCTTATGGTTGCTACAATACTTGGTGATACTTTAAACCTAAGTCAGGCTGTCACCTATCTTTTGTTTGGTATAATGATACTTTTGCTCCTTGCTCCACTTGCAATACCAATAAAGATGACACTTTATCCAAGAAAACAAACAAAGGAAAAGCCCAGCACCCTTGCTCCGTCTTATTCAACTGATAGTCTGTCTGGTGCGGACCCAGAGAACTCACAACCACTTCTGGGCAGTGCCTCAACAGCATTTGCTACAGGTACCAATGAATCTGATGACACTGATTTGGATCTTCTATTGGCTGAGGGTGAGGGAGCAGTGAATTTGAAAAAGAAAAGAGGGCCAAGAAGGGGAGATGATTTCACATTCCTTGAAGCCTTAGTAAAGGCGGACTTCTGGCTCCTGTTTATTGTTTACTTTTGTGGAGTTGGCACAGGTGTCACTGTTCTAAACAACCTGGCTCAGATTGGAATGTCTGTTGGTGCTAATGACACGACTATTTTGTTGTGCGTCTTTGGCTTCTGCAACTTTGTTGGCCGTATCCTTGGTGGATCTGTCTCTGAACATTTTGTAAGGTTAGCTATATTTAACTTACTATATTTAACTTACTCGCAACAACTTTGCCTGTACAATTTCCCTTCAATGCATCACTTATTATATTCCAGCTTATTTAATCTGAAAGCTGAAGTAGTAAATTGTATATCTGATTGCTTCCTACAGTACTTTCATATTTGATATTACTAAACATCCAACAAGCATTACTGAACACTGCTGCTAATTCCCAATGGCATCGATCTCTAACCACGCCTGTTACTTTGCATATGTTTTGAGGACTTAGTCATCCAGAATTGTTTGGATTTACTTTTTTTTATCTGGAAAATAATAGTCAATCAACCTGGGCTCCAGCATGGCCTAGAATTTTATGTTATATAATTATTAAAAGTTTTGTGAATAAATTTAGTACGTACTGCCAATCAAATTTGCTTATCTTTACTCTATATCTCTCTATTCATTTCCTAACACAATACTCTCTATAATCTGTATCACTTACCAATTACTGTATATGTGTTTTCATATTTTACATTGCACCTCTGTGGATCTTTCATATTATTTAGTTGAAACTTTAGTTAAGTTGTATGAGCTCTTGTTGCATTCTTTTTTGACATCATGACTATAATTTGGCTTTTAACATTTAATTCTATTAGTTATTGCAAGTTTTTATCCATGTGTTAATTTGAAACTCTCTTCTATCCATAATTTTCCTTTTTATATTTTATTGAAAAATGGCATAAACAATTGTTTCATCCTACACCACAACACTCAGCACTCAAACGTTTATGTATACATTTATCTAGAGTAACAACTTATAAAATTTTGCCTAGGCTTCCTCGCATCATAGAGTTTTAATATAATTTTAAATTATCTTTGATAATGGTAAGGATTGGTAATTAAAATGCAAATTTTGGGGATCATTTTTTTTTCATAAGGTTGGGGTCGATAATTTTTGGAAAGAGAATAGATCCATGCTATCATTGGCAATGATGATTAGAGTATATGAAATTAAAGTCCAGATGCTTTTGTTTATTAGGAGAATTTCTGGGATTTATCCTTTTTTCTAGCATCTTTTGTGGGATTTTTTCTTCTTCTAGTGTGTCTCGTGAGGATTAACATCGATACTCCTTTAAAGGCCTCCAATTAGTACTATTATTAAGATAAAGATGTCTAAAATCAATGAGTGCCTACTTAAGAAAGCGGCTAAGACCTGATATTCTGCAGGTCAAGGATGCTCCCTCGTCCTTTCTGGATGATGTGCACACAAATAATCATGGTGGTAACGTTCCTGCTCTTCGCAACTGGTCTTCATAGCTTGATTTATGTTTCAACTAGTCTCCTGGGGATATGCTACGGGGTCCAGTTTGCTGTCATGATACCAACAGTCTCGGAGCTTTTTGGGCTGAAGGACTTCGGGCTGATGTACAACTTCATGCTGTTAGTGAATCCACTCGGTGCATTCTTTTTCTCAGCTCTTCTTGCTGGCTACATCTATGACAAGGAGGCAACAAGGCAGCACCCAGGTGTGCTGGAACCTTCCGACTGCTATGGGCCTGACTGTTTCAAGTTGACTTTCTATGTCTGTGCCATCGTGTGTTGCTGCGGTACCCTGTTGAGCGTGCTCTTCATATCGAGGATAAAGCCGGTCTATCAGATGCTCTACGCAAGTGGGTCGTTCAGACATCCTCGGAGCCAACAGCAGCTCCACTGATGTTGCATATATACACTATATGTATACAATCATGCCAAGAAATTTTGAGTTTTGGAACGAAATCATAATGTTGTGGAGTAAAATTTCTGCTGGATGCCACGTTCCGGTTCTGGTGTTGTATATTGTGTTAAGGGTGCTTGATTAGCCCCTGTTTGTACGAGAGAGTTTTGATTCCATTTGTCCCTGTTTCTGTAAAGGTCGCCAGCCTAGTAGATAGAATACAGCGGGTCATCAATATATACTGGTAAACCAGCTGCCTATTTATATGGCAGCTCGTGTGCATCAGCAAGTTTTTGGATGTCATAATCATGAAGAGAATGATCTTTATTCTGCTGTTCCTATACCACGAGTTTCCCCTTCATGTTGTTGCTGCTTCTGAAAAAATGAACGGTGAATTGTCTTTTATGTTCTGGTGCTTGTATTGCTATGCCAGCACTACTAGAAAACCGAGTTTTGGACTTGCAGAATGAAATCGTGGCTCAGTGGTGGGGAACTCGCTCTCTAACCCTGCAGACCAGAGTTCGTCTAGTGGAACAGCTGAACAAGGTAGCCCCTTTATTTTTCCCTTGGTCACTCTGCTTTGTATTGTTGTGTCCAAACACTGAAAATTCTAGTTTAATCAATGGCACCGGAAACACTACTTCATTTGTAACTATACTGGTCTTTTGTATTCTGGAGAAGACCCTAGTCCCTATATATATGCTATCCTGGTCTTTTGTATCTGGAGAAGTGTCCCAAACGTTCACTCAACTGAAATACTTAATACAACACGGCCTGATGATGATTCGGATCGGAACAGAGGAAGCAAAAAAAAAAAAAAAAAAAAAGCGTCGAGTTGAAGGTGCCGCCGGCCTGACGAGCTGGCCTTTCTGATGCATTTTTTTTTATCAACGTCGCTGCGCAGGAGTATCATCTCTCTCTCTCAAAAAAAAAATGCGACAGTAGTGAAGAACCGGTGGGCGCGCCCACCGCAATGCACCGCACCTTCTTTTTTTTTTTTTTTTTTTTTTTTTTGGGGATTGATTCAAAAGGACCGACACTTGCACCTATGTGCACGCGTTTGGATGCCACACGTTACGCACCCAGCCACCCACCCTGCTCTCCGTGTTCTTTCACTAGTAGCAAGGCGCGCGATGTACGCATTTTAGTTTCATAAAAATAGACGTACCATATGTTCTCATTAGATATTACACAGGTTCAGAGTGTATAAGGAGGTCATGTGGTACATAGCTAAGGTAACAGCAGACGTATATGATACACACCTAAAGGACATATATGATACACACCTAAAGGTATTGTTTTGTTTTGCATGGACAGATTCAAATAGAGTGGTACATGTCATTGGCCTTAGTTATATGTCGATCTAAGTTGTAACTATGAGATTACTGAATTGTCCTGTGAACAGTGGTCGAAAGCATGTTGGATTAGCCGAACAGATGTTGTAGTAGAGCAGTAGCCTGTTGGTCTGGTTCTTTTCTGAATTTGTAGGTATTCCGTATTCCTTGATGGAATCCGATTCCCAACCTTCATTGTTGCCTTCTGATTTGTCTATGGAGTTGTTGTAGTTGGCTACTCAGAAGCCTTCAATAGTGGTGAGTGTATTTAGGCCTGGAAACCGATATTTTGAATTGGATTTACATACCTTGGGCCAACATTGGTGCCTTGGCATTTTGGACACCTGTATACACTATCAACCTCTTGATCCGCTTTCTACTAACATCTGAGTGAAGGGGAAAAAGACAAAGATAAAGACAAATTAACTATAGATTAAAATTAGATTTCATATCAGAGGAAAACAATTACTATAGATTAAAATTAGATTTCATATTAGAGGAAAACAATTACTATAGATTAAAATTAGATTTCATATTAGAGGAAAACAATGTTAGTTCGATGCAACTTAGTTGAACCAATTGCCACCAAAAGATGCCTAAAATCAGGGACCGATTAGATAACTTCTGAATTTAAATTCAGTGTATGTAAACATAAAGAACAGAGCATCACGAACAACAAAAGATTTTTATTTTACTTATAGATTTGCCATAAATAATTAGTGTTCCTAGAAAACCACTCTCAGCATACCGAGAATATAATAACCAGAATGTAACAACTATCAATTGTATCCTAATTTTTCTAAATAACCATTAATGTAATACATTAATTAAAGGCAAGTCGCGCAGCATACCACAATATCATATTTTAGCCAAAAGAGGAAAATAACTTCTTCGTCCAATGACATATAACCTACAAAGAACCTGCAAATAAAGTATAAGCATAGTAGATTAGGCACATGAATAAATGTATGAAATCAATAAACAATATATAGTACAATTACAGAAACTTCTCATACCTAAAGTTGGTCCGTAGAAGTAAATGTCTATACATGATGTTGTCCAAAATTGTGAAAAATTAGAAGCTCATAACCCTAAATCGATAGGGGATCCCTTGTACTAACCTAATCGGTAGAATATAGCATGAATCTACAGATCGATAGGGGATATTTTATGAAGGCCACTGTTCTTGTCAAACCAGAACCCCAGAAATCAAAATCCCCAAATCCTCTCCTTCTCTACCATGGCCGAAGTATGAAGAAGAGGAGAGAGTGAAGGAGGCCGCCCTTACCTAGGGCTTGCTCGCGCCGGGTCGTCGTCGAGCCGCCCGTGTCGCACGGTGGCCTCCATGTCGGGCGCCAGAGTCGCCCCGAGGCTACGCGCCGCCCACACCCATGATCAGTAGCGTGGCCATAGCCGGTGCGTCTCCGTGGAAGAAAAGGAGAGGAAGGGACGGCGGGAGCGCGTGCGGCGTCGGGGATTGAGGGGAACGGGGAATAGATGAGGCCGACTCTTTTTTTCTTTTTTTAGAATCGGAAGCCGCGGTATATATTTGGTGTGAGTAGAAGTTAGAATCTGAAGCTAGCTTCTAACAAGAAGCGAGTGAATAAGTTGGAGAAGCCGAAGCCATTCTACTCTTTGAAACAGCTTCTAAATCTACACCACACACCACGCGATCCAACGCACCAAAAAATTTCAATGATGTGTAATAACTCCTTCTTTAGAGCTGTCGCTCTTTATATTGTTTTAACTAGAAGAAGAGCTCACCTGTGGGCGGCCGCCGCCCAACCGCCGAGGAAAACCGGCGGCGGCGAAGTGCTACTGCGGGGATTCGCCACCGCCAGAGCCCGACGACACTCCTCGAAACGGAGAGGAAGTCCCTGTCCCGCTGTCCGGGGTACTACGCCGTACTGTATGCGGGGATCAGTAGCAGAGGTCGGGCGGCGGGAATCGTCGGCACCTGATGGGTGATGACTGTGATGACGATCGGCCAAAACAAAACTCGCAGGTAGTAGCAGTACGTACGAATCAATTTTCTTTTCTCCGTTTCCAGTTTCCACACACAGTGGGTCACGTGGGACCCACTTGATTTATTGATTATGTATCCTTTTCTTCCCTTGGGAATCATTTCTTGGCCACGTATCTCTTCGGGTGACTTGCCGCCCACCCGAGCGCTTATCTTTATCAGATCAGACGAGAGCGACTCGGTGGTGGATATGGCAATGGGAAGCGTAATCTGCCCCACACAAATCCACAAACAGATATGAGACTGGGTAAAAACTAAATCCAGTATACTCGGTTGTAAAGGGTTTTCGATTCCGGTATTAAAATTTTCAGCTACCTCTGAAATTCATGAAATTTAGCCGAAATATCTTTAGAGACATATACATGAAGTATGATTTTTCCTAAAAAATAGATCTAAACAAAATATTAGCATTATTTATGCTGTGTGTCTATTAAGTAGAAGAATATATATAACATAAACAATAGAAAATATAGGTATAAAGTTACATAGCACATGTAGTAGTGTAGTATAAAACTTCTTTCAGCCACCATTGAAATTAGCAAAAATCAGAAATTCCTGAAAATTTAAACCCTGTTGTACAGTCAAATGACACAACTAAGATTAGGGGTCAGTTAGGGGTAAGTATATTGATTTTATTTTATCGGTTGTCTAATATATAGTGTCATGTAATCTTATTAAGCACAAGGGACAAGGAATAATTTGATTTACACAGAGGCGGACCCAAAATTTTGAAGAACGTGTATTCAAAATTTGATATAGATAAAAAAATTGATTCAACCATATTTTTAAGTTATACCATTAGATACTATTGATCAACACAAATAATATATATTCAGTGAATACCCTGGAATACCCGTTGAGCTCCTTGAATCTAGTACATATTAATAACAACTCATACAATTGCGCAAAGTTTTCTTATAATTCTATCTAGTATAACTTACAAATGTAATTATTTCACGGAACCATCTCCTCCATGAAAAAATCTACATGACATCAGACGAGACAGCCTATAATCTCTGATATATAGCAATATACTTTCGTATATTTTATTTAAAAAAGTTATAATGGACCAATCTTTTTTATGCTTCTATTTTTGTTTAAAAATCATCCATTTTCTAGTGATGCCCATGTGTGTTCCCCTCAAAAAAAGTGATGCCCATGTGAGCGACCCTGTACACACGTGCCCCATGTAAAGCGAATCCTGGTGGGTGCCACGAAGGCGCGAACATATCAAAGGGTTTTGGTGGCCGTAGCACTTCAACAATAAAAGGCGTCCCCGCCAGCGGCCACGCATTCCCCACACCAGGCTTCCACTTGCCGCCGCTCCCGCGCATCTCGTTTTCTCCTCTTCCCCTGCTCTGCACCTACGCATCGCCGCCTCCGCCTCCTCTGTCCAGTGTCCACTAGTCCAGCCTCCAAAAGTCCTGTCGTCCTCTGCCCTCGTCTTCCTCCCGTCGTGTAACCACCTCGTCCCTATCCGCAGCGCCCGTTCGCCGCACCGCTGATCCCCACCTCACTCCACCGCCATCCATGGCTCCCCTGCCCCGCGCGGCCCGCCTCCTCCGTCTCCGATCCGCCGTCGTCGGGCGGCTGGAGGTCGCCACCACCGCCGGCCCGGGCCTTCTCCAGCGCCGCCGCGGCGACCGAGACCGGGGCGGGGAACGGACGCGAGGCCGCGATCGCCGCCGCTGCCGTGGCCGTGGCCGGGTCCGGGCTCGGGCTGTGGCTGAAACCGCCGTCGCTCGCCGACTCCGGCGAGGCGCCCGGCGGCCAGATCTCGGTCGCCGGCGCCACGGAGGCGCGGGAGGAGAAGGGGCGGTTCCTGTTCGCTGGTGAGCAGCGTGCTCCCTTCCCCGCTTGCTTCCTCCTGATGCACACTACCTCTGTCTCCGTGTTTGCTGAGGGTTGGTTTTGGTGGTCACCGCCGCCGCCGCCGCTGTTGTTTGGTGTGGCTTGCCTTATTCTTTTGCGTTAGGATTTGGTTTGGAGCTTTGCTCTGTAAAGCTACAAGGTTTGCCAGGTCATGTTCCCGAAGGGTGCCGCTTCTACTGATTCTGATCGCTTGCTTGCTTGCTTGAATTGCGACCTGCCTACCTGTACGGTGCTCCCCCGGCTGTACCGATCCTCTTGGGTCCTGTTGTAGATAGGAGTATGTGATAAGCCATTGCTTTCCCTGGCTGTACCGATCCAGCTGTAGATTGGAGTACGTGATAAGCCAATTGACAGATTTCAAAAGTCCAAACTAAACATGACACGGGGGCGCCGTTCAGTGAAGTCTGTTACAACGTCTGCTTTGATCGACAGCGCGTATGCATGCACTGCTTGATGAGTGTAGTGTTTCTCAGTTGTCTTCAGTGCATCGTATTTATGTTCAAGCTTTTCAAATTTGAGAGCGTGTTGATCTGATGGCAATCCTAACATTTTGTCCTCCTCCTCTTTGATCTACTCTCTCTGCAGACTCATTCCGCAGAAGGGTCTTCTTTAACTATGAGAAGAGGATACGGCTTCTCAGCCCTCCTGAGAAGGTAATGCTTGAAGTCCTGCATTCAGGGCAGTTCTGGGAAATTCTATTTAGTTTTGGCATACCGAATTTCTAAATATATGGTTATATTTATGAATAGATTTTCGAGTACTTCGCGTCTGTGAGGAACCCAGAAGGGGAAGTTTACATGTTGCCTGCTGACTTGATGAGAGCAGTGGTCCCTGTTTTTCCTCCATCAGAGTCCACCATAGTTCGTGAAGGAAGATTAAGGGGGGAGCGGAGCCCTGGAGAGTTGCATTGTGCTCCATCAGAGTTCTTTATGCTGTTCGACACAAATAGTGACGGTCTCATCTCCTTTGCCGAGTAAGTGGAATGAACTTTAGAAAAATGTTGGCCCAAATCATTGTATTCAGAATATTGAACTGGGGATCTGTACTCTTGCATAAATACTGTCATCAATTTGGTGTAATAAGCCTTGAAAATCTGTAGGTGTCTTGTCTAGTACCTGTTCAGGATAACGGATGTAGTGTATTATCAATAAATCATGATGTGCATTAGCCATTTACCATCTGATGATTTTAGTGGTTTCTAAACTGCCTGTGTTCTATTGGCAGGTACATCTTTTTGTGACATTGCTCAGCATTCCTGAGTCAAATTTCACTGCGACCTTCAAAATGTTCGACGTTGACCAAAGTGGGTGAGTTCGTGTCCTACCATCACTCCTGCTTGTAATGTATTTTCTGACCCGAACTTTCTCAACTTGTACACTCCTATTTGATTTTGACAAATGATCTAAAATAATTTTGTTGGTGTGAGAAGCAATTAATTTCTTCAAGTCCTGTTTGCTTCAGTTTGAACTTTCTTTCTCCTGTATATACATATGTTGTTTAGTAATGCTGATAAAGGTATGTTCTTTCTGTACTCATGCATAAACAAGAATACAGTTAATATGGTCTTGTTTGTGCTGTATTGTTGTTTACCTCTGATCATTGCATGCAGTTAATTTATCTCGCCCAGAAAAAGACCTGCTCTTTATGAGCATGTTCAATCATCTGACTTGTTTGTTGATGGTAAAAGAAGGGTATGAACAAATTTTGGCCACCTTCTTCACTGTAAATTTGTTATTCACATCTGGGACTTGCCATTTTTTCAGGGTGATAGACAAAGAAGAGTTTAAGAAAGTAATGGCTCTGATGCGATCCTTCAACAGACAAGGGTCCACCCATAAGGATGGTTTACGTATTGGACTTAAAGTTGGCCAGCCTGTGGAAAATGGTGGGGTGGTTGAGTACTTCTTCGGGAGTGATGGGAATGAGCCTCTACATTGTGAAAAGTTCTCAAAATTTTTGAAGGAGTTGCATGACGAGGTGATTTGCTTCTTTCATACCTTGATCCAACATGACGACTTGTCCACAAAAATTGATCCTGACTTGACATGGAAGAAAATGTATTTATGTTTTATCCAAACATCTTTTTCGTAGCATAGATAGACATATGTCTGCCTGCCAAATGGTAGACATGTTTTTTTAATTGCATCAGTAATTGCTATAGATTTATCTTGACTTTATCCTTTTTAAGTAAGCTATTGAATTTTTTCCCCAAACTTAACTGAAGTTCTTAAAATGATACACCATGTATTACTAGAGCTTAGATGCAATGTGTTCTAAAAGCCATCTGCTTTTCGTTTCATTCTACACTATTTATTTATCTGGGAATTCCTTTACCCGATACTACTTGGCTTTATCTGATACTAATCTATTTTGCATTCTACAGAATGTACTTCTGACTATTTGATCCTACTTGTATTTAATAGTTTCTTGAATCATTTCTTTGCAGATTATTCGACTGGAGTTCAGTCATTATTTAATAGTTTCTTGAATCATTTCTTTGCAGATTATTCGACTGGAGTTCAGTCATTATGATGTCAATTCGTCTAAAACAATACCAGCAAAGGATTTTGCATTGTCCATGGTTGCTTCTGCTGACATGAACCATATCAACAAACTGCTCGATAGAGTTGATGGTTTGGTCAAGGAGCCAGATCTGAAGGACATACGATCACCTTTGAGGTATGACTTGCCTTCTTGATATCACAAATATTATTCTACACAGTTTATCTCTTATCATTCTCATGGATGTTTATTTGCAATTTCAGAGTTTAAGGCATTTGCTGATTTTATGTCAAGGTTGGAGCCAATGTCTATATTATCTTCGCTTACGGGAAAGTGAATGGGTTATTGACAAAGGATGATCTAAAAAACGTGCAGCACAACATGTAAGCTTTCTTTTGCCATGTTTGGCATGCTTATTTATGTTATTTTGCTACTGCAAATCTAAATTAACCTCTGAGACAAAGTAGGACTTATGGGCTAGCTGACCAATCACGAGAAGTCAGTTTTGATCTACACTAATGATCAGCATAATTTGTTTTCTGAAAACTAGGTCACTGAGCTTCTAACTGATGTCTAGCTATCTAATTTTTTCATTTTGGTTTGCCTTGTAGGTTTGTGGTGTCGATTTAACTGATAGAGTGGTAGACATCATTTTCCATGTGTTCGACACAAATCAGGATGGGAACCTGAGCTCAGAAGAGTTCTTGAGATCATTACAAAGAAGAGAAACTGATATTCGTCAACCAACAATACCAGGTCCATTGGGCTTTCTTGTCTGCTGGTTTAGCGGTAGGAAGTGTTCTTCACTAACAGGTGGTTTTCTGATCTAGCCCCAACTTGAGCCTAGCAGTAGCAGCTGCAACTGTAAATAGTGTCCTTGCGGCCCTAGGACTGAGTATACCAAATGTGTTATACCACGTGTAATTAGACCCCATATGATTTTCAATGTATGAAACTTAGACTCACTTTTACCGGAAACTGGAATTGGAGACGAATTACAGACATATTCATATGTATATTCCATATTCCATAAGAAAACAAATAGTAATTTCTAGTTTAAATCTACAGTAGAGTTTTTACAGCAAGGTAGCAACTATCTCTGATTGATCGGATCCCTTCTTTTCGTTCGTAATATATCGGAAGAGCTGCAGAGACGTACAGACTTTGGGCCGGGACCCCGGAGAGATGAGCCATCGTCATGGAGACAGGCCGGGATGGTTTTTGTCAGACCCTTACACGGACAGCTTTGATCCCGACGAATTAGCAGCAGATCCCGTGGTCTTGGCCTTGCCCCCTATCTTTATGGTAGATACTACGATGAAGAGGCTGGGCGTATGAGGGCAACCTCTCCTCTAACCCGATCTCGACACCGATCATCTCCATGGCCAGCACCCCCATCTCTCCGAGCCGCTATTGCTGCTCCTATCTGGCGCGGTCGTCCTATCAGTAAGCCTGCTCGCATCCCAGCCTCCAGCAAGGCCATCCTAGGGCTCAAGGAGGTGCAGCTCACCGCCACCACGGACAACGACGACTGTACCATATGCCTTAAGGCTTTGGCTGATCCTGATCAGTAGGCGGCGGCAGCTGATGTAGAGATGACAAGGCTCCGCGCCATGCCCTGCTTCCGCATCTTCCACCAGCACTACATCCTCCAGTGGCTCAGCCGTAATGCCGCCTGCCCTCCCTGCCGCCACCGGCTGCCCACCACGGATGACGAGGAGGATGACTACTAGGACGACAGGAGTAGGAAGGGGAGCAACAAGACGATGGCAATGGCCAAACACGCAAGGAGGCATCATCCTAGTGTTTGACGACTACGAAAGATCAGCCGAGATGAGACTGCCCTCGAACCCACCGATGATATACCACGATTTTACCAAATAGAGTTATTTAACAACGCACCAATCTATTTACATAGCAGCCAAGTAGAGTTATTTAGCAACGCACCAATCTATTTACATAGCAGCCAGGGAGAGTTATTTAGCAATGCACCAGTCTATTTACACATCAGCACCCCACATGGAGAGGAAGCACGACATATTTACAATTGTTCCTTCCCATCACAGGCCAGGATCCGTGGGGATACCGTGCACACGTGGACACGGGCGTATTAGCCCGTTGCCATCAGGCACACTGACACGACACAAAGAACAATATGTACAGACACCACGTTCTAGCAAAATTATGTACAAGGCGACCTGCTCTAGTCAGGCACCACTTGCTTTACAGCTACAGGTCGCTGTTGGAGTGCCAGTCCTATGCCCTCCTCGCCGTGGTCCCGAGGGCCTTGGCCCTTAGTGCGACCAGCCGGAGCTTATCATCTGGCTTGCCACCCTGGAGGACTCCAGGGATTGGGAGCGCAGGTCTGCACGGTTGCAGGTGGTGGAGGCCCGAGTTGGCCACCCGGGAGTTGGACCGTTTGACACCAGCGCAGTCAGGCCTGTCTTCAGATGAACTACTGCCACCGAGGACAGTTGTCCTGATAATGCACAGGGAGAGATCGCCGAAGATGTACCAGAGATCAGCCTAGGGTTTTGTCCGTGAGGTTGCCATTTTGAGATAGGTTGAGTAACGTCAGAGGTTTCGGTCCTTGATGTCTTCACTCGCACCGTAATCAACCCACCGCAGACCTCGGGACTGAAGATGCTTGAAAACTGAAACAGCGGTGCAATATTTAAAATGCAATGAGATTCCTTATTAGGTTCATGGGGTTGTTAGGTGCAGGATTCCCCTTCATTTTTCGTCGCTTTGTGTTTGAGATGGATTCCATCATTAGTATGCACCAATTAAGCTGCTGCATCTTTTGTAAATAGGTCTTTTGAATCCCACTTCATCTGAAGCAGTTCATGCCGAATCAGTTATGCGAGCTCCAAATAGATCAAGTTGTGTCTCCAGTGAGACCTGCATTAACCAAGCTCTTAACTAATGCTGATATGTTTACAGCACAAAACATTGCCAATGACACTGGAAACAGTACAATGCAATTTACATGTGAAACAAACCACCAGACCAAGAAATGAAAATAAGCTAACCAGAGAAATGAAACCATAGTTATGAGTGATAAGATTCTTGTGCTTAAACTAAATCAGTTCAATATATCCAACTAATATGGGACTTACTTGTAAAGATGCTAAACCAGTGTGATTTGGCGATTATCAAGATTAAGGCTTCATGAGCTGCCAGAGATCTTTTCAAACCAATGTATAACCAATGTAGAGAGATTGATGTTCTGCAAATTGCGTAGATGCAGAAACAGACAACTTAAGAACTTTCTTTAAGAGAAATTGTGAACTACGATATATTTGTAACAATTTAAAACCATTCTAGTATAAGATCTTGGTTTTCTCACTTTGTTTCTTTAATAAACCTTGTAATAATTGGCTGTGTACATCCTCGTATGTAGAGGGGATATGCTATCCATTATCAAAAAAATTGGAGATGGCAGAAAACACCGATCAACTTTAGAAAGGTAGGTGTTTTCAGCCACCTTAAAAGTTCTATCCATGAATCTATATCTAAATTGTGCGCCATATTTCATTATGAAATATAATCTGGAATAACCCTTATTTGCATCTAACTACCTGCACTTAAATCTCCATTTATGCCATTATTAAAAAACATTTCCTTTTCCTTTGTGTATTATGAATGTTCGATCTCTCATCTTGGATTGAATAATTACCTGTTCATTCTTTTCAAATGCCTAGTACAGTGCTTGATAATTGACATTATTTTATGCCTGAATTATTTAGCTCATATGAATTCATATCGAATCTGAAACTTCGTGGGGCACAAGTAATAATATAAGAATTTCTGCAGATGTGTTTTTCTGTGCCAGAGAGATGAACTAAGCCAGGCTTCCAACTTCAGTGTCTGAGAGCTCCAGGCTTTTTATGTACAGGCCATAGCACATCAAGGTGCAGAGATAGATTAAAAGAGGCTTTGGTCCAACACATTAAAAACTTAAGTAATAGAGAAAAAGAGAAAAGTCTAAAGTCATACAAGAATGGTGTTTACATGACGAATTGCGTGACGTTATGAGAAATCGTCGTAGTACAACCCGAAGCCCACTACAAGCCCACCACGGGCCAAACCCTAGGTCTTCTTCCCTCTCCCAACCCATCAGCCGCCACTCACCCTCTCACCTCTCTCTCTCCACGCCGACCCTCTCTCTTTCTCCACATCCCCTTCATGACTCCTCTTATAATCTGAAAGGCCAGGATCTCCAAACTAATCAAGGCCTACATGTAAATAATGACTAAGACACCATATTGATATTCTATGACGGCCAAATCTATTGGATTTCCAGGCCAAATGGACTTCCTGCTAACAATGAGGACAAAGAGTGGACGCTCTGAAGATGTATTCGGTGCAAATGTTTTCATATATGCATCTGATGAAAGAAACAGTTCCTTTTTGAGTATCTGTGACCAAAGTGACAAAGCACCATTCCTTTTGTGAGCAAACGGGCCGCGATATATGGGCCGACACGACGATGGCACTAAGTAAGGGGCGGGCCTCCGTGAATAGGGGCCAGGTGCTGGAGGAAATAAAGTTTATACCGGAAAAGTCTATTATCTTTCTTAAGACATTTGAGGCCTTACAGAAAATCAAATCTTTTCATCGTCATTGAATTTCCTTTCTTATATCCTTTGCTCCGTTCAACATATAAAGTTGATTGATCAAGTCCTCTTTCGTCGAATAAACAACATCAATTTGTGGGGGTCTTTTCGAGCTCTTCAACTTTAAAACACCTTGCTGCAATGCCAGTATGAGGTGAAACACAATTTCCTATTTTTGAAGGATATGGTTTTTGTGTCATCCAATATAAGTGACTAATTTTAGATCTTAAGGACGAAAAGGTGGCCAGTGAGGCACTCCGACTAACGAGACTCACTGGTTGTTAGTTCAAGTTCATGGCAACCAGGACTCGTGATTTACTCCGGCTCATCATGTCCATTCCACGGCGCTTGGTTTTAATCTGACAAGAAAACAAGGCAATGATTCAACGATCAAAATTTGCAAATTTCCTTTTTTCTCAAAGATTCATCCATGCCACACTTGATTAACAAGAAATAAGAGTGGCAATCACTCAGTTTAATATCGTTGGGTACCTAAGTGCTCTTAACTGTTTAACAAACATTATAAGAAAATTAATGGTATCTATGCATTAACACAAGAAATTTGTTCTGAAAAGATGGCTAAATAAACCATAAAATGCGAAGTTTTAAAGGGATGAGTGAGCGGTTATTTCAGCGAGTGGTTTGTCGAGGTGCGACCTTTTTATTAATGGTTTGCCATTGCTTTCTTGAGCATTTTCTTCCTGCTGTTTCAACAGTGTCGGTTTTTCCTGGTCCAATGCATCACAATGCCCGCGGGTTTCGCGAGGTTGGAGCTGCTCCGTTTTTGGGCCTCATGCACGAAGAAAGTGGGTGAACTCATTTCTTCAATATACGTGGCTGCAATGCTCCCCACTAGACCGATCAAAGTGTTGCACACATGGCGGTTGACCTTAGACTTCATTCCAAGCGATTGCCACGCGCTCGGCAACAAGCTTTTGCGTAATTATCGATGAAGTCAGATTGTGTTCCCCACACCTCATCATCCATGGAGATGGCATTGCCGGTAACCTGCCCTGATGCGAAAGCCATCTCGACTCCGGGTCTATTGCCGATTTGCCGGCACCGTGATGCTAAAACACGTCTAAGTGGTCCTTAATGATTTGCACGTACGCGGGTGGCACAGCCCGGAGCAGGCCGAGGGGAACCGATCCGTGTTGGATCAATGGAGCGATCGTCCGGTAGCAACCGATGGAGGTGGAGGCCAGTACGGACCGGTATAATTTCCAGACGCTGCAGTCGCTGGCCGGCTCCGGGGATGATGGCAGGTGCTGACGAGCACTGCGATGCCTGATGCGGCTTTTTGCATGAGTTCTAGGTTCGGTGATACGCTCAGGGCTGACTGAACGACTCAAGGCGGTTTCCTGGGCCACACCCGTAGTGGCAGTCAGACTTTGAAACTACCCTCGCGGGCTGTATACGCCTCATATTGGTGACGGTGCGCTCCCCATTGCGTCTTGGAATTACGTCTCGGTTGAGAGCAGAATATGCGGCATTTTGCAGGGAGGACTGTGTCTGTCTTCGTGAGTTTTACAGAAGGAAAATGCTATTTATTATTGGAGTCTTTGTAGGTGCGATATCTGATATGCACAACGACAGTCAGCAAGGAGAGGCGTCTATGTGATAAAATTCATGTCTACTGTGATGATTACGTTCTCATATTCGTTTTTCGAGTTTTTGTAGTATTTGACGGTTTGTACTGCTTCTTGGAATTGTGTTTGTGGTTAATGTAATGAGACGAAATTGCATATATGTGCACACAATACGATCCCCAACTCTAGTATGCTTGCTGCAACGATAACTATATATGTGTCGTCGCATACGGCAGGTTTATAGTACAAGTATATATCCGGTGTATATGATTCCTTTTAATCTGTTTTGATCTGTTAATTTTGTACACATAAAACAAATGGTAGACGTGCCTTCAATTAATTAGTGTATCCTTGCTGCTCGCTGTATATATTTCGTTTTTAAGCGTTTATTTGTGATATTGAGATCCAATCCATTCACACACCAACCCAACTGAAGCAAAGTTTCTTGCATAAAATAAACTGGACGATACGCCTGTGTATCACATATGGCCGGTTTTGTATACAAGTATATATTTGGTGTAGATAATGTACCATATATTGATCCCTTTTTTTTGTCTGTCTATGTGCGGTGTTCGACCTATGTGGAATTTAGGTGTTGTACAATCTCCTTCGTCCTCATTGGAATGAACGAGAGCACAATCAAGGCAGCAAGTCGATCAACTGCGAGACACTGCGAGCTTCACAACAAGAGAATGGAAGACAGTGGCCGGCTTACTCGAAGAACATGGGCCTAAACCCACCAGTGGGCCGGGGCTACTGAAAAAGACAAGCATGGGAAGGAGCGGCCCCCGCATAGCTTGGTTTTCATTTTTCAGTTGCATCTGCATTTTCATTTTAGTTTGGTTTGTTTCTTTTGTTTAAATTATATAGTCAAAAGAATGTGGTGAAAAAAACTATTTCCCTTTCCTTTTTGTATTATGAATGTTTGGTCTCCATCTTGATTATTAATTACTTTGTTTATGAATTCATCTTTAACCTGAAACTTACAAGTGATGTAACAAAGTCTAAGTTGTTACGATATAGCATGATATGAGCTTCTATAATCTTGGTCCAAGTGAGTCATGAATTTTTAGACTTTTTTTTATTTTGAAAAAGAACAAAATGCATAGCTCCTCGATGGTGAGAAAATCCTACAAAAGCCATACACCAATGGCTTCCCAACCTAAGATCTTAAACTCTTATAAAACTAAGACTCATTGGCATATTTCTCTATGATCTCTTAAAGCCACGTCATTAGATGGGCCCGGCAAGTCATTATTCTCAACAGGTAAACTATCTACGTCAACTATTCACTAGAAGATCCATTAGAGCCAACTAGCACATGTAATTATAATAGTTTCTCTTTATCCACTAACATGCATTTAGTATCTTCATCAAAATTAATTTAAGATAGTTTTTTCATATAACTATAAATATAAATTATCTAGTGTATTTTAAAATTATCTAAAATCCTCATGCAACACGCTGGGTATTTCCCTAGTTTAAGGTAGGGTAGACTTTAACAACAAACTTCAAGCGCTAAACAATGACAACACGTATACCAAAACAATTGCAGAACGGCAACAAGAATCAAGATGTTACTACCTTTTATAGAGAAAATATTAATAATACATGTTTCAAGACAAATCAATTAAAATGACATTCATAACAGGCTATTTTTTTTCAAATCTGCATAGTGATTTAAATGAATTGACTAATCAGTAATACTATTGTATAAGTTTCATCATTTTTTGATTAATTATATTGAAAAACGGGTGAAGTCCCGCTCTCGAAAAAAATTAATTATATTCTTTATAAAAATTTATACTATTTATAAAAACAATAGAAACATTATTTTTTATGCACTCTTATACAAGCTCTTTTAGGTGTGTAATGATTAACTTGATATAGTTTTTCTAGGATTCATTATGAACATGGAATCCCTACAGAATAGATTATACTTTTGCTAAATTATTTATCTATAGGAAACATAAAGCATGACACATGTCATTTATCACTTCTCCTGTGTTGGTATAGTTAACTCAATTCTAACAAAATTTATTCCCATATTTTTGGGGGTTTTGTTTCTGGATATTATGCAATTTTGAAGCAACAATCATTTTGCGAGGTAAGAAGAAAGCTAACAGGCACTTTGCATCGAGAACCCTATGCTATTTGTGAATCATTCCAGTCCTTCTCTATTTTTCTTTATCTGACACTTTCTCAATTGGAACCTTCCTTCTTACTTATTCATGCAAGGAGCCCATCTTACATGATGAAAAGCTTTCTATATATGTTATTGCACTTGTGTTGAGTTTTATCAAGTCTTGTATGACCCTTGTGTGAGATATTTATCATGTTCTCGTGAAAATATCTCTCTACATATCCTATTTTGTACGTGTATGTCTGGTATGCTTGGATGGAACCGCCTTTATACCTGAACACATGTACCAAACTAGTGGTACATGAAGAACCGGCGGTTCCTAGTTAAAGGGTGCTGGGTACCGTCCAAAAAGGTCAATAAATAATTTCACAATAAAGATGAGCTGGAATATGTGCCTCTAACCTATAAAGTCATAGTACATGAGTGTGGGTGTTAACTCCCTTGGCAGAATAAACGGCTCGACATGGAGCCCAAGTGGAGGTGTCAGGCACCCCCGACCCAAAACCCTAGCAAGGGGGCGCCCAGAAGGCAGCCGCCACCGCTGTCGTCATCGTAAGGTTGCCATATCCAGTTATGTTAGATTAGGAAAGAAGTCGAGTTAAGTTAGACAACTAGGATCGGTTAAATAAGAAAACGAAGAATCATACAGGATCTCCTAGGTTACTTAGGGTTAAGTCTTGTTGGGACTATAAATACGAGCCACATGTACTCGTTGAACCTATCTCACATATCCCTCACTTTCTCTTCCCGTGCGCCGCCTCTCTCTCCCTTTTCCCCGCGTCCGTGCTGCCGCCACCCCCGCTCGCCCTAGCGTCGCTGCGGCCTCGCCGCCGGGAGTCCTCAATGTCACGCTTATCACGGTTGGATGTGGTGAAGAACATCCAAAGAAGTACCCATGGAAGAAGAGGCCGTAGCACATGATGAGAAACCCTAGATAAACCACCCGATTTTGTACTCCGGGCCTCCTAGGTATATAATAGGAGGCATGGGCTCCTACAGAGATGTTGTGATCCCAAAACATCAACCACAACTAGAATCAACATATACACAATCGGCCCAAACCACTTTACTCGGCGGATGGTCTGGCCTTAAACCTTAGAATAGCACCGCGCTATCCCCCTACGCACCTACGTGGCCTCACCCAAGCCAATTGCTATTACAAAACACGGTTAATTTCCGCACTCCAACGGATCTATTAATCGACGAACGCGGAAGCAAGATCACCATGGAAGAAAATACGCAAATGACAACGACACCGAGGCACCATGTTTTTTAACGAGGTTCGGCGACGTGCTTAACTCGGGGGCAATAACTACGGGCGCTCCTCCCCATAAGCGGTGGCTACACCGGCATCCGGCGATCCCGCGGCCTCGACGCCACCCGAAAGGATCAAGATGCCCAAGAGGGGGTGAATTGGGCTAATTCTAAAATTATCGCGGAATTAAACCTACTAGCCCATGATTCACCCCTCGGTGCCTAAGTGTGTTCCTAAACAATCGATCACTAAAGTTTTGCACCCTAAGTTCCAATCCTATTCTAGCATGGCAATTCTAAGAAAGTAATTGCAAGAATGTAAGTGCTAGAAAGTAAATACGGAAAGTAAAGGGACAAGGAACACGGCGATCTTTTCCCGAGGTATCGGAGAGTCGCCACTCTCCACTAGTCCTCGTTGGAGCACCCGCGCAGGGTGTAGCTCCCTTGATCCTCGCAAGGACCAAGTGCTCTCTAGGGCTGATTCTTCGTCACTCCGACGCGGTGAATCGCAAGTACCGCTCACAAGATGAGTTGGGTCATCCACAAGCACCGCCGGATGATCACCAAGCTCCAATCACCACCAAGCCGTCTAGGTGATGGCGATCACCAAGAGTAACAAGCACTGACACTCTCACTTGACCTCGCAAAGCCTAGGGAGAAGAGTGGATGCACACTAGCTACTCTCGATCTCTCATGAACACATGGATTCGCAAATCTCTTCACTTCATGAGGCTCTTGCAACTCGCTTGCTCTCACAAGTTGGCTATCACTGAACAAATGAGCAAGAGAACTAAAAGTCGGGGGTGAGGTCGTATTTATAGCCATGGGCAAATCCAACCGTTACCCCGAAACTTAGCTCGGTCGTGAGCGCCGGACGCGTCCGCCGCCCACCTGCCGGACGCGTCCGGCGCTTAGAAACTTTCAAACGGCCAAGTAGCCGTTGGGCTACGACGGCACGCCCGGACGCGTCCGGGCGGGCCGCGCGCGTCCGGCGCGCACTGTCTCGCACAGCCCGCGAAAGTTTACGGGTCCGCGTCCGGCTGGGCGCGGACGCAGGACCGAGCGTCCGCCGAACGGGACAAAGCCGAGGAACAAGACCAACGTGCGCCCGGGACGCGTCCGATGCCCTCGGGCGCGCGTCCGGCGCCGTTGAAGTTCCCGTTTCCACTTGATCAGCGATCCTTTGAAAACGGCGACGACTTCAACGACTCTCGTGGCTCTCAAGTAACTCCCCTAGCGCGTTCCTCACGGTGTGCACCACACCTAATCCAATAGACTTAACTAGGTCAAGCTACCCATTTGCACCCCCCTTAATAGTACAGCCAAAAGAGAAAACAAAGTCCTAACGACTAATCCGTTGTCTCTCAACACCATCGACAATCGGAACTAATCGTCCTTAACCTTGTCGTCCATCCTTTGAAAACCGAAACGATTTCCATCGATAAGAGGGCATGACAACTGAAATGCCTGAGATTCCATTACCATGACCTAACTTCATTGTTTCTGCAAAACACATGTTAGTCATAGTAATCTATATTGTCATCAATCATCGAAACCCACATCAAAGGGCCTAGATGCTTTCAATCTCCCCCTTTTTGGTTATTGATGACAACCTCTGGAGTATGAAGATTTGAGTTGAGGTTTTCAAGCATGCTTAGTTCACATGAGCCTTTGACAATAAGAACAAAGGTTAGAGTGACTCATGTGACCCCAAGCCAATATATTTGTGCTCATATAATCTGCAAAACGAAGTTAGCACAACAAACAAATAGAGCTCATATGGAATCAGAGTAAAACGCGGAAGCCAAGCACATATGAGCAAAGAACCAAGTGACATAGAAGGTGATACCTCCCAAACGAAGATCATATGTCCGTCACTAGGAGAACCTCACACATATATCATACAATGCATAAAAGTAGACATGATGCATGCAAATGTATCAATCAAAAGAACCAAATCCCGAGCAGAAGCTCCCCCTAAGACTACATACTCCTAACTCTCCCCCTTTGGCATCAAGGACCAAAACCTAAGGCCGAGGGTAGAAGGAGCAGACGAGCCGGTCTCACGAGCATGTGGGGCAAACGAACGCCGTAGCATCATCCGGGCCGCTCGTCCGAGCTCGGACCGAGTGGACAGGAGCCCGCGACCCTCGGGCGTGACGCCGGCGGTGAAGCGGTCTGGGTCGCTCAACCGACACCGTGGCTCGCTGTCTCCGTAGTTGGCACTATAAGCGTGCTGCCGCCCGTCGACCTCGTGGCTCGACGGTGTAGCGAGTGGAAGAGTAGGAGCCACCTGTGGTACTGCCTTAGTAGTAGGAAGTGGATCTGTAGAAGCCACTGAGGAAGGAATAGTGCCTGATGTGCCGGTGCCTGTCACTGGAGGAATCACGGCCTCGAGTCTTCGCGCCGCGGGCCGCCGGGACTGGCTGTCTCATGTACTCAGGTGTCGCCTCTCCTGTGAGTGCACTGTAAGAAGCCTGATGATGGGCTCCGCCTGAGTCTGGAGTGAACAACAAGTGAGAGCCAACTGGAGAGAAGCCGGTAGCAATCCGAGCAAAGTCTGGTGACTGGAACTGCTGAGGCACCTGAACAGCTGGAGAAGAGGGTCCTACTCCTGGAGCTAGTAAGCCTGTAGTCGGACCTGGCACCTGAGAAGAAGGTCCTGCCCCCAACGACTGTCCTGCTGGCTGACTCGGAGCAGAGGGGAGGACTCCAAGAGGAACTGTGGCACTGGCACTCTCCTGGCTGGAATAGGGAGGCAATGAGAGCCATAGTCTCGCAGTGCTCGCTTCTGCCGTAGCGATGTTGTGAGTCCGACGAGCGCGTATCTCTCGCTAGAGCAATCTCATGCCGCTGCTCGGCACGCTCCTGGTTTGCAGCCAGCCTGTCAAGAACCTGAGCCATCTTCTCAATAGCTGCTCCTGAGCTGCTAGTGTCTGGGTCACGCGGTGGAGGACGTACTGGAATGTAATACTCCTCATCATCCTCGGAGTCTGAGGTATTGATCTCATATTCTGCTCCCTCAGCTGCTGCAATTTCTGCTTCTTCTTCTGCTGCCAGCTGCTCAACTCTGGCATCCTGCTCAGCTCCTGTCTCTGTAACTGGGTCTCCATGTCGAGGAATGACTGGAGGAGGATTGGCAGTGACTCTGACGATCTAAGAAGCATCATAGCAGCCAAACATCTCGAATCTAGCAGGATCTTCATATTCTTTTCTGATGGAGTCTGGCAGATCACCATTTCTGTAAATAAGCCAAGTGATCCAATGGGCATAGTGCATCAGACGGTGTTTAGTGAAACTCCCATAGATGACATCCTCCATATCACAAAGCATCAAATCCCAGATGTCAAAGGGAATTTTCCTCATAAGATGTGACACTATCCACTGCTGGAGCCTGGTGAAGCCATTTCTGAACCCGGGCCTAGCAAGGATGGTGTACCTCTGAATCTGATCAAGAATGCGAGCTAGTGGTACCTCATCCTGTGGTGTCCTGCTCAACCCTGCTCCAAAGTTAGGTCCAAAGACCTCTCTCATGATCTCGCAGGTGGCTCTATCCCTCCCGTGCACGTCTCGGGGCGGCTCAATCTCGAGGAAAGCAAGCCGATGCGCTTGATGGGCTGCTCTGGAATCCCTAAGAAGTTCCTGGCTTCCTCACTAGACAAGTTCTGTCTCTGCCCATGAATGGTGTATGAAATGAGGGAATGATTTGGAGCAATCCATAGTGTAGCATAGAACTCTAACACCCATTACGGGAATGTATTTGCCAGCATCTTCTAATCAAGTCAAACATCCCTGGCTGAGCACCCAAATGCTCTCTGAAACGCTGGCCCATGACATATGAGAAACTCTCAGCTGAGATGGTCCTCTGCTTGGTGATCTTCGACTTCTGCCTGTGGGCTTCAACTAGAGACTTGTGCAAAACTGTATAATAAGGTGCACCAGCTCTCTCTCTGGAAGGCGAAAACCAGGTGTTGATGTCCACCTGTCTGATTGCCTGAATCTTCTTTGCACTTGCTTTCAATAGCTCCTCTGTACTCAGTCTAGGTCCTGTAGGGCTCCTGCTGGGCTGCCTCTGTGGAGTGGATGAGGACCCTGCCTCCTGTGACTGCTGGACTGCCTGCTGCTGAAGAGTCCTGACACGGGAGGACCATCGTCGAGGAGAGAGCTCCTGCTGCTCAAGAATAGCCTCCTCTGCCTCCTCGGCCTCTGCCTCTGCCTCCTGTGGCTTGCACCGATCCCGCTCTCGGGAACCGAATGCCTCGCACCTCTTCGAGTTCTCCTCTCGACGCTCTCGCTTCTTTGCCTCTACGCGGGGCTGCCTCGAGAATCAGCCGGCAACATTTTCTTTTCCTCATAGTCACCGTTTTCTTGCCCTTAGCTTTCTCAATCATCTCGGGAAGATTTGGCCTTCTCGTGCGGATCATCATCTCCCCCGAACCCCGCCCGAATTCTTGCACCTTGGCATGACCGACACTCTACGATCAAGCAAACCGAATCACCGGCCGAAGAAGAACTATCACCTCAAGAGGCTTGGCCTCAATCCATACCGTCGAGGCTTGGCCTAGGGTTTGTCTCCTCCGACACCGGCCACGGACCAAAAGAGCGGCTCGCCGCAAAGCATGGAAGGGATAGGATATATATAACCATAAGCATGTGACTAGAGAAGCGAGTAACCCTATTGAAGCAAAGCATTGGGTAAGAATACAGACGGAATTAGGATATGTACCTATTGCATTTTCAAATTCCTGTGAAGAAGGTAAGAGTAGACGACGCGGGGCACCCTTGGACACAAGGTGGAATCACTGCATAATGGAATTGATCGGAGAAGATCAACACGTGATTAGAAACTGGTTTAGGCATTTTGCCGAACACCTTGGGGAGCGGGGTGGTGGCTCACCATGGAAGAGCTTCTTCCGCTTGTGAATGACGCCAGCGGCGAGCTTAATCACACAAGCAAGAGAAGAAGACGCCACGGACGGAGATCGAAAGCTTGCCGGGAGAAAATGAACTCGAGCGGCGGCGAGAATGGCGGCAATCGGTCGGCGGCGCAGTCGGGGGCGCGCTACGCAGCGAAGAGGGCGCGGTGGCTGGAATGGCACACGGCGGTGGAGGAGCGAGGCGCGCGCGCGCGGCTCGATGCGGAGGAGTGCGAGCGGCACGGTGCTAGGGTTTGCGGGCGGCGACGCGGCGGCGTACGGATGCGAAGGAAGAAGAAGAGGCCGCGGGCCGATTCGAAATGAAGAGAGAAAGAATAGGGGGCCCCACACGTCGATTAAGTGATCCGCGCTTGTCCTCTTCGCGCCGGGACGCGTCTCGACCGCGTCCGGGGAGCCGTCCGGACGCCGAACGTAAACATTTTAAAAATGCTTGCTCGAGTTGATCCCGCCGGACGCGCCAGACGCGGTCGCCGGACGCGGGCGATACACCGTTGAGCGTCCGCCGGTCTTGATCGCCTGGCTTCTTCGTCAGGCCGGTTCTTCATAAGGCGCCGGGACGCGTCCGCCGGTTTTTCCAAATGCGCGTCCGTGACTCCTTAAAGCGGCGAGGTTGAAATATTTCTTCGCGGCGCCTGTTCCCAATTGGTTTCCAAACTTTTGAAGAGACAACTAAGCACGTTTGGAGCCAATATGAGATCCTCACTCTCAACCACTCGGTTTTCAAATAGTTTGCCATAGGCTTATAATAATTTTCGAAAATAGGCAATAAACACGAGCGAGGAGCAAACGTGTGGCCATGAGCTTGAGTTTCTAAACCAAGTAAAAGCGTCAAAAGGCTTTCTCAATTCATGGACAAACACAGAGGTTGCTCAAAAGATAAACGAAAAGAAACAAAGAGCAACACACAAACAATTAAAATTACTGGAATTTGAATCTAAATGGCTTGTCAGGTTTGAACCAAGGGTAAGCTTCTTCACACCTCCAAAGAGTGTTATCTTAACCAAGTTAGAAAAGCCCTAAATGCATTGCGTAAATTTAAACGTGCTCTATAAACAATGCAATGCAACCGACAACATCCTTCATCTATTCCTTGTGAAGTTGCTTAGGTCAAGGATATTGAGCTCATTCCTTAAACCGCAAAAAGTTGATTCATCCAATGGCTTTGTGAAGATATCCGCTAATTGATCCTCACTTTCACACCTTCTAGAGATATATCCTTTTTAGAGATATGATCTCTAAGAAAGTGGTGGCGGATATCTATATGCTTTGTGCGAGAATGTTGAACCGGGTTGTTGGCAATCTTCCGCACTCTCATTGTCGCACAAAAGAGTCACTTGACCAAGATTCACTCCATAGTCATGGAGGGTTTGTTTCATGTACAAGATTTGTGCACAACAAGCCCCGCTGCTATGTATTCTCGTCACTGTGGATAGAGCAACACTATTCACTTCTTTGATGACCAAGAGACAAGTGACCTCCCAAGCAAATGGCACCCTCCTAGGATGTGCTTTTTCTATCAATTTTGCAACCGGCATAATCCGATCGGAATAGCCAACAAGTTGGAATCTTGCTCCTTTGGGATACCATAGGCCAATGCTTGGGGTGAGCCGCAAGTACCTAAGGATCCTTTTAACAGCACTTAAGTGAGCTTCCTTAGGATCGGCTTGAAAACGAGCACACATGCATACACTAAACATGATGTCGGGCCTAGATGCAGTGAGGTACAACAAGCTACCGATCATAGAGCGGTAAAGAGTTTGATCCACAGAGTTACCTTCCACATCAAGGTCGAGATGCCCATTGGATGCCATAGGTGTGTTGATTGGCTTGCAATCCTTCATATCAAACCTCTTGAGGAGGTCCTTGGTATACTTCTCTTGAGATATGAAGGTCCTTCCTTCATTTGCTTGATTTGAAAACCAAGGAAGAAGTTGAGCTCACCAATCATAGACATCTCGAACTCTTTTGACATCATGTCACCAAACTTCTTGCATTCTTCTTCATTTGTTGAGCCGAAGATGATATCATCAACATACACTTGACAAATGAAGATTTCTCCATTAATCTTCTTGGTGAATAGTGTAGTGTCAACCTTCCCGATGGTGAACCCCTTCTCAATGAGGAAGTCTCTAAGGCGCTCATACCATGCTCTAGGGGCTTGCTTGAGCCCATAAAGTGCCTTGGACAGCCTGAAAACATGATTAGGGCAGCTAGGGTCCTCGAACCCGGGAGGTTGATTAACATAGACAAGCTCATTAATGAAACCATTAAGAAATGCACTTTTCACATCCATTTGAAATAGTTTCATTTCATGGTGTGAAGCATATGCAAGGAGGATACGGATGGCTTCAAGTCTTGCAACCGGTGCAAAGGTCTCTCCAAAATCAAGGCCTTCAACTTGAGAGAACCCCTTTGCCACGAGCCTTGCCTTGTTTCTCACAACATTGCCTTGGTCATCTTGCTTGTTGCGGAACACCCACTTGGTGCCTATGATTCTTGCATTCTTGGGACGTTCTTCAAGTGTCCAAACCTTGTTGCGGGTGAAGTTGTTCAATTCTTCGTGCATGGCATTCACCCAATCTGGATCTTGAAGAGCTTCACCTACATCTTTAGGCTCAACACAAGAAACAAACGAGTGATGTTCAGCAATATTAGCAAGCCTTTGAGATCGAGTCATTACACCCCTTGATGGACTCCTATGATTTGATCTTGTGGATGATCATGGAGTTTAGGAATTCTCTTTTCAACCACTTGAGGAGTAGGTTGAGGAGCATCAACATCTTGAGCTTGTGCCTCTCTTTGTTCATGGGAGACATGAGTGTCTTCATGTTCGGTCATCCCATCTTTTTCTTTATCATCTTGAGGCACACTTGAAGAGGAAGAAGGCTTGTCGATGACTTGCACTTCATCATCATCTTCTTTAGGCTTGATGTCTCCCACCGGCATATTTTTCATTGCTTCCCTCAATGGTTCATCACCTACATCATCAAGATTCTCAATTGCTCCTTGGGAGCCGTTAGATTCATCAAACTCCACATCATATGTTTCTTCTACCAAACCGGGTGGCATGGTTGAATACTCGATATGCCTTGGATTTTGATGAGTAACCAACAAGAAAACCAATATCACAACGTCTTTGAAACTTCCCTAGGTGTTGCCTTTTCTTGTAGATGTAGCATTTGCAACCAAACACCCGAAAGTAAGAGACGTCCGCTTCTTCCCATTGAGCAGCTCATAGGGGGTCTTGCCATGGAACTTGTGAAGATCTAACCGATTGGATGCATAGCATGCTGTGTTGATAGCTTCAGCCCACAAGTTCTCTGGGGTGTTGTACTCATCAAGCATTGTTCTTGCTAGAGTGATCAAGGTCCGGTTCTTTCTCTCAACTATGCCATTTTGCTGAGGTGTGTAGGAGGATGAGACTTCATGTTTAATCCCAACTTCATCACAATAAGCTTCAATGTTGGTGTTGTCAAATTCTTTGCCATTGTCACTTCTAATTTTCTTGATCTTGACATCAAATTCATTTTGAGCTCTCTTTGCAAACTTCTTGAAGCAAGGGGTGGCTTCGGATTTGTCATGAAGAAAGAATGTCCAAGTATATCTTGAGAAGTCATCAACAATCACTAGACAATGGAGTTTCCCACCGAGGCTCTTGTATGTGGTTGGTCCAAATAGATCCATATGCAGCAACTCTAGCACTCTTGAGGTTGAGAAAAGCTTTAGTTGGATGAGTGTTTGCAACTTGTTTGCCGGCTTGACATGCACTGCTTGCAAGGTTTGTCCTTTTCAAACTTGACATCTTTCAAGCCTCTCACTAACTCTTTCTTCAAAAGCTTCTTGAGTGTACTCATCCCAACATGTGCTAGCCTCCTATGCCACAACCACCCAAGTGAAGTCTTGGAAGACAAACACACATTGATTTGCATCTTCGGAGGTGAAATCCACTAGATAGAGATTGTTGTATCTAAAGCCTTTGAATATCACAGTTGAGTCTTCTTTCTTTGACACTATCACTTCTTTCTCATCAAACAAGCATTTGAATCCAAGATCACATAGTTGGCCCACTGACAGCAAGTTGAAGCTCAACGGTTTAACATAAAGCACATTTGACAAAGAGTGATCATTTGATATAGCAACTTTGCCCAAACCCTTGACTTTGCCCTTTGAATTATCACCAAATATAATTCTTTCTTGCTCTTGTTCCCCTTCATCTAGTGAGGCAAACATACGAGGTTCACCGGTCATATGTTGAGTGCAACCACTATCAATAACCCAATGACTTCCACCGGTCCTGTAGTTCACCTACACACAAGAGATCAAGCTTGAGGTTTAGGGACCCAAACTTGTTGAGGGCCCTTAACTTTCTCTATTAGAGACTTTGCAACCCAAATTTGCTTAGGCCTATTCTTGTTGGGGGGCCTAAGAAGGTGACATTCACTTGTCCTTTTGAATCCTTTCTAACCACATAATGAGCATTGTATGCAAAGGGTCTAGCATGCTTGGGCAAGGGTTGTGGTGGTGGAGTTTCACACTCATGAGCAAAATGACCTTCTTGTCCACATTCAAAGCATCTCTTTGGCTTTGGCTTTGGCTTTTGCTTTTGTTGACTTGCTTGCTTTGCTTGATGTTGCTTCTCTTGATGTGCCTTGAACCCAATGCCACTTCTATCGGTCTTCATCACGGTGTTCATCAAGAGCTCACTTTGAAGTGACTTTCCTTTTGCAAACTTGCTCAACCCAATCTTGAGATGTTCTTTCTCTTGCTTGAGCTTCTTGTTCTCTTCTAGAAGTGACTCATTTGTTGATTGCTTCAAGCATGACATTTCAAAGTGGAGTCTTTTGTTCTCTTCTTTGAGCTTCTCATTCTCAAGTGCTAGTCCCTCATCTTCAATGGTGACGGTGTGACTGATTTTGGCTTGTTCAAGATCCTTCTTGAGCTGCTCATTTTCATTTTTCATCTTGACATAATCATCATAATGATCAGCCACCACAACTAGCTTGCCCTTGCTACTAGCACTTTGCTCAATGATCTCATCACATGATGTAGCTACATCACTCTTAGCAACATTGTTAGCAGCCTCATGTGTTTCGGTGAGAAGCTCATAAGCCATCGCTAGATTCCCATGATCAACTTTAATAGTTGTGTACTCCTCTTTTAGAGAGCTATAACTAGATTTGAGCTCATTATGCTTCTTCTCAAGGTTCTCATTTTCAACTTTAAGCTTCTTCTTAGATGCTTTGAGTTTCTTGAGTTGAGAAGACATAATTTCATTTTGATCTCTAAGATCATCTCTAGTCTTTTGCATAGCTTCCACCTTTTCTAAAAGAGAGGTATTTTCACTATCAAGCTCATCACATCTTCCTCTAGTCTTTATGATGGTTTTTGAGTATTTTCTAATCAATTTAACAAGCTCATCATAAGAAGGCGACTCATACTCCTCATCACTATCACTTTCACTACCACTATCATCACTATCCTCATGCTTAGGATGTACCTTCTTTTCACCTTTAGCCATGAGGCAAAAAGTGGGATGGTGTAGATGATGATGGCAGAATTTGTGGAGGAGGTGAAGACCCAATGCCAATGGCGGCAACTCCTTCATCATCACTTTCTTCATCGGATGACCCACAAGAAGATTCAATATCGGTGAGCCAATCACCAACAATATAAGCCTTGCCATCTTTCTTCTTGTGATGCTCTTTCTTTTCTTCCTTTTTCTTGTGATGCTTGTCTTTCTTCTTCTTTTCTTTTTCTTCATCATCACTTGAGTCATCCTTCTTGTCCTTGCCCTTCTTCTTGTACTTCTTGTCTTTTGGAGGCTCGGACATTGATGAGCTAGGTGACCAATCTTGTGACAATTGAAGCACTCCATTTCGGAGATGGGCTTTCTCTTCGCTTGTGAAGAACTTCTTCTTCTTGCCATCAAATTTGACCCCATTCTTGTTGAGCTTCTTCAACATCTTGGTGGTCTTCTTCACCATGAGAGCAAGACTCACGTCATCAATTTCAGCATCGCTTGAATCATCATGAGATGCCTTGGCCTTCCCTTTTCTTGAGTGACTTGCATTGAGGGCCAAGTCTTTCTTCTTGGATGATGAGCCATCCTCGGGGGTGAGATGCATGTACATCTCATGAGCATTGATCTTTCCCAATATTTGTGTTGGTGTAGCATTGGAAAGATCACCTTGGTGAAGCACGGTGACAATGTGCCCATATTTCTCAATGGGGAGGACACACAAGATTTTTCTTGCAACATCGGATGCCGTCATTTGATTGAGTCCAAGCCCATTGAGTTCCTCTACAATAGTGTTCAAACGGGAATACATCTCATTAGCACTTTCGTTAGCTTTCATCTCAAAAGAATTTAACTTGCGCATAACAAGATGATAGCGTTCCTCACGCTCACTCTTAGTTCCCTCATGGAGCGCACAAAGGTCGGACCATAGTGCATGGGCGTCCTTGTGGTTCCTCACGCGATTGAACACATCCTTACAAAGGCCGCGGAAGATCGCGTTCCTTGCCTTTGCATTCCACTTCTCGTAGTTAGCCTCATCACCGACAAGGTTAGCCGGGATCCTTGGGTTTTGGGAGTCCTTGAGAAGCGGCACGGAAGCATCCAACATCTATCGCTTCTAAATGTGCTTCCATGCGAATTTTTCAGTAGGGAAAATCGTCCCCATCAAACATGGGAGCAGGTCCATCCCCATGGGACATCTTTACTCTAGGCGGTTAAGCCTAATTTCGAGCAAACCGGCTCTGATACCACTTGAAAGGATCAAGATGCCCAAGAGGGGGGATGAATTGGGCTAATTCTAAAAATTATCGCGAATTAAACCTACTAGCCCATGATTCACCCCTCGGTGCCTAAGTGTGTTCCTAAACAATCGATCACTAAAGTTTTGCACCCTAAGTTACAATCCTATTCTAGCATGGCAATTCTAAAAAAGTAATTGCAAGAATCTAAGTGCTAGAAAGTAAATACGGAAAGTAAAGGGACAAGGAACACGGCGATCTTTTTCCCGAGGTATCGGAGAGTCGCCACTCTCCACTAGTCCTCGTTGGAGCACCCGCGCAGGGGTGTAGCTCCCCCTTGATCCTCGCAAGGACCAAGTGCTCTCTAGGGCTGATTCTTCGTCAATCCGACGCGGTGAATCGCCAAGTACCGCTCACAAGATGAGTTGAGTCATCCACAAGCACCGCCGGATGATCACCAAGCTCCAATCACCACCAAGCCGCCTAGATGATGGCGATCACCAAGAGTAACAAGCACAGACTCTCACTTGACCTCGCAAAGCCTAGGGAGAAGAGTGGATGCACACTAGCTACTCTCGATCTCTCATGAACACATGGATTCGCAAATCTCTTCACTTCATGAGGCTCTTGCAACTCCCTTGCTCTCACAAGTTGGCTATCAGCTGAACAAATGAGCAAGAGAACTAAAAAGTCGGGGGTGAGGTCGTATTTATAGCCATGGGCAAAATCCAACCGTTACCCCGAAACTTAGCTCAGTCGTGAGCGCCGGACGCGTTCGACCGCCCCACCGCCGGACGCGTCCCTGCGCTTAGAAACTTTCAAACGGCCAAGTAGCCGTTGGGCTCGATGACAGCGCCGGACGCGTCCGGGGCCAGCGTCCGGCGCGCGTCCGGCGCGCACCCCCTGTCACCGGCCAGCCGAAAGTTTCGGTCCGCGTCCGCGGGGGGCGCGGACGAGGTGGCCGAGCGTCCGCCGAACGGGACAGGCCGAGGAACAAGACCAACGTGCGCCGGACGCGTCCGACGCCCTCGGCTGGCGCGTCCGGCACCTGTTGAAGTTCCCGTTTCCACTTGATCAGCGATCCTTTGAAAACGGCGACGACTTCAACGACTCTCAGGGCTCTCAAGTAACTTCCTAGCGCTATTCCTCACAGTGTGCACCACACCTAATCCAATAGACTTAACTAGGTCAAGCTACCCATTTGCACCCCCCTTAATAGTACGGCCAAAAGAGAAAACAAAGTCCTAACGACTAATCCGATGTCTCTCAACACCATCGACAATCGGAACTAATCGTCCTTAACCTTGTCGTACATCCTTTGAAAACCGAAACGATTTCCATCGATAAGAGGGCATGACAACCGAAATGCCTGAGATTCCATTACCATGACCTAACTTCATTGTTTCTGCAAAACACATGTTAGTCATAGTAATCTATATTGTCATCAATCATTGAAACCCACATCAAAGGGCCTAGATGCTTTCACCACCCAAACCAGCCGCTAAGTCGTCTCACGGTTACAACATGGGTGGCCTCATATTTATGGCCCCCTAGGACATGGAGTTCGACCACAACTCTATCCTAGCCCCAACTCAGGTCCAACTAACCAAACTGTACACATATATATTTGACACATATCTAACACCACCGGCAACGGCGACGACCTTGACTTCAGGCATATGCATTCGGACAACGGCGACGACCTTGCTATCGTTCTGTTCTCTATTCACCGTCGCTGCTCATCAAACCGTACGTCCTTGATTTCACTGTCTTCTCCCATGACTCACAGGGGTCGGCACTCAGCTGCGGTGACTGAGAGCTGGTAGACCAAAGACCTGCCGGGAGATGCGAATACGTACGGTCGAGAACAGCAATCGGGAGAGCACAAGTCGCGTTCCACGGTGTGCAGTAACCTGCCGGCCGATGGCAACATTTCTCTTCCCCTCCTGGCTATATTAATTATAGCCAGGCACTGATGTCGTCGGCTCAAGAATTTTATTGAACTTGATGTTGGCTTCAAAAATTATAAATCATCTTTAGCTTCCTTTTCGTCTTCATATCGAACAACTAGTAATTGTCTAAATTGAAGGTAGAAAACGACATTGTTCATAAAACCAACGAGTCACATCATATTTATTTTATTATTAGCCATATAAAATACTAAATATGCAAGTAGAGATAGAAACTTGAGAAAATATAATATGGGGAGATGTATTTTAATAATTAGATTTTTATTGTTTTAATTGAGATCTTTTTATCTATAATAATCTCTAAAACTAGTAGAGCATGCTACGCAAATTGTGTGTAGGGTGTTTGAGTGTGTTGGTGGGTGGGTGGGGTGCGGCGGGTTTCTCCCAGAGCCCCATGGGAATTGTCCAGTTGTTGAAAGCACCGTAGACGTTGACCTTTCGCCAACCCACATCTGGTCTGCACAGGACTTGGCCCTAAATTCCACTATGAAAAAAAATTACTATCATATCAAAATGCCGACAAATGCATGGAGTACTAAATATAGATGAAATAAAAACTAATTGCACATTTTAGTTGTACTTTACGAGACGAACATTATAAGCCTAATTAGTCAATGTTTGGATAATTTTTACCAAATACAATCGAAATGTTACGGTGTCGCTACAGTGTTTTTTCCTAAGTTTGCACACCCCAAATTGGGGATCTAAACAAGGCCTTGGTTTTGGCACTTCCACTTAACTTTATACATAAGACACGGACCCTACTTCACCAAAAATGTATTACGATTCTGGTTAAATTATGATCACATTTCATTTTCAAACGGTAAGTTAAACCCCACTAAGGCAGATGTGAATGTGAAGGTTTCATTTCAAGCTCATCGATTGCTCTGCGCAACTTTTGCTCGTGCCAGCATTCGTTTATTTACGGTGTGTTTGGTTCGAGGAGTGAGATGGTCTGACTTGTTCTCGCTCCTCACATTTTTATTTGGTTTGTGGAATAGAATGAGTTGATCTATCACAATCTTACTTCTCACACGCTACTACATGATTGATTAAAGCATGCTATAATTATTGGTTCGTGTCTATTTAATAATATAAAAACGACTTCACTGTGCGTCAGTCAAAAAATATAGTACAGGACGGACAAGTGGAAATAAACAAAAAAAGGGTCCATTTCTCGAGCGCGGTAAGTTCAAGCGTGCTTTGCTGTGTACCTCAAGGCAGTGTGTGTGGTTGGCTTGGGAGGCGATATATATGATCCAACAAGACAAGCAGTGGTAGTCTTCTGCTCGATCTCCTCCAGCACCCCAGCCTACTAGCTCGGCGGCGGCGAGCCAGCAAAATGGTTGCCGGCGGAGCACACGGAAGCCGCCACCAGCTCCACGACGACATGGACGATGATGTGGACGCTTTCTCGAACCAGGATATCGCCCGGCGGCCGGAAGTAAGGCTCATCAACAGGTAGCTGCATGATTTCTTTTTTTCTTTTTCGTTCACAATCCTACCTTTAAATTTGCACGCTTTCAATCACAAGTTATTAAGAGGACGATCTAACAGGTACGCCGTGTTTCGGACGTACGTCATGATGGGGCTAAAAGGCATCGGGGGGCTGCTGCTCTTGTGGGCGACGGTAGTCCTCCTCGGCGGCTATGTCTCCTCGCTCAAGAAGATAGATTTTTGGTCTATCTCCTTCATCGCCTTCGTGCAGGCTGCCGGGTTCGTACACTAGCCCATCCACCTCTCATATATAATTGGATAAGGTTTCCTGATGAAATTATGTTTGGTAATATACTCACTCCATTCTAATGTGTAAGATATTTTGCTTTTTGAAATACATAACAATTTGGTATGCACCTACATATACATTATGTCTACTGTATAGTAGGACTATGTATTAAAAAAACTAAAATAACTTACAATTGGATGGTGTACATTTTATATGTGCGCTTACTAGAGTCGTAACGCTAATCTGACTAGCTTCAATTGGATGGTTCCACCGCATATCTATAACTCTTAGACAATTCTATTATCTTTTTTTTTTGACATGCAAAGTGTCTATCTCAGCAGTCTACTATAAAACCCACTATCTATTTCTCTTACCTATAAAACATCCACATCGATCCATCCACTATCGACCTCACTATCTATTTTTCATACAAAGCGTCACATCAGCAGTCCACCGCATCAGCGAGACACATCATTCACTATGAAAATAATCTCTATGATTATGCTAATTTATATTCCTCTTTCATACCTGTAACAACACGCAAGGCATCCTCCTAGATTGGCATAAGAAAATGTCCATGCTTTGTGTATCAAGTTGGTAAAGAGATGGAGACACCTATGTCATACCTACATTCTATTTAGTGGACCAGCCTTTGACTCATAGATGATTTTTAGCAACGACACCATTTCTTCGCAGAGAGGTAGAGCCTCCCTAACAAATGGTTCACGAAAGAGCCATCCCTACAAATCAATTTATTATCGACCGCTCTAAATGGCCCTATTTGAAGAGGCGGCTCTATATTCACTTGCCCTCTGTAAATCCAAGGATGACTCTATATTGAGCCGTTCTACATATAGACGTCGAATACTAATAACTGAGTTTTAAAATTTGAATTTTTCAGACGGCAGTAATGACCGAAATAAAAGTTGTAGATCACAAAGATTATAGTACTTTATTGTTTACAACTTTGAAATTTGAATTCATTTATTTTGATGTTTCAAAACATTGTTTGAAATATAATTTTTAAATTGTGGAAGGACTCGATTTCTTTTTTTAATCTTTAGCTAGAACTTTAAGTAGCCTTTCTCCCTCATACTACATTCAAATTACTTGATTTTTTTCTGAAGTTTCTAAAGTCACGCTATATCAATTTATCGTGCTTTCACATCTATTAATTTGGTCATATTTTCTTGTGAACAATTTAAATTTTGAATTTCAAAATAATAACTTCAAATAACATTTTGAAAAATCAAATAACTTCAGCTAAAGTATTCATGAACATAAAATTTGCAGAACTCATCTAGATCTACAATTTTCATTTTGATCATTCGTTCATTCGACAAAATGATACTATTATTGTTCACAAATTTTACATATCTCTTATAGTTTTATAAATTCTACATCTCTCTCGTATAGTTTATGAAACTGTAAGAGATATATGTAGGATTTGTGAATAATGTTACTATCACTTTATCGGATCAACAAATAACCAAAATAAAAATTGTAGATCTCAAGAAGTTATACAACTTTGTAGTTGACAACTTTTTCATTTGAAATCATTTTGTCAAGGAAAACTATTTCTGAAATTCATAAATTTGAAATTTAAACTTTTCAGCAGACCTTGGATGAGAAACAACCAAAATGAAATTGTAGATCTTGATAAGTTATACAACTTTGTAGTTGACAAGCTTTTGATTTGAAATCATCTCGTCAAAAGAGAATGGTTCGGATTGACTTGGATCGGTCGGTTCCTTCAGGGGAATCGATCGCCTGGAGCCATAGATGGAGGGCAACCAAGCCTTCGTAACCGCCCATGGCGTCAGGGCAGCCTTGTCGGCATTCAGTTGATTGAGTGGCGCCAAGTCCTTAGTATCCTTCTCTTGCAACATCTTTTCCACAACGTGGTTAGTGCCGTTGAGGCTGCGGGATGCGAACATTGTAACCGCCTGGGCGACGCGATCTCGGTCATAGTCTAGGCCTGTTCGAAGCTGCCTTCGACTGTATGACTCTGTTTGGTCCGGGCATCTTCAGCTTCAATTAAGTGTGGTTGGGGACATCCATGAACTTGGCAAAGCAGGGCCACCCAAGCAACGCTTGGTAGGTGGTGGTTAAGTCCACACACCGCCTCGAAGGTGAGCGGCTCCTTTCAAAAGTTGTCCAGTGACCCAAACGTGTTGTTTAGCCAGATATGTCCAAGGGGCACGACTTTCTTACCAGGGTGATCCTATAGAATAGCGCCTTGCTCAAGCGCAAGCCACTCCTTGATTCTTCATCTTGTCAAAGCTGCTAGCATAGAGGCTGTTAAGGCCACTAACTCCGTCTATGAGCACCCGTTGGACACGCACGCAGCGCCCATGATCAAATTGGCCATGAGATGGTACTGCCCCGGATCAGGGACGTGGTCAAGGTGATTGCCCTAGATGAAGGTGATGACTGTTTGTGACCACCGAAGCCGCGCCAGGATGGGCGGGGGTCTCGGGTCTCGACAAAGTGTTCACCTCCTACGTGGTGATGTGGCATGCCAGCGAGACTCGTACGCCTAGGAGCCCCCGAAGATCATGTGGAGGCTGATCGGCCTCGATGAACTCGGTGTCTTCCTCTAGGGTGTCTCCCGCCTCGCCGGCCTTCTAGGCAGGTTTTGGGCCTTGCCCGCCTAGCCGAGGGTGCCACAGGCCACGGGATGTAGCCCCCATAATTGCACAATCCTTGAGGAGATGCTTGGCTTGCTATTCATGGAACGAACAAGGCGCCTCAAGTGCCTTCTTGAAGTGCTCGGGGCATGGTCATTTCCCGCAAAGGTTGTGGACGGGTGGTACGTCCGATGCGGCCACCATCTCCTCCCTTCGACGCTTCTTGTCATGGCGGCAATGGGTCGCAATAGAGTCATCATTGTTGTCGCCATTGTTAAGGTGGGCAACGGCCTTTCCCTTGCTGTTGATGTTGCCATCATTGCCCTCCTCACCTGTGGCATACTCGGTGGTGATGTCTAGAAGCTCCCGGGTCGTTCCCCGGGCCTCATGCCCAAGCGTGTGGATGAGCACCTCATAAGTCGTGCCACGGATGAAGGCATTGATGACGTCGACGTCGATAACGTTGGGGAGCTCATTAAGCTTCTTGGAGAAATTTGGACGTACTCCTAGAGGGTCTCATTGGCCCTCCGCACGTAATTTGCACGTCCCAAGAGTTGCCGGGTGGGCGTACGTGCCTTCAACATGACCAATGAAGGTTGGATGGAGATCTCCCCATCAACGGATGTTGTCGGACTCTAGTTGATCGAGCCAAGCTCTCGAGATTGACAGGGGCAGGGGAAGGTACTGCATAGCGAAGTCTTCGTTGGACCCCGCCCTTCATGGCGAGGCGTTGGTCCTCCAATGTGGTCTCGTTGTCGTATTGGTGATGTACGTCGGTGGTCCGAAGCGCTTGGGGTAGAAGGCTGTCTGGATTCTGGCCTAAGTGTTGGGGTCGAACCGATCCTGGGCAGGGCTCCCTTCACATCGCCCAGGACTTTGGGACTAAGCCTGAGCATGATGCTTGGCCTCGATGGTGTCGCACACATCTTGGTCGGTGTCGATCCAGTTGTGCCCAGGTGGACGGCGACGAGAACGCTAATGCCTTTGCTCCTATTGGGGCATGGTGCCCTTGGTCCTCAGACAATCCAAGCTGTCGGCCAAGGTGTCATCGCTGCAACCTCGCATCAGTGTGGTGCGTGTGTCAAAGTGGTTCCCGTTGACGGTGGGAGTCGATCGGATGGCTAGGAGGTGGCAGCAGTGGCGCCACGACATAGAGCTCTTGGCTTGTTGCTTGAGTGCGACATGAAGGAGCCACATTGCCTTGCGAAGCCTCTAGTTAGTTTCCGAGTACGGCATGTCGAAGATGTCCGCAAGGTGGTAGGCTGTGGCGGTGGCCATGTTGTAGGCCACACGGGGAAGCGGAGCACGCTAGGAGCCCTTGCGCGGTCATTGTCGTCCAGCCGCTTGGCCTGCTACCGCGCAAGCTCCTCCCTTCGTCGTTCGAGCTCAGCCTCAGTGGCCTCTAGGTTTACCAGTGAGATTGTAGATGGGCCGCCTTATCGCGAAGGTAATCTAAGCGGGGACTCATCATGTCCGGTGGCGTGAGCTTGGGGCATCGTCTATAGGGCATCTCGCCATCAATGTGGAAGCACTCGCGATACGGTGAGTAGTAGTTGATGTCGTTGGGGGCCGTTCCCGAGAGGATCTCAAACTTGGACTATTTCGGCATGTCGGCTTGGACCGGCCTCCACTAGGTGAGACTTCTCAAGAGTTCCTTAGCGCTAAAGGTGCCCACCGAAAGGGTTGAGTGAGTGCGTGCCTAGGCCCCGAGCCGCTAGAGTCGGTGAAGGGATTTGTCTTGCCTTAGTGTCGGAGGAGTGGCCGGAATGCCGAGCCCATTGGTCTGGGCGGCGCCGTGAAGCCCCCGAGCCTTGGGCGCTTGGGGCGCCGGGTTCTAGGCCCGGCCCTTGGCCTAGACGGGAGAAAAGACTAAGGATCTAGTCAAGGTTGCCGTCAATCGGGAGCTTGGGGCTCAAGAGAGTCCTGAGGAGGGGCTGAGCCGTGGGCAAAATCCTTGGCCATAGGGTGCGCGTGAGCGTAGCAAATGGGTACAGCCCACGAGCCCCAAGAGATATAAGAGGGATCAGTCGGTAGGAGGGGTCCTTGGGTTAGGAACTCATCATAACCCCGGGACTTAACCCTATGTTTTAGTCTCCTTAGTGGGTTTCGATGACAATGGTGGAGATGAAGGCTCGTCGAATAAGACCTACTTCCAAATAAAGGAGGTTCATGATTTGGAACCGTGTAGTGAGTGAAGGGTTTCCCTCAATTAACAACGGTGAGATCGTCATTTCCACTCCCTTAGCATGGTTTCTATTGTGATTCTTTCATTCTCTACCGATTCACTAAATCCACTGGTTCAGTTTGAACTCAAATGGGATTGTTTTAACTTGTATGAACTAGTTCAATTCAAAAGCTTATACTAATTGGGCAAATAGGCTATTACTTTATATTTCAACCTTCCAATCACCCTTGAGACTCAATTGTTATTATTTTGTAACTCCGCATGCTTGGATTTTTTATATATATAAAAAAAAGAAAACCAATTCAAAAGCTTATACTAATTGGACAAATAGGCTATTTTGACTTTATATTTTACACATTTCAACCTTCCCATAATCCGAGACTCAATTGTAATTACTTTATAACTCCACATATGCTTCGATTTCAGAAAAAAAAAGACATCTGGTTTTAATAACATATTGAATTGCATGAATAACCAACCGGCTTAACCCAAAAGTTTAAGTTGACGGGGAAGGTGACGGTAACATCCCACTTAATTCATCTTGTGAAGGTATCTGTATTGCCTCAAGCTCTATATATAACAAGTTTAAATTTTGAAACCATCAAGAACATTGACCATGCTTCGGTCAAAAAAAGAACATTGACCATGTGGATATGAGGAAGAAGGGACAGCCAAATCAAGAAGTCCCGTATATTGTATCATGTTTGTGACAAGCAATGCTTATAATTGACATACATGTTTCAACTAGGACATATTTTGTCGGCATGATTATATATTAATTTTCTCTTTAGGGCCAGTTGGTAGGGCTCTTTATGCTCCAAATTCTACGAGAGGAGTGATTATCTATATTTCTCTATGATTCTCTAGGATAAACTCTATGAATACAATAGTTGTGCATAACAACCTCTAGCTCATTTCAGATAATCACTTCAAAAAATTAGTATAGAATCACTTGTAAAAATCTATTTGGCATTTGGCAAAGCTCCTCCAAGATTCAGGCCTTCGACCTAGGAGCTGCTTTAGGAGCTCTGCTGAAACCTGGCCCAACCTTGTCGTGGTAGCTCTAACTAGAACGTGCATACAACGGGTGTTGGATTTATTATGGGCTAGGCCCAATTATATATATTCAATAAATCAATAAAACTCTATGGTATGTAATTTGTTGGATGAACCGTTTGTACGGTACAAGATTTTGATTTGAACGTAGCAAGGCGGGCGGGCACGGGAGGCGAACGGACGGAAATTCATATGCCAATAATGATGCTTGTTTATGGGAGTAATTTCTAATTAGGAGTTATTTCCACTTGGAAATTACTTTCACTAGTTTTAATTGGCATATTGATTCTCCTCTATAGTGGAGACTAACGTGAGTCTCCTTGCCTCCCATGGTGAGGCCCTTTGCCTCCCGAAAGAGAAGTGAGTCTCTTGATTTGTCTCCGTGCCTTTTTGGCCTATATAATTGGGGCTTGTTATTCAGTCATAGTGCTTGGTTCATTCCTCTCTCCAACAAGAGAAAACACACAAGTCCATAATCCAGCTGCAACGAAGGTTTCTCCATCTCCTCAATCCGCGCACGGAGAAGGGAGAGGGCGAGGTGCCTCCGAAGCCCTTGCCGTTCGGGACCTTGCACGGGGATCGGCAATTAGGTTTTGGGGAGCGTCTACGCGACTGCCCCCAATCGCCGCCGCCGCGATTTGTCGTCGTCTACTTCCCGGAGGCGCCTTCGTCGTCTACTTCCCGGAGGCTTTGCGTTCTTCATCTTCTTCATCGACATATGGAAACGAGGACAAGGATCGGGATCCTCCGGAAGGTATAAACCGTTCATCTCCTCTCTGTTTTTCGTGATGCGTTTCGCATGTTTCGTTAGTCCATGCCTCTCTTGTTTCGTATCTTTGTGATGGATATGTTTCGTATGCTCGATCTATTATTTCGTCGGTTCTTGCATCGAACTTCCGCAATTGATCTCGCCATATATGCATGTTTCGTTAATGCTGTCATGTTGCTTCATATTCTCGCCGTATGTTTCGTAGTCCAGTTACATTGTTTCACATGTTTTCCGAGAGGCTATAATTATTATGAGTTATATATCATGCTTTGTTACTTTAGTAGACAAATCATGTTATCATGCTTGTATGTTTTACATGTTCATCGGTCACATGGTTCATATGGTTATGGACATTTGTGACATCATGTTTACAATGCCTAATTATCTATTACATGTCATCATCTTTATGTTAATTTACGGAATTAAAATGACATGGAAATTGCCTAATTGTCTAACAATCCAAAAACCTAATGATAGGCATTTTTCTCGGAGGTTTTTCCGCGCATTAAAACCCGATTCTTTTGATGGAAAGAATTTCTTGCTTTGGAAAGCTAAGATGGAACTATGGTTTGCTATGTCTTGTTATCACGCCGGCGAGGTGAGCTCGAAGACTTGTCTCGGAGCAGAGGACTAAGTTTAAGGTCGATGACAACCTCTTTAGAGGAGCGAGTGATCGGTGCATTGGATGCAAAGTTTCGGAAGAGCTATATCATTCTTCCCACCGGGAAAGCACCGTGGGATGCACTTGTTGGAAAGTTTGGAGTAACCGATCTTGGTAGTGAGCCGCCTCATGGAGCAGCTGTATGACTACAAGATGGTTGAGAACCGATCCGTAGTGGAACAGGCTCATGAGATTCGAGCACCGGCTAAGGAACTCGAACTATTCCCTTGTCTTCTTCCCGACAAGTTTGTGGTCGGCGGTATAATCGCCAAGTTACCACCTTCTTGGAAGGATTTTGCCACCTCCCTTAAACATAAGAGGCGGGAGTTCAATGTTGAGGAGCTCATTGGCACTCTTGATGTTGAGGAGAGGGCAAGGGCAAAGGACAAAGGGAAAGGTGATGAGACCGCTTCTGCAAATATGGTGCAGAAGAAATTCAACAAGTTCAAGAAGAAGAAACAAAACAAGCAAGAGAATTCTCCAAAGCCTGTTCAGATGGCACAGTTTAAGAAGAAGAACAACACCAACAAAAGCAAGGGAGGTTGCTTTGTTTGTGGGAGTGAATGAAACATTGGGCTAGAGATTGCCCAGATCGCAAGTTCAATCCAGAGAAGAAATCAGCAAATGTTGTCACTACAGAGGCTGCAGATGGAACAGTGGGGTATGGTAATTCTTTACCATTTGTTCTTTCAGTCTGTAATTCACCAAAGTGGTGGATGGATAGTGGTGCCAATATACATGTGTGTGCTGATATTTCTTTGTTCTCTTTTTACCAGGTCGGGAGGTCTGGCGCCTTGTTGATGGGAAATGGGTCGCGTGCTCATGTTCTTGGTGTTGGTACGGTCATTCTGAAGTTCACTTCGGGAAAGACGGTGCCATTGAAGAGCGTGCAGCATGTGCCCTCAATAAAGAAGAACCTTGTTAGCGCGTCTATGCTTTGTAAAGATGGCTACAAAGTTGTTCTTGAGGCGAATAAATGTGTTGTTTCTAAACATGGTACTTTTGTTGGAAAAGGTTATGATTGCGGAGGTCTGTTCCGCCTATCCTTGCATGATGTTTGTAATAAGTTGGTAAACTCAGTTGATTTTTTTCGATGAATCCGATTTGTGGCATTCACGCTTTTGTCATGCAAGTTATAGTTGTCTTATGCGGCTAGCAAACCTCAATTTAATTCCTAAATTTAACCTAGTCAAAAAGTCTAAGTGCCATGTTTGTGTTGAATCAAAACAACCCCGCAAGCCCCACAAGGCTGTTGAGGCGAGGAATCTGGCACCTCTAGAACTTGTTCATTCTGATCTTTGTGAGATGAATGGAATTTTGACGAAAGGCGGCAAAAGATATTTCCTCACCTTTATAGATGATTCCACCAGATTTTGCTATGTGTACCTCTTAAAAACAAAAGATGAAGCGCTGAATTATTTTAAGTCCTATAAAGCCGAAGTTGAAAACCAACTTGAGAGGAAAATAAAACGTTTAAGGTCTGATAGAGGAGGTGAATATTTCTCTAATGTTTTCGATGAGTTCTGCGTGGAACATGGAATTGTTCATGAGAGGACACCTCCATTCTCACCACAATCCAATGGGATTGCCGAAAGGAAAAACCGCACTCTAACCGATTTGGTAAATGCCATGTTGAGTACGGCGGGATTATCCAAGGAATGGTGGGGTGAGGCAATTTTGACCGCGTGTCATGTCCCGAACAGAGTTCCTACAAAGAACAAAGAGATTACACCATTCGAGGAATGGGAGAAGAAAAGATTAAACCTCTCTTACTTGCGCACTTGGGGGTGTTTGGCTAAAGTGAATGTGCCAATAAACAAGAAGCGTAAGCTAGGGCCTAAAACTGTTGATTGTATATTCCGGGCTTTGCCTTCCATAGTGTTGGTTATAGGTTCTTAATTATAAAATCTGATGTGCCGATATGTATGTTGATACTATCATGGAATCAAGAGACGCTACATTTTTTGAGAATGAGTTTCCAAAGAGGTCTACACCTAGTGAAACAAATCATGAGAATATAGTTTCAAATGAGCAAGAACTATCTATTCCCATAGATCATGCCGAGGAATCTCCTTTGCACATCCTCGAGGAGGATGATACTATAGTCACACGCAAGAGTAAGAGGCAAAGAGTTGCTAAAACTTTTGGTGATGATTTTATAGTATACCTTGTGGAAGACACGCCATCCACCATACAAGAGGCCTATTCTTCTCCTGATGCTGACTTATGGAAGGAAGCAGTAAGGAGTGAGATGGAATCTATTATGGGTAATGGAACATGGGAGGTCGTGGACCGTCCTTATGGCTGTCAACCTATAGGATGCAAGTGGATTTTCAAGAAAAAGCTTAGGCCTGATGGTACCATTGAGAGGTACAAGGCAAGACTTGTGGCCAAAGGATATACCCAGAAAGAAGGGGAAGATTTCTTTGACACTTATTCACCTGTGGCTCGATTGACTACAATTCGTACTTTGATAGCCGTGGCAGCCTCTCATGGTCTTATCATTCATCAGATGGATGTAAAGACAGCTTTCCTAAATGGAGAGTTGGATGAGGAGATCTATATGGATCAGCCAGATGGTTTCATTGCGGATGGTCAAGAGAACAAGGTGTGTAGGCTGTTAAAATCTTTGTATGGTCTGAAACAAGCTCCTAAGCAGTGGCATGAAAAGTTTGATAATACTCTCACTACCGCTGGATTTACTGTGAATGAGGCGGATTCGTGTGTGTATTATAAACATGGTGGGGGTGAGGCTGTCATGCTATGCCTTTATGTTGATGACATATTGATCTTTGGATCAAACCTCAAGGTCATTGAGGATGTGAAGAATCTTCTATCAAGCAATTTTGATATGAAGGATTTGGGAGAAGCGATGTCATTCTAAACATCAAGCTTATCGAGAAGGTGATGGTGGGGTAACTTTGTTACAATCTCACTATGTGGAAAAGGTGTTGAGTCGCTTTGGTTTGGGTGATCGTGATCCCGCCCTCCCACACCTTATGACCCTAGCATGATTCTGAGAAAGAATAGAAGAATTGCAAGGGATCAATTAACATACTCCCAGATCATTGGCTCTTTGATGTACTTGGCAAGTGCAACTAGGCCTGACATCTCTTATGTTGTGTGCAAGCTGAGTCGGTTTGTTTCAAACCCAGGAGATGATCATTGGCGTGATCTAGAGAGAGTGTTGCGCTACCTGAAAGGTACTATGACTTATGGTATTCATTATACTGGGTACCCCAGAGTGCTAGAAGGCTATTGTGATGCCAACTGGATCTCTGATGCTGATGAGCTTCATGCCACAAGCGGATATGTGTTCTTGCTTGGAGGTGGCGCTGTTTCCTGGAAGTCTTGCAAGCAGACTATCTTAACGAAGTCTACAATGGAAGGTAACTCGCAAAGCATTAGACACCGCCGGGCCGAGGCCGAGTGGTTACGTGATCTCCTAATGGATTTACCGGTAGTTGAGAAACCAATACCGGCTATTTCCATGAACCGTGATAACCAGATGTTATTACAAAGGTAAACAGTTCAAGGAGTAACATGAAGTCCACAAGGCATGTAAAGAGGAGATTAAAATCTGTCGAAAGCTGAAAAACTCCGGAGTTATAACGTTGGATTATGTCCATACGTCGAATAATCTCGGGGCAGATCGTTTACTAAGGGTCTGTCACGCAATGTGATAGAAAGTGCATCGAGAGAAATGGGTATGAGACCCATATGAGGTCTACTTTAGTGGTAACTGCTCCTTGTGATCGGAGATCCCGTGAATTGGAGTGGTGAAACAAGCTAGTAGTAGATCGAGAGGAAAGATCCCTTCTTGACTCATTTCGATGCACATCTTTCCTATCCGTAAGGCAGGATGGTATATTTATCTTAATGTATTCCAAGAGCCTATTGAGGTGAGATGTTGTCCTACGAACATCTTTTGAGGAGTACACCTATATGAGTCAGACTGCTGGTCACAGTCTATGGGACTTGGGTAATCCCTAAATACTCATGAAAGGCACAGAAGTGAGACTTATATGCTTCAAAACAGCGGGGATGCCTTTTGCAGCCTAGTATCAGCAAAGGACTTGAGTGAATCTCAGCTCGCACAAAACTGTCAATTCAAGGCTTAGTCCATTGTTCAGTTGTGACTGGGTGAAACTCTTGCTCTAGGTGGATGTTCAACTTAACAGTCTCCATCGAAACACTGGTATATCAAAGGATTGTGGTTTTGGTAACTACATCATTACAAACCCTAGAGTTTGGTGGGGATTGTTGGATTTATTATGGGCTAGGCCCAATTATATATATTCAATAAATCAATAAAACTCTATGGTATGTAATTTGTTGGATGAACCGTTTTGTACGGTACAAGATTTTGACTGAACGTAGCAAGGCAGGCAGACAGGGAGGCGAACGGACGGAAATTCATATGCCAATAATGATGCTTGTTTATGGGAGTAATTTCTAATTAGGAGTTATTTCCACTTGGAAATTACTTTCACTAGTTTTAATTGGCATATTGATTCTCCTCTATAGTGGAGACTAACGTGAGTCTCCTTGCCTCCCATGGTGAGGCCCTTTGCCTCCTGAAAGAGAAGTGAGTCTCTTGATTTGTCTCCTGTGCCTTTTTGGCCTATATAATTGGGGCTTGTTATTCAGTCATAGTGCTTGGTTCATTCCTCTCTCCAACAAGAGAAAACACACAAGTCCATAATCCAGCTGCAACGAAGGTTTCTCCATCTCCTCAAAACGCGCGCACGGAGAAGGGAGAGGGCAGGTGCCTCCGAAGCCCTTGCCGTTCGGGACCTTGCACGGGGATCGGCAATTAGGTTTTTGGGGAGCGTCTACGCGACGCCCACGCCGCCGCCGCTGATTTGTCGTCGTCTACTTCCCCGGAGGCGCCTTCGCGTCTACTTCCCGGAGGCTTTGCGTTCTTCATCTTCTTCATCGACATATGGAAACGGGACAAGGATCGGGATCCTCCGGAAGGTATAAACCGTTCATCTCCTCTCTGTTTTTCGTGATGCAGTTTCGCATGTTTCGTTAGTCCATGCCTCGCTGTTTCGTATGCTGTGATGGATATGTTTCGTATGCTCGATCTATTATTTCGTCAGTTTTCGCTGTCGAACTTCCCGCAATTGATCTCGCCATATATGCATGTTTCGTTAATGCTGTCATGTTGCTTCATATTCTACTGCCTGTATGTTTCAGTAGTCCAGTTACATTGTTTCACATGTTTTCCAGAGGCTATAATTATTATGAGTTATATATCATGCTTTGTTACTTTAGTAGACAAATCATGTTATCATGCTTGTATGTTTTACATGTTCATCGGTCACATGGTTCATATGGTTATGGACATTTGTGACATCATGTTTACAATGCCTAATTATCTATTACATGTCATCATCTTTATGTTAATTTACGGAATTAAAATGACATGGAAATTGCCTAATTGTCTAACAACAGGTTCTTCAACGCGATGTTTGACAATCAATTGAAGCATTTGATGAGATGGATGTTTCATGCAATGAAAAAATTAATCTTGCATTCTTCAAGAGTAAAGCACAATCAAGTGGATATGCAGCAGCATCAGGTATCTCGGACAAGACATGCCTGGTCCTGGCGGTTCAAGACAACAATAAGATCAATTATTTCTAAAGTGATTGGTCTCATTGTTTTTGTCGTGCTTGAACTCGTGCTGATGTTCTGCTTGTATGGCCAAGTTTACTGTGCTTGGCTCTCGCTTCAGCGTATAAAACTGCCAGACTACAACAATGCCTACAAAGATGCCACTCAGGATAACCTGAAGCGAGGATTGGACTTGTTCTATTTTGTATGTGCTGCTCAAGGTCTGATATCACTCTTTGCCATTCTGATTGAAATTTCTGGCACATACATCACCGTGATGATGGTCAGCAAGCAAGTTGATCTCAGCACGGAAGTAGTTCTTAGCTACTGTGTTGCAACAAAACAAAAATACATGAATAACCTGGCGTCTTCTGATGAGAGCTGGAATTTAATCACATATGGTGCTGACTTGCTGGATTCAGAAATGCCAGAGGACAATGTGTCCGGAGCAAGGGTGCTAACCATGCTGATTGAGAAGGGTGTGCCGGTAAGACGATTGCTGCTTCGGTCACCAAGACACAGGATCCAGAAGCTGGTCGGGGCCCTTGTCTGGAGAGGTCTAGCTGAAGGGGAGATGAGATGGCTCGCAGCAAGGATTGTTGAGCATGTCGCGCCTGACCTGAGCCTCGCTCAGTTCCCTGGAGCACTAGAATGCATATCGTCTCTCCTAGAAACCTCTGGTTATAACAAGGACGATGGTGATGGTGCTCAAGAAGATACCTATTTGGCAGCTCAGCTGAGGCTTTACAAGCAAAAAAGCAAGCAGAAGAAGCACTTTATCCTAGGGAATCACAAGGAGAAGGAACAAGTTAGCACCAATTCAGCAGAAGGAACGAATGAGGAGCTGATATTGCAAGGCCTGAGAATCCTAGACAACCTGGCTCTCAACGAACACAACTGCAGGGTGATTTGCAGCTCTGATGCTGTCTTCTCCAAGATTATCGCACCACTGAACTACGAAATTTCAATCAAAGATATGGAGAAAAATACTTCATGGGCTAAGGTGACAGAGGGATCACTGAATCTTTTGAGCCGGCTTATGAGGTCTCCTGGTGGTACTGGCAAAGAGATACACAACAAACTTGCCGATAATACAACTGCAGTAAAGAACCTGGAGAATGTTCTGAAAGAGCAGACCAACAGCTCTAATTTCATAGTGCTCCAGATCCGAGCTGTAGAGATCCTCGAACAACTATGTTCTGGTGATAGTGATGGTGATCAACATCAATCAACCTCCACCGATTCAGATAGTCAAAGAAGAGAAAATCTGATCACGAAGTTGCTACCCATCTTTCTTAGTGAAGAGTCAATGACAAGGGCACAGTTAGATGGAGTAACTGAAAGCCAGGAGGAAGCTGTTAACCGGCTGAAAGAAAAGGCTGGGGAAGCACTGGCAACACTGTGTATGGTGAGCTTCAGAGGAGCTTCACAGGATGTTGCCCATCGTCTTACAAAAATGTTGGGCTCTGAGGAAAGCACTATCAAATGCAGGATCTGGGCAGCATTGATCCTGAAGCACTTGTGTACTCACTGTACATTGGATTTGGGTGGCTGCTATCTAAAGGAAACAACCTTAAAGAAGGTGCGAGCATGTATTCATCACATTTGCTGATATTTTTTCTCTCTATATTTGGTTAACGTTAACAAGTCTCTGGAAAACACCAACTGCCACAACCTATTCCAATGAAGCTAACAGATTATGTGTACTGTTATGCAGGTCCTTGAGGAGTTGCTGCACAAAAAGACGGAGGCACAAGCAGCAAGCACAGAAATACAGACCCAGTGGTGGCCGTACTGGCGTAGCATTTCAGCGGAGGAAACAACATAGAGAACCAAAAGGGAGATGGCCACAACGAGCGTCAGCGTCTCTGTCTCCAAACTCTGCATGTACAGGAACACAAGCAGCAACGTGAGGAGAGGAGGCTACAAGTAGCCCTGCTGTCGCTCTGCACAGCGATCCACGGGAGATGGATCAGCGCACCTGAATTTGCAACTGTGGTGGCTCAGCTGGCTTCCCCTGAACATCTTGCTGAGAAGCTCAAGAAGCTCGTGGAAGAGAGCAGGTACGCCACTCCGTCGTGCCTGGCAACAGTAAAGCTCGCCTGTGAGCTTGTCAAAGCGTTGATTCCACATGATCATCGTGCTGAAGAGGTGAAGATGAAGGAGGATATCGTGGAATCGCTATACCAGGCTTCCAAGACAATGGCTGGGCTCGAGAGCTGCATGCTTTTCGCTGGCACTGATCGCGATTGCTATGGGATACCTGTGAAGCCTTTCTGTTCGGATCTCGTGAAGGAAGCGAAAGAACTTCTCAAACAGAAAGGAAAGGCACTGGGACTGAATATTGTTTGATATTTTGTGTGATTTCAGCATGGAGAAGTAAGATGATCGCCCTGAACTGGTGGTGTCTACAGTCCCTCTGTAGCCAACTCTAGCTTCATTCTGTCAGTGTGTGTAAACTATATTTTCTGGTGACATAATCTTGTTGTATTGTATAAACTCATCATTTGCTATGGTACAATTATTGTGCAATGATGTCTTGTATGCGGTAGAAACAGGGGGCAGTGGCTTCAGAACAGGAGTGTGGGTAGGGGGTTGCAGAACTATGTATGGTGGTGGCCATTTCCAAAGACGACCGGTAAGGCCCTGTTCCTGGAAATTACGTTTCCAGATACAGCTGAATGAAAACACCCACCGCCTCTAAATGAAATGAAGGCCATTTAGAGATGGCAGAAAACACCAATCAGCTTTAGAAAGGTAGTGGTGTTTTCAACCACCTTTGAAAACTCTAGCGAGAGGTCTAGTGCTTCACAAGAAAAAGAAAAAAAATCCTAGAAACTGTCACAACGAATAAGAAAGATGTTACCATCAATTCGCTATATTCTTATCACAACTGATGATAATAATAGATTATTTTGTTTTCTAAATTATTACCCACCTTTACAATTATGAAAAGCTACATAAAGGAATCCATGAATCTGTAAATGAATTATCTGCCTATTCAATTATGAAATACAATCTAAATGAACCCTGAATTTGCATCTAACTACCTGCACTTGAATCTGCAGCCAAAATTCACATCCACTTATGCCATTATTAAAAAAAAATCCTTTTTCCTTTGTGTATTATGAATGTTTGATCTCTCATTTTGGAATGAATAATTACTTTGTTTATGCTTTTCAAATGCCTATTATACTGCTTCTACGTCTGAATTATTTGGCTCATATGAATTCATCTTGAATCTGAAACTTCGTGGGACGAGTAAAATATAAGAAGTCTAAGCTGTTGTGACTCGTGAGATATGATATAGCATGATATGAGCTACTGTAATCTTGTTCCAAGTGACGCGTGAATTTCAGAAGTTATCTATCTTGGAAACGAACAGAAAGTAAAGTAGACCTGCAATGGTTGTAGAAGCAGAATAATAGTTGAGACTTACCTGATGTAGCCGCGTTGGGGACCGGCCTGCGGGCCGCACAAATCGGCCTGGGGGGCGCCGCCGTCTGGGGCAGCATGTGCAGTTGTGCACGCCCTGACCATTGGGAGGCCGGAGGGGGTGGCCGGTGGTGCTGAAGCCGGTGGAGGCTGGTTGCCGGTGGGCGCTGCCGGCGGGCCACGCGCGGCGCCTGGACGGTGGCGGAGGCCAGCGCGGCAACCTCGACGGTCGGCGCTGTCAGGGCCGGGCATGGGCGGCGCCGGCGCGGTTGATTCCCCTGCTCTGCTTCACTTCTTGGAATCTGTACTACTTGGTTGCCATTTATGATAAATTCTGAATTTCTAGTAACAATCGGTTGGCATATGAGTATCTATTCATATCTTTCCTTGATATATCGAAAAAGTAAGGTAAATTGAAGCCATTATGCATTCTCTCAAACTAGGAAAACAATGGCATTATAAAGATCAAATTTATGCTTAGATCGTCACGATCTATAGGTCCATGCACCAATTTAAAAACCTATTATAGATAGCGTGTTTACAGTCTATGTATCGAACATGAGATTGACTAAATTGAATTCACAGTGCATTCTCTCAAATAAGCAAAACAATGGCATTATAACAATCAAATTTATGCTTAGAAGATCTCCATGACATATAGGTACATAGATCAATTATAAATAGCCTATTACAGATACTGTCCGTTGTCTGTTTTACAGTTTAGTCTGTTTTACAGTTTATGTCAGACATGGCATGTGCTTGCAAACGGCGGCTGTCTAAACTGTAAACCTGTAAACCTGTAGTTGCATGCCAAGGACTTGCCACAGGAAAGAAAAGACGAGGGGCAAAACTATGTATGCTTCATTTCAGCCAGTTGCTCGGCAAAGAATTTCCTGAGCCAGAACGTCCAAGTCTGATAAAACACACTCCAATTATGCTTCTGCTTCAAGCACATTACCAATTAGGATGATTACTCAGGTCAACAAGATGTAAATCCCAGGTGAGTGAATGCACTCACTGCACTTTTAACAACCTGAAAATTATAAAAAGAACCACCATTTGCACTGTATTCACGAAGCCGATTCCTCAACAAAGAATTGCTCGAACTTGAACGCTGCATCATAAACACAAACACTCGAATTATACTGTCTATATATGGATTCAAAACTCATCAGTAAAAATACACAGCTCTAGCAGGACCAGGTAGCCCTAATCTAAATCCAACTCTCTTCTGCTCATTACAGTGACATTCTGCTTTGACTCTGGGTCTAGAATGTCCAAGTCCCATGCTGTGGCCAGGTAACCGTAGAGGACCCATGTCCGCTCTCCCTTGGCGTCCACCTTGACCAGCATGGGGTTGTTATAGACCCCACCACTAGTGAGGACGATGCTCCGGATGCGAGTCCATGCCGCTCGCCCGTGGCCTTGGCGCTCGAAAAATTCAACGAGCCGTGATGCATTGTTCAGACCATCAAGGCTGGCAGGAAACTTAGCTAGCATGGACCTCTGCCCGTCCTTCCCAGGGAGTGGCTGCACATCCACACCGGGAAAGCCCATTTCTGGAAAAAAACATTAAGCAGTCGCCAAACATGTCAGTTTCCGATTGATGTCTATGAGAACGCAAAATAACTAAGATTCACAGATGCACAGGGTAGGCATGAATTATTGCCCACCCAAATTCCTAGCCCTTTTGATATCTCGGCATCCTATGGACTATTAAAACATCACAGGCACATATGGCGTGTTTGGATGCAGCCTGGGCTGGGAGCCCCCATCAGGCATGCGCATCTGACCCCAGGCACTCGAAATTGAACAACGAACGCCTGGGAGCAATGCCTGGCGAGGCAGCTTTCCCACACTGCCATCCAAATAGGCCCCATATAGTGGGGAAACATCACTTATCACAAGTGCAGCTGAGCAGTTAACACATAGTTAACTATAATATGGAAGAAGAAAAGATTTAGTTTATCAAGTTCCTGCACTAGGTGTAATGATGGAACAAGGCCTTCTAGTCCCAAGCAAGTTGGGTCCTAAGGCTAGAAATGAAACCCAACAAGAACCACCCAAAAAACCAGATAAACAAATAAAGTTAAAAAGGCATATAATATAACAATAGTAAAAGGAGAACCATAGCCTCCAAATTCAAAGAAAATTCGTGTGCATACTTTAGCAGATAGCCTCCAAGGCACCAGCCAGATCATCCTCTGCTACAGAAAATAGGAAGCTAGGGGACACTGTCTACAGTAATAGAATTCTAACGGCGGGTCCAACAAACTATGTAAATTGATAACAGATCGAAATACTGAGGAATTCAACTGTCAGACAATACAGTTTTCAACGTTTCTTTCCGTTTCTATCCAATGCTTCTGAAAGGCAGGCATCTTTAAAGAAACCAAATAACAAGTTTTGGTAAAACTAAATGATTTTCCCCAACTTATCCGTCCAAAAGAATAAAGAGAAGGCAACACATCAAAAGTTCTGATGATTAATAGAGTAATCAATCAGAAGTTCAGAACTACCAAGACCACAGTGACATAGCAAGCTTTGAAGAAGTACCTCTCAGCTTGCTCTCCACATCTTTATCGCTCATGCCATCCTTTTGTCCATCGTGCTTTAACTTGTATGTGTTCTCAATTACAACGGTTGGTGGCCACAAGATAAGGTCTCCTTGATTGGCTTCAGCGTCGATAGTTGATAATGCTTGGTAAGCGATTTTGTGAATAGGGGCTACGGAGTAATTCCAACCCATAAGAACACATAAAGCTTTGTGAAACCCTAGGTGATCAGCACGATGCTCCGGATTCTTTGCATAGTATGCATGATTGAGGAGCGCATGCAAATCTATAGAATCCCTGTAATCAAATCATGAATACAATCGGCTTCAAATGGAAATTATGCATAAAACATTGTAACTCTAGGGTTTAAAACTGATTGTGTGAACTAAATGGTTCATAAAAGAAAACAGGAAAGTACAATTAGTAGGGAAACATTTTTGAAACACAGGAGCAAAAAAAAAAGGATGAATACACATCCCCCCCCCCCCCCCCCCAAAAAAAAAAAAAAAAAAAAAAAAAGCCGGCATTCAACAAACTACCCAAGTGGCAAAATAAGTTTGCTTTGCAGCAAACAATAGTTCCAGGCAAGGAAAAACCAAGGATGAATGCATTCATGAAAGACACCACAAACGTGCAACATGTAAGTTTGCATATTAAGTCCATGAAGGCCAAGATGTGTTGTATGGTTATATCTTCACAATGATATCTTCACAATGAATAAATTTCATATCAAGTGGTTGAAACCAGTGGAAGTTTTCCAATCTAAACATGCCTCCATCAAAGTATGTACTGTGTTTCTCTTCTTTTGTTGGACTATTTGCTCCAAAACTGATTTTTAATTGCAATGTCAAAAATAATTTAAGTTAATGATTACAGCTTTTCAGGCACACAGTGTTCCACAATGAAAAATGGGGTAGTGTGATACAGTTCAAGTTTTCAAGAGTATGGTCCTGGGATAAGTGATTCACACTGAATTAAAATAAAACTCTGCTAGTTTGGACTTAAGTGGGATTCTTCGTATTTTTTTTTTTTTTTTTTTTGTTGAAGGAAAGTGCATTTTAATTCCCTTTAGTACCATAGCTTGACCACCTGAATTAGTTTAGGGTCCACTTATAACCCCCCTAAAGCTTTAAATTTTGTAGTACTATGAAAACCCTCCTTTGATAACAGACAATGGCCAGTCCGTTGTGCTCATCAGCACATGGAGCAATTGACTGGAATACACAGTAGGGCAGAAGATTTCATACTGCTAACAAATATATGACAATTACCAACATTATGACACAGAGATGAGCTGGGTACTTGCCTACTTGGATAATCCTGTGCTTATCAAGTTCCTGGGTCAATTACACTCTTTAAGAAAGATATTTCCACTATGGTCTGCTACGTTCCAGAAAAGGAACAATGTTTCCGGGATAAGGAACGTAGCAGAATACCACACATTCCCAGTAATGGATAATCCACAATATCACTAGTACAATCCTGCAAGTCCCGGTTCAAGTAGTGTATATGTTCATTATTTTGGTACAGTATGACCACAGGGAATTATTTTATTAAAGAATAAAAAGTTAACAATCCAAATAAAACTTAGTGCATGAAATGCAAAACTAACAACTTTTGAGCCTTAGGCAGAACAAATGGGCAAAAGGCAAATAACAAGAGGTAGAACTGATCCTGGTAAGAACTGCAGATTCTATTTAACTGTTTGAAGGTTTGATCATCCCAACATCCTTATATTTGTTGTGGCAGACTCAAATGAGGTGTATGGCTCGTGGAAGTAACTCACCCTATATGAGATAGTCCTTCATGGGATCAGCCCATTATTTTGAGTGGAGATTATTCCTATATATAGAATGTGCCTAATGAAGTAATGATTCAGTCCATGTCATTCTCAAACTAAACAAGAGGCCTAGGTTCATAATCAGTGGATTCTCACTATCTCATTCCTCAAACCAACACTATATATATAAAATAAATATCTTGAAACGTCAGACTAATAGTAATATTTCCATCAATCATTGACTTAACACAAGGAAATGTTGAAAACCCGGTATTCCAGAGCTTGGGGCTTTCTCAATTTGAATGTCTAGTATGCTATAATGCTGGTATATTAATTTCATAATTAGAAGTCAACCAACATGGCATTACATGTTCACAACATGGATCAGATTAAAAAAAGTAACGGAAAATGTTTTCTGAGATATTTTAGATAGAGATCAAATCAAACATAAGGATCCCAAGAAAAATGGCCAGACTTAACTGCCTATCCAACGTACAGTCATTTGTCCCAAGAAAATCAGGGCAGGCTAGCTAACAAAACAAGAGCCAAAAAGAATCCAGATGAAGGAGAAGAGTTGTTGTAGGCCTGTCAAGCCAACATAAAAACCCAGCCGCTTGTGAAATCAAGGATAAACAAGGGTATATCTGACAAGATTCTAGGAGCTTTGCTATTGTATATAGAATATTGAGCAATGGAGCTCAGTTACTGAATAAACACATGAATAGTTCCATTGTGTTGAACATCATCTGATACAAAACTAATTCCCATTTGGGAAAGAAAAGGCAAACAAAGAAAACAGGTAGAGGAAGGCCAGTTAACAAAATCATGAAGAGATCAGAGGCAAAGGGTACAGGAGTACAGCCATATTTCTTAAAAAGCAAAACAAAATAAAAAATAAAAAATATCCTTGTATGAACTTGAACTGTGTGGAGAAGCATGGACTGCATAAACTATTTAGTGAAAGTGTCACCCTGTAGTAGACCTATCAGATCAAATATGATACTTCAACAATAAGGAATCCTACGAGCAAAGGCTAGCCAAGCTCTGCTTGTTTTAAATTGAATTTTAATTGTCTCTCTACCTATGTTTCTTCCATCTATCGGTCTCTTGTTTTGAATTCATTTTAAATTGACCCTCTACTAAGTATCTTCCATTTATTGTACTAACAGAATGCAAGAAGCGCCAACTGTGATGATTTCATTTATAACACTAATCGTTAATACAAACATTAATTACAACTAGGTATTCCATAGCTAGCACTCCTTGGACAAGGAATGCTAGATAGTTTCCACTCAGTCATAGGCCTACACAAGTACACAGTATATAGGATATACAGACATGCATGGTTTCAAAGGCGACCAGGCGTCAGGCGAGTGCTGGGTCCACCTGGACGCCTAGGTACCAAGGCGCCACTATTTCCAAAGGCAAGCTGGGTGAAGCCTTTGAAACAGGGCAGACATGTCACAAATCTGGAAGGTTTTCGCTTTTCAACTAAATAGCCAAAAAGCATTCTTCAGGTTCTTCGCAGGCAGGAAACAAAATTATGTTTATTAAACATTGTTATACACTGTACCAAGCTAGGCATGTACATCAAATTTGAACATTTTAATTTTCTTGATCTTGATTGTACACTCGATAAGCGCATCCAAACATAAGACCAGACCAACAGGGCATTCAGATTTTTCAGCGTACCTTTGACATACAGGGCATTTCAGCTGGCCATGCTTCCCATTGGCCCGGTAATTCTTCTTATCTGCATCATTCTCATTCATCAGCTTCACCATCTTAAGAAAGGCGCTCTTCAGCACCTTGGGGTCCACCCCCGGCTCCTCCGGCTTCACCTGGTTCTCAAACTTCACCTGCTTCGCCATACGCGCCCGTGCAGAGGACTCCCCGGGCAGCACACCATTGGGCTGATCCTCCCACTTCCGCTTAGGGACAGGCACCGGAAGCAGCCCGGCAGCGGGCAGGAGCGCGGGCATGGGCATGGGCGGTGGAGGAGCCCACCGCTCGAGGGGCGGCGGGCGCAGCAGGGGCAGCGGGGGCAGGGGCGGCGGCGGCGGCGGCGCCAGGAGGTGCGCGGGTATCGGCGGCGGCGGCTGGCGGAGCTGCGGCGGCGGCTCGTGCGGGAGCGCGAAGTAGGTGCGCACGGTGCCGTCGGAGAGCGCGACGGTGCGGCGGTCCAGGTCCTCCAGCCCGTACCGCGGCGGCGGCGGGATGGCCGACATCACCGCCTCCACCGCGGCCACGGTGAGCAGCGGCCGCGACGGGGGCGGCGGCGGGGTCGGCAGCAGCGGCGACGCGCTGGGCGGAGCGTGCGGGTGCGGGTGCGGCGCGGGGATCAGAGGCGACCGGCTGGCCTCCCCGTTGACGCTCGGGGTACGCTCTGGAGGCGCGGCCGCGGCGGCAGCGGCGGCGGCCGGGTTGGTGCGCTTGTTGGGGTTGGGGTCGTCGGCGGCGGAGGAGGAGGACGACGCCCTGGAGGCGGCGGCGGCGGCGGCCTGCGGGTTCTGCGCCGCCGCGGTGGGCGCCGCCGGCGGAGGCATCGGCGTGGGCTTGGCCTTCGGATTGGCGGCGGCCATCATGCCGGAGGATTTTTCTAGGGTTTCGCACTGATTTGGAAGACGATTTGGGGGAAGGAAGATTTGGCTACATGCGATGTGAGATGGATGAAGATTGACTTTTGACGAGTGGGACCCAGGTGTCATTGACACGAGAAGGGAACAACCGGACTTGGAAGCACTGGGACCCAGGTGTCATGGACACTCTTAATTGCAAGTAACACTAGGAGTAGTAATGTACCTTTTTTTTTTTTTTGATAAATAGTAACCTATATTTTCGTTGTACCACTATGTGAACACTTCCAGCTTCCCCTCCTGTGGCCATATTCCCCACGTTCAGTGGAGTGAATCAACAATTTAGACTATAGCCACTCCCGGCACCCCAATCAATTGCTTCAAGAACTGAGCGATAGATCACCCCAATCACACGGCCTAGGAAGCAAAGAAGGAAAACAACCAGATCAGATCGACGGAATCGACGAACCCTAACCCTAATCAAATGAGCAACCATGGGAGAGAAAGGTCCCTGCAGACACTTACCTTCACTCCAATGACGAAGTGCTCGGGGAGGACATGCTCGTGGTGGGGTGCGGGGTTAGGCGCAGCGGCGTGGCCTGGCGGTGTTGGGCGGCGTGGCTCGCGTCTCCCTGGCGGCGGCGGCGCGGACAGAATAAAACGGGGTGGGGGAAGGAGCAAGTCGAGCGACGAACGGAGGCGATCTACTAGACCGAGGAAAAGAGGATAAGAGCGCCAGGGGCAGGCCGGTCATTTTACACTCCCCTCATCCTTGTTGCCACGCTGGTAGGTTGACATGGTGTGCCATGTAGGCAAAGATGGTAAAATCTCACACAACTCGTGCCTCTCATGCTACCAAATTAGATGACATTCTAAACTTGCTATTTAGAGACTGGCCAAACATAAGGATGGTAAAAAAATGGGTAGCACAAGCGCTAGGACGTCCTATGATAGGACGCTCCACCCGCGCGGCCCAGTGCGGCCCAACCACGCACACACACCCAACCGCGCACACACACCTCCGCCTCCACCTCGAAATCAAGTAAAAACACATCCCCCCGCTCCGCTGTCCGTTTCCTCGCCCCAACAACACACGGCGTCCGCCGCCCCCCTGCCGCCGAGCACACCACCGTTTGCCCCTGCGAACACAAATGAAGAAGGTTTTGCACCATCAAAACCAGGCTCTAATGTAACCAAAAAAAATCAAAAGTGAAACAAACCGATTGCAACCGCTGAAACAATGGATTTGGGGAACAGAAACAGAAAAAGAACAACATATGAACCAATAATGGATAACAACCTCCAGATGCAGTGAAACAAAAGCAGTAGCAAAAATGAAACATATACTGCGATTCTGTAGAAACAGAGAAGAGAAGCATCGTGAAACATCACTGAAAAATTTGCAGAAACATCAAAATCCTAGTAATAGAGCGTCACCTAGCTTCTAGTAGAAAAACATCAATATCCTACTATTGAAACAAACAACAAGAACACGGTGAAACAACTAGAAACAACCAGGAAAAAATTATTTATTGCTAGAAACATTCAAGCACATCCCTTTGAAACAACATGGGATCGCCCGCGAACCAAAACAAAATATTCTTTTGAAACACGCGATGGGGAAGCGGGGAGGAGAAAAAGGAAGATGACAACCGGAACCGTAACTCCTCGCATCCACATAGATCGAGAGAGAGGAGCACGAGGTGGGGAGGAAGGAGGAGGAAGAAGAACTACTCAAATCCGGGGAGAGGGCGCCTTAGATCCTAGGCGCCAAGCTCGTTGAAGGCGCGGGATCCCCACGCCGGCCGAGTGGATGCAGGTGCTCGACCTCACCCACGCCCCACACGAGCGTCGCACACCGTCGCGCGCCCGCCGGAGTCCGCTCGCCGTACGGTGGATCTAAGCCCGCTGTGCCCGCCGCCCTCACGCGTCACGCGACGCCGCCGAGATGGGCTCGAGGAATCGGATCCGGCGGGGAGGACGCCGGATCTGGGCCTAGGGTGTAGGGAGGGAGGTGTGGTGCCTCGCCGGAGAGTCGCCGTCGCGGTCTTCGTTTCCAGCGCCGCAGGAAGGAGGCATGGGGGGAGGAGGGGCGCGAACAGGGACGAATGGCGGCGGGACATGTGCGCCGCCGATGGCAGCCCCCCTCGTCCACGCGTGGAGACAATGGAGAGGGCTGGGAAGGGTAATGGCGCAGGAGAAAGAGGGAGGGAGTGGGAGCGAGTGCGGAAGAAGCGGCGGAGACGACGAGGCGGAGACGCTGGGGGTCGGGGTCGACGACGCGCGGCGTGGTAGGTGGCAGTCGCGTGTGTGTGGGTGGGATTGAGCCATGAGCTGGGCCGTCGGGTGAAAGCCCAACAAAAATTACTGTCCTACTGCTAGGACGTCAGAAGTGTAGCATTACCGTAAAAAAATTAAATGTCCCACGTGACAAGAGGTCATGTTTGGTCTAGGTTTCCTTGCCTTGCCTAGCCTCGCTCAGCAAGGCGATCCTTGATAGCGCAGGAGCCAAACCTGCTCGTCCAGCATGGCAAGAAAATCCAAATGGGCACCTTTGGTTCTCGCGACGCCTGGCCTCGCCTAGCTGACATGGAAAAGGAGGAGCTTGCCCAGCCTAGCAAGCCAATTCTATTATCCTACATAAGCAAGGTAGATCACACTTGCACAAGCTCACAAGGACTCACGGCAAAAGAACCAAACGTCCAAACTCATCAGGTAGCTTTGATCGGCAAAGGCAAACAGCGTCAAGCAAAGTAATTCGAATGTGCCCTATGTTTCTACTTCTAGCATAGCAAGTTGTTGCAAGACATCCAAATGTGCATGGAATTGGTGGACATTAGAGACATACTTGAATCAGTGTCAAGCTACATATTAAGCAGTACATACATGTGCATAGAGACATACTGTTAACGGGTTTCTACTGTTTTTAGCGGGTGTCAATTGTTTATATGATCCGGTACTGTTTAAAGAACAGTAGACAGTGAGACAAAGGGGGCGACGTGGCCTCACGGTTGAGCATTTTGGTATACAGACATAAAGGTAAAGGTTAGGTTAGAAGCATCGAGATATGCTTTCCTGAAGGTGCCATTAGTTGGTGTTTTTTCGAGGCTTTTGTGAGTTAAAGAAAAGAATAAACCGGGAGAACAGGTTGGTCGATGATAGAGCGAGAAGTACGACATACGGAGTATATAACTAGTCGATGCAATATGACGTCGCATATATTCGCATCGTCTCCGGCAATTCGGCTCGATGTGGTCATCGCGTCCCTACGTACGTATGATTTGCGTAGGCGCCTACCTACCATATACGGAGTACCTCTGAAGCTGCCTCCGACGATCTTGGAACACACCATCTCAAGTACCTTTTTTTTAGAATACATCATCACGAAGTACTTGTGCTACTGCTGATAAATGCACCTGTGCATCCGAGGCCAAGACACCAATTTTCTTAAAAGATAAAATAGAGTAAAATGCACGGGCGGTTCTTAAACTTGTGTCGTTGTGTCATATAGGTCCACGAACTTGCAAACGTGATGAAATTTGGGCCCTTAAACTTGTCCCGTTGTGCCACTTAGGTCCACAAACTTGCAAACATGAAATCTGGACTACCCTTAAACTTGTCCAGATGTGCCACTTAGGTCCACGAACTTGCAAACGCGAAATCTGGACCCCTAAACTTGTATACTTGTGCCACTTAGGTCCAAAACCCCTAGAAGGCGATTTCGTCTGACGTGGTTGTGCTAGCGTGGATGCTGAGTGCAGGTGAGCTGCACGTGAGGATGTAGAATTGAATTGATTTTATCGTTGATACATTGCAATTCAATCGGAATGAATCAATCCAAAAGTTTTTCTCTCTCCCGCCTCCCTCCTTCCTTTTTAGAGGATTCAAAATCATATTTTGATTTTCGTTCTTTCTTTCTAAATAAAATAAGAAATTTTATTTGCTACGATTCTGTCTTCTCCTTAGTGAACTATTTATCTTTAAATTATTAACAAATGAAAAAAATATCTCAAAAATGTATATAATGATCAAATAAAAATGCCAAGAGATTGGTATTTTCTCTTTATTATATTATTCATATATATTCTTCTTTTTTATGTATTAAATTATTCGTCATAGACATATCAAATTGAAAACATCTGAAATCAAATTCAATATAGAATTTGGAATAGATTATGTTAGAAAAATCCATTTGCGAATCAGAGAAATAAAAAGAAAGTTCAATAAATTTTATAATCGTATGATATCCTCTTTCGATTGGGTATGGCTTCAACCATTCCTGGGGGCTGCTCAGCATCCACGCTGGCACAGCCACATCGGGAAATCGCCTCCCAAAGGTTTTTGGACTTAAGTGGCACAACTAGACAAGTTTAGGGGGCTAAGATTTCGTGTTTGCAAGTTCGTGGACCTAAGTGGCATATCGGGACAAGTTTAAGAGCCCAGATTTTATGTTTACAAGTTCGTGGATCTAAGTGGCCCAGTGGGACAAGTTTAAGGGCGTAGATTTTGCGTTTGCAAGTTCGTGGACCTAAATGGCACAACGACACAAGTTTAAGGACCGCCCGTGAATTTTACTCTTTTTCTTTCATCAAAAGATGCCGATTGGTATTTTTCATTAATCAATTTCTTCTGTCTTTCTCCATTTCTTGGTATTTGGTATTTTCTCCGTTGCATCTTAGAAAGCTGCCTAGAGGGAGTAACTAACTATCAAGAGATCCACAAGACCACCAAGATTATCTTCTTGATGAAGTACTCTGCTGAATTAAAGAGAAGAATGGTAAGATTTACCAAAGCCCAACAACAGTTGATTTATAGAATAAGTGGGCTAAATAGGTTGGCCATGTATTAGTGCCTTTTTATTTGTTGTAAATTTGTAGTTGCTACCATGTGTAAACCCTAGATGGAATATAGAGGTTAGACTCATAAGAGAATTGAAAAGTTACATTTGAACCCAATACGAAGAGCGCCATGTGTGGAGACTTGGAGGGAGGGAGGGAGAGAGAGAGAGAGAGAGAGAGAGAGAGAGAGAGAGAGAGAGAGTATAGCTCTTTTGAAATTGTTGCATTCAAATGGGCCCTAATATTTTTGATTCCTTATGGCAAGCCCATATGCATGTGGGTATCTCATAGGTGTTGCCATGCATTCCCCTAAAAAAAAGGTGTGGTCGTGCATCCAATCATATAATTTAAGTCCTTCAAACTTGAACTTAGATGCAAATTATTTTGTTGACTAAAAATTGTATAGATTGGTTCCTGCAACAAACACCCCTTACACACACCCCCACCGAGTCCGATTATATATATCCAATCAATGAAAGCTTCAAGCTCAAGTAACCCCTCCTGTTTCTTAAAAAGAAATAACACTATATATGTATTATTACATAAGAGCTAGGACAGCATTATTTATATATATTTAGAACATTAGGCCGAGAGATCATTGTATCATGGCTAGATTGGAGCGCTAGCAACAACAACAATCTCAGAGGAGCACGAGGTAACGCAGTAACACTTAAAGAGGCCACAAAAGCCGAAATAGTTATTGGGGCTTTCAGCTTTGCAAACATAATCGCAACTGTCGTCGCCAGGAAAGCACGGTCCATGAAATTTGCCACTCAGGTGATCGCAAAGGCTCAATGGATGCGGATTATGCGACTGCGTGCATGCTGCTGGCATTGAACATACTAGGACGTGCAACAAGGCAAATGATTAATTAAACAACCATTTTAAGTTTTATATTTATTTTCAGCACTTCATGCATGTGCAGGGACGTACCGGCGGCGGCCACGATGATAATTAGGAGCACGGGTGTAGCGATATTCTTTCCCGAAGGCATCATTGGTTGGTTTTTTAGGTGTGGTAGCTTTTGTACGTCGATGAAGAAAAGAATGAGCTAGCAGGTTACCTTGGTGGATGATAGCGTGAGAAGAAATACGACGATATATATAATACACAAGCCGATGCAATGCGACGAGTCACTCGCATTGTAAGCATCTCCAGCGATTCGGCTCGACGTCGTTCATCGCGTCCCTACTTACGTGTTGAGTTTGCATATACCTACCCTATACGGTATATCTTTCAAGCTGCCTTCGATTGATCGACCGGCCTTGGCACCCAGCGAGGAAGAGGTCGAGACATTGTCCTGTTCTCGAGCCTGTAACATGCGCATGCCTCCAACACCAACGATTAGTTTTGCTCCAATTGTTTTGTATCTATAACTCTTATAAAACCACATTAGCAATTTCTCTTGATATGTAGTTCAGTATTATTTGCCACTAGTAACATAATTTCTTTTGACATGCAAGGTGTCCATTTCAACAGTTCACAATCATTTGCAATTAATTTTCAGTAGGATATGAATTATATGATATCTACATCAACGAGACACATCATCCATTGTTGATACAATTTTCATGACTATGCTAATAAATATATACATATATTATATTGTGTTTCTGCATTACCAACATCATACATATACATCGCCTAATTCTTAATAGATAACATTCTATCTCATTTATATTTCTC